>CM016625.1:34015584-35215584 GCA_005393395.2 Gossypium australe
GGGATCAAGTCAACCCACCCCGCCAACACACCAATCGCAGGCATAAAGCCATTTAAAATGTTTGGCAGAGCCACCGAACTAGATTGTGACAGAGTCACCGAACTAGATTGTGGCAGAGCCACCGAACTGGATTGTGACAGAGTCACCGAACTAGATTGTGGCAGAGCCACTAGCACTTCTCTTCAATTTTATCCCAACCCATGCAATCATGTATGCATATACAAAGCATAACAGTATTCATAGAATAATTTCATCATAAGGCCCATAATACAAGTTGCCCATTAAGTATCTAGCAATTGGCCCATTAATCGATCTAGCAAATTTTTTTTGGCCCATTAATCGATCTAGCAAATTTTGGCCCATTAATCGATCTAGCAAATTTTGGCCCATTAATCGATCTAGCAAATTTTGGCCCGTTAATCGATCTAGCAAATTTTTTTGGCCCATTAATCGATCTAACAAATTTTGGCCCATTAATCGATCTAGCAAATTTTGGCCCATTAATCACATGGGGCCTTTTTTTTTCAAATTTCACACTTGGCCAATTTATCAAAATAATTCATATGGCCCAAAATATCACTTTTTAACAAAATAACCCATTAAGGGAAAATTCGTAATTCCCACAACCTTAATACCAGTTTCATGCATTTACACAAAAAGTGTTATTATACCGTATTTTCTGATTTTACAAATTTTACAATTTATTCTAATGCTTACGGTATAATATCTAACCCATGAGATAAGTGTGAAATTACACACTCTGGCCCATATCATAGATATCAAACTGCCCATATATCAAATATCACATTTGGCCCATAAAGGGTATTTTTGTAATTCGGTCCATAGGGACATTTCGTAATTCGGCCCATAGGGGCATTTTCGTAATTTGGCCCGTAAGGGCATTTTCATAATTCGGTAATCGTACCCACTAAGGGTAATTCGATAATTTACTCTCTAAGGGAAATTTAGAAATTTTACCCACCAAGGGTAATTCGGTAATTTACTCTCTAAGGGTAATTCGGTAATTTACCTTCCAAAGGTAAATTCGGTAATTTACCCTCCAAGGGTAATTCGGTAATTTACCTTCCAAAGGTAAATTCGGTAATTTACCCTCTAAGGGTAATTCGATAATTTACCCTCTAAGGGTAATTCGGTAATTTACCCTCCAAGAGTAATTCAGTAATTTCGCAACCCAGGGGTATTTTGGTAATTTTGCAACCCAAAGGTATTTCAGTAATTTACCCTCTAAGGGTATTTCGGTAATTTTGCAACTCAGGGGTATTTCAGTAATTTACCCAAGGGTATTTCAGTAATTTCGCAACCCAGGGCATTTCGGTAATTTACCCTCTAAGGGTATTTTAGTAATTTCGCAACCCAGGGTATTTTGGTAATTTACCCTCTAAGGGTATCTCGATAATTTTGCAACCCAGAGGTATTTCAGTAATTTACCCTCTAAGGGTATTTCGGTAATTTTGCAACCCAGGGGTATTCCAGTAATTTACCCTCCAAGAGTATTTCAGTAATTTCGCAACCCAGGGTATTTCGGTAATTTACCCTCTAAGGGTATTTCAGTAATTTCGCAACCTAGGGTATTTTGGTAATTTACCCTCTAAGGGTATTTCGGTAATTTTGCAACCCAGAGGTATTTCATTAATTTACCCTCTAAGGGTATTTCGGTAATTTTGCAACCTAGGGGTATTTCGGTAATTTACCCTCCAAGGGTATTTCAGCAATTTCGCAACCCAGAGTATTTTGGTAATTTACCCTCTAAGGGTATTTCAGTAATTTCGCAACCCAGGTATTTTGGTAATTTACCCTCTAAGGGTATTTCGGTAATTTTGCAACCCAGAGGTATTTCAGTAATTTACCCTCTAAGGGTATTTCGGTAATTTTGCAACCCAGGGGTATTTCGGTAATTTACCCTCCAAGGGTATTTCAGTAATTTCGCAACCCAGGGTATTTCGGTAATTTACCCTCTAAGGGTATTTCAGTAATTTCGCAACCCAGGGTATTTTGGTAATTTACCCTCTAAGGGTATTTCGGTAATTTTGCAACCCAGAGGTATTTCAGTAATTTACCCTCTAAGGGTATTTCAGTAATTTCGCAACCCAGGGTATTTCGGTAATTTACCCTCTAAGGGTATTTCAGTAATTTTGCAACCCAGGGTATTTTGGTAATTTACCCTCTAAGGGTATTTCGGTAGTTTTACCCACCAAGGGTAATTCGGTAATTTACCTTCCAAGGGTAAATTCGGTAGTTTTACCCACCAAGGGTAATTCGGTAATTTGACCTTCCAAGGGTAAATTCGGTAGTTTTACCCACCAAGGGTAATGCGGTAATTTACCCTCCAAGGGTAATTCGGTAATTTCATATTCAACGGTGTTTCCGAAGGCCTACTATCGCCTCGAGTGGCATAGAATTCTATTTGGGTCTCTTCGGAACTCTTGGGTCAAAAATCCATTTTAGGCCCAAACGGGGTAATTTCGCAATTCTGGACTTAACTACTAATTTGGGCATAAAAATTTAAAACTGTCCATCTGCATCATACTGACTAAATTGATTATAACTCGAGTTAGGAAACTCAAAATTTAGATCCGTAAAAATTTCCTTGAAACTAGACTCATACATCTTTTTACTGTAATTTTTCCAGAATTTGTGGCCTAGCCATTTAGTACAGTTTATTCCTTAAAGTTTCCCTTGTTTCACTGTCCAATGATTCTGACCTCTCTTACCTTAATTTCAAATATCTCATTGTACGGTTTTCATATACTGTTACAACTTGTTTCTCTTGAAAATAGGCTCACTAAGGAATCCATACATATAAATTGTAACCCATAATTCATTTTGTACAATTTTATATGATTTTTCCAAAACAGATCAGTAAACCCCGAAGTTAATCAGAACCAGTCTCACTAAAATCAAGATATCCCAGAATATAAAATTCCTTTTCCTTCTCCGTTTCTTCCATATTAAAATAGACACAGTAAGATTTAATTTGATATCTTATTCACTTTCTAATTCCGTTTCTCCTATTTTTAGTGAGTTTTCAAAAACACGTCACTACTTCTAACCGAAACTGTTTTATTACGAAATACGATTACCACTACGATCATACGCGCACCCGAGTGATTACAGATGCCGGTTTTTGGTTTTCTTTGGTATTTCGACCGATTAACAGCATATTTCATACAAACATTCAGAGAAGTGTGAGATTACACACCATTTCAGATATGTATATGGAAGGGTAAGAGATTACACACCTTATTCGGAATCCGTAACGCGATGCTCTCCGCGACACCAAAAATCCGAGTCACCTATTACGAGGGATAGGTTTTTGATTGAACCTTTGATAAAGTACTTCGAGACCTTGGAACCAGCATAAAATCTCTCATGGCAAGTCCCTAGACTCTCAACCATGTTACAAATTAGTCCCCTCATTAGCTAGCTTAAGCTTTGGGGATTCCAAAAGTACAATTTTTTATCAAGTAAGATCATAAAAATCACTTACTTGTGAGGAGAAATGTTTGCTGAAAATTTTGAGCTCCATAACCCTTATTTCTCTTCAATTTTCGGTGGATGAAGATGTAGGAATAGTGAAAAGATGATAACACCTTTATTCCTCTTATTCTATTCATTTAAAACACCTAATATCACCAACTTTTGACCAAAATAAATGCTCTTGTCCCTATATTTTTTTTGGCTGGCCTACTCATTTAAACAAGGCCAAATTGCACTTTAAGGGCCTCCAATTAATATTTCTTAGTCAATTTGCACCTATATCAATTAAAATTAAACTTTAGCACTTTATGCGATTTAGTCCTTTTTTCAAAATTAAGCCCTTAATAGCTAAAATTGAGACACCAAAAATTTCATGCATGTTTATAAACATGTTATACACATAGAATAACATGAAAATAATTTTCTCTATCCTCGGTTTAGTGATTCTGAGATCACTCTTCCGACTATCCCCTAAATCGGGCTATTACACCCTCCATGCATTTTTTTTTCACCTACCCCATTCTTTTCAAATCTCATCATTATATTTTTTTTCACCTACTCCATTATTTCAAATTCCATCATTATTATTTTCTCACTTCTTTATTATCCTTTTTCTTTTATTTCTTTCCTTTCTTTTTCCTTGTTTTCCTCCTTACCTTATCTTTTTAGTCATCATTTCATTTTTCTTTTATTTCTTTCCTTTAATAATGTCATGGTTGGCACTTGGAAGAGCACACAAAAATAAATCCAAAATTTGCAAAAGATGGGATTTGAACCTCTTCCCTCAAGGTACTTCACTTGATGCCATAACCTCCTTGCCATATGCTCATTTATGCTAGCAATTTACTCTTTTATTTCCATAAGCCTTGATGCCACTTACTATCTCTCCTTAATAGGCTTAAACACAAACTTTCACTAAGGCCCAACTTGAACTCGAAACTTCAAAGAACTCCGTAACATTCCAAAATCACCTTACTAATAAGTCCCACTTGAAATAATGCCATTCTCAAATTCCCATAAATATTAAACACTCCTACGCCCAAGGCCCATTGGGCCCATTCCTACTAGGCCCAATTTCGGGATGTTACATTTGGCTTGGTTGTTTCGGCAAAGAAGGAAGAGCAGAGGAAGGATCAAACGAGCTGTGCTTCGAAGACTCACCAAAATCGGCTTAGAGTTTCTTCTTTCCTTAATATTTTATTTTTGCTCAATTTCATGAACATGATTGCATCTAAGTATTTTGTTTTCAATAAGATCATGATTGCTTAAATCTGTCAGTGTTAAAATGATTTGGTTTTCATAGTTTAATTTATTTAATTCTGTTAAAGGTTGTCGAAACCATTTTTAAAGGTTTTAAAAAAAAGGGGATCGTCTTTAAAAAATGAAAACGGGAGTCGCCACCAGTGATTGGATCACCTTATAAAACGTTTTATTTCAAAACATTGATTTTGGTCCATGAAATATAGGAAAAATGGGTTCGGGAGTCAGTTACCCAGTAAGTTAGGGTACGATTTCTTTCGAACCCTAGAACGTGGAGTGTTTGCTTATTTTGAAAATTGAATAAAATGTAGTGATTATAATAAAATGGAAAATGAATTTAAAATAAAATGTAAATCGATTTACAATGCTAGCTGTGTAACGACATGATGAAGATAAAATATAATAACAATAAAGGCAGAAATAAAATACAATAGAGTAAAAGCAAAATAGACAACTGAAATAAAATAAAAGAGAATAGTAACAAAAATGAAGAAAATATATAGAATAGTAATAATAGTAACAAAAATAATAAAAATATATTAATAAATGAAAAATAGTAAAAAATAAAAATAGTATTAGTAATAATAAAAATAATAATAATAACGAAAATAGCAGTAATAATGTTAATAATAAAATAATAATAATAATAATAATAATAATAATAATAATAATAATAATAGAGTTAGTTATAAATGAAATAATAGTAGTAGTAATATCAAAATAATAATTATAATAGTAAAATAATAATAATACTAAATTAGTAATAATAATAGTAATAATAATAATATAAATAGTAATGAAAATAATAACAAAAGTAAAACAATAGTAATAATAATAATAAAATAATAGTAATAATATTGAAATTAATAATAATAGTAATATAAAAATAACAGTAGTAGTAAAATAAAAGTATTAAAAAATAATATATGTTAATATACAAATAATAGTAAAAACAATAATAGGAATAATGAAAAATAGCAATAATAATAGTGATACTAAAAATAATAATAATAACAACAATAGTAATAATGATAGATATAATAATAACAATAAATATAGCTATAGTAATAATAATATATATAAAAATAAATATTAAAATAACATTAATAATAATAACAATAATAATAATAATGATAATAATAATTGTTATAATAAAAAATAATAACGGAATTAATAATAAAATATTGAAAATTATAAAGGAAATAAAGAAAAGGGCAAAATTTAACTAAAAAACAAATTGGGGCAAAATCAGAAATAAAATTAAAAGGAGGGACCGATTAGAACACGCGAGTAACCAGGAAGGGCTACAAGGGAAAATATCTCTGCCCTCCAAAAGGGCCTAATTGGAATAGAAATGAAATATAGGGCCAAATTAAAAATAAAAAACGTGATCATAAATCAATAAAAAAGAGGAAGGACCAGGGCTGTAATTAGCCCATTTTTAAACAAAACACGTAGACCCCAGGTGGAACGGGTCAGGTCAGTCCGACTCATCTCAAAACGACGTCGTTTTGGCGTTAAATGCCCCAGGGTGAAACGACGCTGTTTCATCCCTCCTATATAAGCAAAATTTTTTTTAAAAATTTCATTTTCCTTCTTTTTCTTCAAAAATCCGAAAATTTTCTCTCCCCCTCTCTCTCATTGGCGATTTTCGGTGTAATTCTGGGGAAGCTACGGCATGGCCCGCCGCCGTCCACCATGCACAGTGGCCGAAACTTCAAAAGATGAGTTCTTTTTCTCTCATTTTTTACTATTTTTTAGACTTTAATATATGCAAAAAAAGAAAAAAACTTTAAGAAAAAAACGAATTCGAAATAGAAAAAAAAACACCTTTGGTATCGTTCTTTGATTTTTTTTATTGTATATATGCCTCTGTATTTTTTGCCTGTCCCCTTTTACAATTTATATCAGGGCTTTTATAGCCCTGAAAAATAAATCAAAAGTAAATACAAAGATCATGTCTTCCATTCTTTTCTGTTTTCTGTCGATTTCTTTCCTTTTGCAAGTCGAAAAGCGCGGATCTCGGCGATGGGGCGTTATTCGCGAGCGGATTGCGGCGCAATTGAAGGGCTGTGCTGAGGCTGCGGCGCCTAGGGTTTTCCAGGAACCCTAGGTCTCCTAAGTTTAGTTGGGTCTGGGTGTTTGTTTATTTGGGCTTGTAAATAACTGCGTTTTAGTGATTCAGGTTTGGGTTAATTGGCTGTAAAATGGACTTTAAACTGGACATGTTTTTTTTTTGTTTTTACTCTGGTTTGTTTTATTTTTCACGGGCTCGGGCAAAATGGGCTTATTACAGCTGCCCCTCTTTGCTCAATGTCATGTAACGAGAATAAAGCAAAGACTATAAAAGGTCCAATTTTGCCCGGTCTTTGCCGAGCCTTGACTTCTTGGTCCTCGTCTTTTTCAAATAGCTTCCAACTCCACTGCAATTTCAACAGTATTGGAACTTCATCTTGATTTCAATAAGTCTGATGGCTTCAATTTGCTTCACTGCAACTTCAGAAAGTTTAGACTAGTATCTTCGATCCGCTTCGCTGCAATCTCAAGAAAGCAAGATCTGTTGTCTTTTAGCTTGCTTTACTACAAACTCAGAAAGGCAAGGCTAACGTCTTTGATCTTCTTCCTGCAACTTCAGGAAGGTAAGATCTGTTGTTTTTTAATCTGTTTCGCTGCAACTTTAGGGAGACAAGACTAATCTCTTCAATCTGCTTCACTGCAACTTCAGGAATGTCAGATCTGCTTTCTTCAGTTAGCTCCACAGCAACTTTAGGGAGGTTAAGCTGATGTCTTCGATCTTCTTCCTGCAACTTCAGGAATGCCAGATCTGCTATCTTCAATCTGCTCCACTTCTGCTCAGTAGAGACAAGATCTGCTATCTTCAATCTGCTCCATTGCCGATACATGGAGATAAGACTTGCTGTCTTCGATCTGCTCCACTCCTGCTCAGTGGAGATAAGATCTAATATCTTTAGTCTACTCCATTGCCGATACATGGTGTAACGCCTCGAATTTGGGCCTAGTAGAATTGGGCCCATTGGGCCTTGGACGTGAGAGCGTTTAAAATTTTTGAGAACGAGAGAACGGCACTAATGCAAGTTGGACCTATTAGGTGAGTGATTTTGGAAGGTTAGGGGGCTTCTATGAAGTCTCGAGATCAAACTTGGGCTTTAGGAAAATTTTGCTTTTAGGTGAGTAAAGCCCTAGGAGTTAGTAAGTAGGCTTTAAGAATAAAAAGTGGAGAAAAATGACACAAAAGGAGTTGTGGTCTAGTGGCAAATGACACCACATAGGAGACAAGAGAATGACACTACACAAGGAAGTCAGGGGTCCAAGGTTCAAGTCTTGGAGCTTGCATTTCATTTTGATTTCTTTTTTTAAAGGAACTTAGACTTTGGCCATAAACTTATATTTAGTTGCACATGTTTTAAGACAACAAGGAGCTAGTTGGTAAAGTGGCTAGCGGCATTCCCATTGCAAGCAAAAAAGGGATATTTATTTTGCTAAGATGGGGCGGCAAGTGTTTGAGATGGAATTAAACTCTGTTGAAGGTAGGATCCTACATCGGAAAGCTAGCATGAGGGAAGGTGAGAAGCTGGCTTTAATTAGAGCAATCTATGAGGAGAGTAAGGATACCTTGGTGGGCGTTTGGGCATAGGAGTGCTCGGACTGCGGATTAGCAACTCCAGATTCCTATCAGGTGTGTATTTCGCACTACTCTAGCTGTAGAGCGGCAAATGCCGAAATGGCGGTCACAAGGCAATGGTAGCCACGCGAGCATGCGAGCGCACGTGTGGGGGCTTCAACGCGATAGTTAAGGCCATCATCATTGTTCTTGTGGGTTAGGCTGTTTAGGCCTCGATGGGTCGAAATGGGCCATGTGGGGCTAATGGGCCCGTGGGCCCATATGAATAAATTGTACGATTGTGTAGTAGATATTGGACTGGTCTATGTGAATCTCATATCTGTGGCTAGATTTGGGCTAAATGGGCCACATGAGTGTGTGGGCCCATTTGGGCCGAGAATGGGCCTTGCGCCCATTCACATCATTATCTCTATTTAGAATACTTGAGTCGCTCGAGGCGACTATAAACCTTCTGAGGGGTTGACAAAATTACTAAAATACCCTTGGTTTGTAAAATTACCGAAATACCCTTGGTTTGTAAAATTACTGAAATACCTTTGATTTGTGAAATTACAAAAGTACCCCTAATTTATGAAATTAATACCCCTGATTTGTGAAATTACAGAAATACCCCTAATTTGTGAAATTATAGAAATACTCCTGATTTGTGAAATTATCGAAATACCTCTGATTTGTAAAATTACCGAAATACCCTCGATTTGCGCAATTATCAAAATACCCTCAGTTTACAAAATTACCAAAATACCCTCGATTTGCAAAATTGTCGAAATACCCTCGATTTGTGAAATTATCAAAATACCCTTAATTTGTGAAATTACCGAAATACCCTCAGTTTGGAAAATTACCGAAATACCCTCAATTTGTGAAATTATCGAAATACCCTCGATTTATAAAATTACCGAAATACCCTCGATTTGTGAAATAACCAAAATACCCTTAGTTTGGAAAATTATCGAAATACCTCTATAGGGTAGAATTAGAAATACCCCTGTAGGGTAGAATTATCGAAATACCCTTATAAGGTAGAATTACTGAAATACCCCTATAGGGTAGAATTATTGAAATACCCCTATAGGGTAGAATTACTAAAATACCCTTGAAGGGTAGGATTACCGAAATACCCTCATAGGGTAAATGACTGTTTTGCCCTTATGGGTAAATGACTAATTTGACTGTGATCGTATGACTGTGTTTTAACTGACTTGACTGTGGGTGTGTGGCTGATATGCTGTTAATGTGTGTTGAAATGATTGTTACCGAGCATGGCCATTTTGCATACACTTGTAATGATTGAGCATGATATACACGACATATTGCATGGGGTTGGGACATTGATACGGAGGAAGTTCTGATAGGGTCGCACGGGTCGCATGACGACTGTGGATCCAGTATTTATTTGTTAAGGTCGCACGAGTCGCACGATGACTGTGGACCAACGGACGGCTTAAAGTCGCGTAATCTGAATATGGCTCTTTGCCAACATAAATATGGCTCTGTGCCATCTTGATTATGGCTTTGTGCCAATCGTATTTACCTGTGGCTATGTGCCTAACATATATATCGATGACTCTGTGTCGATCATATTTACCCAAGGCTTTGTGCCGATTATATTGCCGTCGCTGATGGCTATGTGCCAAACATAATACAGTTACTGATGGCTTTGTGCCAATTGTAATACCGCTACTGAAGGCTTAGAGCCGTATATATATGCTTAGCAGCCTTGCTGCAACATTTGAGTAGTGCTGCTGTTGGTGCTACCTTTGGAGTGTAAGGATGGGTGGGTTGATATTCATATCCCCACAGGAGTGTAGGGTTGGAAGGGAAATGGAGTGCAGGGTTGGATTTGGGATGGGATGCATCCTCATACTATTGCATATCTGTTATGAGATCTATTATTGGTTTGGGCTAGGCCCAATTGATTCTGTTATGGGTTGTGACCCAAATGATACTGTAGTGGGCTTGGCCCACGTTTGCTCTGATCTGTACTATACTGTTACTGTTAAAGGGCTTTGGCCCAAACTACTTCGGGTTCTATTTCTGTATACTAACTGTTACTCTAGAAAGGGGATACACATTGAGTTTTCATAAACTCACCCCGTTTTTAACTGTGAAAGTAATCCCCAGCCTTAGACGGTTCGGAGCTACGAGGGACTTGGAGAAGACCACACACTACTTATGTTTTCCGTTTTGATTATCTACTTTGAAATATTTTGATTTGTGTTGTAATAAGGCCTTTTAAAGTTTTCGCACTTTACATTTTAGATTGGATTTATTTTAATTTATATCTGTTAGAAGTAAATCGCAGTTTTCTGAAATGTTAACTGTTTTAAAACAACACTACGTTTTCGCAACAATTTTTAAATAGTTTTACGACTTAATCTTTTCGTAAATCAATTACTTTCAAAATTAGCTTCCGTAACTGAAAAAAATGTTTTGGGAATAAAACTAATGTAACTGATATTTTACTTAAGCTTTTAAACAAGAAGGGTTTTCAATGAAAACATGGTTTTCGAAAAACACTTCAATGTGACACGCCAGATTTGGGCCTAACTTCTAGGCAGGGTTTGGGGTGTTACACATGGAGATAAGACTTGCTTTTGATCTGCTCCACTCCTACTCAGTAGAGATAAAATCTGCTATCATTAGTTTACTCCATTTCCGATACATAGAGATAAGACTTGCTGTCTTCAATCTGCTCCACTCCTGCTCAGTAGAGATAAGATCTGATATCTTCAGTCTGCTCCATTACCAATACATGGAGATAAGACTTGCTGTCTTCAATCTGCCCCACTCCTGCTTAGTGGAGATAAGATCTGATATCTTCAGTCTGCTCCATTGCCGATACATGGAGATAAGACTTGATGTCTTCGACCTGCTCCACTCTTGCTCAGTAGAGATAAGATCTGATATCTTCAGTCTGCTTCCTTGCTACATCAGGAAGATAAGACTTGCTGCCTTCGATCTGCTCCACTCCTGCTTAGTGGAGATAAGACTTGCTGTCTTCGACCTGCTCCACTCCTGCTCAGTGGAGATAAGATCTGATATCTTCAGTCTACTTCCTTGCTACATCAGGAAGATAAGACTATAATCTTCAGCCTGCTCCCTTACTACATTAGGAAGATAAGGTTGGTGGCTTGAATCTGCTCCATTGTCGATACATGGAGATAAGATTTGCCAAATTTGATCTGCTCCACTACCACTTAGGGAGATAAGATCTACAAATTCACTAATATTACTACACCATCCTCTGTAGAATCGATTTTATATGTTTATGTTTATGCCAAATGATTAGGATGCTATAATGCTCCTAACTAAATGTATTATGGACGACATTTGCATGAATGCAGAATGTCATGAGAATAATCCCATTTTTTTAATGTATAATGATTAGGATGCAATGATCAGAATGAATCTAATGCTCCTAACTTAAATGATATTAGAGATGACATTTGCATGAATGCAGAAGACATTTGCATGAATGCAGAATGTCATGAGAATGATCTCCTTCTCTTTTTTTAACGATTAGGACACAATGATCAGAATGAATCAAATGCTCCTAATTGGAAGTGTATGAATGATACTTACATAAATGCATGAGAATGATCCCTTTTTAATGTTTGGGTTGTCACTGCTCATAGTTCATCAAGGTTCTATCACTGATGCGTTACCTCGCTTTCTCGTTCAGCTGGTATCTTTGACAGAAAACCCAAAGAAACGATCATATTCTACTCAGCAAGCTTGCCCCGCTGTAATTTCAGAGTCTCTTCCACTGTACCTTCTAGAACATAAAGTTTGTACCTCCCACTGCAACTTCAGGGGAATAACATTTGTTTTCTTTCATCCATCCTGTTACCACTCAGAGTTATGGAATTTGTATCTCCGTTACACCATTCCCCAGGTGTAATGACCTGATGTATGTGCCTTAAATTTGCATGAATGCAGGGTATCTTTTCTTTTCTTGAGAATAATCCCCTTCTACACTTGGGTTGATATTACTCGTCATTTGTCGAGATGGTATCACTTGACAAAATGTCTTATCTTTTTGTCTAACTAATAAAAATCCAAAAGAGTTAAACATCTTTCAATATTTCCAAACTCTTTGGCTTGGTGAGTTCTAAATAATAGTCCTGTTTCAAATTCTCATATTATTTAGAAGCTTCCAGAGTAATATGCGAAACTCCTTTTATATGAAAGTACTATTAGTCCATTAATCATTATTTCAATATAAAATGCTTGAAAAATATTACAATAATAGACATGAAAGAAATTAATCAGGAGCATAGCTCAAAACAAATAAGTTAGTCAAAGATAACCCAGGAAATAAAAGAAAATTGATTGGTGTATCTTGAAAAGAATAAAGTAAGCAAAGATAGCAAATTTAAAATGAGGACCATTTTGAGCTCAATACATGTTTAGAGGATCCGAAGTACTTTGTCAATGCCCCAAGATGCAGCATACTTCCTCATTGTTAATTCAAGCATAGCAAGACTACCACATGCCCTATCCTTAATCAAAATTTGAGCCGCCCTTTTTGGGTTTTCGGCTTCAAAAACCCCTTTGGTCTCAAGGCACCCTTTGCGGGTTTTTGCCTTGGCCTCTCCTTTGTTTTCTTTTTTTTTAATCTCAAGGCGCCCTTTGCAGGTTTTCACCTTGGCCTTTCCTCTTTCAGGTAAAATACTTCTTGACTGAACCTGAATTCACTGAATTGGGCAAGTCTTCGCCATTCGTCTCGGTCAATATCAATGCTCCTCTAGAACAAGTCCCTTTTTTACTACATAAGGTCCTTCCCAGTTTGGAATCTACTTTCCTCTGAATTTCTTTTGTATGAGAAGAATCCTTCTTAATGTCAGGTCTCCATCATGAAATCCTCTTGGGCAAACCTTTTATCATAAGCTTGTGCCATCATTTTTGGTGCATTCAACTATGAATACTTTCAATCAAACTTACTGGAGGCATTCTGCTTCATCCAATTCCATCAAAGCTTGGAGAAAAGGAATCTTAACCTCCCACAATTGCTTCCCTTTCATAAACCAATGGGAAAGATGTTGCCCCGGTGAAGGTCCCGGCCATCGTTCAAGAAACAAAGAGGGTAAATGGTGACTTCTTTATGCCAACCTTTACAAATTTCAATCATTTTTCCATGATCCTTATTTTGTTTTTTTTGCTTGCCTTTGTTGCTCTATGATATGGCTTCTGATCTTTTAATAGACTACAAATTTTTGACATTGTCTTTTTGGCATTCTTTATCGGCGCCTGATCTCTCTTTTTTTTTAAAAAAAATTTGATGACTATCGACTTTGTAACATTGGCATATGGAGCTACTTCCACCCTCTTAGTGAAGTAAATGATAACTACGATGATGAATCGATATCGACTAGAAGCTTTTGATGAGATCGGCCCCATAAAATCCATTCCCCACATATAAAAAAAATCTGTGAAGAAATAGATGAGGCACATAAGTCTTGTCTTCCTCAAATACATCATAACTGATGTCATCCCTTTCTATGTAGATTAGCAATACCCAAATCTCATGATTAGCTTGGCTATCATTAACATGTGTCCTTCTGACATCCTTATAGACCTCTTTTAAGATTTCAACGTACCCGCGTCACAGTTGCCCAGGCATGTCCTGATGTGATCATGCAAAAACATCTTTGAATTTTTGAAAATAACTCAATGATGTCTCGCCTTATTTTTGTGGTGAGCTGGGCTTCGATCTTCACCCTTTTCCTAGGTTCACAATGTCCACTGACCCTTTTGTAGAGTAGGGTCTGTTTTTCATTTTGTTCTACCATTCTTAATAAATCAGAAGATAGGTTACAATCTCTGTCATCTTCAAAGTCTTGAGCTCCCTCTAGACACATATCTTACTCGAAAGGAGACTCTAAGTCAGTAACATCGTTGCTCACATCGTTGATATCTGGAGACCTATTGTAGGTTCGAAGGAAGATTTCAAAGAATAAATGATTCAAAGAATGATTATTTGTATGGTCATGAATGGAGGATGAAAGAATACTTGAAAGAAACAAAAGAATGTACAGTATGAAATGTGAAGAACGAAAAAAATATTTAATTAAAAAGATGCATTTTATTGAAATAAAAATCCTGGACATAAGCCTATTTCACAAAAGGATTTGTACTGTCTCCAGGCTTAAGGCAACAAGCACGTTTTGAATATTACTCTAGATTAGACTTAAAAATACAGGGATTCCTTCCACAGTTCCATTGTTTAAAATCTTCCCAAGCATGTAAGGACTTGGAAACTTTTATTCCCTGGTTCTCTCTTCGAATATGTCGTTAATGCTTAGATTCCCCAACATTCCCATCGGGTCTTTGATCTCCTCAATTTATTATCCATCAAGCCTTGCACTAGGGCCCTGAGTTCGATGCATTCTTGGATCCCTTGCCCCTATCTATCATGGAACTCACAATGTCTACCTCTTTAATAGTAAGGCTGGGTAACGAATTTTCTGTACCAGATGATACAACATGTGTATCAAACACAATCTGCTACAACTCCCTATAAGTGATTGGGATGGGTGCAAACTGGGGTTTTTCTGAGTTCGGTCTTGGATTGGATTCTTGCCTTGGGGAGACCTGATGGCTGGTAGTTACCGTCCTTGGCTGACTTACTGTAATCGGCTCCGAATGGCCTTTGTTATATCTACTCGTACTATTCGCTTCCTCTTTCTTCTTCTTCAGGGCCTTTAAAGTCCACTCTCCCATTTCCTTTGTTTCTGCCAGAACAACCAGTTTGGCTCGATTATCCTCTGGGTTAAAACCTGAGCTCATCGGGAAGTTCAATAGAGTCGAGGTATCAGTCTAACATTGGGGTCCGATAATGACAGGTACCCCATGCGAATGCATGTCTGGTTGGGTCGAGACACTTATTGGGGAAAAACCTCGGGAATAAATGATGTCTACATCATCATCCCCACTGTTGACCACTGGGCTACTCCTTTTTTCAAGTCCTCCGGCTAGTAACTGAGTTGACTGGCCCATCATATTCCTTTGGAAATCTAGCATTTGTTCCCGCATTTCTTGTTGAATTTTGGTCAATTACTCCTGCATCTGTATTTGCATTTGCTCTATTCTTTCCAACCTTCGGTCCATGGCTTTTATTCTTGCGTGAGTACAGTAACGATGTTCAGCTTAGTAGAATTTTGTCGATTCTCAAGTTAGCTGAAATAATTTTACCTAATTAGGATCCTTCCATGGATTTTAATGCATATGATGCGATGTAATGCAAATGCATGAAATGAATGCAAAAAGAAAGAGAGGCGTTGATTCTTAATTCAGTTACATTAGAACAACTTTTCTAGAAAATAAATTCCTTTACATAAATCGAATATTTATACGGCCCATAAATCGAATATTTATACGGCCTTTCCCTCATATTCCAAGCGAAGACATTGATTCCTTTCTTTTTATTCAGATATTAAGGTCCAATCTCGCGAAGTCTCTATTAGCTCTTTTTACTTGATCAGGGTCACGACTCACTGCTCACTTATTTCCATAATGCTCGTTAGCCTCTTCAAGAAAGCCAAGACGTGGTGATTCTCGAATAGTCTTTTTCAGCTTGAATCCTTGGGCAATAAAGTCTTGTATTTCTTCACAAACTATCAGTCTTCTCTTGTTATATTTACTTGGACCATATTCGGACGACCGTATTATAATCCACTTTATCAAGAAATCCATTTTCTCATGACAAACTCTTCTATTTAGCAATCGAATTTGAATCAACACCTCTTTTCTATGATGTGAATGCAATGCAATCAAAACAAAAGAGAACACGTTAGCACGAAAGAAATAAATAACAGAATAGGACACCTATCTGAGTGACCACTAGGGTTTGACATAGTTCTACCTAGGGTAAGCCATTAAGTTTTCTACATGTGGTTTAACTCTAAAGTTGAGGTACCTGAACCAGCAGATTCCTCGATCCTCACCCATTATAGGCTCATATGGATCAAGTTCAGTTCAGGGGAATACTTTTCCCCATGGCTATGCGGAGGTGAAAATCTCACGAAGACATAGATACAGATGTATCCCGGAAGCAGTCCACTAGCCTATGCGGAGGTGAAAACCTCACGAAGGCATAGTTTCTCACTCCCACTTAAAAGGTGTGACCACAACGGTCATGCAATGCAATGCAGAGATATTTTATAAAATAGAACCACATGCAATAAAAGGATCATGGTTTTTCAAATTAGATTTGTAAATTGAAACAAAAGGACAAGAAATAATCAATTTTTCGGCTTGACTCTCTTATTATGTCCCCAGTGGAGTCGCCAAGCTGTCGAAACCATTTCTAAAGTTTTTTAAAAAAATGGGAATCGTGTTTAAAAAATGAAAACGAGAATCGCCACCAATCCCTTTTTATTTAGGTGTGACTGGATCACCTTATAAAACGTTTTATTTCAAAACATTGATTTTGGTCCACGAAATATAGGAAAAATGGGTTCGGGAGTCAGTTACGTACGAGGAAGGGTTAGCACCCTCGTAACGCCCAAAATTTGGTACCTAATTGATAATCTCATGTCCTAATGTCGAAATTTTAAAATACAATCCTTTTATTCGAAAGAAAACCAAGACTTGCCTATTTCAAAGAAATAAAATGTTATACCCAATAATTTAAGATATAACATCTCATGACTTTGAAATTTGGATCACCTTTATTTGTAGAAAATTCTTATCTCGTGACACAAAACATCATATCCAATAAGTTAGGATACAACGTTTTGAATTCCCGAGAACAAGTTTTTTTTATTTAACTTTTAGAAAGAAAGTAATAGGTTCTTTGGATTTGAAGAGGAAAATCGAAACCCAGTAAGTTAGGGTACGATTTCTTTCGAACCCTAGAACGCGGAGTGTTTGCTTATTTTGAAAATCGAATAAACTGTAGTGATTATAATAAAATGGAAAATAAATTTAAAATAAAATGTAAATTGATTTATAATGCTAGCTTGTGTAACGACATGATGACGATAAAATATAATAACAATAAAGGCAAAAATAAAATACAATAAAGTAAAAGCAAAATAGACAACTGAAATAAAATAAAAGAGAATAGTAACAAAAATGAAAAAAAAATATATAGAATAATAATAATAACAATAATAATAAATATATTAATAAACGAAAAATAGTAAAAAAATAAAAATAATATTAGTAATAATAAAAATAATAATAATAACGAAAATAGCAGTAATAATGTTAATAATAAAATAATAATAATAAATAATAATAATATAAATAGTAATGAAAATAATAACAAAAGTAAAAAAATAGTATTAATAATAATAAAATAATAGTAATAATATTGAAACTAATAATAATAGTAATATAAAAATAACAGTTAAAATAAAAGTATAAAAATAATATATGTTAATATACAAATAATAGTAAAAACAATAATAGGAAAAATGAAAATAACAATAATAATGGTGATACTAAAAATAATAATAATAATAACAATACTAATAATGATAGATATAATAATAATAATAAATATAGCTATAGTAATAATATATATATAAATAAATATTAAAATAACATTAATAATAATAATGATAATAATAATTTTTATAATAAATAATAATAATGGAATTAATAATAAAATATCAAAATTATAAAGGAAATAAAGAAAAGGGCAAAATTTAACTAAAAAAATGGGGCAAAATCAGAAATAAAATTAAAAGGAGGGACCGATTAGAACACGCGAGTAACCAGGAAGGGCTAAAAGGGAAAATATCCCTGCCCTCCAAAACAGCGTCGTTCGAGTAATGGCCTAATTAGAATAGAAATTAAATATAGGGCCAAATTAAAAATAAAAGAACGTGATTATAAATCAATAAAAAAGAGGAAGGACCAGGGCTGTAATTAGCCCATTTTTAAACAAAACACGTGGACCCCAGGTGGATCGGGTCGGGTCAGTCCGACCCATCTCAAAACGACGTCGCTTTGGCGTTAAATGCCCTAGGGTGAAACGACGTCGTTTCATCCCTCCTATATAAGCAAAAAAAAAAAAATTAAAATTTCATTTTCCTTCTTTTTCTTCAAAAATCCGTAAATTTCCTCTCCCCCTCTCTCTCCCTGGCGATTTCCGGTGTAATTCCGGCAAAGCTCCGGCATGGCCCGCCGCCCTCGCCGGCCACCATGCACGGTGGCTGGAACTTCAAAAGATGAGTTTTTTTCTCTCCTTTTTTACTATTTTTAGACTTTAATATATGTAAAAAAGAACTTAAAGAAAAAAAACGAATTTAAAATAGCAAAAAAAACACCTTTGGTATCGTTCTTTGATTTTTTTTTTGTATATATGCCTCTGTATTTTTTGCCTATCCCTTTTACAAATTATGTCGGGGCTAATAGCCTCGAAAAATAAATCAAAAGTAAATACAAAGATCATGTCTTCCATTCTTTTTTGTTTTCTGTCGATTTCTTTCCTATTACAGGTCGAAAAGCGCAGATCTCGGCGGTGGGGCATTATTCACACGTGGATTGCGGCACGACTGAAGGGCTGTGCTGAGGCTGCGGCGCCTAGGGTTTTCTAGGAACCCTAGGTCTCCTGATTCTGTTTAGGTTTGGGCCATTGGGCCATTCGAGTCCTAAGTTTAGTTGGGTCTGGGTGTTTGTTTATTTGGGCTTGTAAATAACTGGGTTTTAGTGATTCAGGTTTGGGTTAATTGGCTGTAAAATGGACTTTAAACTGGACATGGTTTATTATTTTTTTTATTTTTTTTACTCTGGTTTGTTTTATTTTTCACGGGCCCCGGCAAAATGGGCTTATTACAAAGGTGTTATGTGCTTTCGGTCGATTTACTCGTGCAAGTAAAACCATGACTATGTTTCTTATGCATTATGGATGTAAAGAAATGATTGAATAAATTAATTAATCTAAACAATGTTTTAATTAATTGACAAAACATGTATGGTGTATGTTTGAATAATTAGGGATTAAATTTGTAATAATACCAAAACTATTATTACATTACATAACCTTGTAAAATGTTTGTTTATGAAATTATAAGTTTATCAACCATAGAAATATGCCAGATAGACTTAGTAATTAAATAAATTTAACATCTTTACCCCATTGAATGAAGGTTAGTAAATGATTGATTTGCCATAGAATCTTCGTAACATCTATTAACAGTTTTGAAATAAAAATGAGCTAGGAAAGAAAATTATTCTAACACAAGCAAATTGTGATAACTCTTCAAAACTTGTATATTTTTCTATGTTTATTTTAATTTACATACTTAGGTAATTTGTAGTTAATTAAATTAGTTAATCCAATATTATTTGTTTGTACCACATTTTAAACTATATTATTTCTCCACCACCAATTTGTTTAAGTCTTAATTTTTCACAAAGAATTGTTTAACAATTCCTATGGAGACAATACTCTGTACTTATCACTTAATTACTTGTCAACGATTGTGTACACTTGTACGTTTCATCATTTCAGTACTCTTGCATCGCAACTATCCACCCTTGAAGTTTGTTGTATGACGTATCCCAATCACCATACAACTACTCCATCACTATCTGTTTCGCCCACCATGCTTTTCTATAGGACATCCTGTAGTTGAATTGAGCTTGCATGTCGGCAATAAAGATCGATACAGAAATCATGGGCATGTCTTTTACCAGTAGAATGATGCAGTTGCAAAATTGTTTTTTATTTAGTTTGCGGTGGTCATACGTCATACGTGCAGCCATGCATGTATGAGGCCCTTCTAATCTTCTAATTGTCCACATTTGAGTCATCTACATTAATACAGCTCGAATCCACCACTTGCAACTGTCTTTAGCCCTTCAACATTCCCCAACATATAAAGTCGGTGTAGACTTCGATAGTTTGTAGTCCACTGACAACTTCATGTTGTATCGCTTAATGGCAAATACATAGTCTGCTTTATTATCAAACTGTTGGCCTACGAACAACTCTCCAAACTCCGAATTTGCCCCCATTCGGTGAACAAGTACTATATTTAGGTATTCAGGAAACTCGAGTGCAAGCGTTGCATTGGGGTCTACGCTCAACATGTGGGCCCCAGGATCATTCCATATAACTATACCACGACTCGTGTTCCTGACCAAATGGGGGTACATCTTGACCCTCTATTGTACCTTCATCGTCGGTATCTTTCAGGACCTTATCCACATCGGGGCCATTAAATTCTTCAACATCATGGTGGGACTGATCTTCATTAATGGACCTTTCATCACCATCTGCTATGATACCCAACACCTTTAGAAGTATCTCTAGATGGGAAGCTGAGATTGGGTTGTTATACAAACTTCCACTATAATTTGGATTTTCAAGTGTTTGCGGTGTCCTTGCACAACCCGACTGATCTTTCTATTCAACATTAAAATCAAAGTCAAACTCTTGATGTTGACTTACTAGAGGGACAATTTGAATGGGTTCAGGACCGGCTAACACTGCGAATAACTCAACTAGTTGGGGGTTAAAGATCTCAAGCAGGCAATAAGTTGTGATAATTGTTGCTACATCATCATCATCATCATCATCATCATCATCATCATCATCATCATCATCATCATCATCATCATCATCACCACCACCACCACAATCATCATCATCTACAAGTTTCATATTCAAGAACTGCAACGAATCTGTTGAAACTAGAAATTTTTAAAACAATCTTAACATCTACTTCCCACAACATGTAGCAATCTTTGGACTGATCTTCCATTTTAGTTCCGCCAGCATTACATGCTTATTGAATCTCATCCTTATCTTTTAGCAACTTTGAAATACACAACCTTCTTCAATTGTATTTACCATTTCTCCATCGAAATGAACATACACTAACAATATTTGGTTATTCATCTTCAACAAAACACAAATATTTTTCCCTCTTAAACTGTTAAAGCAAAAAAAAGGTCAAGAAAAACACAAAAAATTTCAATATATAGCTTGTTGGTGCCGACAATGAGATAGTCAGCTTCTAAAAAAATTCATTATTTTGAACAAGGGTGTCTGCTGTTTATAAATGAGTTATCGTTTATAGTAAAATATAACACCAAAAATATAAGAGATTAACACGTCGGTTTCTGCAAGTGCACGGGTCAAATTGTAATATAGTTTATACAACGAAATACTTGGAATTATTCCGAGAATCGTACCCAATGGAGGATGGAATAAATTATGAAAATATTTTTACAATAATAAGTCTAAGTAGCAGTAATTAATTTCTATATTATGATGAACCATAAAATAGATTAAGGAGATAAAATAAATAAATAAATAATAATAAAATGACTTAAAAAACAATAAACCAATCAGGAAGATTAACTCGCTTTAGGGTTTATAATTAACTTCGAATTAAGGTTTTAGGGTAGATTAGCTACCGATTAACCAATTGTTTCCTCCCGGCTTCTAATTAACTAATCGATTGGTTGATACTCGCTTATCTCCCGACCTCACTTTCTCAACAAGGATAAATTACGATTTACTCGGTTCGACTTATCTCCCGATCTCGTCTAGCCTATGATAACTTCTTAAGGTTGTCAATCTTAGTTGTTTAAGAACACATAACTCATACCAATTAACCCATCTCAGAAAACCCTAAATCCTCCATTAATCTCATCTCTATCCACTCGTTAATCCCCCCTAAGGGATTTAGCCACTCTTGTTATTCATAATCTCAATCTTGATTGAACAAGTCATGTAAAGAACACGATTGATTTGGAAGAGAAAAGAGATTTGAATAATCGTGGATTTGATATCGAATAGGGAACGGAGTAGCAAATCACTTGATTGAAATAAAGAAATAAATCGAATGCAAGAACAAGTAAACTAAAATACTTCAATTAAAAAAATAAACTTTTGGATCAAAATTGATTCCAAGAGGAAAAATAAAGAGTTATCAAAAGTCAAAAGAAAAACAATCTAATCCTACACCTAAACTAGTAGGGATTTTGAAGGCGTCGAGGATGACTTAGTTATATCAAACCCTTTATGTCTTATTTATAAAGGTGTTGGAAGCCCAAATTAGGTCTTCGGCACATCCTAAATGTAACACCCCAAACCCGGCCCAAACGCTACAACCGGATCTGGTATGTCACCTAAGAGATTTTACAAAACATGTCGCATTTCGAAAAACAATTACTAGGTTTACACCTTTATTTTGAAAACTTAAGAATTCATTTAAGAAAAATAAAATATTAAATCATAAATTATCTTGGTGGATTTTAAATGAAAGCCGAAATTCCATACAAGTCTCAACTTAATTGAAAACATAAAACTTAAAATAAAAGCTTAGTAATAAAAGCCCAACAAAATCCCAAAACATAAATGGTAGTCTAGTGGCCCATGGCCTTATTACAAGGAAATTTAAACCCATTAATTAAAAGAAAAAAATATAAAATTAAGTCTTTTTCTTTAGAATCCTCAATGCTTTGTCGCATGGCCACCTTGCTCTCCTCTCCAGCCCGATCCGATGCCTAAGTGTCACCTGAGATGGTTAAAAATTAAAGGGTGAGTCGCGAGACTCAGTGTGCAACCCTCATGCACCATTAGATTTGGGCTTTAGCCCCATAAAACATATTAATCAAATACAAACAACAAAAATAATATGCAAAGCCCAACCCATGTCCTAGGTGTCCATCCGCTACACGCCCCCGTACCAGCCATACACACCATTGGGGATTTCTACAATCAACCCACACCGCTACATGCCTTGATGGCAGTCGTGCTGCTCATCATCAGATCATGGCCGTAGCCACTACAACAGATCACGGCAAAAGTCGCTACAACAGATCACGGTAAATACCGCTACACAGATCACGGTAAAAACCGCTACAACATATAACTTCCTCCTTTCAACAAACCCAACCCATGCAATCACATACAATCATTATACTTATATCATTTAATCAAGACATCCACTAACCTGTGATTCGCTCTTACCCTCTTTGGGTTTCCATCATTAAGCCGGGGTTTCGGCATTTATCATAACATATAAAACTTATATACATATATTTAACAATTAGATCTAGATGGTGTGGAAGTGTTACACACCTGATATCGCGAAATCCAATATTCTTAGTCGATGCCCTTGTTATCCTGATCTATTATCTTCAATTTATAGCCTTGTTCAAAAGCCGGAAAAATACGAAAGTGAGGCTTTCCCTACATTCGGCCAACAGTTAGTTTTTACCCAAATTACTCATTTGTATACACAAATCTCCTTACCTTGAAATCCCGAGAGTCCTTAAGAAAATGTCACCACCCTTCCTACATTCGGCCATCACCAAAATATTAAACCAAACTGATGATCGCAACCAACCGAGTACCTTATGACATTTGGCCAAAGAAAAAAACAAGAAAGTGGCCATTCGGCCGAACCTACCACTACCTACCTTCGGCTTTTCCACAAATCGGCACTACAGATCTCAGCAAGAAAAGATCCAGCTTCTAAGAATAGAGAGTGAACATCAATCCAGACGTTAGAGGGGTAATTTGGTTTAAGAATGATTTGAGAAAGAAGGAAATATCGTAGAAACAAACCACAAAGAACTTACCAAACTAAGAAGGAGTATTCGGCTATGGTGCACCTTCGGGAAAAACCAACCTTGAAAGATTCAGCTAAAGAAGGAGGAGATGCGAGCAAGGAGAATTCGGCTTTTAGAAAGAAAATATTGAGGAGAGGAGAGCTAGGAAGTTGCGACAAAGAAAGAGAGAGAGGCTCACAAGAGAAAAGAAATTTCGGCTAGCAGAGAATAGGTGAGAAAGAAGAAAAATAAAATGAAAAAGATGATCACTGGCCAACAAATTTTCGGCAAATCAAACCCCCCCAGAGTTGGATTTTCGGCCAACTCTGCTGTCATCTGATAGCTCTTATCTTTCCTGTTATCTTAATCCCTTGTCTCCTCAAAAATAGCCCTAATTCCTCTCTTCATATTATCATCATTTAATAATCAAAATAAAAGAATTAAATCCCCTATTTCGTAGCTAATGTGCCGTCCTCCCTTCCCCCATTGGAGTGCAGAATTCTGACCCAAAAACTTGGGCCCCAAGCAGCAAGCACTTGGCCCAATCTTTCCATTAATGACGCCACCTACATGCTCCCCTTACAACACCTCCAAATTTTTGGGCCACAAGCCCATCTTGCAATTTAAACACAGATACCTATTTAAATAATGTTTTGTAGCTCTTTATTAGAAACTAACCCAAGTTTCAGCCCAAACCTGTGCCCCCTTTTATACCTCAAATTCTCAAATTAATATTTTAAGCATACAAACCCCTAAAATGCGCAGACCCAATTATTCAGGATGTTACAGTTCTACCCCCTTAAAATAAATTTCGTCCTCGAAATTTACCTGATTAAAAGAGATGGGGATACTGTTGTCGCATAACATCCTCTGGCTCCCACGTCGCCTCTTCCGCGCCGTGATTTTGCCACAAGACTTTGACCAAAGGGACGGACTTCCTTCTCAACACTTTCACTTCTCGATCCAAAATTTGCACTCGTTCCTCCTCAAAGAATAAATCTAGCCTTACTTCAATTTCTTCCACTGGCACCACATGCGATGGATCAGAACGATATCTCCTTAACATCGAGACATGAAACACGTCATGTATCTGCTCCAACTCTGGAGGCAACTCCAAACGATAAGCCACTGGGCCCACACGTTCTAACACCTGATAAGGCCCGATAAACCGAGGACTTAGCTTACCCTTCCGTCCAAACCTCATTACCTTTTTCCATGGAGAAACCTTTAAAAAGACTTGGTCTCCTAATGCAAATTCCACCTTCTTCCGCTTTAGATCTGCATAAGACTTCTGCCGATCAGACGCTTCCTTCAAGCGAGCCCGTATTAACTTAACTTTCTCCTCTGTTACCGAAACTAGATCTGGACCTAACACCTGACTTTCACCCAACTCCGTCCAACAAGTTGGAGTACGACATCTCCTTCCATATAATGCTTCATACGGCGCCATCTGAATACTAGCTTGATAGCTATTATTGTACGCGAATTCAGCCAAGGGTAAATACTCCTCCCAACTACCCCTAAAATCAATGATGCAACCCCTTAGCATATCTTCCAAAATCTAAATTACCCTCTCAGGCTGACCATCAGTCTGTGGGTGGAAAGCAGTACTAAAGTCTAACCTTGTTCCCATTGCTTGATGAAGAGCCTTCCAAAATCGTGACGTGAACCTAGGGTCCCTATCTGATATGATCGACACCGGTACACCATGTAATCTTACAACCTCAGCCACGTACAACTTAGCCAACTTTTGTAGAGCAAAGTCCATTCGAACCGGTATGAAGTGAGCAGACTTCGTCAACCGATCCACAACTACCCAACTTGAATCTTTCTTAGTGGGCGTAAGGGGTAACCCACTAACGAAATCTATCGTGATTCTTTCCCATTTCCATTGGGAAATCTTTACCGGCTGCAACAATCCCGAAGGTAATTGATGTTCAGCTTTGACTTGCTGACACGTCAAACACTTCCCCACATATTTCGTAACTTCTCGCTTCAATCCTGGCCACCAGAACTGCTCTCGCAAATCCCGATACATCTTAACTCCTCCGGGATGCATAGCATAGGGGCTACTATGCGATTCCTAAAGAATCATCTGCCTTAACTCCTCATTTTTTGGCATACAAACCTTTCCCTGGAAACACAAAACTCCAACATTGTTCAGACTGTAGTCCTCTACTTTACCCTCCTGCACTTGCCGAATTCGAGTACTTAAGACATCATCCAAAAGTTGCTTCTCCTTGATTTGACTTGTCCACATAGGTCTTACTTGTGATTCAGCTACCAAACTGCCATCCTCATATAAACTAAGATAAGCGAACATTGCCCGTAAATCCGCTATCGCCTTCCTACTCAACACATCCGCCACCACATTTGCCTTACCCGGATGGTACTCAATCGAGCAGTCATAGTCCTTTAACAGCTCAATCCACATTCTCTGCCTTAGGTTCAACTCCTTCTGAGTGAGAAGATACTTCAAGCTTTTCTGGTCAGTGTAAATAACTGACTTCTCCCCGTACAAGTAGTGTCTCCAGATCTTCAGAGCAAACACTAACGCCGCCAACTCCAAATCATGCGTAGGGTAGTTCAACTCATGCAGTCTTAATTGTCGAGACGCATACGCCACCACTTTTCCTTCTTGCATCAACACACACCGTAAACCTGTGTATGACGCATCACAGTAGACGGTAAATTCTTTTCCCGCCTCTGGTTGAATTAACACCGGTACTTCTGTCAGAATTCTCTTCAGCTTCTCAAAGCTCTCCTGTTGTTTGTCAGACCACACAAACGATTCTCCCTTCCTTAACAACTTAGTTAAAGGTGCTGCTATTGACTAGAACCCCTCAACAAATCTCCTGTAATATCCTACCAACCCCAAGAAACTTCAAATTTCTACCACAGACTTTGGCGACTTCCAATCCAACACAGCTTCTATCTTCCGAGGGTTTACTCTTATTCCCTCTGTAGAAACTACATGCCCTAAGAAAGTCACTTCCTTCAGTCAGAACTCACACTTACTGAACTTTGCATACAGCTGCTTCTCCTTCAGAATTTGCATTACCATACGAAGATGTGCATCATGCTCCTCCTCAGACTTAGAATATACCAGGATATCGTCGATGAACACTACGACGAACCGATCAAGGTATGGCTGGAATACCCGGTTCATCATATCCATGAATGCTGTTGGCGCATTCGTCAAACCGAATGGCATTACCAAGAACTCATAATGACCATAGCATGTTCGAAACGACGTCTTATGGATGTCCCCTTCCTTCACCTTTAACTGATGATAACTCGACCTTAGGTCAATCTTAGAAAAGATCGAAGCTCCTTTTAGTTGATCGAACAAGTCATCGATTCTCGGTAATGGGTACTTATTCTTAATCGTCAACTTATTCAGTTGACGATAATCCACGCACATACGCATGGATCCATCCTTCTTCTTCACGAATAGAACCGGCGCTCCCCATGGAGACACACTCGGTCGGATAAATCCTCAATCCAAAAGCTCCTGGATTTGAGCTTTGAGCTCCACCAACTCCTTCGGCGCCATTCGATAAGGAGCGATAGATACCGGAGCTGTACCCGGGAGTAGTTCTATTCCAAACTCCACTTCGCGATCCGGGGGTAATCCTGGCAACTCCTCCGGAAAGACATCCGCGAAATCATTGACTGTTCGAACCCCATTGACAGTCACCTCCTTAGCATTCGAAGCACTAATAAAAGCTAGAAAGGCGTTACATCCCTTCCGAATCATCTTAACAGCTTTCAATGCCGACACTACGTTAGACAGATAGTTCCTTCTCTCTCATAAAACAACCACCTCCCCGCCTTCCGGGGTACTTAACACCATGCGCTTAGACCGACAATCCAACTTAGCACGATGCTTTGTCAACCAATCCATTCCTAAAATAAGGTCAAACTCTTCAAATGGTAATTCCATTAAATCTATCGGAAACACTACCCCTTGAGTCTCTAACGGTACATCCTTAAATAGCTTGTCCACTACCCTAGATTGTCCTAGGGGACTAACCACAGTCATCTTCCTAGTGGTTGTTTCAGAATCTATACTTAAGGTCTCAGATATCGAACATGCAACATAGGAGTGGGTTGACCCAATATCAATCAAGGCAAGGTAAGGATTATCAGTAATAAGAAACGTACCGGTTATGACATCCGATGCGTCACCATCCTCCCGTCGACGAACTGCATAAACTAGCCCGACTGCCTCACATCTACATTACTTGCACCTCTACCAGGTGCTCTACGACCTCGACCAGCCCCATTTCCTCCTCTACCTGGGCCACGACCCCTTGGTCCAGGCTGATCACCTCTCCTAGCCTGATCAGAACCTCGGCCCGCTGGCTGTACCCGATTCATCTGAGGACAGTCCTTAATCAGATGTTCTGTGGATCCACACCTAAAGCATCCACCGATTTTCATTCTGCACTCCCCATAATGCGTCCTCCCACACGTATAATATGCTCGATTCTGGCCTGTCGGAGCACGAGCTGGCCCATCAGTCCTAGGCCTTTTCTGAAAATTCCCAGATGCTCTTGATGGCCCAAAACTCCTCTTACTCTTACCCCAATCCTTATCCCTTTCTTGTCTCTCAACCCGTTTCACTTCCTCAGCTATTTTAACCTTATCCACTAAAACCGCAAAAATTCTCTCTCGCTGCGGTGCTATCAAAACCCTTAACTCATTTCGCAGCCCATCCTCGAACCGAACACAATGTTCATACTCCGTTGCTACCATTCCCCGAGCGTAGCGGCTCAAGTGCAGAAACTATGCCTCATATTCAGCCACAGACTTACTTCCCTGCACCAGGTTCAAGAATGCCTTCCTTTGTGCATCAATATAGCTGGCCCCAACATACTTCCCTTGGAATGACTCCTTAAAGAAATCCCAGTCAATCAGGTCTGCCGCAATACCTTCTTTCACCGTGAGCCACCACTGATAGGCCTCGTCTCGAAGAAGAGACACGACCCCTTTCAACTTTTCCTCTACCGTGAAGTCTAAGTCATCCATTATGCCCTCAGTCGCTTCCATCCAATACTCAGCTGTGTTAGGGGCTACGCCAGAAACTCCCCTAAACACTTCTGCCCCATTGGCCTTAAGTCGCTCCGGCATAGATTTCCGGACTCCTGTGCCCATGCCTACTCCGACAACTCTCTCAAGAACTCGCAACATCACCTGGGATACAGCATCATCTCCGGTCGCCTGATCCCATAACTCTCCCTCCACAGCTGGAGGATCCGACATTTCGTTTCCTGACCCATGGCCAGACCCTACTGGCTTAGACAAGGTCATCCTACCCCTACCGCGTCCACGCGGCGGACGTCCTCGACCCCTTGTACTCATTCTTCCGATTGGCATTTATCTGATTAAGAATTTTATGAATCATTAATTCTTTCCACTGATTTATCGCGAACAGTCTTATGAATAATAGTTTTAAAAAGTAGTTCTTTCGAATTCACACTCACAATACAGTCTCAAGTTCATTTCCTCTAAGAAACGCATGCATTCAATCATCAACATCCATGAACTCACGTTCATTACAGAAAAGTGTCGTTGTTGTTGTTGTTTTCACTACCCAGGGGTATTTTCGTAATTTTATCCTACAGGGGTATTTTTGTAATTTTCCAAAATAGGGTTCCTTGGTATTTTGTGAAATAAGGGTATTTTGGTAATTTTCAAATCCAAGGTATTTCGATAATTTTGTAATCTGGGGGTATTTCAGTAATTTTGAAATCCAGGGGTATTTCGGTAATTTTAAAATCCAGGGGTATTTTGGTCATTTTGCAAAACAAGGGTAAGTTGGTAATTTTACAAACCAGGGTTGTTGTTTATTTTTTTTTTAAACACAGGGGTACCTTTTGGTAAAATCTAGTTTCATAGTTCGGGTTACCCTTGTAAACATGAGGTTTTTCAGGTAAAGTTTTCAAAACATGGTCGATTGGAAATTTTTTTCATAAATCAAAGGTATTTTGCGAATTTTACAAAACTTGGGGATTTTTTTCAGGTAGGCTGGCTGGTCCCTTTCGGGTTTTAATTATAAGGTTTAGCCCATCAATAAGTTCTCGTAACTAGGGTGAATAGTCACTACGCACCAGGTAAGATTCTAGTAAAGAGGAGGTGAGTCGCTAGGACTGCTTAAATACCAAGCTCTCCCTGAATCCACTCCTAGACATGCGTATGTCTATTGCCACACCCTAACTCGGCTAAGGTGAACAGTGACTACGCACCAGGTAGGATTCCAGTGAAGAGGAGGTGAGTCACTAGGACTGCTTAAATACCAGGCTCTTCCGGATCTAATCCTATACATGCGTATGCCTGTTGCCACACCCAAGCCTTGCGACTTATTTACGGGTTTGTTTAGTGAAGTTAAGTCTTATGAGATTTTAGGAGTTGTTTCCACTAGGCCTAGAGTCCATCAAGTTCTAATCTAACTAATCTACGTCCCATTAAGCCCATCAAGCCCACATATATATATATATATATATATATATCACACAATGGTTCAGAGTACTTACCTGGCGGACTTGGGCCGGATATGCAGGTGCCATGCTGAGCTAACCAACATGTTATTATTAAAAATAAAACATATATATTTCAAATGCCCCTCTTTAGAAAACGTTTTGAGCCCAAAAACCCCCAGAGTCGAGTTTTGAACCTGGCTCTAATACCAATTTGTAACACCCCAAACCCGGCCCAAACGCTACAACCGAATCTGGTATGTCATTTAAGAGATTTTACAAAACATGTCGCATTTTGGAAAACAATTACTATGTTTACACCTATTTTGAAAACTTAAGAATTCATTTAAGAAAAATAAAATATTAAATCATAAATTATCTTGGTGGATTTTAAATGAAAGCCGAAATTCCATACAAGTCTCAACTTAATTGAAAACATAAAACTTAAAATAAAAGCCCAGTAATAAAAGCCCAACAAAATCCCAAAACATAAATGGTAGTCTAGTGGCCCATAGCCTTATTACAAGGAAATTTAAACCCATTAATTAAAAGAAAATAAAATATAAAATTAAGTCTTTTTCTTTAGAATCCTCAATGCTCCGTCGTATGGCCACCTTGCTCTCCTCTCCAGCCCGGTCCGATGCCTAAGTGTCACCTGAGATGGTTAAAAATTAAAGGGTAAGTCGCGAGACTCAGTGTGCAACCCTCATGCACTATTAGATTTGGGCTTTAGCCCCATAAAACATATTAATCAAATACAAACAACAAAAATAATATGCAAAGCCCAATCCATGTCCTAGGTGTCCATCCACTACACGCCCCCGTACCAGCCATACACACAATTGGGGATTTCTACAATCAACCCACACCGCTACACACTGATGGCAGTCGTGCTGCTCATCATCAGATCATGGCCGTAGCCACTACAACAGATCACGGAAAAAGCCGCTACAACAGATCACGGTAAATACCGCTACACAGATCACGGTAAAAACCGCTAAAACATATAACTTCCTCCTTTCAACAAACCCAACCCATGCAATCACATACAATCATTATACTTATATCATTTAATCAAGACATTCACTAACCTGTGATTCGCTCTTACCCTCTTTGGGTTTCCATCATTAAGCTGGGGTTTCGGCATTTATCATAACATATAAAACTTATATACATATATTTAACAATTAGATCTAGATGGTGTGGAAGTGTTACACACCTGATATCACGAAATCCAATATTCTTAGTCGATGCCCTTGTTATCCGGATCTATTATCCTCAATTTATAGCCTTGCTCAAAAGCAGGAAAAATACGAAAGTGAGGCTTTCCCTACATTCGGCCAACAGTTAGTTTTTACCCAAATTACTCATTTGTATACACAAATCTCCTTACCTTGAAATCCTGAGAGTCCTTAAGAAAACGTCACCACCCTTCCTACATTCGGCCATCACCAAAATATTAAACCAAACTGATGATCACAACCAACCAAGTACCTTATGACATTTGGCCAAAGAAAAAAACAAGAAAGTGGCCATTCGGCCGAACCTACCACCACCTACCTTCGGCTTTTCTACAAATCAGCACTACAGATCTCAGCAAGAAAAGATTCAGCTTCTAAGAATAGAGAGTGAACATCAATCGAGACATTAGAAGGGTAATTTGGTTTAAAAATGATATGAGAAAGAAGGAAATATCGTAGAAACAAACCACAAAGAACTTACCAAACTAAGAAGGAGTATTCGGCTATGGTGCACCTTCAGGAAAAACCAACCTTGAAGATTCAGCTAAAGAAGGAGGAGATGTGAGCAAGGAGAATTTGACTTTTAGAAAGAAAGTATTGAGGAGAGGAGAGCTAGGAAGTTGCGGCAAAGAAAGGGAGAGAGGCTCACAAGAGAAAAGAAATTTCGGCTAGCAGAGAATAGGTGGGAAAGAAGAAAAATAAAATGAAAAAGATGATCATGGCCAACAAATTTTCGACAAATCAAACCCCCCTCCCAGAGTTGGATTTTCGGCCAACTCTGCTGTCATCTGATAGCTCTTATCTTTCCTGTTATCTTAATCCCTTATCTCCTCAAAAATAGCCCTAATTCCTCTCTTCCTATTATCATCATTTAATAATCAAAATAAAAGAATTAAATCCCCTATTTTGTAGCTAATGTGCCGTCCTCCCTTCCCCCCTTGGAGTGGCGAATTTTGACCTAAAAACTTGGGCCCCAAGCAGGAAACACTTGGCCCAATCTTTCCCTTAATGACGCCACCTACATGCTCCCCTTACAACACCTCCAAATTTTTGGGCCACAAGCCCATCTGGCAATTTAAACACAGATATCTATTTAAATAATGTTCTGTAGCTCTTTATTAGAAACTAACCCAAGTTTCAGCCCAAATCTGTGCCCCCTTTTGTACCTCAAATTCTCAAATTAATATTTTAAGCATACAAACCCCTAAAATGCGCAGACCCAATTATTCAGGATGTTACACTAAATCTTCGTATAAAGTTGATTACGCAGACGAAAATAACCCCAAAATACTTAGGCAAGAAGTCTATAATAGGCCAATTTAGCCCGGGCCAATACAAAAAAATAATAAACCCAAAATAATAAAACAAAGTCCAAGTCCAGTCCAAAATATATCATTTGGCCCGATCAGAATGGTCCATTACTTGAAAAGATTAAAGGTCCATCTACAAGCTTGACGTATATGGGAACACAATCTTCAAGGAAATGCAATCTTAAATATGATATGCAAATCTTAGATATGATATGCAATCCTAGAAGATATGGTATGCAATCTTAGATATGATATGCAAATTTTAGATATGATATGCAATCTTAGAAGATATGGTATGCAATTTTAGAAAATATGATTTTGTAATATTAGAGATTTAATTTGTAGATACATTTTAATCTTAGCCGTTGATGTAATTGATCTGTACCGTTGGATTTGGGGAGGCTCAACTATAAATAGAGGCCTCTCCCTTCATTGTAAAGGACATGAGTTTGGAGTAATAAAAATTCTTGAGAGCATTCACTCAAATTTCTCTCTCTTTTGCGTTCTTATTTTCTGTGGCTTGTTCTTATTTTGTTCTTCGCTCATCTTCGTTTCTTTTTCAGTTTCTTCCGTTTGAGTTAAATTTTGGTGGAGGAATTTCGTTGAATCCTCATATTGCGGGAGTTAGGTTGACTTATGCGTTTTTTTTAAAACATTTTTTATTTATCTATTTAATTGCTTAATCATTATTTATTCATTTATTTTAATTATTTTAAACTTGTTTTTCTTTTTGCTTTTCCCTATTTATGTTAAATTGTTTTATCATATATATTATTATTTTTACTTGTTATATATTATATATTATTTAACTTTAATCATATTAAGTATTATTTGAAAATTTGTATGTTGTACATCATCTAAATTATTTTATTATTAAGGCAAAATTTTCCATATATTGTTCATTTAAAATATGTATATTACCTATTTTCAAATGGTGTATTATATACTTATTATAAGTTATCCCTTATACATTTTTATTCAAAGTTTTTATATTATTTATTTAAATATATATTTATTTTATTATGTATATATTAACTATTTTAAATTTTGCCATATCGTTTTTTCAATTTTTTTTATTACTTGTATCATTTTTTATTTTATGTTATTCTTTCTCTTAATTGCCAATATTAGTATTAAATGTTATTATATCATGTAACTGTAGTATATTGCTTTGATATTTGGGTTTTATAATGTATTAATGATACATTTTACTCAAATCATTATTTTAAAATATATCTCATTTAATTGCCACTTTTTATCTAAAACTTTATTTCTTAAAATAAGGCAATATTTGACATTTGGAGTTTTGAGGGAATCATGCCCTAACTTACTGGGCTTCGATTTTTCTCATTAAGTCTAAATGATCAAATACCCTTTTTGAAATTAAAAAATATGACTTTCAAATAAAAAACCTATCTTTGTGAATTTAAGATGTTGCGTCCTAACTTATTGGATGTGACATTTTGATATTTTGAGATAGGGATTTCAAAAAAAAAGCAAAACAAAGGATATTTGGTGTTTGGGAAATTCGAAAGGTCGTGCTCTAACTTACTGAGATTCGACTTTTCTTTTATCAAAATAATTGAATGTCTTTTAAAAGGTTATAAGTTTTGAAAAATCAAAAGGGTCATATTTTAAAATCTTTTCAAATTTTCGACATTAAGACATTAATTAATTAATTAGGTACCAATTTTGGGCGTTACGAGGGTGCTAATCCTTCCTCGTGCGTAACCAACTCTTGAAACCATTTTCTCGAATTTCATAGACCAAAATCATTGTTTTAATAAATCAAAATATTTTTTATTAAAATGATCAATTTCAAGGTGACCCGATCACACCTCGAAAAAAGATTAGTGGCGACTCCATTTTTCGTTTTTAAAGTTGATCCCCGTTGTCCAAATTAAAAAATAGTTTCGACAGCTTGGCGACTCCACTGGGGACATAATAAGAGAGTCAAGCCGTAAAATTGATTATTTCCTGTCCTTTTGTCTAAATTTGAAAATCCGATTTGAAAAATTATGATCATTTTTATTGCATGTTGATCTAATCTTGTAAAGTATTTCTGCGTTGCATTGCATGACCGTTGTGGTCATACCCTTTTAAGTGGGAGTGAGAAACTACTCCTTTGTGAGGTTTTCACCTCCGTGCAGGATAGTGAATCGCTTTCGGGATACATCCGTACCTATGTCTTCGTGAGATTTTCATCTCCGTGCAGCCATAGGGAAATGTATTCCCCTGAACTGAACTCGGTCCGTATGAGCCTATAATGGGTGAGGATTGAGGAATCTGCTGGTTCGGGTACCTCAACTTTAGAGCTAAACCACATGTAGAAAACCTAAGGGCTTACCCTAGGTAGAACTATGTCAAACCCTAATGGTCACCCAGATCGGTGCCTTATTTTGTTATTTATTTCTCTTGTGCTAACGTGTTCTCTTTTGTTTTGATTGCATTGCATTCACATCATAGAAAAGAGGTATTGATTCAAATTCGATTGCTAAATAGAAAAGTTTGTCATGAGAAAATGGATTTCTTGATAAAGTGGATTATAATACAGTCGTCCGAATATGGTCCAAGTAAACACAACGAGAGAAGACTGATAGTCCGTGAAGGAATACAAGACTTTATTAAGACTGATAGTCCGTGAAGGAATACAAGACTTTATTACCCAAGGATTCAAGCTGACAAAGACTATTCGAGAATCACCACGTCTCAGCTTTCTTGAAGAGGCTAACAAGTATTGCAAGGATAAGTGAGGAATGAGTTGTGGCCCAAGCAAAAAGGAGCTAGTGGAGGCATCTATTAGAAGTTTGCAAGATTTGACCTTTGCGAAGAAAGGGATTGATGTTTTTGTTTGGAATATGAGGGCAATGCCGTATAAATATCCATTTTATGTAAAGGAATTTATTTTCTAGAAAAGTTGTTCTCATGGAATTGAATTCAGAATCAACGTCTCTCTTTCTTTTTGCATTCATTTCATGCATTTGCATTACATTACATCATATGCATTAAAATCCATAGAAGAAACCTAATTAGTTAAAGTTATTTTAGAAAAAGAGAGAAAGTTAATATGAAAACTAAACATCGATACGGTACTTGAGCTAAGACAAGAGATATGGATCAAAGACTCGAACAGTTCTAAAGAGACATGCAAGACCAGCTGCAAGAGTAGTTGGCAAAGATCCAACAAGATATGAGCCCAAAGGAATATGGTCGCTCAAATGACTCAGCTACTGAATGGAGCAATGGACAAGGGAAAAGGTCCCATGACTAATGCTGGAGAAGATAATGGGGATTACCCTCCGGGTTTTACCCCACCACATGCACAAACACAACCTGAAGCATATCCTCAAAGGCCATCTATTACAATTAGGCCTCAACAAGGTCAAGCTGATACTGGGGTACCCATGAATTTTCAGGTTGCCTCAGGATCTAACCCAAGAGATAACCCTGCTAATCTAGTTATCCCTGATTTAGATATAGTGGAGAGGGAACAGGGGAACGAAGTTTCCAAGACCTTGCATACTATAGAGTGTTTTGAATAATGGGACTGTGGAAGGGATCCCTGTATTTTTAGAGCTAATCTAGATTAATATTCAGAGCATGCTTGTTGTTTTAAGCCTAGAGGCAATAAGAATCCTTTTGTGAAATAGGCTTATGTCCAGAATTTTTATTTCAATAAAATGCATCTTTTTAAGCAAATATTTTTTTATTCTTTACATTTCATACTGTACATTCTTTTGTTTTTTACAATATTCTTTCATTCTTTATTCATGACCATACCATACAAATAATCATCCTTAGAATCATTTATTCTTTGGATTTTTTGCCTTCTCACATAGGTACCCAGACATCAACGACATGAGCAACGTTGTTACTGACTCCCTTTTTTGAATGAGATATGGGTCTAGGGGATCTAAGGACTTTAAAGATGACAGAGATTGTAGCCTACCTTTTAATTTTTTAAAGATGGTAGAACAAGTTAAAATAGACTCTACTTTGCAAAGGGTCAGTGGACGTTCCGAGCTTAGGAAAGGGGTAAAGATCGAAGCCCAACTCACCACAGAAATAAGACGAGACATCATTGAGCTATTTTCAAGAATTCCAAGATGTTTTTGCACAATCATATCAAGGAACACCAGGCTTGAAATGTGGGTATGCTGTTTAAAGAACCCATGGTAATGGTTCTACGATGGTCAGGCTAACCAAGAAGATCGGGCTACTGGTTTACCAAGAAAAAGAAATTGCATCAGTTACACCATAAATGCCAAATTGGGGAAGACAAGACTTATGTGCCTCTTCCATTCTTTCTATAGGTGAGACATAGATGTTATGGGGCAGATCTAGTCAAAAGCATCTAGCTGATACCAATTCATCTTCGTAGTTATCAATTACTTCACTAATAGGGTGAAGGTTGCTTCATATGCCAAAGTTACAAAGTCAGCAGTCATTAAATTCAAATCTAAATTCAAATCCAAATCCAAATCCAAATTCAAATCCAAGTTCAAATGCAAACTCAAATTCAAATTTTAAAAAAAAGTGGCCATAAATAATGCCAGAAAGAAACATGTTTATTGTACAATGTAAAAAATTCACAGTCTGTTCAAAGATCAGACACCATATCAGTGCAGCAAAGGCAGCAAAAAAAACATTCAAAATTTTTGAAAAATGACTGAGATTTGTAAAGGTTGGCATAAAGAAGTCACCATTTACCCTCTTTGTTTCTTGAAAGTTGGTCGGGACCTTTATCGGGGTAATATCTTTCCCAATGGTTTATGAAAGAGAAGCAATTGTGGGAGGTTAATATTCTTTTTCTCCAACCTTTGATTGAATTGGATGAAGCAAAATTTCTCCAGTAAGTTTGATTGAAAGTATTAATGGTCGAATGTACCAAAAATGGATGATACAGGCTTATGACAAAAGGTTTGCCCAAGAGAATTTCATGATGGGGACCTGGCATTAAGAAGGATTCTTCTCATACAAAAGGGCTTCAAAGGAAAATAAATGCCAAAATTTGAAAAAACCTTATGTGGTGAAGAAGGCTTGTTCTAGAATATCATTAACTTTGACCAAGATGGATGGCAAAGACATGCTCAGGCTGGTGAATTCAGATTTCATCTAAAAGGAGAGGCCAAGGTGAAAACCCGCAAAGGTCACCTTGAGATTTAAAAAAAAAAGAGAAGAAGAGAGAAAAAGGAGAGGCCAAGGCAAAAACCCGCAAAGGGCGCTTTGAGACCAAAGGGGATTTGAGTTGAAACCCCGAAAAGGGCAGCTCAAATTTTGATCGAAAGTGGGGCATACAGTAGGCTTGCGACGCTTAAATTAACAATGAGGAAGTATGTTACGTCTTGGGGCATCGACAAAGTACTCCGGATCCCCTAAACACATATTGAGCTTAAAATGGTCCTCAAGAAGTTTGAACAGAGAAGCTCAGGCTACGATATCTGGGGCACCTAGTTTCCATCTTACCCATTCTGAATTTCCTATCTTTAATTATTTTATTCATTTCAAAATACGCTACCAATAAATTTCCTTTGATTGCATTTGCTAACTTTGCTTAACTTATTTGTTTCGAGCTGTGCTCCTAATTAATTTTCTTTTTGTCCATTATTATAATCTTTTTCAAGCATTTTGCATTGAAATAACGAACAGTGGACTAATAATACTTTCATAAAAGGAGTTTCGCATATTACTCTGGAAGCTTGTAAATAATATAAGAACTTGAAACATGACCATTGTTTAAAATTTATCAAGTTTAAAGGATGGAAATATTGGTGGAGAAAAAGTCTAAACTGAAACTATCTCTCCGTATTTTTGTTGAAAATGAAGATTGAATAAAATGTCAAGATATTGCGTCAGTAATACAATCTTGACAAAAAATGGACAATGTTAACCCAAGTGTAAAAGGGGAATCATTCTCGAGAAAAAAAAATGATATTCTGCATCCATGCAAATATCATGCATACATATTTGGTTAGGTCACCCGGAGAGTGATCAGTTGATGGAACAAGTTACAGATCCTATACTTCTGATTTACAGCAGGTTGATGAAACAAATTCTATCCCTTGAGTTACAGTGGGATGGATTTGAAAGGATTCAGATTCTATACCCTTAAGTCACAATGAGATGAACCATGAAGTTACAGTGGGGACAAATCTATTGAGCAAGATATAATTGTTTTCTCGGGTTTTCTGTCGAGAATACTAGCCGAACAAGATGACAGCATAATACGTCAGTGATACATCCTTGATAAACAATGAGCGATGACACTTTAAGCATTTAAAAAGGGATCATTCTCATAAATTCTGCATTCATGCAAAACACATTTTGAGGCATTTGATTCATTCTGATCATTGCATTCTAATCATTTTCATGACAGTCTGCATTCATTCAAATGTCATCCATAATGTCATTTAGTTAGGAGCATTTGATTCATTCCGATCATGGCATCCTAATTATTGTACATTTAACAAAGGATCATTCTCATGACATTCTGTGTAACACCCCAAACCCGGCCTAGACGTTATGATCGGATCTAGCATGTCACATAAAAGGGTTGTTTAAAAGCTACGCGTTCGTTAAAAATTTCATATTCTTTTTGAAACTCCGAACTTTGTTGTTTGTGAAATGCAGATTTGCTTTAATTGTTTTCTTGTACAAATGTTATTATTATTTTCAAAAACTCTGTTTATTATTGAGGTTTAATTAAGAAATTGCGGAAACGTGATATTTTGAAAAAATGCTTATTGTCGTCTTAAGAAAACCCAAAGTTTAATCATTAATAATTTAGAAAAATAGCTGAAATGAAAGTTTAAAAGGAAATAAAATTCAATGGCCTTATTACAAAACATTAATCCCAAAATAATTAACATAAAATAAAATAAAAACCGGATTTACTAAGTTTCGTGAGAAGTAACTCCGATGTATGGCCACCACCGAGTCCTCCGCAGCTCCAAATCCTCTAACGCTAGGGATTACCTGCAGGGTTAAGATGAAGGGGTGAGTTACGAGAACTCAGTGTGTAATCCTCTAAACAGTCATTATCTGGGCCTGAGCCCTTACGGTATCAAACTGGGCCTAAGCCCTATAATCATGGTAATGCAATAATGAAATGCAGCCCAACCCAATCCAACCAATCACACCCCCGTACCAACCAATCGTCACCTGTGGGGATCAAGTCAACCCACCCCGCCAATCACACCAATATTGCAGACAAGCTGCTAATCACGATATTTGTGGCCGAGCCACTGAAATAATAGTATATATGTGGCATAACCACTAAGACAGTATGTGGCAGAGCCAACAGGCTACACTTCCTCCGATCATCAAAACCCAACCCATGCAACATGATATAAATGCAATGTATCAAACGTATAAAAATGTAAATAAAACCATATACACGATACTCAATCATAATCGAGGGTATAACGGTCATTTTCACCCCTTTGAGGGTATTTCAGTAATTTTACCCATCGAAGGTATTTCGGTAATTTACCCACTAAGGGTATTTCGATAACTTACCCACCAAGGGTAATTCGGTAATTTACCCACCAAGGGTAATTCAATAATTTACCCACCAAGGGTAATTCGATAACTTTGTCAACTCCTCAGAAGGTCTATATTCGCCTCGGGCGACTTCAAGTATTCTAAACAGAGATAATGAAACGAATGGGCCTAAGGCCCATTCCTGGCCCAAGTGGGCCCACACACTCATGTCGCTCATTTAGCCCAAATCTAACCCCAGATATGAGATTCACATAGACCAGTTCACTATCTACTGCACAATCATACAATTTATTCATATGGGCCCACGGGCCCATTGGGGCCAAACCTAAGGCAGCCTAGATTCATGAGAACACTCATGAGGGCCTCAACTATCGCGTCGAAGCTCCCACACGTGCGCTTGCACGCTCGTGTGGCTACTATCGCCATGTGACCGACATTTTGGCATTTGCCGCTCTATAGCTAGAGTAGTGTGAAATACACACTTGATAGGAATCCGGAGTTGATCCGCACTCCCACCACTCCTATGCCCAACGCCAATCAGGGCATGCTTACTCTCCTCATAGATTGCTCTATTTAAAGCCAGCTTCTCACCTTCCCTCTTGCTAGCTTCCCGATGTGGGATCCCTCCTTCAACAGAGTTTAATTCCAACACAAACTCTGGCCGTCCCAACTTAGCAAAATAAATATCCCTTTTTGCTTGCGATGGGATTCGAACTCAGGCTCCCCTGTAACTTAATACACGCTGCTAGCCACTAGGCCACAAGCTCCTCTTGTGTCTAAAATCATGCACAACTAAATATAAGTCTATGGGCCAAAGTCTAAGTTCACTTAAAAATAAATCGAAATGAAATGCAAGAACTAAGACTTGAACCTTGGACTCCTTGCTTCCTTGTGGCGTCATTCCCTTGTCTCCTATGTGGCGTCATTTGCCACTAGACCACAACCCCCTTTGTGTCATTTTTCTCCACATTTTATTCTTAAAGCCTACTTACTAACTCCCAGGGTTTTATTCACCTAAAACCAAAATTTTCCTAAAGCCCAAGTTTGATCCCGGGACTTCATAGAAGCCCCCTAACCTTCCAAAATCACTCACCTAATAGGTCCAACTTGCATTAGTGCCATTCTCTTGTTCTAAAAAATTTTAAACTCTCCCCTGGTCAAGGCCCAATAAGCCCAATTCTACTAGGCCCAAATCCGGGTCGTTTCATTCTGCATTCATGTAAATGTCATCCATAATATCATTTAGTTAGGAGCATTTGATTCATTCTGATCATTGCATCCTAATTATTTTACATTTAAAAAAGGGATCATTCTCATGGCATTCTGTATTGACATGCCCCCAGAGGACGGTTAGCAACGTCGGTGAATTCATAGATCTTATCTCCCTAAGCAGTAGTGGAGTAGGTCGAAGATGGCAAATCTTATCTTCCCGAAGTAGTAGGGGAGTAGATTTTAGCCACTAGCCTTATCTTCCTGAGGTAGCAAGGGAGTAGGCTGAAGTTTGTAGTCTTATCTTCCTAAGGTAGCAAGGAAATAGACTGAAGATTGTAGATCTTATCTTTCTAAAGCGGTAGTAGAGTAGATCGAATTTGGCGAATCTTATCTTCATGTATCGACAATGGAGCATATTCAAGCCACCAACCTCATCTCCCTGAAGTAGCAAGGGAGCAGGTTAAAGATTGTAGTCTTATCTTCCTGATGTAGTAAGGGAGCAGACTAAAAATTGTAGATTTTGTCTCCTCGAGATAGCAGTGGAGCAGATCGAATTTGGCGAATCTTATCTCCATGTATCAGCAATGGAGCAGATTTTAGCCACTGGTCTTCTCTCCCTGAGGTAGCAAGGGAGTAGACTGAAGATAGCAGATCTTATCTACCTGAAGTTGCAGGAAGCGGATCAAAGATATCAGTCTGGCATCCCTGAGTTTGTAGTGGAGCAGACTAAAAATAGCAGATCTTATCTTCCTGAAGTTGCAGGAAGCAGATCAAAGATATTAGCCTGCCTCCCTAAAGTTGCAGCGGAGCAAACTAAAGACAGCATACTTTATCTTCCTGAAGTTACAGTGAAGCAGATCGAAGATATTAGCCTGCCTTCCTGAAGATGCAGCGGAGCAGACTGAAGATAGTAGATCTTATCTTCCTGAAGTTGCAGGAAGCAGATCAAAGATATTAGCCTGCCTCACTGAGTTTGCAGTGGAGTAGACTGTAGACAACAGATCTTATCTTCCTGAAGTTGCAGTGAAGGAGATCGAAGATATTAGCCTGCCTCCCTGAAGTTGTAGCGGAGCAGACTGAAGACAGCAGATCTTATTTTTCTGAAGTTGCAGAAAGGAGATCGAAGATATTAGCCTGCCTCCCTGAGTTTGCAGCAGAGTAGACTGAAGATAGAAGATCTTATCTTCCTGAAGTTGCAGGAAGTAGATCGAAGATATTAGCCTACCTCTCTGAAGTTACAGCGAAGCAGACTGAAGACAGCAGATCTTATCTTCTTAAATTTGCAGGAAGCAGATCGAAGATATTAGCTTGCCTCCCTGAGTTTGAAGCGGAGCAAACTGAAAATAGCAGATCTTGTCTTCCTGAATATTGCAGTGAAGCAAGATCAAAGATACTAGTCTCACTTTCCTAAAGTTACAGTAGGATGGATTAAATTTACAAGAGCAGGTCTTATCTCCCTAAAGTTGCAGTAGAATAAGATTAAAGCTATATATTCAATCTCCTTGAAGTTGCAGTTGGGTTAGAGACTACTTGAAGAAGATGAGGATCAAAAGGTTAAGGCTCAGCAAGACCGAGCAAAATTGGTCCTTTTATAGTCTTTGCTCCATTCTCATTACATGACAATGAGCAAAGAACGGCAGCTGTAATAGGCCAATTTAGCCCGGGCCCATACAAAAACATAATAAACCCAAAATAATAAAACAAAGTCCAAGTCTAGTCCAAAATATATCATTTGGCCCGATTGGAATGGCCCATTACTTGAAAAGATTAAAGGTTCATCTACAAGCTTAACGTATATGGGAGCACAATCTTCAAGGATATGCAATCTTAGATATGATATGGAAATCTTAGATATGATATGCAATCCTAGAAGATATGGTATGTAATCTTAGAAGATATAATAGGCAATCTTAGATATGATATTTGTAACACCCCAAACCCGGCCCAAACACTATAGCCAGATCTGGCATGTCACTAAAAAGTTTCTGTAAGAGATGTTGCAATTTCGAGAAATATTTTTCTTGTATTCAATCTTTTGTTCAGAAAAACTTAATAACTTGATAAGTTTAAATAGATATAGATTTCATTTGTTGTTTTATGAATTAAAAACCATAATCTCAATATATGCCTTAGTTTAATTAACATTTAAGTGTTTAACAATATTAAAAGCCCAAAATAAAACCCAAAACAAAGTATGATAGTCTAGTGGCCCATGGCCTTATTACAATGAGATGTAAAACCCATTTAAAATAAATTTTTTAGAAATAAATAAATGAAGTAAAGTCTTTTGTGGAAGTCCTTGGTTCTCTATCGCATGGCCACCTTGCACTCCTCTCCAGCCCGGTCCGATGCACTAGGTGCTACCTGAAATTGTTAAGTAATTGGTTGAGTCGCGAGACTCAATGTGCAACCCTCATGCACCATTAGATTTGGGCCTTAGCCCCACAGAACAGAATAACAGAAAATAATATTCAAGAAAATATACAAAGCCCAACCCAAATCCTAGGTTTCCATCCGCTACACGCCATCCGTACCAGCCATTCAAACCATAGGGGATTTCTACAATCAACCCACACCGCTACACACCATCGATGGCAATCATGCTGCAGTTAGCTGCTCATCGTCAGAGTTGTGATAGAGTCACCAGGCTGAAATGGCATAAGCCACCAGAACAGATCACTTCCCCTTTTCATCAATTTCCCAACCCCAAGCATACAAAGAATTTGACATACAAAGCATATTGTTTTAACAGGAACATTCACTGAAGAAGAACAGAAATCACTAACCTGATGATTAGCCTTTACCCTTCTCGGGTTTTCACTTGTCATACCGAGATTTCGGTATTTAACAGAGTATAGCAGATTTATACATATATATTAGCAATCAATCTAATAGTGTGAAAGGTTACACATATGATTAATGTCGATACCCTTGCTAAATCGATCTACAACTTTGCTCCAAAAAGCCGGAAGAATACGAAGATTTGGGCTCCCCTACATTCGGCCAAGGGTTAATAAATACCCAAATTTACACGTTAAAAATCAATAGATCTCCTTACCTTGAAATTCCGAAAGTAACACGATTCGAGTGTTATTGAACTCTATCTTAGAGATCTAAGCGAGTGACCTCCCTTCAAATCCCGGAATGCCGCAAATAAGAGAAAAACTTAGGATTAGCTCCTTATAGCCATTCGGCTAGAGTCCCTAAAAAGCCGAAAAAGATTGAAATCTTACGAATCAATACTTACCTTTAGTTTCTTTCGAGATTCGGCACAAGCAGATACCACAGAAAGATTTCGGCAACCACAGGAGATGAGATCTAGAGATTTCGACTTTTAAGAAAATCCCGGAAAAGATGAACGAGAGAAGGCTGATGTGATTTTCGGCTTTTAGAAGAACTGAATGAGGAGTTTCGGCTTTTAGTGAACGGGAGAAGAAAATCAATGGAGATCAGAAGATTCGGCTAAAAGGAAATTTCAAAGAAAAAGAAAGAAAGGGTGAGGAAGGTGGTGTTTTTCGGCTTTTGTAAGAGAAAGATGAGAAAAGAAAACAATGGTGATTTTCGGCTTTTGGAAGAGAAAAGATGAGAAAAGAAAACAATGGTGATTTTCGGCTTTTGGAAGAGAAAAGATGAGAAAAGAAAACAAGTGAGATGGCCTTCAAATTTTCGGCACAGGAAGAGAAGAAAGAGTAGGGTTCTAATGCCAGAATGGATTAGCTATCCCCCCTATTTATAGAAATTTCGGCACTTACCTATCCTTGCAGATAAATCCTATCTTTTCTCCTTTATCTTAATCGACTAACTCATCCAAAAGAGACTTAATTAGCTCCAACTCCTCCCTCCTTTATCAGCTTATTATCCATAAATTAAAAACATTAAAATTTTCCTAAATTATAGCCTTGTTGCCATCCACTCCACCTAACCCTAATGCTTAAAATTAGCTAGCTTAAATTAAAAGAACTGGGCTCTATGAAACTTAAATTTGGGCCCCTTACTCCCTTGTGTGGCGTCACCTCCTAAGATTGGGCCACAAGCCCACTTTGGTATTTTAAACATAGATACTGCCTTTTAAACCCTATAATGCCCAAACAGATAATTTTAATCAAGGCCTCTACCTAAGCCTGAGCCCAATTTGGACCTCTAACACTTAAATTAACACATTAAACATATCCACCCATTAAACGCATAGGCCCAAAAATTCAGGATGTTACAATATGCAAATCTTAGATATGATATGCAATCTTAGAAGATATGGTATGCAATTTTAGAATATATGATTTTGTAATCTTAGATATTTAATTTGTAGATACCTTTAATCTTAGTCGTTGATGTAATTGATCTGTACCGTTGGATTTGGGGAGGCTCAACTATATATAGAGGCCTCTCCCTTCATTGTAAAGGACATGAGTTTGGAGTAATAAAAATTCTTGAGAGCATTCACTCAAATTTCTCTCTTTTTTGCGTTCTTATTTTCTGTGGCTTGTTCTTATTTTGTTCTTCGCTCATCTTCGTTTCTTTTTGAGTTGCTTCCATTCGAGTTAAATTTTGGTGGAGGAATTTCGTTGAATCCTTATATTGCGGGAGTTAGGTTGACTTATGCGTTTTTTTAACTTTTTTTATTTATCCATTTAATTGTTTAATCATTATTTATTCATTTATTTTAATTATTTTAAACTTGCTTTTCTTTTTTGCTTTTCCCTATTTACGTTAAATTGTTTTATCATATATTATTATTATTTGTTATATATTATATATTATTTAACTTTAATCATATTATGTATTATTTGAAAATTTGTATGTTGTACATCATCTAAATTGTTTTATTATTAAGGCAAAATTTTCCATATATTGTTTATTTAAAATATGTATATTATCTATTTTTAAATGGTATATTATATACTTATTATAAGTTATCCCTTATACATTTTTATTCAAAGTTTTTATATTATTTATTTAAAATATATATTTTAGATTATGTATATATTAATTATTATGTATATATTAATTATTTTAGATTTTGCCATATCGTTTTTTCAATTTTTTTTATTACTTGTATCATTTGCTATTTTATGTTATTCTTTCTCTTAATTGCCAATATTAGTATTAAATGTTATTATATCAAGTAATTGTAGTATATTGCTTTGATATTTGGGTTTTGTAATATATTAATGATACATTTTACTCAAATTATTGTTTTAAAATATATCTCATTTAATTGCCACTTTTTATCCTAAACTTTATTTCTTAAAATAAGACAATATTTGACATTTGGAGTTTTGAGGGAATCGTGCCCTAACTTACTGAGCTTCGATTTTTCTCATTAAGTCTAAATGATCAAATACCCTTTTTGAAATTAAAATATATGATTTTCAAATAAAAAACCTATCTTTGTGAATTTAAGATGTTGCGTCCTAACTTATTGGATGTGACATTTTGATATTTTGAGATAGGGATTTCAAAAAAAAAAAAACAAAACAAAACAAAGGATATTTGGTGTTTGGGAAATTCGAAAGGTCGTGCTCTAACTTACTAGATTCGACTTTTCTTTTATCCTAATAATTGAATGTCTTTTTAAAGGTTATAAGTTTTGAAAAATCAAAAGGGTCATATTTTAAAATCTTTTCAAGTTTTCGACATTAAGACATTAATTAATCAATTAGGTACCAATTTTGGGCGTTATGAGGGTGCTAATCCTTCCTCGTGCGTAACCGACTCCCAAACTCATTTTCTCGAATTTTGTAGACCAAAATCATTGTTTTAATAAATCAAAATGTTTTTTATTAAAATGATCAGTTTCAAGGTGACCCGATCACACCTTGAAAAAAGATTGGTGGCGACTCCATTTTCGTTTTTAAAGTCGATCCCCGTTGTCCAAATTAAAAAATGGTTTCGACAAAGTCAAGCTGTGTCGTGCCACACCATGTCTATGGCACGAGACGGCACACAATTTATGCCTTGTGTCATTCGTTTTATGCTTTGACGTCTCGGGAAGCTTGTGCATCACTCGTCCCTTGCTTTCACGTCAATTGTGCCTTTTAATCTTCATCCTACATACTCAATTAAGCATATTAGTACTACCTAAGGCTCATGTCAACCTATTGGGTCACAACACTTATAAAATGTGTTAAAAATATTTATTTTATTAATATTTAATCATAAGTCCTAATTACCGAAACCGAAATATAAAATCCTAAATTGCTTAGAAAATAAGCTCTTTAAGTGCATAATTGGCCCTAATTGACTACCGCATTTGACGACAGGTCAGTGGCGGCAGATGGAAGGTCGACACAAAAAAGATATTTTTCGCAAAAAAAAAAAATTCCAAGCAAAAAAAGTACCGATGCCAGCGTAGGGAAGGTTGACACCAAAATTTTTTCTTACACGGGTCTCGACCTCGAGAAACACGAGACAAAAAAATTATTTGACACAGGTGGCAGCCACTGCAATGCCGACACAAAAAAATACCGATAAAAAATTTTGAATTTTTTTCCGATGCCGGCCACCTAGACGTCGACATTTAATAAAAAATATTTCTTTTTTTGAACAGGGAAATACACGTATTTTTGAAAAGGCACTCGAAAAATACATACGAGTACCGGTCATTACAGTGCCGACACAAAAAAAAATTATTTCTTATCCCAACCCAATTATATAATAATGATTACACGAATCATCATTTTTGTGCCAGCCATCGAGGTGCCGATATCGTTCGACACTATATATTTCAGGTCATTTTTGTTATAAATTTTTAACTTGGATTATTTTCGTAAATAATAAATTTTTTGGGTTACTTAAAAAAAAAGACAAAAAATTATGACAATGGGTTCTAAAGGAACAAAAACACATAAACCAACATATCATACACTCAGGACCGGTTAAAATGGTACGGTGACATTAGAATATTTGGTTTGAGAATTGAAGGTTGACAATGGAACAAAAACTACAATTTTGTTTTTCAGAAAAAATTAATCAAGTGTCGCCTCATAAAAAAATATTTCTTTTCGTATTTTATTTTCTGGTGTACATTTGAGAATATGAATTTTTTTAAAAAAAAAATTTGACCAGAGCCTCCTAACAAACTAACAATACCCATTAAAAATTTTTTTTTCTACGCCTTGTATATCCATATTTTTCATAAATATTTTAAAAAGAAAATTTTTTTAAACAGATGATTGGACAATGATTAGGCCGAAAAGAGATGGTGCACAGGTTGGGCAGGCAACACCAACTTTTAATATAACAAAAGGATCATTTTTATAATTAATTAATATTTTTAGGTTATTTTTATAAAAAGTCAAATATTTTTTTTTTGAAAATATTAAGGATGAAATTAAGTTTGACTACAACCACGTGATGCATGCAGTGGGGGCAGCCACGTGCAGGCTCATGCTTACTATAATTAATTTCCATAAGCTCACGTCAAGTTTACCTTGTGAATCATTTGTTACCCACAATAATGCAGTCTTCTTGATTTGATAAGTGAAAAAGTTTAAATGTATATTTCAACATCAAAGAAAAAAAAAATTTACACCACATATCGTACCACATGTCAGGTTAATATGGTTATTTTACCCATTTGACACAAAAAAATAATATTTATAAAAATAATTCTAGTTAAAAAATATTCACCCAAAATGATTTGAAGTGGACAGTAAAATTGGGTTATTAAAAATAGATGATCGACACCATTATTTTATTCTATTAAAAAAATAATTTTTTGGGTTTTGTACACTAAATGGCCGGCACCCATGTATATTTTTTCAAAAAAAAATTTTTGGGTGCTGGCACACTGATGGCCGACTCCTCTTTATCTGATTAAAAAATAATTTTTTTTGGGGGGTGTGGTGCCGACCAACAAATGGCCAAAATCACCCCACAAAAAAGATTGAGAATATTGCAACACAAACCCTCCTTGTTTTCCCATCTTTTTTATTTCCCAAGTTTAATTACATATTTTATATTTTAAAACAATATTGAACTACTTGTAAGTAGTTCAATATTTTAAAAAAACAATATCTTGTTTTTTAATTATTATTGCATCACTCACATTAAAAATTAATTTAAAATATATTGAACTACATGATAAGTAGTTCAATATTGTTTTAAAATATAAAATATGTAATTAAACTTGGGAAATAAAAAAGATGGGAAAACAAAGAGTTGTTATGTTGCAATATTCTCAATCTTTTTGTTAGGTGATTTTGGCCATTTGTTGGCCGGCACAACACCCCCTAAAAAATATTTTTTTAATCAGATAAAGGAGTGCCGGCCATCAGTGTGCCAACACCCCAAAAATATTTTTTTTGAAAAAAATACATGGGTGCCGACCATCTAGTGTATAAAACCCCAAAAATTATTTTTTTAATAGAATAATATAGTGGTGCCGACCATCTATTTCCCATAACCCAATTTTATTGTCCATTTCAGGTCATTTGGGTGAATATTTTTGAACCAGGGTCATTTTTATAAATATTATTTTTTTGTGTCAAATGGGTAAAATAGCTTGGGGCGGAGCCAGAATAATTTTTTAGGGGGGACGGATGAAATTTTAATTTTTTATAGTTTATATCTTTATAATCTGTAAAGGATTAAATCGAATTTTTATAATTTTAAGGGGGCCAAAGTACAACTTTACCTTTACTAATTTAAAATTTTTAAAAATTTTTAAGAGCCTAAATAGTAAATTTACATTTTAGGGGGACTGGGGCCCATGCCAGTCCCCCTGGCTTCGCCCCTGGAAATAGCCATATTAACCTGATATGTGGTATGATATGTGGTGTAGTTTTTTTTTTTTTTTTGAAGTTGAAGTACCCCCAAAAAATTATTTTTTAATTAAATAAAGAGGTGTCGGCCATCAGTGTGCCAGTACCCCAAATTTTTTTTTAAAAAAAAATATATGGGTGCCGGCCATCTAGTGTCTAAAACCTCATATTTTTTTAATAGAAAAAAATAGCGGTGTCGGCCATCTATTTCCCATAACTGTTTTTACTGTTTATTTTAGGTCATTTAGGTGAATATTTTTGAACCAATGTCATTTTTGTAAATATTTTTTTTGGATTAGATGGGTATATATATATATATATATATATATATTATGAGAATAAGATATATTTGAAGAGAGAAAATTGAATCTTATGGAAACATTTTCATTATTGTGTTAGTGAAAACGTTTTTGATAATGTAAATTTTTATTGAAAATTAATAATTTAATTCTTTTGATTAGATGGTTAAGTATTTGTGCTTTTTTTTTCTGAGTTTCGGGTTCGATTCTTCTTTTACATATATTTTTATTTTTTATTTCATATTATTTCGAGTTTTTTATTTTTAATTAATATTTTTAACACATTAGCTCTTTTGGTTAGATAGTTAGATATTTGTGATTTCATCTTAAGTCCTAAGTTTGATTCTTTTTGTAAGTATTTTAATATGTATTTTTTTTATTTCATGTTATTTAAAGCCTTTTTTTTAGTTAATGTTTATAATTAATACAAAAATATATAATACTAAAATTTAGGGTTTAGGGTTAATATTTTATAAACAAATTGATTTTATTAAAAAACAATTATACAAGAGAAATTCATCTTAAGTCCTATTATACCAATGATGCACGAAAAATTAAGAGTAAGTTTAGATAGACGGTGCGTTTAACTTATTTTTTGTCTCACGCTATAGTATCTAATTTCACCGCTACCACTATTTTTATACTAACCACAAATAAATGCACCACCCATCCAAACATCCCCTAAATATCAAATAAAACATCCCCTAAATATCAAATATCTTTTGTATCATTCTCTTCTTCACCTTCTTAGAATTCAATTACTATCACAATACCCATCAATTATAATTGTTGATAGATCATGCTCTAATAAATTTCATATTTATACTAAAATACAAAAATAAAAACCTACAAACTAAAACCACCATAGTTACTGCGAAAATAATTAAAAGCGAGGCTGAAAAGAACATTGCAAATGATGGGAGAGAAAGAGAGGCGTGTTGTAACTTTTTATGTTCAACCACAACTTTGGGAGAGAAAGAGAGGCATGTTGAAACTTTTTATTTTCAACCACAACTTTATTTTAATATTAACCAGGGACAACTTTATTTTAATATTAACCCAAGGACAAGCTCACAATGGACTTGATAAAGTATCTTAAGATTTTGTTTAACGCACTTGACCTCACGTTCTTCTGCATGAGTAACAATGTTCATACCAATTAAGCTAGGACTCAATTAACAAATAATCAAATTCTTGAATTCGAATTTTAATTTTACAAACCTTAAAAAATTTGTTGTTAGACGACTCCCATTGTATTTTTTAAAATTTATCAAGGTATTTTATTATTTTAAAAATAGTTATAACATTATTACTTAAAATAAAATTTATTAATGAAAATATTTAAATATAAAAAATTAGAATTAAATATTTTTTTCATAATCTTATTTAAATATTTTTAGGAAGGTACTCTCTTATTCTTAAACAAGTTTATTTTGTCAATAGAGTTTTTAAACTCACAATTGTGATGATGACAAATGTTTTATATGATATTGTAAAATACTAAAAACACAAAATATATATATATAAGACATGTTCATAAATTTTTCAAGTCGACTTATTAAAATTAAAAAAAAAGTACATTATTAATATACCAAATACTAATCTTAATAAAATTTTTATATAATATATAGTTTTCTTAATTCGTGATTATAAGATTATTATTTAAATTTGGTTTCGTCCTATATGTGGATAATATAATTGTAACACGTATGCTAAAATGACATATAATTATAATATAGCTTTTCTTAATCAATCAACTATATAAATTATTATTTTAGTTAGATATGTTTCTTATTGTTTTTTTTAAATATAAACCATAAATAATAATGATAATAGACAATATAGCATAATCTTAATTAATTTTCGATAATTGTAGATTAACTTTACGACGAATTTCTAATTGTCTAACCTATTATACCAATGATGCACGAAAAATTAAGGGTAAGTTTAAATAAACTGTGCGTTTAACTTATTTTTTATCTCACGCTATAGTATTTAATTTCACCACTACCGTTATTTTTACACTAACCATAAATAAATGCACTGCCATCCAAACCTACCCTAAATATCAAATATCTTTTGTATCATTCTCTTCTTCATCTTCTTAGAATTCAATTACTATCACAATACCCATCAATTATAATTGTTGATAGATCATGCTTTAACAAATTTCATATTTATACTAAAACCATCACAGTTACTGCAAAAATAATTAAAAGCGAGGCTGGAAAGAACATTGCATAGAAATGATGGGAGAGAAAGAGAAGCGTGTTGAAACTTTTTATGTTCAACCACAATTTTACTTTAATATTAACCAAGTACAAGCTCACAACTTGACAAAATATCCTAACATTTTGTTCAAATCTTGATCTATGAAACCTTATTAGATATTAAATAAAGTCCTAAGATTATTTTTAATAAATAAAATAAAGTAATAATTTCAAACCAAATTAATTAAATTATTAGATTTCCTTTTAGACGGGGCTCTATACTCATTTGTTAAAAATAAAACTAAAAGGCTTCGAGGAAAAGATACCAATCATTTTAGATGTAATAAAAATTCATACAATTTAAAGAAAAAATATAGCAAACACTCACCATAAATAATTAATGACAAGTTCTATCAACATAACAAAGGCTTTAGCTTCAACATTAATAGAACATTATAATATGTTGACAATTGGCTTTATCACAACTCAAGCACGACATATTTGGAGTAACTGAAAGCACTTAATAGGATAAGGAAATCAATCCCAGTTGGACCAAAGCGGCGAGCAAAAATCGACAAAAGAATCAAACATTCACCAAACTAGAGATAACGATAACAAAATCATCCCTAAAATCACTTGTAAAACTAAGATTATATGCATAAGCAAGACTAAAAAACGTGCTACAAGAATAGACAAAAACTTCTAAAACTGGATATTTATTAAACAATGAAAAAATAAACAAAAAAAAACATATAAAACTTAAGACAACATGGGTTCAAATCGATACATGAAATCATATATTATTCTTCTCAAAACATAAACAGATTAAGAAGTTGATGAAGAGCCACCATGCACTTTCCAAGAAAAACTACTGGTGGGTGGTGGAGTTTTAACGAACGATAGGCACTGTCATTTATCCATAACAACTTGTGAAACCAAAAAGACACCCACAAAATAAATCTATAAAGTGAAAAGAGAGAAGACATGTGCAGTGAATGATAAGAAGAAAGGAAGAAAGAGTTTATGAGAGTGAAAAAAGACGGACGATAACCGGCTTAAAAACTGATACCGACGCTGAGCAAAACAAAAGATAAGAAGCAAACTACTTAAAAAGAAAAAAAAAGAAAGAAATTAAGATTTTTCATTTTATCAGTAATTTAAAAACCATGTATTGAGTCTTCTTAATTTGTGATTACTTAAATTTGGTTTCGTGTTATATGTAGACATATGCTAAGAGTGACATATAATTATAAAATAGTTTTTCTTAATCAAATTATTAATTTAGTTGGATGATTCTTATGTTAAACCTCTGTTTACACCACAAATATTATTTTAACTATTAACGGAATTGCAATTTTTTTCAACTATTTAATTAATAACCATCTAATTATAAACATTAATACTTATTAGAAAATAAATTTAATTATTTATTTTATTTAAGATTATATTATCTTTTATCAAATAATTTAACCCATATTTAATTTTAAATAATATAATTTTATAATTTTAATTTTTCAATATATATTCTTTTAACACTTAATTTTTTAATTTATCACTTAATTTTAAAACTCAACCGTTATATAAATAGTTTAATGTAATACTTACGTATGCAAAGCATACGTCATTTAAGTAACCTAATCAATGTGACGTATGCGTTTTATGACATGTTAGCCTCTTTGGTTAAATCCTCTGAGTAAAGATAAAAATTTAATAAATTATTAAAAATCATATTCTACGTGTATATATATAAAAATTATGTATTTAAAATATAATATGTATGTTTAAAATAACATAGAATAAATAATAAAATGTAAAGTTTGAAACTAATAATAATCACAACACATACGTAACATAAAATTAAAATAAAAAAATAGTTTAATTTGTGGTAAAAGAAAATTGAAATAAGTAAATATATCATATTAAGAATATTAAATGTACTCTAATTGTTTATCACAGGATTGCCATTTTATTATAGCATGTCAAAAAGTTATCAAGTTACTAACACAATCATTAGCATTATCTATATACACAAATTTAGTGAGAAAAATATTTTATATTAAATTTTTTTAAATTTACTCAAAAATAATCATTGGTGTAGTGGTGAAAACTTTGTTTATAAATCCATTAAACACAAGTTCAATTCCTAGACATGTTTAATCTCATAATTTGATGGAGATTTTATCTCATAAATTAACGAGGTTGGAGTTATGGACATTCACGTTAATAAAGTTTTAGCACTTCCCTTTGGATCTTTATTAAAGAAAAATGTTCAAAACTAAATTTTTTATTAGAAAAAACTCTATGAGATAAAAAATCTAATGAAAAAAAAAATTACGCAAAAGATTACGCAATCTTCTACTATAAGTTGTTTTGTTAAAAACTTTTTTTCCACGAAAATCTAATGGGACAAAATCTTATATGTATTGAACTTCCCCTAATGACAATGCCACTTAACATCTTTGGGTCGATGTATTTCAATTTTTTATGCTAGCCTTTCATATGTTGCCGTTCATAATGTTGATAAACAAATCTGCTAAATTATTACTCGAGCAAATTTGTTGAACTTTAATATCACATTTTGTTCTCTAATAAGTCCTCATCAATTTTTTTTTCTCCAAATAATTTTAATTGAGAACTTATATTAAATATTGCAAAGTTATACTCACTCACAATTTAGAGATTTTACAACTTTAAATACATCCAATCATAACGAGCTTTCGGTAAGATTATCGTTTCTAATGGTCATATATTTCTTTTGTATTATTCCACAATTCAAGTGGACTTTTTTATGGTTAATATTTTGCTTTTAATCATTGATGGAGATGATAACAAATAAAAATCATGTCTTGGTTAGATTCCTCATTGCCTAGTTTAAATTTGGCAAAATTTGGCATTATTTAAATTAGAGGTGAGAAAAATTTGATTTAATTTGAAAAATATTGAAAAAAAATTAAATTTCGAGTTAATCGATTTGAGTTATTTGGGTCGAGTTGAATTTTACAATTCGAATAGCTTAAATTATTTAAATAATTCGAATAAATACTAAGTATAAAACCCAAGATTTTTCATATAAATTTTTCACTTACAAAAAGTTTTATTTATAAACACCTTGAATGAAATACAAATAAATCAAGCTTTGCATTCTTTAAAATTTAATCTCATAAATAGATGAGGTTTTATCTCATAAATTAATGAGGGCTGGAGTTATGAACATCTACATAAATAGATTTGTAACAACTTTCTATTTTTCTTCAACAGAAGAATTTTCTTATGTTGTTTGATTAATTTATTTGGTTGTTTATAGATCTTTTTGTTTAAAAGAAATTCAAACTGAGCTTTCAAGAAAAAAAAAAGGAAAAAGAGTGATTCAAAAGACCAATATAGTATTGAAAAAAATAAAGTATAATATTAAATTTAGCCCTCAATGTTTATATCTTTTACTAATTTGGCCCTTACTTAATTTTTCAGTTAAATTTGACAATTAACCTTTTAAAGAGTCAAATTATTTTTTTTAAAACGGAAATATTGACTAAAACATTGAATTTCTTAACGATGTTGGCGTGGCAGTCCATGTGCACTTCATACTAACATAATACTATTTGTCTTCAACAAATAATTCAAAAATTATAAAATATAAAAAAATTCAAGAAAATTAGCATGACATACATGTCATATGGGACACAATGTTTAAAAATTAATGTTTTAGTTAGTATTTCCGTTAAAAACAACAATTCTTTTTTTTTTTTTTGAAAGGTTGATGGTCAAATTCGACTATTTTTAAAAGATTGAAGGCCAAATTTAGCTTAAAAAAGAATAAAAGCAAAATTGATAAAAGGTGTAAACATTTAGGGCTAAATTAATTTAGTATTATGCCAAAAAATCATGAATTCGGAGGAAAATGTTTTTGGCAGAACATGCACGAGGTAGATGTAAATTGGATTAGGCAAACCCGATAAGTCTAGAGTTGGATTTCTTGTGTGACATTCTAATAATATAATTTATAAAAATCTATACTAATTTTTAAGTGTTTGACGGAATTGGTATCAATCTCAACTCAGTTGAAAATTATAAAAAAAATCATTCTTTTTATAAAGTGAATGCATTTTTATAGATTTATATAAAATTTTAAATAATATTTATATGACAGAAAACCTTTATCATTTCAACTAAAATTCGAATTATTTTTTTATATCAATATTTTATAAATTACATAAATATCTCATGTGTCAATATTAGTCATAACTTAATATTAATGAAAAGGTATATATATATATATATATATATATATATATAGAAGAAAATTCTAATGGTTGCAGACAAAAATGTGGTTGTTGCCGATAAGATTGGAAGATGTTGCGGCATCCTCGAAACCATTTTTAAAAAGTTTTGAAAAACGGGGATCGACTTAAAAAAATGAAAATGGGAGTCGCCACTAATCCTTTTTACTTAGGTATGACTGGATCACCTTATAAAACGTTTTATTTCAAAACATTGATTTTGGTCCACGAAATACAAGAAAACGGGTTCGGGAGTCGGTTACGTACGAGGAAGGGTTAGCACCCTCGTAACGCCCAAAATTTGGCACCGAATTGATAATCTCATGTCCTAACGTCAAAATTTCGAAACATTTAAAAATACGATCCTTTTATTTGAAAGAAAGCCAAGACTTACCTATTTCAAAGAAATAAAATGCTATACCCAATAAGTTAGGATGTAACATCTCATGACTTCGAAATTAGGCTTATCTTTATGTGTAGAAAATTCTTATCTCGAGACACGGAGTATTATATCCAATAAGTTAGGATACAACGTTTTGAATTCCCGAGAATAAGCGTTGATTTGAAATTTATCGATTTCGATTTTGAAGAAAAAAGGAATATTTAATATTTTAAGTTCAACGAGAAAAATCGAAACCCAGTGAGTTAGGGCACAATTTTTCAAACTTCCAAATATGAGACATTGTTTTGTTTTCTGAAATCCTTATCCCGGGATAACAAAACGTCATATCCAGTGAGTTAGGACACAAAAATTTTGAATTCTCGAGAATAAGTTTTTATTTAACTTTTAAAGAAAAATGATTAGTTCTTTAGATTCAGTGAGATAAGTCGAAACCCAGTAAGTTAGGGTACGATTTCTTTCGAATCTTAGAACACAGAATATTTGCTTATTTCGAAATGAAAATTTTAATGTAAAAACATAACATGACCGTAATAAAATAAGGAGTGAATTACAATGCCAACAAATGCATGACAACAATATACATCACAGCTCAAATAAAGCGAACCGAAATAAAAGGAATAATACAAATAAAATAAATATAAGATAAATAACAAAACAAGAATAAAAGAAAAATAAAAATGAATAAAAAAACTAATTATAAGAAAAATAAGTAAGTAAATAAATGATTAAAAATAGTGAATCAAATAAATAAATAAAAGGAAATTAGGTAAATAATTTAAAAATAATTATAAAAAATAATACTATTAATAATAAAAAATAATAATAATAGGAAAATAATGATAATAGGGTATGATAATAGTAATGGTAATATATGCAAATAATGGTAATAAAAGTATAATAATGCTGATAATAATAAAGGCAATAGTAATAATAATAAGCGAGTTAATTACAAATAAAATAATAATAATAATAATAATAATAATAATATTAGTAGTAGTAATATTAAAATAATAAATATAAGTATAGTGATAAAAATACTAGTAATAAAAAAATACTAATAAATATAATAATAATAATAAATTTAATTAAAAATAAAACATAAGAGTGGTAGTAATATTAAAATAATAAAAATAATAGTAATAGTGATAATAAATAATAATAATAATAATAATAATAATAATGTTAATAATAATAGTAATAATAAATAAAATGAACAAACATTCAAAAAGTAAAAAAAATAAATAATAAACAATAACAAAATCAGCTAAATTGAAGGAGGGACTGAATTAAGAAGGAAATAAAATTAAAAAGCTAAATTAAAAAAATCGAATAAGGACCCCTATGTAACGCGCGCGCAACGTAGAGGGACAAAAACAAAAAATAACCCCACCCTCTGAAACGATGCCGTTCGAATGCGGATCAAATTGAAATAGGGGAAAACTTATTGGGCAAAATTGGGGATAATAAGAACTTGATTTAAAAGGGAGAAAATGCGGAAGGGCCAAAAGGATAAATAATCTTTTTTTTAAACACGCGGATCCTGAGGCCTACAGGGGTCGGGTTGGGTCGGAGGTTCAAAACGACGTCGTTTTGGCCTCCGCAAATGACCCTCAAAACGGCGTCGTTTCTATCCATTATAAAAGCTAAAATTTTGTTAAAAAATTTCATTTTTTCCCCTCTAAAAAAAACTGAAACAAATCCTCTCAATGCTCTCTCACCATGCGATTTCCGGCAAGCCCTCCGGCGAGGCTCCGGCACCATCGCCGCCGTTCGCCGGCCGACATGCACGGCGGCCGAAATTAAAAAAAAAGGTATATTTTTTTAAAATTTATTAAAACATGCATATATATTTTTTTAAAAAATAGAAGTAAAAATTTTTATATATGTTTACAGATTCGAAAAAAAAAAAGAAAAATAAAAAAAAAACCTTGAAGTCTCTGTATTGATTTTTGTGTATATTTTCTGTCTATTTTGTATGTCCCCTTCATTACAGAATAGATCGGGCTTTTATAGCCTTGAAAATAAAAATAAAAAAGGAAGCACATTGTTCTTTCCATTTTGCTACTGTTTTCTTTCTTTTTTTGCAGGTTGATGACGAGAAGTCCGGCGTTGATGAAGGCTGGTCGAGGGGCTTGTGTTGCGGTGTGATGTCCGGAAGTGATGGCGTGATAGAAGCTGCGGCGGCACCATGTTGTTAGGCTAGGGTTTGCTGAAAAATTTTTAGGGTTTTTTGGGCCAAATGGGCTGTGAAATTTGGGTTAAGTGGTATTGGGTTACTGTATTGGGTTTCAGTTTTGTGAAATGGACTTTGTAAAAATGGACTGTTTATTTTATTTATTATTTATTTTTTTGGTTTGTTTTACGGGCCCGGGGCAAAATTGGCCGATTACAGCTGCCCCTCTTTGCTCATTGTCGTGTAACGAGAATAGAGCAAAGACTATAAAAGAACCAATTTTGCCCGGTCTTGGCTGAGCCTTGACTTCTTGGTCCTTGTCTTCTTCAAATGGCTTCCAACTCCACTACAACTTCAATGATATTGGAACTTCATCTTGATTTCAATAAGTCTAATGGCTTCAAACTGCTTCATTGCAACTTTAGGAATGCAATATCCGCTATCTTCGATCTGTTCCATTCCTTCTCATTGGAGATAAGATCTGCTATCTTCAGTCTGCTCTATTGCCAATACATGGAGATAAAACTTGCTGTCCTCGATCTGCCCCACTCCTGCTTAGTGGAGATAAGATTTGATATCTTCAGTCTGCTCTATTGCCAATACATGGAGATAAGACTTGCTCAAATTTGATCTGCTCCACTCCTGCTCAGTGGAGATAAGATCTTCTATGGTAAATTCAATCCGACCTACTGCAACTTCAGAGGTATAGGATTCATCATTTTAATCTGCTCCACTGCAACTTCAGGGAGATGGGATTAATTGTCTTCAGTCTGTTCCGCTGCAACTTCAGGGAGACAAGGCTGAAAGTGTCTTCGATCTACTTTCTGCAACTTTAGGAAGATGAGATCTACTGTCTTCAGTCTACTCCGCTGCAACTTCAAGGAGATAAGGCTGAAAGTGCCTTTGATCTGCTTCCTGCAACTTCAGGAAGATGAGATCTTCTGTCTTCAGTCTACTCCGCTGTAACTTCAGGGAGATAAGGCTAAAAGTGCCTTCGATCTACTTCCTGCAACTTCAGGAAGAAGAGATCTACTGTCTTCATTCTACTCTGCTCCAACTTCAGGGAGATAAGGCTGAAAGTGCCTTCGATCTGCTTCTTGCAACTTCAAGAAGATGGGATCTGCTGTCTTCAGTCTACTCCGCTGCAACTTCAGAGAGATAAGGCTGAAAGTGCATTTGATCTGCTTCCTGCAACTTCAGGAAGATGAGATCTTCTATCTTCAAGATATAGCCACGTGTTTTCATGATTTTTTCCATGTAGCCTTCTTGATTTGATGGTTGCTTCCATAATCTTCTATCTTTATCAAAATTGTTGTGGTTTCTTCCACGTTTGCCATGCATTAATGGTTGCTTCCATCATGCTTGCATCATCTTTTTCTTATTCATTTATGGATGGTGATGGATTGCCTTCTTTTCACGTCACCTCCAAAATTGAATGCTCCTTTCTTGGATGTCATTCTTCCACGTGTTGTGTTTTGTCTTTATCCTTCTTGGATATTTCTGAGATTCATTTCCTCGATTTCATCAAGGTGTAATTACTCTGGTGAAGGTACTGGTGTATTCCAGCTTTCCCACGTGTCTTTGATCTCCGTTGTTAGCGGATAATCATCGATCTCCATATCAGCTATCTTTTTTAATAAGTGAATAGATTCTTCATCTCTTTCTTCCTAGATTTTTCCAGTGTCATATGCTAATATTCTTCTACCATCGGTCCAGAGCAAATAGGTATTTAGTTGAAGTAAAAACTGGGCCTTGGTCATTAAATCAATTCCGGCTTGAATTTGATAATGAGAAAAATTATTGTATCACTTGTCAATGACTTTTGCCAAGTGTTGTTGATATTCATCTGCTGCTGAGAGGGCTTTTCCCCAAAACATAGTATGAGTAATCTAAATTTGATATGGCTGATAAAATTTTTCTTTTTCAGCAATACCAATAAAACTATTTATTTTTATATGAAAATAATAGACAAAATCGTCTATATTAGTAAAATTTATTAATTTAGATTTTACTATAGCAGGAAAATCTTTTAATAAATGAAAAGAAAGATTTTGGACTGTTATTTCTTTAACAAATCCCCATTCAATACTGGTTATATCAAATGGTTCATGATTAAGCCTAAATTTGATAGTAGGAAATTGTTCTCCTATATCATTAGTAAAAACATAAGCTTGTAAAAAGTATTTTGAAAAAGTTTCTTTAAATTGAGCTTGCTGGTTGCAAATTGCTCTATTTATTTTTGAAAAAATATTTGGTGGTAGAATTTGTCTACCTTTATTATATAGACATATTCTAAACATTTTATTAATAATAGGACTGTTTGTTCCTTTATTAATAAAATATTGAAATATATCAAGAAGAATGCTTATCTCCTTAATATCCATATATTCTATTAGGATCTCATCCCAATCTCTGTATAAAACGGATTTAAGTTGTAACACCCTGGTTTAGGGGCTATGCATGTTGGGTATAATTCAAGTTCTAGTAGGTTTTGGGTATGCTTGGATGTGTTTTAGAGGTGTTGAGAACGCTCGGAGTAAACGGGAAGACTTTGGAAAATTTTGGATTTTTAAGTAATAAAGGGGAGCCTGGCTTTGGAGGTCTTAAAAGAATTAATTGGGAGAATAGGACACAAGAATGTCTTTGGCAAAGTGGCATGGAGGCGCTGCTTGGGGCTTGGGAAGGTGACGCCTCAAGGGATCTCATGTTCGAACCAAGGTGGCAGCATTTTGTTTTGCGTCAGCTAAAGGAACTGGGCTAGGTAGGCCTTATAAATTAAGTGGCCAGGTTGGTGGACATGAAAGTCCAATTGGCGAAGTGGCTCTCATGCGCCACTTAGGAGTTGGAGGAGGGAAAGGGCGCAGGTTCGAGGGCTGGAGCAGCATTTTTTTTGGCGTTTTATATTTTGCAATGTGATGGGGTGAAGTAGGAAGGATTTAAAAATAGATGTTGGGGCTTTTTGACATGAAAGGTAGGTTGGCCGAATGGCCTGGGGCGCTACTTGGCTGCTGGTTTCCCCCAGGTCCTGTGTTCGAACCTTGGAGGCTGCTGGTGGGGTTTTTCCTCCTTTTTGCTGCTGATTGGCGTGAAAGTGGGCGGCACATTGAAGTTTTATTTTTGTTCTTTTTGGCAGCAGGTTGGTAAGGTGTGGACGGCACATGGAGTCCTAGGTAGGTGCGGATAAGGTTTATTTTATCTAGTATTTGTTTTTTTAGTGTAGGATAATCTCTATTTCTATTTTAATAGGTGGGATAATAGTGGAACCATTCAAATTGTTTTTGAATGGATGAAGATGAGTTAATAAAGGAGTTGTTTAATTCAAATTAATTTGAATTAGTGGCCATAGGTGATGGCCGAATCTTGGGTTCTTCATGTGGGTTAGTGGCCGAATTCTATAAATACGGGGGAGCACCCTTTTGAAATGTTTTTCTTCTTCTTGCTTCCAGACCCGAAAGTCTTTCTCCCATTCCACCCTCTTGTGCCGATTTTCTTTTATTAGAGATCATCTAGTGCAATTCCCATTTTCCTTGCCTAGTGACCGAACCTTTAAGGACCCATAAAGGTACTGTTGGTTTTCTTCTTCCCCTTCCCTATTTTGTGCCTTGGCCGAACCCCCATCCCTCTCCCAGACTTTTTGCAAAAATCCATAATAACACCTTTGTTAGCCGAATACTCCAACTTCATTGGGAAGCCTAGCTGAAACCTTTAGCCTCTCTATCTCCCTTCTATTTTATCAAGTCCCTGAAGCCGAATCTTATTCCTTGAGGTGGCCAATTATTGGTTGGGCAAAGGTTGGAGCGTTGGGCTTTTCTTTAGTCGTTGTGGAAGGTAGGGTCGTATGTTATTAATCTATCTCTTCTAGTATTCGGCCAAGGGGCCATACTCATGGACTTTATTAGTAGCCGATTCTAATGGTCTTGTGTACAGGGATTTTCGGCAACTTCTTAAGACTATTGGTGTTTCAGGATCCGAGTAAGTGGGTAAGTGATCCTTTGGGTATTCGGCCTTAGGCCATTGGTTGTGTTTTGGTGTTGACCAATGTTGACTATGGTGTAGGGCAAATCGACAGAAGCAAAGGGAAGCCTTCGGGATCTCAGTATTTCGGTAAGGATGTTAATAGGTGATCTAGATTCGATATTTGTAGATTTTGATTGCTGTGATTAATCGTGTGGTTCTGATTAAGTATCGTCGATGGATGCGAGTGCCAGTCAAAGTGGGCAAGGGAAAACTCCCATCCCGAAGTTCAAGAAGAGATCCGTTTCTGCTGTACGCGATTGGCCACCGGGGTGTGGGCCAACAACAGAAAACTATAGACAAGTGGCCGTAGTTTCGTTGAGCGATAGTGTCGGGATCGAAGGTTTAGAGCTTCAGGTCATAAGGTGTGTAGTTAGCCATTGTTTCCGGGTTTTATGTGATATCTGCTTATGTTATATGCTTACTAATAAGTGCAGTGGTAAAAGTGCAATAGATACCCTAAAAGGGGTATGACACTGATCAGGTAAATAGCAAATTGTTAGTATTGTTGTCATTTATTTGAATATGAGTGAATGCCTATGTTTGTGAATGACATGCACATGCATCATATTGTCATTATATCATATTACATGTGCATGGGTGGGTTATGAAAAGAAGGACAGGGTGTACTTCGAGTACGTGGTTGATGTCAGCTTTGTGCTACATCGTGGATTGGCACTGACTGAGGTCGCGTTGTGGATCTTTGCGATTTGGTTCGCGTGGTTACCTTGATTGATATGGGCTTTATGCCATATCATGGCTTGATGGATTGCCGTGTGCTCCATTGTGGTTTGATGTTAGCTATACGCTACATCGTGGATGGCATTGGTTGCCTTTTAGGAGGGAAAAGGAGAGGGTGACTCGATAGTCCCCTGGTGTGTGGTAGGCTGGATAAGGGGGTGTGTAGCGGATGGACCTTAGGATTGGGTTGGGTTTCATGTTGCATTGTTCCGTTATGAAATGATATGGAAATGGGCGAAGCCCAGTAATCAGTGGATTAATGAGAAAAGGGCCTAGCCCAGTACTTGAATGTGGATTGAATGTGGGCCAAGCCCAGATTGTGGTAATGTCTAAATGCTTATACTTACATGTTGCATTTGATAATTGGGGACGTTATGTGGTTAGCATGTGGGTGGATTTCGATGGTTTAATTACACACTGAGTCTGTATGACTCACCCAATTATTTATCCAACATCACAGGTGACAGAATGATCGGACCGGGTTGGAGTGGATACAAGGTGGCCCATGCATTTATAACCAAGTAATTGAATTCATTATTTTTGTAACAAGAGCCACTTTTATTTAAAGTATTCTATTTATGGTTGATAAAGTTTATATCGTACTTAGAAATATCTTTTCCAAATGATTTATATTATAATAAAATATAATAAAGTTTTAATTCAAACCAAGCTTAGATTATTAAATAATTTTTAATGGACACACTTTCCAAAAGTTAACAAAAATTTCAAGTTTTATTCTAAAGGCAAAGATTTTCAACCGTTATTCCGCAGTGACATAACCAGATCCGGTCGGGACTTGTGGGCCGGGTTTGGGGGTGTTACAGTTTGGTATCAGAGCCCGGTTCAAAACTCGGCTTTGAGGGTTTTGGGCCCAAAAACATTTTTTTTCAAAAATGGGCTTTTCAAAATATGGGCTTTTATTTCAGGTTATTCTGGCATGGCACCTGTACCTCCGGCCCGAAGTCCGCCAGGTAAGTACTTTTAGCTCTTGAAGTGTTTTGTTTGTGTGATTTATTATGGGCTTAGATTGGGCTCGTAGATTGGAATATTAGGACTATTGGACCCTAAGATTAGTCTACTCAAACATATGCATAAAACGTAAGGCTCTTAAACAAACCTGTGAAGTAAGTCGCCGAGTTAAGGTGTGGCAACCTGTGTGCGCATGTCTAGGATTGGATCCGGAAGAGCCTGATACTTAAGCAGTCCTCGTGACTCACCTCCTCTTCGCAGGAATCCTACCTGGTGCGTAGCTGCGGTTCACCTTAACCAAGAGGACTTGTTCACAGGCTAAACCAATTATTAAAACCCGAAAGGGATTAGCCTTACTGTTTTAAAATCTTTTGTTCTAAAATTTCCAAAATTACCCCTTTGGTTTGTAAACTTTAAATCCGATTTTGAAAGACATTTTCTCGATTTACCAAAATTACCAAAATACCCCTGGGGTAGGAACGGGCGGAAATGTCCGAATAGTGAATATGTGTGGTAGATACCACTGAATGTGCCTCTGTTGAGGAAGGAATGTAGCTTCATTGTGAAATGAAGGTGGCTCTATTGATGTGAAAGTGATTCTCTGAATTAGGGTAGTAAACTCGAACTGAACCTCTGTGTGATCGAAAGAACTACTTTTAAATATCTTGCTTTTCATAAAATTGCTCGTGGATAAATAGTGGAACAAAATTTCTAATGCATAAAACTTGTTAATCAGAGTTGCGCAGCATAAGCGTAAGGTGGTAAGATAGGTTGTACAGATGTTCGTTAGCCAAGTAATTTCGAGGACGAAATTATTTTTAAGGAGCGTAGAATTGTAACACCCTGGTTTAGGGGCTATGCATGTTGGGTATAATTCAAGTTCTAGTAGGTTTTGGGTATGCTTGGATGTGTTTTAGAGGTGTTGAGAACACTCGGAGTAAACGGGAAGACTTTGGAAAATTTTGGATTTTTAAGTAATAAAGGGGAGCCTGGCTTTGGAGGTCTTAAAAGAATTAATTGGGAGAATAGGACACAAGAATGTCTTTGGCAAAGTGGCATGGAGGCGCTGCTTGGGGCCTGGGAAGGTGACGCCTCAAGGGGTTTCATGTTCGAACCAAGGTGGCGGCATTTTGTTTTGCGTCAGCTAAAGGAACTGGGCTAGGTAGGCCTTATAAATTAAGTGGCCAGGTTGGTGGACATGAAAGTCCAATTGGCGAAGTGGCTCTCATGCGCCACTTAGGAGCTGGAGGAGGGAAAGGGCACAGGTTCGAGGGCTGGAGCAGCTTTTTTTTTGGCGTTTTATATTTTGCTATGTGATGGGCTGAAGTAGGAAGGATTTAAAAATAGATGTTGGGGCTTTTTGACATGAAAGGTAGGTTGGCCGAATGGCCTGGGGCGCTACTTGGCTGCTGGTTTCCCCCAGGTCCTGTGTTCGAACCTTGGAGGCTGCTAGTGGGGTTTTTCCTCCTTTTTGCTGCTGATTGGCGTGAAAGTGGGCGGCACATTGAAGTTTTATTTTTGTTCTTTTTGGCAGCAGGTTGGTAAGGTGTGGACGGTACATGGAGTCCTAGGTAGGTGCGGATAAGGTTTATTTTATCTAGTATTTGTTTTTTTAGTGTAGGATAATCTCTATTTCTATTTTAATAGGTGGGATAATAGTGAAACCATTCAATTTATTTTTGAATGGATGAAGATGAGTTAATAAAGGAGTTGTTTAATTCAAATTAATTTGAATTAGTGGCCATAGGTGATGGCCGAATCTTGGGTTCTTCATGTGGGGTAGTGGCCGAATTCTATAAATAGGGGGGAGCACCCTTTTGAAATGTTTTTCTTCTTCTTGCTTCCAGACCCGAAAGTCTTTCTCCCATTCCACCCTCTTGTGCCGATTTTCTTTTATTAGAGATCATCTAGTGCAATTCTCGTTTTCCTTGCCTAGTGACCGAACCTTTAAGGACCCATAAAGGTACTGTTGGTTTTCTTCTTCCCCTTCCCTATTTTGTGCCTTGGCCGAACCCCCATCCCTCTCCCAGACTTTTTGCAAAAATCCATAATAACACCTTTGTTAGCCGAATACTCCAACTTCATTGGGAAGCCTAGCTGAAACCTTTAGCCTCTCTATCTCCCTTCTATTTTATCAAGTCCCTAAAGCCGAATCTTATTCCTTGAGGTGGCCAATTATTGGTTGGGCAAAGGTTGGAGCGTTGGGCTTTTCTTTAGTCGTTGTGGAAGGTAGGGTCGTATGTTATTAATCTATCTCTTCTAGTATTCGGCCAAGGGGCCATACTCATGGACTTTATTAGTAGCCGATTCTAATGGTCTTGTGTACAGGGATTTTCGGCAACTTCTTAAGACTATTGGTGTTTCAGGATCCGAGTAAGTGGGTAAGTGATCCTTTGGGTATTCGGCCTTAGGCCATTGGTTGTGTTTTGGTGTTGACCAATGTTGACTATGGTGTAGGGCAAATCGACAGAAGCAAAGGGAAGCCTTCGGGATCTCAGTATTTCGGTAAGGATGTTAATAGGTGATCTAGATTCGATATTTGTAGATTTTGATTGCTGTGATTAATCGTGTGGTTCTGATTAAGTATCGTCGATGGATGCGAGTGCCAGTCAAAGTGGGCAAGGGAAAACTCCCATCCCGAAGTTCAAGAAGAGATCCGTTTCTGCTGTACGCGATTGGCCACCGGGGTGTGGGCCAACAACAGAAAACTATAGACAAGTGGCCGTAGTTTCGTTGAGCGATAGTGTCGGGATCGAAGGTTTAGAGCTTCAGGTCATAAGGTGTGTAGTTAGCCATTGTTTCCGGGTTTTATGTGATATCTGCTTATGTTATATGCTTACTAATAAGTGCAGTGGTAAAAGTGCAATAGATACCCTAAAAGGGGTATGACGCTGATCAGGTAAATAGCAAATTGTTAGTATTGTTGTCATTTATTTGAATATGAGTGAATGCCTATGTTTGTGAATGACATGCACATGCATCATATTGTCATTATATCATATTACATGTGCATGGGTAGGTTATGAAAAGAAGGACAGGGTGTACTTCGAGTACGTGGTTGATGTCAGCTTTGTGCTACATCGTGGATTGGCGCTGACTGAGGTCGCGTTGTGGATCTTTGCGATTTGGTTCGCGTGGTTACCTTGATTGATATGGGCTTTATGCCATATCGTGGCTTGATGGATTGTTGTGTGCTCCATTGTGGTTTGATGTTAGCTATACGCTACATCGTGGATGGCATTGGTTGCCTTTTTGGAGGGAAAAGGAGAGGGTGACTCGATAGTCCCCTGGTGTGTGGTAGGCTGGATAAGGGGGTGTGTAGCGGATGGACCTTAGGATTGGGTTGGGTTTCATGTTGCATTGTTCCGTTATGAAATGATATGGAAATGGGCGAAGCCCAGTAATCAGTGGATTAATGAGAAAAGGGCCTAGCCCAGTACTTGAATGTGGATTGAATGTGGGCCAAGCCCAGATTGTGGTAATGTCTAAATGCTTATACTTACATGTTGCATTTGATAGTTGGGGACGTTATGTGGTTAGCATGTGGGTGGATTTCGATGGTTTAATTACACACTGAGTCTGTATGACTCACCCAATTATTTATCCAACATCACAGGTGACAGAATGATCGGACCGGGTTGGAGTGGATACAAGGTGGCCCATGCAAAGGACGTTTTAAACATTTTCTTTATGCATTTATAACCAAGTAATTGAATTCATTATTTTTGTAACAAGAGCCACTTTTATTTAAAGTATTCTATTTATGGTTGATAAAGTTTATATCGTACTTAGAAATATCTTTTCCAAATGATTTATATTATAATAAAATATAATAAAGTTTTAATTCAAACCAAGCTTAGATTATTAAATAATTTTTAATGGACACACTTTCCAAAAGTTAACAAAAATTTCAAGTTTTATTCTAAAGGCAAAGATTTTCAACCGTTATTCCGCAGTGACATAACCAGATCTGGTCGGGACTTGTGGGCCGGGTTTGGGGGTGTTACAGTTTGGTATCAGAGCCCGGTTCAAAACTCGGCTTTGAGGGTTTTGGGCCCAAAAACATTTTTTTCAAAAATGGGCTTTTCAAAATATGGGCTTTTATTTCAGGTTATTCTGGCATGGCACCTGTACCTCCGGCCCGAAGTCCGCCAGGTAAGTACTTTTAGCTCTTGAAGTGTTTTGTTTGTGTGATTTATTATGGGCTTAGATTGGGCTCGTAGATTGGAATATTAGGACTATTGGACCCTAAGATTAGTCTACTCAAACATATGCATAAAACGTAAGGCTCTTAAACAAACCTGTGAAGTAAGTCGCCGAGTTAAGGTGTGGCAACCTGTGTGCGCATGTCTAGGATTGGATCCGGAAGAGCCTGGTACTTAAGCAGTCCTCATGACTCACCTCCTTTTCGCAGGAATCCTACCTGGTGCGTAGCTGCGGTTCACCTTAACCAAGAGGACTTGTTCACAGGCTAAACCAATTATTAAAACCCGAAAGGGATTAGCCTTACTGTTTTAAAATCTTTTGTTCTAAAATTTCCAAAATTACCCCTTTGGTTTGTAAACTTTAAATCCGATTTTGAAAGACATTTTCTCGATTTACCAAAATTACCAAAATACCCCTGGGGTAGGAATGGGCGGAAATGTCCGAATAGTGAATATGTGTGGTAGATACCACTGAATGTGCCTCTGTTGAGGAAGGGATGTATCTTCATTGTGAAATGAAGGTGGCTCTATTGATGTGAAAGTGATTCTCTGAATTAGGGTAGTAAACTCGAACTGAACCTCTGTGTGATCGAAAGAACTACTTCTAAATATCTTGCTTTTCATAAAATTGCTCGTGGATAAATAGTGGAACAAAATTTCTAATGCATAAAACTTGTTAATCAGAGTTGCGCAGCATAAGTGTAAGGTGGTAAGATAGGTTGTACAGATGTTCGTTAGCCAAGTAATTTCGAGGACGAAATTATTTTTAAGGAGGGTAGAATTGTAACACCCTGGTTTAGGGGCTATGCATGTTGGGTATAATTCAAGTTCAAGTAGGTTTTGGGTATGCTTGGATGTGTTTTAGAGGTGTTGAGAACGCTCGGAGTAAACGGGAAGACTTTGGAAAATTTTGGATTTTTAAGTAATAAAGGGGAGCCTGGCTTTGGAGGTCTTAAAAGAATTAATTGGGAGAATAGGACACAAGAATGTCTTTGGCAAAGTGGCATGGAGGCGCTGCTTGGGGCTTGGGAAGGTGACGCCTCAAGGGATCTCATGTTCGAACCAAGGTGGCAGCATTTTGTTTTGCGTCAGCTAAAGGAACTAGGCTAGGTAGGCCTTATAAATTAAGTGGCCAGGTTGGTGGACATGAAAGTCCAATTGGTGAAGTGGCTCTCATGCGCCACTTAGGAGCTGGAGGAGGGAAAGGGCGCAGGTTCGAGGGCTGGAGCAGCATTTTTTTTGGCGTTTTATATTTTGCTATGTGATGGGCTGAAGTAGGAAGGATTTAAAAATAGATGTTGGGGCTTTTTGACATGAAAGGTAGGTTGGCCGAATGGCCTGGGGCGCTACTTGGCTGCTGGTTTCCCCCAGGTCCTGTGTTTGAACCTTGGAGGCTGCTGGTGGGGTTTTTACTCCTTTTTGCTGCTGATTGGCGTGAAAGTGGGTGGCACATTGAAGTTTTATTTTTGTTCTTTTTGGCAGCAGGTTGGTAAGGTGTGGACGGCACATGGAGTCCTAGGTAGGTGCGGATAAGGTTTATTTTATCTAGTATTTGTTTTTTTAGTGTAGGATAATCTCTATTTCTATTTTAATAGGTGGGATAATAGTGGAACCATTCAAATTGTTTTTGAATGGATGAAGATGAGTTAATAAAGGAGTTGTTTAATTCAAATTAATTTGAATTAGTGGCCATAGGTGATGGCCGAATCTTGGGTTCTTCATGTGGGGTAGTGGCCGAATTCTATAAATAGGGGGGAGCACCCTTTTGAAATGTTTTTCTTCTTCTTGCTTCCAGACCCGAAAGTCTTTCTCCCATTCCACCCTCTTGTGCCGATTTTCTTTTATTAGAGATCATCTAGTGCAATTCCCATTTTCCTTGCCTAGTGACCGAACCTTTAAGGACCCATAAAGGTACTGTTGGTTTTCTTCTTCCCCTTCCCTATTTTGTGCCTTGGCCGAACCCCCATCCCTCTCCCAGACTTTTTGCAAAAATCCATAATAACACCTTTGTTAGCCGAATACTCTAACTTCATTGGGAAGCCTAGCCGAAACCTTTAGCCTCTCTATCTCCCTTCTATTTTATCAAGTCCCTGAAGCCGAATCTTATTCCTTGAGGTGGCCAATTATTGGTTGGGAAAAGGTTGGAGCGTTGGGGCTTTTCTTTAGTCGTTGTGGAAGGTAGGGTCGTATGTTATTAATCTATCTCTTCTAGTATTCGGCCAAGGGGCCATACTCATGGACTTTATTAGTAGCCGATTCTAATGGTCTTGTGTACAGGGATTTTCGGCAACTTCTTAAGACTATTGGTGTTTCAGGATCCGAGTAAGTGGGTAAGTGATCCTTTGGGTATTCGGCCTTAGGCCATTGGTTGTGTTTTGGTGTTGACCAATGTTGACTATGGTGTAGGGCAAATCGACAGAAGCAAAGGGAAGCCTTCGGGATCTCAGTATTTCGGTAAGGATGTTAATAGGTGATCCAGATTCGATATTTGTAGATTTTGATTGCTGTGATTAATCGTGTGGTTCTGATTAAGTATCGTCGATGGATGCGAGTGCCAGTCAAAGTGGGCAAGGGAAAACACCCATCCCGAAGTTCAAGAAGAGATCCGTTTCTGCTGTACGAGATTGGCCACCGGGGTGTGGGCCAACAACAGAAAACTATAGACAAGTGGCCGTAGTTTCGTTGAGCGATAGTGTCGGGATCGAAGGTTTAAAGCTTCAGGTCATAAGGTGTGTAGTTAGCCATTGTTTCCGGGTTTTATGTGATATCTGCTTATGTTATATGCTTACTAATAAGTGCAGTGGTAAAAGTGCAATAGATACCCTAAAAGGGGTATGACGCTGATCAGGTAAATAGCAAATTGTTAGTATTGTTGTCATTTATTTGAATATGAGTGAATGCCTATGTTTGTGAATGACATGCACATGCATCATATTGTCATTATATCATATTACATGTGCATGGGTGGGTTATGAAAAGAAGGACAGGGTGTACTTCGAGTACGTGGTTGATGTCAGCTTTGTGCTACATCGTGGATTGGCGCTGACTGAGGTCGCATTGTGGATCTTTGCGATTTGGTTCGCGTGGTTACCTTGATTGATATGGGCTTTATGCCATATCGTGGCTTGATGGATTGCTGTGTGCTCCATCGTGGTTTGATGTTAGCTATACGCTACATCGTGGATGGCATTGGTTGCCTTTTTGGAGGGAAAAGGAGAGGGTGACTCGATAGTCCCCTGGTGTGTGGTAGGCTGGATAAGGGGGTGTGTAGCGGATGGACCTTAGGATTTGGTTGGGTTTCATGTTGCATTGTTCCGTTATGAAATGATATGGAAATGGGCCAAGCCTAGTAATCAGTGGATTAATGAGAAAAGGGCCTAGCCCAGTACTTGAATGTGGATTGAATGTGGGCCAAGCCCAGATTGTGGTAGTGTCTAAATGCTTATACTTACATGTTGCATTTGATAATTGGGGACGTTATGTGGTTAGCATGTGGGTGGATTTCGATGGTTTAATTACACACTGAGTCTGTATGACTCACCCAATTATTTATCCAACATCGCAGGTGACAGAATGATCGGACCGGGTTGGAGTGGATACAAGGTGGCCCATGCAAAGGACGTTTTAAACATTTTCTTTATGCATTTATAACCAAGTAATTGAATTCATTATTTTTGTAACAAGAGCCACTTTTATTTAAAGTATTCTATTTATGGTTGATAAAGTTTATATCGTACTTAGAAATATCTTTTCCAAATGATTTATATTATAATAAAATATAATAAAGTTTTAATTCAAACCAAGCTTAGATTATTAAATAATTTTTAATGGACACACTTTCCAAAAGTTAACAAAAATTTCAAGTTTTATTCTAAAGGCAAAGATTTTCAACCGTTATTCCGCAGTGACATAACCAGATCTGGTCGGGACTTATGGGCCGGGTTTGGTGGTGTTACATAAGTAATAAATCATGGGATTCATTTTCTTTAGTTGTTTTTTCAACTAAGAAATTTGAAAACTGTGTAAGAGCTCTTCTAAAGTTTGCTCTTTGCTCAGTAATATGGGTTTTCCATATTTTGTTTATAAAATTATAATATTCCAGGGGTATTCTCGGATTATAAAAATATTTTATTTCAGGAATTTCAAGAATTTGTTGTTTTTTCAACAAATTTTCTGTTTCTTTTATAATTTCAGCATAACTTTTTTCGTATACTGAATAAGGATCTTGAGACCAATTAAAATCATTCACTGGGTTTGGTGATTGTGTTCCAAATGGTTGGCTTACCATTGGATATGGTACATAATATTCCTGATTAGGATAAAATGGTACTTGAGCAAGTATAGTAATAAATCCTTGTTTAGGACTTATTGTTTTCCCTTTGTTGGGTTTTTTATGGACAGTTGTCCATTCTCCAACTTTTTCTAGAGGTTTTTTACCTCTATCCATAAGGCCTGCTAAGAAAATCAGCAATTATTAGTACAAATAAATTTAGGATTTTCTACTAGAGGTATTTCTATAGAAGTTTTTTCTATAGAAAACATAACTGATTTTTTATTAATAGAAAATGGTAAATACTGTTTTAAAAAATTATTTCCTAATAATATATCTCCATACATATCAGGAAAACATAATATTTTTGGAATTATAAATCTAACATTATTTATGTAGATTGGTATATTTTTTTCTTTATAATAAATAATAGTTTTATTACCATCTATTCCATTAATATTTATTGTCTTTTTTACAGATTTCCAATTTTCTACAGGAATAGCATTCTTTTTACAGCTACTGGTTGTAGCACCTGTATCTAATGAAGCATGTAAAGAATATGATTTGTATTCTTTATTATGTAATTTAATTTCAATATATGTATTAAAATTAGTAATATTTTCTATTGAAGATTGTATATCTTCCATTCTAGTATTTCTAGAATTTCTACTGGGTGTAGTAGGAAAAATAGGAATATGAACTGTTTTCATAGCTATTGGAGTAGAAGTACTTATGTTTTTTTCATCTTCCTCTGGTTGAGAACTAAAGGGTAAAACTAAATTATCATCTATATTAGTTATCAGATTGTTTTTAAAATATAACTTATCTCCAGATGACATATATTCTATAGTACTTACTGGTTTAGAAGTACTAGCATTATTAGTTTTTTCTATCATCCAGTCTTTTGGAATTGATAGGTCTTTTAAATGTAATAATTTTGGTTGAATTTCTGTAGTAAACTTATTAGGCTCAAAAAGCTCAATTATTTTATTATTTATTTCTTTTATTTCTACTTCTGCTGTATTAGTATATTCATTAATAGAAGTCCAGCTTATTGCTAAATCTTCTGCTAAATCACTAATATCAGAATTTTTTGTCTGAATTCTAAGATATAGACACTCTTTTATTAGAGGGTCTGTTATGGATATAAAATAATTTGGTTTAACTTTAAATCCTATAACTCCTGTATGTAGATTAGATTGAATTCCTCCAATAAGTGCCTTATTGGATTTTCAAATCTTTTATCTAATAATACTACAATAATAGGAACATCATGACCTTTTCTAAATAAAGCTCTAATTGTTATCATAATTATTCCTAAATGTATATATCTAACCTGAGGATATTTTTTCTTAATCCTTTTTATTCTTTCTTTAGTAAATAATGGGATTTCTGTTAATCCACCTTTAGTATCTTTAGCGACTGTATTACCGCTAATTTTTTCTATATGTCTTTGTGACCATATTTTAAAACATTTGCATATTTGTTTTTTAGTATTATTAGAAGTTTTTCTCCTAACAAATTTTTTCTTTTTATTATTATTACAAGAATAATTTTTATTTCCTGGTTTCCATCTAGCTAATTTATATTTTTTGTGTTTTTTATAGGTTTTAGGATGTATAGGGTTACATCCAAACTCCCATTCATTTTCTAACATCTTTGTACAATATTTATGACTTAATTTATTTTTGACTTGTTTAGCCGCTTTACTTTGTAAACAATGTAATATTATTCTTTCTTTATCAAAATTAATTCTATTACCTATAGAATCTATATTTGCTAAATCTGTTCCAGTATCATTACTATGTTTTATTATAAAAGAAGTATATTTATTTATACAAATTTCATCCCAAGGTGGTGGTAATTTATGAAAATATTGGTTTTTCCAAAAGTCTATACCATCATTTTTTTAATTTCTGATATTCATGAAGAATTTTTTTTAGAAAATTCTTCTAAATATCTTATATTACATAATTTTAATTTTGACAAGATACAACTGGATTGGCTATCCTGATCTTTTTTATTAGTATAACCACAAAATTCTGTTTTTAGAATTGAAGTTAACCTTTTTAGTAAATCTTTAGGGGTACTTATTTGATTAATAAGTTGACCCTTTTGTTCTTTTCCTTTCTCAGATTCTTCCCACCATCTGAGAAATTGTAGAACATCTCCTTGAAATGTTCCTACAAAATAATTTAAAAACTTTTCTTTTGACCAAACTGTACTGTTGTTATTTACAACAATAGTCATTGATTGTGCCCAATCATCTATTGTTTTTTCATAGTCTGATAAAGGAATATGAGTTAAATCTAAATATATTCCTCCTTGAGCAACATTTCTTTTATTTAAATCATCCACCTTATAAGGTATAGGTGTGGGCTGACTAGATTCTCCTGGGTTTCCAGTTTTATATCATTTGTAGCTATAGTTTCTATTTGATTACCTAATATTCTTGTTGTGTTTTCAACATTTTCATAGTTTTTATTAATAGATCTTAGATAATCATTTGTTTGAAGATCTGAATCTATTTTTCTTTTACCATAAGGATCTTGTTTATCAATTACCATAAGGCTAAAAGTGCCTTCGATCTACTTCCTGCAACTTCAGGAAGACGAGATCTGCTATCTTTAGTCTACTCCGCTGCAACTTCAGGGAGATAAGGCTGAAAGTGCATTTGATCTGCTTCCTGCAACTTCAGGAAGATGAGATCTTCTGTCTTCAGTCTACTCCGCTGCAACTTCAGGGAGATAAGGCTGAAAGTGCCTTCGATCTGCTTCATGCAACTTCAAGAAGATGAGATCTGCTGTCTTCAGTTTACTCCGCTGCAACTTCAGGGAGATAAGGCTGAAAGTGCATTTGATATGCTTCCTACAACTTCAGGAGAATGAGATCTTCTGTCTTCAGTCTACTCCGCTGCAACTTCAGGGAGATAAGGCTGAAAGTTAAAATCTGCTTCCCTGCAACCTCGGAAGGATAAGATTCGTCAAATTTGATCTCGTCCCACTACTGCTTAGGGTGACAAGATTTACAATCTTAGACTCATTCCACTGCTGATCAGGAATATAGGACTGGTGAATTCACCGATGTTGCTACACCGTCCTCTAGGGGACATATCCTGTAGTCTTATGTTTATGCCAAATGATTAGGATGCTATGATCAAAATGAATCTAATGCTCCTAACTAGATGTATTATGGACGACATTTGCATGGATGCAGAATGTCATGAGAATGATCCCATTTTTAAATGTATAATGATTAGGATGCAATGATCGGAATGAATCTAATGCTTCTAACTAAATAATATTAGGGATGACATTTGCATGAATGTAGAATGTCATGAGAATGATCTCCCCCCATTTTTTGTACAACGATTAGGATACAATGATTGGAATGAATCAAATGCTCCTAATTGGAAGTGTGAGAATGATCCCTATTTAATGTTTGGGTTGTCATTGCTCATAGTTCATCAAGGTTCTATCACTGATATGCTACCATGCTTTCTCGTTCAGCTGGTATCTTTGACAGAAAACCCAAAGAAACAATCATATTCTATTCAGTAAGCTTGCCCCGCTGTAATTTCAGAGTCCCTTCCACTGTACCTTTTGGGATATAAAGGTTGTACCTCCCACTGCAAATTCAAGGGAATAACATTCCATCCAATCTGTTACCACTCAAAGGTATAGAATTTGTATCATCAATTTGATCTGTTACACCATTCCCCGGGTATAATGACCAAATGTATATGTCTTATCCAACCCTTAGGCTTGGTGAGTTCTAAACAATAGTCCTGTTTCAGATTTCTCATTATTTATAAGCTTCCAAAGTAATATGAAAAACTTCTTTTGTGAAAGTATTATTAGTCCATTAATCGTTATTTCTATATAAAATGCTTGAAAAAGATCACAACAATGGACGAGAAAGAAATTAATCTAGAGCATTGCTCGAAACAAATAAGTTAATCAACGATAAACAAGGCAATAAAAGAAAATTGATTGGGGTGTATCTTGAAAAGAATAAAGTAATCAAAGATAGCAAATTAAAAATGGGTAAGATAGAAGCTAGGTGCTCCAGATATCGCAGCCTGAACTTCTCCGTTCAAACTTCTTGAGGACCATTTTTAGCTCAATACATGTTTAAAGGATCCAGAGTACTTTGTCAATGCCCCAATACGTAGCGTATTTCCTCATTGTTAATTTAGGCATAGCAAGACTACCACATGCCCTATCCTTGATCAAAATTTGAGCCGCCCTTTTCGGGTTTTCGGCTCAAAACTCCTTTGGTCTCAAAGCGCCCTTTGCGGGTTTTTGCTTTGGCCTCTCCTTTTTTTTTTGAAATTTGATCTCAAGGCGCTCTTTGCAAGTTTTCACCGTGGCCTTTCCCCTTCCAGGTAAAATTCTTCTTAACCGAACCTGAATTCGCCGAATTGGTCAAGTCTTCGCCATTCGTTTTGGTCAATATCAATGCTCCTTTAGAACAGGCCCCTACATAAGGTCCTTCCTAGTTTGGCATCTGTTTTCCTCTGAAATCTTTTTGTATATGGAAGATCTTTTTCAACATCAGGTTCCCCTCATGGAATTCCCTAGGATGAACCTCTTTGTCGTAAGCTTGCATCATCTGACCATGATGGATAACTTTTAACCTTTTCTTCGATTAGGTTCAATTGGCAAAAAAAATGCTTTCATTCCATAAACCAATGGGCAAGATATTGCCCCGGAAAAGGTCCTGGCCAACGTTCGATAATCATAGAGGATAAATAGTAACTTCTTTATACCAACTCTTACGAGTCTCAGTCATCTTTCCTACAATCTTTGTTTTGTTTTTTTTCTTTTTGGTTGCCTTTGTTGCTCTATGATATGGCGTCTGATCTTTGAACAGACTACAAACTTTTTGACTTTGTCCTTTTTGGCATTCTTTGTCGGCGCCTGATCTCTCTTTTTTTTTAGAATTTAATGACTGTCGACATTATATCATTGGCATATGAATCAACATTCACCCTCTTAGTGATGTAATCGACAACCACGAATATGAATCGATATCGACTAGAAGCTTTTGACGAGATCGGCCTCACAACATCCGTGCCTCATATATAGAAAAGTCTATGAAGAAAATGGAAGAGTCACATAAATCTTGTCTTCTTCAATTCAGAATAACTGATGCGATCCCCTTCTATGGTAGACCAACAGTACCTGATCCTCGTGTTTAGCCCACGTCTTAGTTGCCTAGGTATGTCTTGATATGATCATGCGAAAACATCTTTGAATTCTTGAAAACAACTCAATGATGTCTCGCCTTATTTTTGTGGTAAGCTAGGCTTCAATCTTCACCCCTTTCCCAGGCTCGCAATGTCCTTTAACTCTATGTAAGGTAGGATCTGTTTTTCATCATGTTTTACCATCCTCAACAGTCAGAAGATAGGTTACAATCTCTGTCATCTTCAAAGTCTTGAGATCCTTCAAAACACATATCTTACTCGAAAGAAGACTCTAAGTCAGTAGCGGCGTTGCTCACTTCATTAATATCTGGAGACCTATTGTAGGTTAGAAGGAAGATTCCAAAGAATAAATGATTCAAAGAATGATTATTCGTATGATCATGAATGAATAAAGAATATTTGAAAGAAAGTCCAAAAAGAAAAGAATCTATTTATGGAAAGAATAAAAGAATATTTGTTCAAAAAGAAGCATTTTATTGAAATAAAAATTTCGGAAACGAGCCTATTTCACAAAAGGATTCTTATTACCTTTAGGCCTAAGGCAACAAGCATGTTTTGCATATTACTCTAGATTAGCTCTAAAAATACAGTGATATCTTCCACAGTCTCATTATTCAAAACACTCCCAAGTAAACAAGAGCTTGGAAACCTCGTTCCTAGATTCCCTCTTCGCTTTTGATTTCTTCAAGGAGTCGCAACTTTCTTGTATCCTCCTTCAATTATCGCATTTACTGCCTCATCAAAGTGATCAGGTTCTGATGAATCATCGAACTTCACAATTCCCATTTTGATGAACCTTTCGACCAATTTTTTAAATGTAGTACAGTTTTCAATTGAGTGACTCGTTATTCCCGCGTGGTACTCGCATTGGGCATTCTAATTATACCACTTTGGGAACGGAGGTTGCACAGGTTCCGAGTAGGTCGGAGACATCGCATGCACATCAAAAAGATTCTGATACAATTCCTTATATGTCATCGGGATGGGTGTGAACTTGAGCTTTTCTGTATTTGGTCTTGCATGGGGTTCCTGCCTTGAAGAGCCTTGATAGCTAGTGGTTACAACCCTCGGTTGGCCTACAGTTACTGATTTGGGATGCATGCTCAGGACACTTACTTCATTTTCCTTATTTCTCGAGGCTGATCTTTTGGCATTTTCTCCCGTGTCTATCCTCCCACTCCTTACCACATTTTCAATCATCTCGCCAGCCATTACTATATCTGAAAAGCTTATAGTGGCACTTCCCAACGTATTGTTAATGAATGGGGCTTTTAGGGTATTGAGGAAAAGCATTGTAGTTTTCTTTTCTAAGAGTGGTAGCTGAACTTGCATGGCAACTTCCCTCCATCTTTGTGCATACTGCCTGAAGCTTTCATTTGACTTCTTCTCCATATTTTGCAAGGTGATTCTGTCAGGTGTCATGTTTGTGACATGATTGTATTGCTTCATGAATGCTTGGGCTAGATCTCTCCAAGAGCTAATTCTAGCACGGCTGAGTTGATTGTACCACTTGGGTGTTATCCCCACTAAACTGTCTTGGAAACAATGAATCAAAAGTTGATCATTGTTCACGTATCCAGTCATTCGTCTACAGAACATGGTGATGTGGGCTTCAGGGCAACTAGTTCCATTATACTTCTCAAATTCTAGAATCTTAAATTTATAAGAAAGCACCAAATCTGGAACCAAGCTCAAGTCTTTAGCGTCAATTCCATGATGATTATCAGCATTTTCTAAAGCCTTAAACTTTTCTTTCAACCATTTGCAACGATCTTCTAACTGTCTTAAAAATTCAGTTCTTATCCCCTCCCTCTCTGCTATATCTAAGTCAGGGATAACTGGATTAGCAAGGTTATCTCCTGGGTTGGATCCTGTGCCAACTTGGAAATTCATGGGCACTCTAGTGTCATTTTGCCCTTATTGAGGCCTAATCGTGACATATGGCTTTTGGTTATACTCCTCAGGTTGTAAATGCAGTGGGGTGAAACCCCGAGAGAAATCCTCATTATCTTCGGCATTAACTATGGGACCTTTTCTTTTGTCCATCGCCCCGTTCAGTAGCTGAGCCATTTGAGCCATCATATTTCTTTGGGCTTCCAGCATTTGGTCTCTCATCTCCTATTGGAGCTTTGCTAATTGCTCTTGCATCTGGTCTTGCATGTATCTTTGAATTTGTTCAAGTCTTTGATCCATTTTCTTTGTCTTGGCACGTGTACTGTAACGGTGTTCAGTTTCTAGATTTTTCTTTCATTCTTTCTCTTTTCTCTCTGTTATAATTTCAACTAATTAAACTCTCTCTATGGACTTAAATGCATATGATGTGATGTAATACAAATGCATGAATGTAAAGAAAGAAATGCATTGATTCTAAATTCAATTCCATTAGAAAAACTTGTCTAGAAAGCAAATTTCTTTACATAAAACAGATTACATATATGGCCCCGCCCTCATATTCCAAGCAAAAACATCAATCCCTTTCTTCGCATAGGTCAAATTTTGCATACTTCTAATAGATGCCTCCATTAGCTCCTTTTTGCTTGATCTAGGCCTCGACTCACTGCTCGCTTATTTCCATAATCCTCGTTAGCCTCTTCAAGAAAGTCAAGACGTGGTGATTCTCGAATAGTCTTTGTCAGCTTGAATCATTGGGCAATAAAGTCTTGTATTCCTTCGCGGACTATCAGTCTTTTCTCGTTGTGTTTACTTGGACCACATTTGAACGACCGTATTATAATTCACTTTATCAAGAAATCTATTTTCTTATGACAAACTCTTCTATTTAGCAACCGAACTTAAATCAACACCTCTTTTTTATGATGTGAATACAATGCAATCAAAACAAAAGAGAACACGTTAGCACAAAGAAATAAATAACAGAATAGGGCACTTATTTGGATGACCACTAGGGTTTAGCATAGTTCTACTTAGGGTAAGAACTTAGGTTTTTTACATGTGGTTTAGCTCTAAAGTTGCGGTACCTGAACCAGCAGATTCCTCGATCCTCACCCATTATACGCTTATACCGAGTTCAGTTCAAGGGAATACATTTCCCTATGGCTATGCGGATGTGAAAACCTCACGAAGGCATAGTTTCTCACTCCCACTTAAAGGGCGCGACCACAACGGTCATGCAATGCAATATGTGCAAGAAAATAATAATCATATGTTCAAATCAAAATTTTCAAATTTTCAAATCAAATTTTCAAATTTCCGACAAAGACAGAAAATAATCAATTTTATGGCTTGACTCTCTTAGGTCCCCAGTGGAGTCGCCAAGCTGTCGAAACCATTTTAAAAAAGTTTTGAAAAAACGGGGATCGACTTAAAAAATGAAAATGGGAGTCGCCACCAATCCTTTTTACTTAGGTATGACTAGATCACCTTATAAAACGTTTTATTTCAAAACATTGATTTTGGTCCACGAAATACAACAACACGGGTTCGGGAGTCGATTACGTACGAGGAAGGGTTAGCACCCTCGTAACGCCCAAAATTTGGCACTGAATTGATAATCTCATGTCCTAATGTCGAAATTTCGAAACATTTAAAAATACGATCCTTTTATTTGAAAGAAAAGAAAGACTTACCTATTTCAAAGAAATAAAATGCTATACCCAATAAGTTAGGATGTAACATCTCATGACTTCGAAATTAGGCTTATCTTTATTTGTAGAAAATTCTTATCTCGAGACACAAAATATTATATCCAATAAGTTAGGATACAACGTTTTGAATTCCCGAGAATAAGCGTTGATTTGAAATTTATCGGTTTCGATTTTGAAGAAAAAGGGATATTTAATATTTTAAGTTCAACGAGAAAAATCGAAACCCAGTGAGTTAGGGCACAATTTTTCAAACTTCCAAATATGAAACATTGTTTTGTTTTCTGAAATCCTTATCCCGAGATAACAAAACATCATATCCAGTGAGTTAGGACACGACAATTTTGAATTCTCGAGAATAAGTTTTTATTTAACTTTTAAAGAAAAATGATTAGTTCTTTAGATTCGGTGAGATAAGTCGAAATCGAGTAAGTTAGGGTATGATTTCTTTCGAACCTTAGAACACAGAATATTTGCTTATTTTGAAATAAAAATTTTAATGTAAAAACATAACATGACCGTAATAAAATAAGGAGTGAATTACAATGTCAACAAGTGCATGACAACAATATACATCACAGCTCAAATAAAGTGAACCGAAATAAAAGGAATAATACAAATAAAATAAATATAAGATAAATAACAAAACAAGAATAAAAGAAAAATAAAAATGAATAAAAAACTAATTATAAGAAAAATAAGTAAGTAAATAAATGATTAAAAATAGTGAATCAAATAAATAAATAAAAGGAAATTAGGTAAATAATTTAAAAACAATTAATAATAACAAAATAATTATAAAAAGAATAATACTGTTATTAATAATAATAATAATAATAATAATAATAATAATAATAATAATAATAATAATAATAATAATAATAGGGAATGATAATAGTAATGGTAATATATGCAAATAATGGTAATAAAAGTATAATAATGCTGATAATAATAAATGCAATAGTAATAATAATAATAAGCGAGTCAATTACAAATAAAATAATAATAATAATAATAGTAGTAGTAGTAGTAGTAATATTAAAATAATAAATATAAGTATAGTGATAAAAAATACTAGTAATAAAAAAATACTACTACTACTACTACTACTACTACTAATAATAATAATAATAATAATAATAATAAGTAATAATCTTAATAATAATAATAATAGTAATAATAAATAAAATGAACAAACATTTAAAAAGTACAAAAAATAAATAATAAACAATAACAAAATCAGCTAAATTGAAGGAGGGATTGAATTAAGAATGAAATAAAATTAAAAGCCAAATTAAAAAAAATCGAATAAGGACCCCTATGTAACGCGCGCGCAACGTAGAGGGACCAAAACAAAAAATAACCCCACCCTCTGAAACGGTGCCGTTCGAATGCGGATCAAATTGAAACAGAGGAAAACCTATTGGGCAAAATTGGGAATAATAAGAACTTGATTTAAAAGGGAGAAAATGCGGAAGGGCCAAAAGGATAAATAATCTTTTTTTTAAAACACGCGGATCCTGAGGCCTACACGGGTCGGGTCGGGTCGGAGGCTCAAAACGACGTCGTTTTGGCCTCCGCAAATGACCCTCAAAACGGCGTCATTTCTATCCATTATAAGAGCTAAAATTTTGTTAAAAAATTTCATTTTTTCTCCTCTAAAAAAAAAACTGAAACAAATCCTCTCAATGCTCTCTCATCATGCGATTTTCGGCAAGCCTTCCGGCGAGGTCCGGCACTGTCGCCGCCGTTCGCCGGCCGACGTGCACGGCGGCCGAAATTCAAAAAAAAGGTATATATATATTTTAAATTTATTAAAACATGCATATATTTTTTTTTAAAAAAATAGAAGTAAAAATTTTTATATATGTTTACAGATTCGAAAAAAAAAAAAGAAAAAAGAAAAACCTTGAAGTCTCTGTATTGATTTTTGTGTATATTTTATGTCTATTTTGTATGTCTCCTTCGTTACAGAATAGATCGGGCTTTTATAGCTTTGAAAATAAAAATAAAAAAGGAAACACATTGTTCTTTCCATTTTGCTGCTGTTTTCTTTCTTTTTTTGCAGGTTGATGACGATAAGTCCGGCGCTGATGAAGGCTGGTCGAGGGGCTTGTGCTGCGGCACGATGTCCGGCAGTGATGGCATGATGGAAGCTGCGGCGGCACCATGTTGTTAGGCTAGGGTTTGCTGAAAAATTTTTAGGGTATTTTGGGCCGAATGGGCTGTGAAATTTGGGTTAAGTGGTATTGGGCTACTGTATTAGGTTTCAATTTTGTGCAATGGACTTTGTAAAAATAGACTGTTTAGTTTATTTATTATTTATTTTTTTGGTTTGTTTTACGGGCCGGGCAAAATGCGATTACACTATGAATAACTCCCACTTCAACTTTTTATACTTCTTTTTAAATTTTATTCTATATTTTATAATTAATTTTTAAACGTTTTAAATAAAATAAAATTTCAAATTTATGTTTTTATTTAATTATTTTCAAACTCGAGAAAAAGTGTCGGTAGTGATGTCACATATGTGGTGTCTCTAAATGATTGTTGATTTATGGAGTGATATACTGAAACTTTTCTCAAGTTGTATGATTTTTAATTTCATAGAACTTTTTAAGAAAAAAAACTGAAAAAAAATTACAAGTAATTGATTATACTGTTATTTTATCCCGAAGCAGAAAATGTTGAAAGGGAAGGGAATACTCTGTGCGTGTGAAAATGAATACAAGATATCATGCTAGCCCAACTACCCGCTGATGAAACGTCTATAAATAGGGGGTCCATGCAAAGTCTCTAGATCACACAAAGTAACCATATCCAGCTTTGATAAATAGTGACTAGATTGAGATAAAATATCCATCGAGATGGAAGTAGTTCAAGTTCTTCATATGAATGGAGGAGTTGGAGAAACCAGCTATGCAAACAATTCTTTTGTTCAGGTATATATGTACAATAATATATCATATACGTATCTGTCGATAACTTTTATTGTATGTACTGAGATATTTTTCAATGTTGAAATTGGGACAGAAAAAGGTGATAACCATGACAAAGCCAATCACAGAGGACGCCATAACTAAGCTCTATTGCAGCACTTATCCGGAAGAAATAGCCATCGCAGATTTGGGTTGTTCTTCCGGACCCAACACTCTCTTTGTGGTATCTGAACTTATCAAAGTGGTGGATAGTGTTCGCCAAAAGATCTGCCAAAAATCCCCCGAGTATCAAGTGTTTTTGAATGATCTTCCTGGGAATGACTTTAACACCATTTTCAGGTCCTTGTCCATCTTCCAGAACAAACTGAGGGAGCAACTTGGACCTGGCATTGGACCATGTTTTTTCACTGGAGTACCTGGTTCTTTCTACGGAAGGCTTTTCAGGAAAAACAGCCTTCATTTTGTACACTCTTCCTATAGTCTGCAATGGCTCTCTCAGGTTTAGTTTATATATTAATGAAATATAGTATAATATAATATATCTGTAATCATTTTAGAATGAAAAAGAGCTTGTAATTTATGAGTGGACTATTTTGATTTGATCCAGGTTCCTCAAGGGCTGGAAAGTAATAAAGGGAACATTTACATGGCTAGCACAAGTCCACCAAGCGTGCTTAAGGCATACTATGAGCAATTCCAACAGGATTTTTCCTTGTTTTTGAAGTGTAGATCAGAGGAACTGGTGGATGGAGGGCGTATGGTTTTGACATTTTTAGGGAGAAGAAGTGATGACCCTTCAAGCAAAGAGTGTTGTTACATTTGGGAGCTTTTGGCCATGGCTCTCAATGATATGGTCCTTGAGGTATAGACTGAATAATTCTACCCACCGTTGCTGGGATTTGAACCATACATTTGCAGGATAAGATACAATCTTTTAAAGATAACTATATGAATCAATCATATTTAGGTTATTCCATCAGGGATAGTTATCAATTGGACACTAATTAATATTATCTATAGATATGAGCCATCCCACCTACCTATGTATCATATCAGTTTCTAGAACTGGGAATCTGATAGTGACTGGCCCATAAACTAGTAAATTAGGGAGTTAATTTCCTAAAGTATATTTTGCTATATATATATATATAAAGTTGATAAACTAGATATTAATTAGATAATAAAGAAAACATGAAATAAATGCAGGGAGTGATAGAAGAAGAGAAACTGAACAGCTTCAACATCCCACAATACACACCATCGCTAGCAGAGGTTAAATATGAGGTTGAGAAGGAAGGGTCGTTCAGCATCGATCGACTGAAAGTAACTGAAGTGAATTGGAACGCTTATCAGAACGAAACTGACTTATCTGATGCATTCAAAGATGGTGGGTACAACGTCACCAAGTGCATGAGAGCTGTGGCTGAACCGCTGCTTTTCAGCCACTTCGGTGAAGCAATCATCGATGAAGTGTTTCGAAGGTACAGAGAAATTGTTGCTGATCGCATGTCCAAAGAGAAGACTGAGTTTGTCAATGTCATTGTTTCTCTTAAAAAAACTTGATTATTATGTCATCAGTGGTTATCTACCGTGGAACCCCACCACCACCATAAAACCAATCAATATTATATGGTACAAATGAACGGTGCTACGACACTGTATTATCCAATCAAGAATAATTTCATGCTTACAAGTTGTTTGTAAAATTTTCCCACTCTTTATTTTTAATTTCTAAATACATTAAATTATAAAATTTACAAACCAATAAATAACAAATTATCAGTTTTCTTTCTGGATTCAATGTCAAAAGTTTTGTAATTAAAAGCTAAAGAAAATCAACCTCAGCCACCACCTCATAAAGGAAAAGAAAAAGAGATTTTCAATCCAATGTACATTCATCCAAGGAAACAACAAAAGTTCTATGCAGGATAAAAATTTTACCTATTCCAAAATGTTAAAATTTATTCTTAATGCTATTAATTTTGTAGAATATAAGAAAATTGAAATTGTTTTTTTTAACAAGTTGACAATGGAGTTGATTGAGTTTGCAATAGAGATCTTGTTCGAAATTTATCGATCTATGTTGTTTTTTGATAAAGAAAGGAAAACGAGTCATACAGGGTGTGCTTTCAGCCATGTCAGCTGAAAACGTGTACTACAAGACGCATTTTCACTAAAAATTGATAATTTAGTTTTTTGGTTATATTAAATGTTAGTGCTTTAGTCGTTGAGCCACGGGTTCGATTCCTCTTCTACTCACATTTATATTTTTTATTTCATGTTGTTTTAAGCTTTTTTTTAATTAATATTTTTGACATATTAGCTCGTTTGGTTAGATGTTTATATAATTGTGATTTCATTCTTGAATCTTAAATTAAATTCCTCTTATAATCATTTTAATATGTATTTTTTTTATTTCATGTTGTTTCAAGCTTTTTCGAACAATAACTTGAAATAAAAATAGAATATTAAAATGCTTACAAGAGGAATTGAACTTAAGACTTAAAAATGATACCGTAATTATCTAACCATCTAGCCAAAAAAGCCAATGTGTCAAAAATATTAATTAAAAAAAAAGAACTTAAAACAACATGGAATAAAAATAAAAATGTGAGGGAGAGGAATTGAACCTAAGACTGAAGGACAAAAACACTAACACCTAACCAATTGACCAAAAAAGCTAAATTACTAATTTTCAGTGAAAAAGCGTCTTGGAGGATGCATTTTCAGCTGATGTGGCTGAAAACGCACTCTATAAAACGTGTTTTCATTGACACGATAGATAAGACACGCTTTTCTTTTTTCTCAAAAAAGCAGCATAGATCGATAAATTAAAAAAAATTAGTTTCTGAAATAAATTTTTTGTCAGCATATTTTAAAATATTGACCCTAATAAATGACACGTAGTTAAAAGAAAATTCGTGACACATAAGCTAAGTATTATTATTATTTAAATTTGGTTTCGTCTAAAATGTAAATAAACCTAATTGTAGCACGTAAGTTAAGAATGAATAGTTTTTGTTAATGAATTAAGTATAGAAAATTATTACTTTAGTTCTATGTTTAAGTAATTATGGAGATTAAGCCCACGTAGTGTTAAAATTCAACTACTTTATAAATAATTTAATGCAATACCAAAGCAAAGCTATTATGTAGTACGTCATTTAAATAACGTTATTAATATGACGCCCTGCGTTAATGACATGTTATAACTACATTACACTTTTGGACGGAATATTTTAATAAATTAATGGAGAAAAGTAACATTATTTTATTTTATTTTTCTTCAATCGAAGAATTTGCTTATGTTGTGTGTAAACTTAATCTTATTTTGTTTTTCTTCTCATCAAAGAAATGAATCTTTTTTTTTTTGTTGTTTATATAAAAAAACAAATTAAGTTTTAAAAAAAATAAAAGGGTAAACTAGACGCAATTATTAATAATTTTTTTATGTCACTTAACTATGAAAAAAGTTCACTTAATTGAGCCATCAATGACAAAAAAAATTCATTGACTTCTTTCATTAACGAAAACTGAAGTTCACTTAATTGAGCCATCAATGACAAAAAAAATTCATTGACTTCTTTCATTAACGAAAACTGTCAATTGACCGGTTTGATCGCTGTATCGATGTGGCTAATGAAAAACATTGAAAGTTGCCACGTAACAGTATGTTCATGAGGCATGACAGGTCAGCAAAATATAAAAATTAATTTTTAAAATTAATTTTTTTTTTTAAATAACAGTATGCTTACAAGAGGAATTGAACTTAGGACTTAAGAATGAAATCATAATTATCTAACCATCTAACCAAAAAAGCCAATGTGTCAAAAATATTAATTAAAAAAGAGAGAGCTTAAAACAAATGAAATAAAAATAAAAATTCGAGGGAGAGGAATTGAACATGAGACTGAAGGACAAAAACACTAACACTTAACCAATTGACCAAAAAAGCAAAATTTCCAATTTTCAGTGAAAACGCATATTGTAGGATGCATTTTCAGCTGATGTGACTGTCGAAACCATTTTTATAGTTTTTTAAAAAAAAGGGATCGACTTTAAAAACGAAAATAGAGTCACCACCGATCTTTTTTACTTAGGTGTGATCGGATCACCTTATAAAACATTTTTTGTTTTATTTAAAATATTGATTTTGGCCTACGAAATTCAAGAAAACGGGTTCGGGAGTCAGTTACGTATGAGAAAGGGTTAGCACCCTCGTAACGCCCAAAAATTGGTACCTAATTGATAAACTCATGTCCTAATGTCGAAAATTTGAAAAATTTAAAATATGATCCTTTTATTTGAAAGAAAACCAAAACTCACTTATCTCAAAGAAATAAAATGCTACACCTAATGACTTAAGATGCAACATTTCATGACTTCTAAACTAGGTGTGAATTCCTAAGAATAAGTTTTGATTTGAAGTTTATGGGTTTCAATTTAAAAAAAAAAGGATACTTAATATCTTAAGTATAAAAACTACATATTTCAGAATAAACAATATAAACAATATATGTTATACAATATACAAAATTTTATACAATATTAAGGATAAAATAATTTAAATGTTATATATAATATAATAACATATAATATACAAAATTTAAAAAATGTATAATATAATAAATAATTAAACTTAATAAAATAACCTAGTATAAATAATAAATAGTAATAATTTAATACGTATATATAATACTAAAATAATTAAAAGAATAAAAATGAAAATAAATTAAATTAAAAAAATCAAAGAAACCAGGATCAAATTAAAATAATAAAAAACTAAAGTAAAATTGTAAAAAGGATGATGTTGGAATGCGAGCCAAACTATAGGGACTTATTAAGCAATTATGCCCTATCTCCTAAACGGCGCCGTTCCATCATCAGTCTTAAAATGACCTTAGGGACCAAATTGAAACAGAGGAAAGTTTTTAGGGCTAAATTAAAAATAAAGAAAATTTAAATTGAACTAAATTAAAAATAATAAAATTGCAGAAGGACCAAAGAGCAATTAGACCATCTAACAAAAACACGCGGATCTTCCTCGAGTATCGAGTCAACACGCGGATCTTGCCTCTTTAAACGACGCCATTTTGGTCATTAATAGACCACACCAAAACGACGTCGTTTCACTAGCCTATATAAGTAAAGCTTTTGTAAAAAAAAAAAAAATCATTTGAAGCCATTTCAGAAAAAAAATAAAACAGAGCTTAGAAAAAGCTCTCTCCCTTCCAGCCTCCGACCATGGCTCCGGTGACAAACCACCGCACGCGCCACCACACACGGTGGTCGAAAGGTCAAAAACTCAGTTTTTTAGCACAAAACAAAATGTGAACTCGTTCTCTCTATTTTTAGTAGTATTTTGTATAAAAAATTGCATGAATCGAATAAAAAAAAGATGAAAATGAATACTCGGTAATCACCTCTGTTATTGAGTTTTTTTTAATCTCTGTATTCTCTTGTATTTTTTGCGTATATGCGTGTATGCATGGTGTTCTTACAGATTGCCTTAGGGTTATTTATAACCCAAAAATAAAATTAAAAAATAAATACAAAATCACAATCTACTGCTACTGTCTATTTTCTTTCCTTGTTTTGCAGGTGAATGACGAGAACCACGGCGGTGGGGCACTATCCGTGCGCTGATTGCGACGAACTGGGGGCTGTGCTGGGCGCTTGTGGCGCCTAGGGTTTCAGAAACCCTAGGCTTCTGATTCTGTTTGGTATTTGGGCCCTTTTGGGCTCCGTAGGTTTTGGGTTTGTTGGGTTAGGGGTTTAGTTTTGGGTAGTGTGGTTTGTAATGTGTTTTGGGCTAATTGGATTTGGGTTGTAATTTAGGTAATATTTGTAAATGCGAGCCTCTAAAAGGACTTTATTAATTATTTTTTTTGGTTTTTGAATGGTATAGGCCCGGGCACAAATGGGCTATTACAGTGGCTGAAAGCGTACCCTATAAGACGTGTTTTTATTGATACAATAGATAGGGCACGCTTTTCTTTTATATCAAAAAATAGGATAGATCGATAAATTAAAAAAAAAGTTTCTCAAATAATTTTTTGTCAGCATATTTTAAAATATTAACCCTCATAAATGACACCTAGTTAAAAGAAAATTGGTGACACATAAGCTAAGTATTATTATTATTTAAATTTGGTTTCGTCTAAAATGTAAATAAACCTAATTGTAGCACGTAAGCTAAGAATGAATAGTTCTTGTTAATAAATTAAGTATAGAAAATTATTACTTTAGTTCTATGTTTAAGTAATTATAGAGATTAAGTCCTCGTAGTGTTAAAATTCAACTACTTCATGAATAATTTAATGCAATACCAAAGCAAAGTTATTATGTAGTACGTCATTTAAATAACGTTATTAATATGACGCCTGCGTTAATGACATGTTATAACTACATTACACTTTTGGACGGAATATTTTAATAAATTTATGCTTTGTCTAATTTTTTTTTTAAAAAAATTTATGCTTTAGCGTAAAATTTTTAGTCATAATCTTTCAAAACTTTTAGTTTCTTATATAAATATATATAATTATTGACTTATGAAATTGAATTAAAAGTAATTATATAAATTAAGAATAAATAATAAATTATTTTTTTTTAGTTTTTACACATTTGAAAATTTTCATGTATATTTTTTTGATTTTTTAATAATTATTTATAGTTATTGATTTCATTTTTTTTAGTTTTGTACTCATCCAAAATAATTCTAGAAAATCAATTGTCTAGGCTCAAATGAATCTGGACAAAAGTTATTTTTATTTTTCAAGTGAGTATACCACCATACGACAACTTTTGGTGGCTTTTGTCAACCACAATCTAATTGGTAGTTTTGATTAATGAAAGTGGTCAATTAATTTTTGGGGGTAAATTACCAAAAAATTCTATTTTTTTTCAAAATTTATGGAAAATGATATTTTTCCAATTATTTATCGGAATGGGTCATTTTCTCCGAAAACGCGTCCACGTCAACGCGATTTCAGGGGATGCAACAGGAAAACGCGTCCCTGAGGGAGCGTTTTCTGCCACATCAGTAGAAATCGCGTCCTTGAGGGCGCGCTTTGCTGATGTGGCAAAAACGCTCCCTCAGGGACGCGTTTTGCTGCTTCCAACGACCATATTTTTTTTACCGTTGGGCCTCCAACGGTAAAAAAAAAACTATAAACCCCCTTTTCATTTTTTTCACACAAAGGTCCTTACTTATTTTCTCTCAAATTTCTCTCAACTTTCTCTCAAATTCCTCTCAATTTCTCTAAAGTTCCTCTCAAATTTCACAAAAGTCCTTTAATTTTTACAAAAAAGCTCTATTTAAAAGTTTTTTAAATTAGTTTTTATTTTAAATTTAAAAATATTCGATCGTATTAACAATAGCCGGAGAATTAATTCGTCTCGACAATAAACACATCTCCGTCGATCAAATGACAATTGTAAGTTATAATTTTAATTTTTCAATACTATTTAATAGTTTTTAGGTTTATGCAATTTTAATTAATTTTTATTTTATAATTTTTTAAACAGTCTGTAGATCGGGTGTTGCAATGCTATATTCGCAATATGCCTGGTCCGCCATCGCCGTTGATCGAGAATTACCTGCGAGAAGCGGGTTTTTGGCAAGTGGCCACGATAGGCCGGGGTGCAAGTTGAACCTGAAGCTAATCAGTGCGTTGATAGAGAGGTGGAGACCTGAGATGCACACTTTCCATCTTCCATGCGGAGAGTGTACTATCACTCTGGAAAACGTGCAGTTGCAATTAGGATTGCCGGTGGATGGGTACGTGGTCACCAGGTCCGCAACTTCTGGTGATTGGGGAGCCGTATGCTATGAGTTTTTGGGTGCTATTCCGGATAACATTAACGAAGGTCGAATCAAGATGGGCTAGTTACGAGACACATTCCTGGGGCTGGATAATGATTCGATTGAATTAGAAAGAATATGGTATGCTCGGGCATACATTCTTGAGATGATTGGAGGCTATCTGATGCCGAACTTGTCACGAAACCTCGTACATCTGAGATGACTGCTGAAACTCGTTGATTTTAGAGCAACCGGTGAATTGAGTTGGGGGTCTGCCGTGTTAGCAAAATTGTATCGGGAGATGTGCGGGGCGACGCGACCAAATAAAGCCAAAATCGAAGGTTACCTATCACTACTGCAATCATGGGCACGGTTTTGCTTTCCATTTTTACGTCCTCGAGTGGACCACCCATATACATTCCCACTCATAATGAGATAAATTTAATATTAGATTTTACAATTATTATGTAAATTTAAAATATAATTGTATGCTAAAAATTTATTTAATTAGGTGGAACCATTCGACGAGTTATGTTGGAATACCTATCTCGCTTGAAGATATACGGCTTCTATTAGACCAACTGTCGGAAGCACAAGTAAGTATGAAATAAAATATATTTTCGTAATAAAATAGTCGTATCGTATTTAGTATTTAGTATTATGTATTTAGTATTTAGTATTTATTATTTAGTATTTAGTATTATGTATATAACTTATATTTTTATCATGTTACTATAGTTTCAATGGACACCATACAAGTATCCGTCAATTTGGGTAGTAATTCCGGATGAGTTCTTTCAAAATCCGAACATTTGGCATGTGAATGTCCCATTGGTCAACTATGCCACTGTGGAGATGCACCAGTCAGATCGGGTTCCGCATCAATTTGGATCCCGACAACCGATTCCCGTGGCACTTGAGGTGCTTGATGATGAGCACAAAGTCGACTTACGATAGTTGCATACGAATTGGCCAAGATTTTGGTCAGCATATATCGAATTGTGGGAAAACTGGTATGATTATATACCTACTCGGGAACCGATCATCGTTCCTGAGTTAGCGTGCGTGCCGGAATACATGCCATGGTTTAGGATCCATGGTAAGCCGTATTTATTGTCAGAAGAGGAGAGGCGACGGCAACTTCGTGTACAAAGGGAACGACGTAGCCCTTTAAATCCAAGGAGAAGGGATGATGGGACGGGCCCATCAACACGCCGACACAATCACCAGGCCCATCAACACTTCAGCTTACGACACCCACATCACAGCCTTTTCCGGTTATGCCAGGTGCGTATCCTAACCCTTATATGTATCCTAACCCTTATATGTTTCCTTTTCCTAGTATTATGGCAGGTTGGCATGCATGGCCCGATTCGAGTCTGTTCTTGACTACTCCAAGTGGACCACCAATCTATAAGCCGCCGTCACATGAAGGATCGCATGAGGCGCCATTGGAGAGCTCTTCTTTTTACCAATCTTCGATGCCTTATGGGATTCAAACACCTCCGCCATGGGTGACACAAACACCTCCACATTAATTATTTTATCAAGGTGGGTCATCCTCCCAACACCCACCACCAGACCCCCTGCTGGAGGAACCAGAATCCCCGCCGGAGCAACCACAACCCCTGCCGGAAGCTGGAACAAGGAGGAATCCAGCGCGTAACCGTCGACCACCCCCATGTGGCATTGATTCCGACCGGCACCAACATTGATTTTTTTAATATATTTGTATAAACTTTTTTATATTGTTTCATTTAATAAAATAAAAAGTTGTTTTTAATTTTTTAATTGTAATTTAGTTTTTATATTTTAATAAAATAAAAATTGATTTTTATTCTTTTATTGTAATTTATTTTTATATTTTTTATAAAATAAAAGTTGTTTTTAATATCCTAATTGTAATTTAAATTTTTTTATTTTAATAAAATAAAAGTTGATTTTAATTTTTTAATTGTAATTTAATTTTTATATTTTTAATAAAATAAAAGTTGTTTTTATTTTTCTATTGTAATTTATTTTTTATAAAATAAAAGTTGTTTTTAATATCCTAATTGTAATTTAGTTTTTTATTTTTAATAAAATAAAAGTTGTTTTTATTTAATAAAATATTTATACAAACTTTTTTATATTTTTACATTTAATAAAATAAAAGTTGATTTTAATTTTTTTAATTGGAATTTAATTGTTATATTTTTAATAAAATAAAAGTTGTTTTTAATATCCTAATTGTATTGGTTCAAGTAAGGACTAAATCGAAAATGTGAGAAAAGTTTTGTGGCTCAATAGTAAATATTCAAAATTTGAGGGGTTAAAATGTATATATGAAAAAACATGAAGGGCCAATGGTGTAAATATTTTAAGGGTGGAAAGATCTAGAAACTAAGAAGAAATAGATGAATTAGGACTAAATTGAATAAGTGAAAAAGTATGAGGGGTTAATTTGTAATTTTATCAAGATGGGTGTTAATCCAATGTAGGAATTTTGAAGGATCGAAGGGGAAAAATAATCATTTAGCAAGAAAGATAATTTTGAAGAATAATGATGATGGTGATATTTTAGATTAATTGAATAACTTTTTTTTTGTTTTGCAACTTAGTCCTTTTACAAAAGTTCACCATTTTCATCAAGAAATTAAAAGAATTTTCATAGCCACCAAGAAACAAAAATGATAAGGAGACTCTCAACTATTCCGATTTGGACATGAGTGAGATGTATGGCCTGGGTTCTTACACCATCCGCATAACTTCTGTTGGTTGGCTGTTTCTCGGATATCCATATTGTTGCATATTCTAGTCGAGTAAGGTCGACCCTTTGCGACGCAGTTCTTTATCCAGTAACAGCTTAAATGGAGCAAGCGATACAGACGACCACTTACGTTCATCTAGGACTGGTGGGAATATGTGTCTCCAAACGTTGCACATGTATTCTATTTTGTACACTTCGTCGACATAGCTCATGGGATCTAGATGGAGATTCTGACAAGCTGCAATTACATGAGCGCATGGATAACGAAGTGCGTCAAATATCCCACAGTCCCAGGTCCTATTTCTCAAGTGTACACGATATTGCCCGCCAACAATACCTTGGTTCGGTCTGTCAAACTCCGTCACACGAAATAATAGGTTGTTGCAATCGTGACACACTGTTGCATGGTGTTGGCCAGTGCCTTCGCCTTGTTAATTTCTCCCAATACCTTCGCGCACCATACATGGCCTCCTTGTATTTGACATTTATAACTCGCCGCTCCCTTCGAAAATAGTGCCGCTAAATGAAAATATGTCTCTCGCACAATCGATGTTATCGGCAAATGACTCGTTCCTTTTAGAATAGAATTTATGCATTCAGCCAGGTTTGAGGTCATATGGCCATATCGTAGGCCACTTTCGTATGCTTGTGTCCACTGTTCGAAAGGTATGTTGCATAGGTAGTTTGCGCCTTCTTCGTTAACTGAGCGCAAAATCGCCAACATCCCGTGAAAACGATCCTTATTGATCTCGTACTCTACCAATATAAGTCGATAACAAATATTACATACAACTCTTCAATTAAGAATAAATTGAATATTACAAACGAAATTATATTAATAGATATTACATACCCATGTTGGTCACTTACCGTCGTTCACTTGTAGATCGATGTTGCCCGTGGTAGTTGGACGCAACATGCCTTAGGCAATATTGATGGTGTGTGCGATGCCATAGGCTTCCCTGCCGCTCTATTGCGGCTAGTATTCCAGGGCCCCGATCTGATATAATGCATATATCAGGTTGGGGGCAGACATGCCTCCTTAACCTAGATAGAAAGAAATCCCAGTCATCAGCTACTCCCTCAGTGTTATTGCAAACGCAATTGGAAGGATTCTCCCACTGCCATCCTGTGCCACAGTTAGCAATAGTCGATGCATATATCTACCATACATAAAGGTACCGTCAATTTGTACCAATGACTTGTAGTATAGAAATGCGTCTTAGCATTGCTTAACTGTCCAGAATAGACGCTTAAACACTTGGCATCCACGGAGCAATCGATCGTTGTAGTACGCAGGTATCGTTTCAAGGTCTGTTATGCTGTCTGGGACATATCTCTCTAGCACCTGACACCACTGCCACACTTCATTATATGAAGCATCCCATCGACCATGCAACTTTTCCAACGCCTTCTGCTTAGCTATCCAAGTCTTGCGGTAAGAGGGCGTGTACCCTAATTGGCTACGAATATTGGCAATTAAGACTAGCACTGAAGTCTTAGGATTCGCCTTCATCGTCGGTATTATTAAGCTAGCCAACATATCTGAATCCATCTTGGGATGATCTTGTGAAACACCTGTCAACAAAGTACGTTAAATAATGCAACATTACGTAATATCAGTATTATTCAAAAACCATAAACACCTAGTGATACTGTACCAACAAGACATGTATGTGGACCTTTGTACTTTTTAATCTCCCACAAGCCTGTCCTTTTCCTCAACGAGGCCATGATTTTCCATGAACATGTACCGTCTGCACTACACACTTGGCCTCATACTTATCGAGTTTGGATTTAACCACGTTATAGTTAACCCCGTTTTTGATGCTATATTGTTTCAATGCACCAAGAAAACTATCCTTGTTGGAAAACTCTTTACCAACTTCTAATTCACCCGAATCCAATAACGAACTTGTACGGTCACGCCTTCTGTGTGGTAGTTCAGGAAACTCCAACAAATTGTCTTGAGATAGATCGATATTATACATGTGGGCTGGGGGCGAGTACGCCCTGAATCGTACATCTTCTTCTTCTTTATCTGAACCCCCTTCAACATCTTCAGGTATGGTTGGAACAGGCTCCGGTTCAGAAAATAATGCAACTTCTGCACCATCGGGGCCGGGCTCTCGAGGTGGATCCATACCGGACTCATCATTCGACCCACCATCATCTGCAACGAACGAGGTCCCCTCGCTGGTGGATGTTGTGGGGAGTACATTATCCCTTCTTAAACAACTTTTGTAACGTCCCTAATCATATGTGGATTGCTAACCACTAGAAGTTGATGACGTTCCCCAATACGTATTTCTAGCATCGAACGTCGACCCACCGGTATGCATGTCCCATCCACCAACCGAGTGTCGTGCAGGGGTTGTGTTTTCCATACTACCACCAAACACGGGCGCTTCCGTATTCTGCCTCCCACTAACAGAGTGTTGGCTTGGGGTCGTGTATTCCCCTCAAACAGTAGTAGATGTTGAAGTCGAAGGAAGATCACTTGGCGATGAAAATTGTACATATACCTCAAGATAGGGTGATCCACTGGCAAGACGAGTCTCCCCCATTGCCTCCAAGCTCCGAGGACCTTTGATGTTGAATGAGTCATGTCTCACGGGATCAACCGAAGCACAAAATCTATACTTAATAGACTGAACTTTCATTGGCGTTGTTTCGAAGATTTTACACCTAATTCTTTTGCGAAGTTCTACCAAATCTATGTTCTAGTTAAAAACCAGTCGTACTGTATTCTCCGATAAAAAACAACACCGTTTTCGATGTCATGAACCTCACCATCATAGTAAATAACAGCATTAATACGTTCACTCATCTTCAGTTTCTATTATACTTTTGCCTCAATTTCTATTATGCAACATGATAATGAAATTTGGCTCATTTATAGTCTAAGGACAAATAGGAACTACTGTAGCAAAAGAGCGTCCACGTGGGAGCTTTTTTCAGTACTCTTGCTAACAGTGCATCCTGCTTGCAGCGTTTTGGTCACTATTTGTTCAGAAACGTCTTCTCAAAATTATCTTTTTAGGAACTACTGTAGTAAAAGAGCGTCCACGTGGAGCTTTTTTCAGTACTCTTGCTGACAGTGCATCCTGCTTGAAGCGTTTTGGTCATTAATTGTTCAGAAACGTCTTCTCAAAATTATCTTTTCAGGAACTACTATAGCAAAAGAGCGTCCACGTGGGAGCTTTTTTCAGTACTCTTGCTGACAGTGCATCCTGCTTAAAGCGTTTTGGTCACTATTTGTTCATAAACGTCTTCTCAAAATTATTTTACCAGATACAACTGTAAAAAAAACAAATAATTTTTATATTGCTGATATATTTTTTCCAAAACCTTAAACCTAAAATTATTTTAATTAATTAATCCTAAACTCTAGTTCACTAATTTTTCCCTAAAAATCCTAAACCCTAAGACCCTAAAAACCATAAAAAGCCCTAAACCATAGCCTTAAAACCCTCAAACCCTAAAACCCTAACCATAACCCTAAAAAAAGCTAAAAACCCTAACGAAGGGGAAGGGCAAAAATGCGTCCTTGAGGGAGTGTTTTTGCCACATCAGCAAAGCGCGCCCTCAAGGACGCTATTTCTGCTGATGTGGCAGAAAACGCTCCCTCAGGGACGCATTTTCCTGCTGCATCCCTTGAAATCGCACTGACATGAACGCGTTTTCGGGGAAAATGGCCCATTCTGGTAAATAATTAGAAAGAATATCCTTTTTTGTAAATTTTGAAAAGAAAGGGTATTATTTAGTAATTTACCCAATTTTTGAGTCACTAAAAATTTAATTAAATGTATTTTTTTCATAAAAATTCAAATAATTTTTTAAAATTTCACCTTTTAACTTAAATAATTTAATGTAAAATATACGTATGTAAATCAAAGCCATATGTAGTACGTCATTCAAATAACGTTATTAATATGACACATGCGTTTACGACACATTAGTAGTACAAAAGCCTTTTGGTTAACTTTGTTGGAAAAGAAATTTTAAATAAATAAATATCTAGTAACATTACTTTTACTTTTATTTTATTTTTATTTAATGTGTAATGGCCTAATTTCATCCGGGTTAAATAAAAACAAAAATCCATTAATAATCAAAAGTCCATTTTACAAATGAATAAAATGCAAAAGCCCAAATCTAAACATTAAGCTACCCAAGACCCATATGCTAACACAAAAACCCAAAACCTTAAACTATCTAAATGACTCAATACCTAAAGGCCCATACAAGCCCAAACCCCAAACTATTCTAAGCTACCAAAAACCCTAAAACCCTTTAACAGTCGCTGCCCTCGCCACATCAGTAGCATGCCATCCAAGACCTTGCTATTACCCACGCCCCTAGAACTGCCCTCTGCCATGGTTACACCGAAATGGCAAGGGGCACATCCTTCACTACCGTTGACTTGACCTCCCTCACTACTACCATGTAAAGATTTGAAAAACAAATACAGAAAAGAGAGTCAGAGAACAGAAGCAGAAGTAGAGAAAAAAGAAAAAAAAACAAATGCATTGTAATATTAATGCGGCTATAAAAGTCGCAACAACTCTTCTATAATGAAAAAAAAAAGAGAGACAAAAAAAAATTAAAAAGGTAGTTCATTTTTATTATTTTTTAAATTTTGAAAAAAAATGATGAGGATCGAAGATTGAAGAATGAAGATAGAAAAATAGATGAGAGATTGAGAGGAGAAAACCAGAAAAGAAAGAGAAATTTGGGGAAGAAAAACTTTGTGTATTTTTTGCTTAACTGCCTCCCCAACATGGATTGGCTAATAAAGGTGGCTAACAGTACCCAAAGACAGCCTGGCCTTCCCCCATGCACACCGTTTCACTAACATAAAAAACGAGTCGTTTAATTCTAGCATTTACCCTCTAGTATGCATCATTTCATTAATAATAACAAAAAATACAATGTTTTAACAGAATAATAAACATTAACAAAATTATAAATGAAATCAGGAAATTAGCAGTTGAAATCTGTTTAATCTCGTATCAAATACCCCTTCCCTCGAGCACGATCGTTGTCCTCAAGGATTAAAAAGGGGATACTTTGCTTGAAATTCAGTCAAACGCTCCTAAGTCTAGTATTCAGGGAATGTGTTCATCCATTCAACCAACACTTCAGTAGCTACATTTCTCCCTTGTTTAACCATCCTCTTATCAAGTATGCGAAGTGGCATTTTTTCTGGAACACCATCTGAGTCTATAGGAAGGAGTACAGACGAGTTTGAGGCAGATCCAATATGCTTTTTCAGTTGCGAAACATGGAAGGTAGGGTGAATACGAGCCTCCGCTGGAAGTTTCAAGGTGTAAGCTACTTGTCCCATCCTAGCTTCCATAGGATAAGACCTAAAATAGCGGGGGCTGAGTTTCTGATTTCCCCTCTTCTTGATCGAATGCTGTCTGTACGACTGAAGTTTTAGATAAACGAGCCCCCCTACTTGAAATACTCATTCGAATCTCTTCTTATTTGCCAACTATTTTATCCGTTCTTAAAATATTTTTAAGTGGATTTTTAACAGGTTACGGGCTCATTCCCTCTGTTGTAAGTTCCTATATACTCTAGCCACTTGAGATGCTCCAGCTAAATAAGACATGTGGTGAAGAGGGTCTTGACCATAAAGGGCCTCATATAGGGTGGTCTAGAGAGTGGAATGGTAGATGGTGTTGTACCACCATTCAACTAGAGGAAGCAACAGAACCCAATCAGAAGGTCTGTCTCCAGACATACACCTTAAATAGGTTTTGAGACACCTATTAAGGACCTCTATCTGACCATCAGTCTGGGGTTAGTATACGGTGGATAAGTGTAGCTTAACCCCTAAATGTTTGAACAAGGCCTGCCAAAAAGAGCTAATAAATACCTTATCTCTGTCTGAAATAATGCATTCATGTACCCCATGTAGTTTATAAATGTGGTCCAAGTAGTGTTGAGCCACTTTTAATGTTGTGAAAGGATGTGAAAAATGCCAAGAAGTGACTGTATTTTGTGAGCTTATCAACCATTACAAGAATGGTGTCCTTTAATTTTGAAGGTGGAATGCGTTCAATAAAATCGAAACTGACAGTTGCCCAAGCATGATTAGGCACTAGGAGAGGTTGTAACAAACCAAATGAAGCTGAATTATCATATTTGCACATCTGGCACACAACACATTCCTTAACCCATTTTTTAACATGTTTAGTAAGTCATTTCCAATACAAAAGGCTAGAGATGCGGTGCCCTGCTGCATTAATTCTCGAGTGACCCCTAATAGCCCCACAATATAACAATTCAAAGAGTTCATTTTTCAACTCCACATTGTGTCCTACCACCACTTTCCCTTTCCTTCTTAACACTTCACCAATCCAAGAGTATTTTGGATGTAATTGGACATTCTTTTGGAGATCAAGACAAATTTGTTGTAGTGTAGGATCAATGAAACAAGAGTTAAGAATTTGTCCCCATATCTCAGACCAAGAGAGGCTCCCAATACACTGGAATAGTTGTCCTTTCTGTAGGTGTTCTCGTCAAGAGAGAGGATCAGCCACTGTATTCTGACTTTCTTACCTAAATATGATAGTATAATCATAACCAAGCATTTTAGCAATCCACATATGTTGATATAGAGTGATGGCTTGCCTTTCAGTTAGGAATCTTAAACTCTAATGATCGGTTCTGATTAGAAAATGCCTTCCCACTAAGTAAAGATGCAATTTCTTGATAGTCAATAACACTGCCAACATTTCCTTGTCATAAATAGACAAGGCCTATTGTTTGACCCCTAGCCCCTTACTAAAGAAGGCAATGGGCCTGCATTTTTACTATAGAATAACCCCACTCCTTGACAACAGGCATCGGTCTCGACACAGAAATCCTCTTGAAAATTTGGAAGAATTAAGACAGGAGCATGAGTCACTGCTTGTTTAACTTGCTTAAAAGCTTCTTGTTCTTTGACAGTCATATTCCAAGGAATCTCTTTCTTCAGAAAGGTTGTTAAGGGTCTAGCCATAACTCTATATCCTTTGATGAACCTATTGTAGTATCCAGAAAGTCCCAAAAAACCCCTGAGTTCTTCGACTGAAGAAGGTGTAGGCCAATTAAGAACCCCTTCCACTTTGGAAGAGTCTATGGAAATAGTGCCTTTGGAAATAACATGCCCCAGATATTCTACTTGAGTACTACCAAAGCTACAATTTCCCTTTTTGGCATATAGCTGGTGGTGCCTCAAAATAGTGAGCACCTTTCTTAAATGCCTCAGATGTGTAGACTAATCAGCAGAATAAATGATGATGTCATCGAAGAAGACCAAGACTGACTTCCTAAGCAGTGGTTTAAAAATATTATTCATGAGAGATTGAAAGGTGGAGGAAGCATTGGTCATGACTCATAATGCCCTTCATGAGTGTGAAATGCTATTTTATGAACATCCTTTTCCCACATTCGGATTTGGTGATAGCCAGACCACAAACCAAACTTAGTAAAATAAACTGCTGCCCCCAATTCATCCAGTAGTTCCTCAATTATAGGAATATGAAACTTTTCCTTAACAGTCAACTGTTTGAGTTATCTATAATCTACACAAAGTCTCCAACTGCCATATTTCTTCTTAATCATGACAATAGGTGAAGCAAAAGGGCTGTTACTATCTCTCACAATGCCAGACTTGAGCACTTCTTTGATAAGTCTTTCAATCTCGTTTTTCTAAATAGTAGGATACCTATATGGTTTGAGCTTGACTACTTGTGTCTCACCTTGTAAGGGTATTTTGTGGTCTTGTAGTCTGATAGGAGGAAGACCAACGAGGAACTGAAAAACATCTTTGAATTCAGTCAATAACAGTTCGATATCATTATGCAAGGCTTTGTTAGATAGTGTTAAAATGGTCTGCTCAAAAGTAGTAAACAACATAGGGCTGGGACCCTGCCCCATGACACTAAAGCATTTAGATAGTTGAGCACTAGTGACCTCATTTAGTCCTCCAAGTCAAAAGCCTTGAAGAATGCATGTTGTGCCTGAGTACTCAAACTACATAGTCAATGAGAAGAAATTCCATACAATAGACCCCGATGAAAGCAACCATTGAACCCTAAGTACCAAATCACAGTCTTTAACTGTAAGAATCATGAAATCAGTAAAAAACTTGTACCCTTGAGCCTCTCATAACACTGACTTACACACCCCTTGAGTTACGAGCTGAACTCCATTGGCAATCATTACTTTGAGTTTGCAAGAGGAGTCCACAAGTAGATGTAGTTTCTTCATCATTTGACAATCCACGCAGTTGTGGGTGCTACCTGAATCAACAAGGATAATGACTTCATAGGATCCAATAATAGTTGAAAGTCGCATTGTATTACGACTCTATGAGCTATTAAGGGCATGTAAAGACAAGACAAGTGAAACGGGAATCAATGTCTCCCTAGACAGATTCAAGCTTCCCTGGACAGTCTTGGAATTCCTCAGAAATTGAATTTTTAGGCTCAATGTCCCCCTCATTCGAAGCTTTAATGACCAGCTGAAACAATTGTGACTTAACACAGTTATGTCTAGGAGTGTACTTGGCAATACACACAAAAAAAGGCCTTTCTTTCTTCTCTCCTCCATCTTACTCTGAGAAGGGCTTTGATAGGGTTTTTGGCAATGTGATAACCCTCAGGAGAATTAGTAGACACATTCTGTGTATAGCCCGTAACAGCAGACAACAAGGGTTTATGTAAGTATCCACTACCCATAGAAACATTTTTCCTAGGTATAAGTCCTATTATATCTTTAATTTCCAGAGCTAAGGTAAACCCTTTTGTCAGTGAAGTAGGTTTGAACAATCTCAAGTATTGACCAATGTTTGGTTTAAGGTTATACACAAACATAGTTAAGGCATAGCTTTCTAGCAAATGTAGTTGGTTCAATAAACTTACAAATTGTTCATGATAGTGATCTACCAGACCTGTTTGCTTAAGGGCCACAAGTTCAGTTATGGGATCTAAGTGTCTGTGAAATCCAACCCGCTATTGCAAAGCTCGAGCATGCACTTCCCATGTAAGGTGTTGAAGACTCCTATGCTGCTGATCAAAGAAGTGAAGCCATTCCAGTGTTCGTCCGTCCAAATGCAACATCACCAATCAAACCTTAGTCATGTCTTCTGCATTCTCAGCCTCAAATAATTGCTTCAATTTAGACCACCAACCTCGAAAGTCAGTACCATCGGATTGTGGGCAAGTTAACTGAAATGCCCTACTCACAATATCTCCAAAACTGGTGTGAGGTTGAATTTCTGAATGACTCAGATCCACAGTGGGTGACACAGCAAGTCCTTCCTTAGGGGGAAAACCAGGTGGTGGGGTGCCCAAAATACTCTTACCTCGATTGGGGATTGAAGCTAACAATGCTCCAAAATATTGGTCAAAAAATGAATGTAGTTCAGAACAGATTTCACCATGAACTTCTCCTTTGATTTCATCACAAAACTCCTTAAAATGCGTATCCAATTTGATATCTAACTTAGCGTCAAACTTGCTATCGAGCTGGGACAATTCATGCTGCAACAACCCTAACTCATTCTGTAACCGAGTAGTCACTACATCATTGACCACGAGGAATGCGAGGCTCTGATACCTTTGATGAGGATCAAAGATTGAAGAATGAAGATGGAAAAATAGATGAGAAATTGAGAGGAGAAAACCAGAAAAGAAAGAGAAATTTGAGGAAGAAAATCTGTGTATATTTTTTGCTTAATTGCCTCCCCTGCATTGATTAGATAATAAAGGTAACTAACGGTACGCAAAGACAGCCAGGCCTACCCCCATGTGCACCATTTCACTAACATAAAAAACATGTCATTTAACTCTAGCATTTACCCCCTCCCCAATACGTATTGTTTCATTAGTTAACAAAAAACACAATTTTTTTAACAAAATAACAAACATTTGCAGAATTATAAATGAAATCAGGAAATTAGTCGTTGAACTTTGTTTAATCTCGTATAAAAAATATAAAAAGAAAAAACAAAACGTTTAATTTTTTTTACATGCGATACTTCATTCTCTGCTGTGGAAGGCTGAGGCCGCTGTCTCTGATGAAAGACAATCACCTGCGGACATGAGTAGTCCTCGAGCCCCTCCTGGCTCATTTGGGCTTTATCAAAAAAGGAAGTACAAAGCTGGCATTTAAAAAAAATCAAGAAATCGAAAGGTTTCTTAGATTTTTTTAGGGAATTCTGGTCGGGATTTTGGAGGATCTAACCTCAGATCTGCATTCTATGCGTGAAAGGGCACAAAAGGGGAAAATGTGGGGAACTCCAGTCATTAGAGGCAATGGTCTCCGTCGCTGATGATTGGTGGGCACAGAAGAGCCCCACCGTCCCTATGGCCGGACAATGGGGGGAGTTGAGAGAAAAAAAAAGAAAGGGAAGTTTAAAAAAAATAGGGCACAATTGATTTTTTCAGAATTTTTAACTTAGATAGGGCCTGCGATACGACACCGTTTTGGCTTGGCTTCAGAAGCCCCAAAACGATGTCGTTTTGATATGACTCGATGACATGACCAGGATCCCCTGGGATCTGCGTGTTTTTTAGGGGAGGGTATAATTGCTGTCGAGGCCCTTCCGCCTTTTGTTTCCTTTTTTACTTCATCATTTTTTATTTTTTAAAAAAGTTTTCCCCTTTAATTTTATTCCTTTGCATTTTAATCATTTGACTCGCTGTTGACACATTTTGGAGAGTGACAAATGTACTGAGGCCAAGATAATTGTCCCTTTAACATATGCATTTATTTATTTATTTTAATTTGATACTCTATTTTCTATTTTTTTGGTAATTTATACTTTGAATTTTATTATAATCTCAATTTAGCCCTTTTGTTTATTTAATTAGTCCCTTTACTTTATGTTTTTTAATTTCCTACACTTCTAATTTATTTTATTTATATTTCTACCCTTAAAATTATGTAATTTTTATTTTATCCTTAATCACTATTATTAATTATTATTATTATTAGCACTGATTAGCATTATTTTTACATTTATTGTTAGTTTTTTTTATAATTTATATTTATTTTATTTTTACTATTTATGTTTTTATCATGTTATGCTATTATGATATTGTATGATATGGTTACATATACTCATTCATCTCATATAATATTTCGTGTTTGAATAGATTCATCGTATGTCACATTAGAAGTTGTGTCCATTTTCGTGCAACGTATATTTAGCAATTAAAACAGATGCAATGTTCTTTATTTAGGGGATTCAAAAAGTTGTGCCCCTAACTTATGGGGTTCGACTTTCTCCTCGAACCGAAATAATCAAACGTCCTTATTAAAATTAAAAATATTTGGGGTTTAAGTAACAATTAAGCGATTGATATTCTTATTTTCGATGATTCGAAATAGCGTACCCCTAACTTACGAGACATGACTTTTTTATTGACTCGAAAGAAAAGTACCTTCTCCATAAAGTTCAATTTAAGTAATAATATTTCTAGTAATGTCATCAAATAACACTATTCATATGCATTTAAGGTTCGTACTTTAAATTCTTATCAGGTTCGCAATTTCCAACAATAAGATTCCAAGTAATCAATTGGGTACCAATTTTGGGCGTTTTGAGGGTGCTAATCCTTCTTCATGCGTAACCTACTCCCGAACCCATTCTTCTAATTTTGTAGACCAAAAAGAAAAATCGTCATTTTAAAGTGATTGAATTTCGAGGTGATCCAATCACACCTGATTAAAATATTGGTGGCAAATCCGTCTTTGTTTTAAAATAGTCAAGTTAGAAAAAGGTTTCGACAGCTTGGCGACTCCGCTGGGGACAAATAAGAGAGTCAAGCCACGAGTTGATTACTTTTTGTTGAAAATTGAGAATTTGGTTTAAATTGGAGATCCCTTTCTTGCATTTAATCATTTATTTGTTTTTGTGGTAAACAATTGTACGGATATCTTTGTTAATAATCTCGGGTTACATAGTGATCTAGACGTATGGTTTTATTTTTGTTGTTAAGTTGAAGGTTTGAGAGTTTCTCGTCGTATATTTTCACATGTATTGCATTGCATAATTATTATATTCCACCTTTCCTAAGTGGGAGTGAGAAGCTATTCCTTCGTGAGGTCTTCACCTTTGTGTAGGATAGTGGATCGCTTTCAGGATATATCCGTACCTATGTCTTCTTAACCTCCGTGCAGACATAAGCAAATGTATCCCACCAAACTGAACTCGATCTGTATGTGCCTATAATGGGTGAGGATTGAAGAATTTGTTGATTCAGGTACCTTTACTTTAGAACCAAACCACATATAATGAACTCTAAGAGCCTGTCCTAGGTAGAACCATTCTGAACCTTTAGTGATTAATTGAATAGAGTACAAAAAAGAAATGATTTTAACTTTTATTCATTACTTTAAATAACAATCTACATTAAGCTTTACATTAATTGTACTGACTTGCTTTGTTTCGTTTTGGTTTTGGTTGCATTTCATTTCCATCTTAGAGAGAAGGTGTTGATTCGTGATCAGTTGCTAGATAGAGAACCTACCATGGAAAATGGGTTTCCTGATAAGGTAGAAGACAATGTGGCTGTATGAATACAATCAAAGAAAAGACAACAAGAGAAAGGTGACAACCTGTCAGAGGGGTATATTCAATGTCATAGGATTTCACCCGGGTTAATGTAATTCAGAATAATCTACAAGAATTGAAAAAAAATATGGGATCAATGGGATGATGAAACAAAACGGCTATTCTACCATGAATATGGTGATTTGCCTTACCTATTTGATGTCAAAGTGGATAAGCATTTATTCGAGCTCTCACAAAATATTGGAATCCTACTTACAGCTGTTTCACTTTGGGGAAAGTAGACATGGTACCCACGGTAGAAGCTTACACCACTTTACTCCGTTGCCCGAAGGTCCAGGTTGATAAAGCCCACTTTATAGCTACCAATGTCCTAACCTTTTTAAAGAGGCTAATGAACATAACCGGGATGAGAGAGTAATGGGTCGCGGCCTGAATTAAAGAAAAATGGGATAATATATGTATCACTTGAAAAAGCCCGCGGGACTTAATCTGAGTACATCCTGATGCAAGAAAAAGGGCTGATGTCTTTGCCTTAAGTATTTATGGGTTAGTCATTTTCCCTAGGGTATTAGGGCATGTAGAGGATACAATTTTAGATTTGTTCAATCGGCTCGATAAAAGGGTCACTCCCATCCCAAAAATCTTGGCTGAAACTTTCAGGTCTTTGAATGCTTGTCGAAGAGCGGGAAAATGAAGATTTATTGGTTGTGTGCAGCTCTTGTTAGTTTGTTTCTATAGCCACTTCTAGAAGATCAAGATAGTTTATTCCAGCAACGCAAGGGTTGACCTAGTACGAGTTCGCTTATAGGGGTGATAATTATAAAAAGAAGGTCGTTAAATCTCGAATGCTTGGAACTAAACTCACAAGATGAAGAAGTTTTCCGTAAATTCTATGACAACCTGAGAATAAAATTGGTGGTGGAATAAAAGAGTTAATTATAATATCCCTTTGCCAAGTCAAGAAAATATCCTACCAATAGAGGTGCACTTGCAGGTGATCTTGTCAAAATTAGACATGGTGAAACAAGACTTCAATAAGAAAAGATCAGAGTTAGGGAATATGATAGAGAAGTTGGAAGAGGAGAGAACTATGTTCGGGTTAGAGATCGATGTCTAAAAATTAGAAGTCAAAAAAATGAGAAAAAGGAAAGAATAAGGTTGAAGAGGACTTGAACAGTTTAAAAACGGACTATAAGAAACTTTTCTTGTCAATAAGGACTACCGAGTTAGGCAAAACGTCAAAACAATGGCGACAGGAAATCTATGAAGAACAAAATAAACCTGATTAGTGGAAGAGAAAGTTCTAGGATGCTCGAGTTTGGGAAGATGCTATAAAAGGAGAATTGTTAGAAAGCCAAGTTGAAGAAGCTGGACTGAAAGCCCAGGTAATGGAGTTGGAAAGATTTTTGCATCGACATTGTAGTCACAACTCTGTGACTGAGTTAAAAGCAAGGCAGCTAAAAATGAGGAGTTGAAAAAGAAGGTAGAAAAATTTGAGGCCTCATTGCGAAATTGTGAACTACGAATTGAGCTTCTCAAAGAAACTAGGGAAACAAATAATTAATATTGGAAAGAGCAACTCAAATGCTCTCAAGGGCAGGTCAGAGATAGGGACCATGTTATGAGTGAAACTTTGGCCCAAGTACGAGAAGTGGCGGACCACTTGCAAGACTTTGCCATTCAAGCTGACGTTCTGAGCCTGAAATATGAATCAGAGTTGGATCGGGGCTGAGAATTAGCTTGGCTTCTTAGGAAAGTTAAGATTTTGCGTTAAGGTAAGGCCATATGTGTGAAATGTATCAGCCTTATGTAAAGAAACTTATTTTCTAGTAAAATTGTTTTCACGGAGTTGAACTAGAATCAATGCCTTTTTGCATACATCTTTATCATTCATTAGCATTTCATTTCATTAAATGCATTAAATTTCAAGAAAATTCCCCTAATTAATCAAAGAATTGTGACAGTTACCTTAGAAACTACCGAGAATTTGCAAACTCGACATCGCTACAGTACTCGTGGGAAAAAGAAAGGCTAAAACAAACTTAGAAGGATATGTAGGACCATTTGCAAGCACAGTTGCAAGATTAGTTAGCTAAGGTGCAACAAGATATGAAAAACCAGATACAAGTATCTTAGAGAAATATAATAAGGTAGTTAACTCAGTTACTGGCCGGAGGAGTTGACAAAGGGAAGGGTACTGTGGTAAACTGTGGGGATGAGAATGAAAACCCTGCATACCCTCTAAGTTTTACCCCAATGCACATCCAAGCTCAACAAGAGATGTATCCACAAGGAGTACCTGTCATCATAAGACCGCAGTAGCATCAGGCTGGTACTTTAGGACCAGTGAATTACCCTATGTCTTCAGGTTCCAACCTTGGAGACAACCTAACCAACCCTATTATCCTGGATTTGGATGATATGATGGAAACGGAGAAGACAAAAGTAGAAATTCCAAAACAGCTAGAAGATCATTGCAAATGGTTGGATGAAAAGTTCAGAGCAATAGAGGGTGCTAACATCTTTTGCGGAGTCAATGCCAAGGAATTAAGTTTGGTCCCGGACTTAGTACTCCTGCCAAAATTTAAAACCCCAGAATTTGAAAAGTACAATAAGACCAGTTGATCTGAGGCTCATATCACAATGTTTTACAGAAGAATAACATGATATGTCAACAATGATCAATTGTTAATTCATTGTTTCCCAGATAGTTTAACTAGCTCGGCTGGAAAATTGTATAATCAGTTGAGACGTACCAGGATAAATTTATGGAAAGATTTGGCCCAGGCCTTCATGAAGCAGTACAACCACGTGAATGATATGAAGCCTGATAGAATCACACTATATAATATGTAGAAAAAACCAAGTGAGAGTTTCAGGCAATACACCAAAGGTGGAAGGATGTGGCAACACAACTGCAACCATCTCTATTGGAAAAGGAAACAACGATGCTCTTTGTCAACACCTTGAAGGCCCCGTCCATTAATCATATTTTATAAAATGCTACCAAGAGCTTTTGGAATATAGTTATGTTTGGGGAGATGATTGACAATGCGATAAGAAACAGAAAGATAGATGCAAGAGAAAATGTTAAAAGTCAGCCCCGAAAAAGCAAGAGAACGAGGTAAATACTACGAGTGTATATAATACAAACGATTCAAAGCCAGTCACAGTAGCACATCTTAGGATCGTGACGACCAACCATTAGGCCCATTTGAGACAAGAATCCAATTCGAGGCCAAATATAGAAAAATTCCAATTCATACCTACCCTAATGATGTATGGAGAACTAAACCAGAACCTGTGCAATGCTCACATAGTATCACCGTTTTACCTAAACCCATGCAACCTCCATTCCTAAAGTGGCATGACAAAAATGTTCAGTGCGAATATCATGTGGGGATAACATGACACTCGATTGAAAATTGCACTACCTTTAAGAAGTTGATCGAGAAATTCATCAAAATGGGAATTGTAAAGTTTGATGATCTTTCAGGACCTGATGTGGCTGGAAATCTGTTACCCAGTCATACCAACCAATGGGTAAATGTAACAATCAAAGATAAAAACAAGAGGATCAAAACCAACAATGAATAATTGATGTCTCTATTAAAATGGGTGTGGAAAAAAATGGTGAATATAAGTTTGATCACCTGAGATTCGGAAGGAGTAAAAGAAAGAGTACAAAACTATTGTAAGTTTCATGCCACGGAGGGACATGAGATCCAAAGTTACGCTGATTTCAAAGCCCTAGTGCAAACTTTGATGGACAATAAAGACTTAGAATATTTTGCAAAAATTGAGGGCTTAGATGGGGTAGACATTTGTACTTTCGGAGAGGAAACATCAGAGAAAACTTATAAGATTAATCACCAGGTAGTAATCATTTCCTAGCCAAGAGGTAGCGAAGTCAGAGAAAAGGTAGTGCAAAGAATCATAATCCAAAACCTCGTAACTTTTCCTTACAAGGATAGCAAGAGGGTCCCATGGAGTTATGATTGCAATGTGATGGTTCAGGGAGGAGAAAGTTCAAAAGTCGACTGACTGGGAGTCCGGGATGTTGGTTTCTTCACACGCAGTGGGAAACGCTATGACTAAATGGATGCAGGGACTGAAACCTTTAAAGGAAATGGTTTTTTAATCTAGCCTAAGAAAGGAAAAGCTACTAGACCTGAATCACCAATTAATGAGCTAGTGACTTAAAACGAAGCTAAGGAGTTCTTGAAATTGTTAAAACATAGCAGATATAGTGTAGTAGAGTAACTTCACAATCAATCGGCTCGTATTTCAGTTTTAGCCATACTTTTAGGTTCAGGGACACATCGCAATGCATTAATGAATGTGGTAAATGAAGCCTATATCGCTGACAGCATTTTTATAAATAAATTGGACTGATTGGTTAATAACCTGAATGCTGATCTAACGATGATGAAATACCTCCTGAGGGTATGGGATCGACAAAAGCTTTGCATATCATCACCCGCTGTAAGGGATATACACTTCCTGGAGTAGTAGTTGACAATGGGTTCGCCTTGAATGGTTTATCTCTGTCTATGCTAAATAGGCTGCCAATTGAGAGCTCTCATATGAAAACATGTCATAATATAGTAAGGGCGTTTGATGGCACATAAAGGAAAGTAATAAGAGGATTGAAATGCTACTCCTAATCGGTCCTAATATATATGAAGTGTATTTTCTAGTAATGTACATCAAGCCCACCTATAATTCTTTATTAGAGAGGCCCTGGATTCATTCAGCAGGGGCAGTCCCATTGTCGCTTCACCAAAAATTGAAGTTGGTGACAGAAGGTCGATTGGTCACAATAAACACCGAGGAGGACATTATCGCATTTGTAACTAGTGATGCATCATATATAGGGGTAGATGAAGATGCTGTAGAATGCTCCTTCTGATCATTGGAGTTCGTTAATGCTACTTTCATCGCTGAAGGAAGCAAAATCCCTACGCCGAAAATGTTTAAAACTATGAGGATGGGTCTACGATTGATGGTCGAAAAGGGAGCTTTACCAGGAAAAGACTTGGAAAATATCTTCAAGGCAGGGTTAATACGCTAATGCTAGCAAAAAAACAAGATCATTTTGGCTCAGGGTACAAACCAGATGTGAGACAAAAGAGAAAGGAATTGTAAAAGAAGCAAGAGAAAAGGAAGACACGACTGAGTGGGGAGGAGATCAAGTGGTAACCAATGATCTTTCCCAACATATCTAAAACATTCTTGTTGGGAGAAGTCGTCTATCTTGAACGAAAAATGACAGAGAAAGAAAGCCAGACAGCCAATATTATGGGAAGGATGTTTGAAAATTTAAGCATTAATGTCGTATCTGAAAAGGGGAATAGAGAAAAGAACATGTCAGGAATTCATCCTTATGCCCTCAGAAGTGTTCTAAACAACTGGACCATGGAGAATATTCTTATAGTTTTTAGGACTATTTCAGAGTAATGCTCAGAACATACCTATTGCTCTAAGGCTGAGAGAAATAGAGATCATTTTGTGAAAGATGCGTGACCACTATCTTTATTTCAATGAAAGTAATGCATTTGTGTGTCCCGTTTGGCAAATATTCTGCTACTCCTTTCATTCATACTCATACTACACAATTAATCATTCTTAAATTCATTTTGTTCCTTGGGTCTTCTTGTGTTCCAATGACAGGGCTCCCGATATCAATGATGTGAGTGACACTGCTGCTGACTCAGATCTCCTTTCGAGCATGATATGCGTCTAGAAGAACCTTAGGACTTTGAAGATGACCATAATTGTACCTTGTCTTCCGATCTGCTAAGGATGGTAGAGCAAGATGAGAAACAGATCTTACCTCACAAGGAGTCGGTGGAAATTGTGAGTTTAGGGGATGAAAAGGAAAAGAAAGGTGAAAATTGGGACATGCATCACTACAAAAATAAGGAGAGATCTCATTGAGTTGCTTCAAGAATTCAAAGATGTCTTCCCATGGTCTTATCAAGACATGCTTGGCCTAAGTACTGATATAGTGGTACATAGGCTCCCCATAAAGGAAGAGTGCAACCTAGTTCAGCAGAAACTCCGAAGGATGAGGCCTGGCATACTTTTGAAAATAAATGAGAAGGTTAAGAAACAATTTGATGCTGGTTTCCTCCAAGTGGTGAAATATTCAAAGTGGGTAGCCATTATAGTATCCGTCCCTAAGAAAGATGGGAAAGTGTGAATGTGTTTAGATTATAGGGAGTTAAATAAGGCTAGCCCGAAGGATAATTTTTCGTTGCTCCACATTGATACCTTAGTAGAAAACATGACAAGTTATTCACTATTCTCCTTCATGGATGGTTTCTCTAGATATAACCAGATAAAGATGCGTTCTGAAGATATGGAGAAGACCACATCCGTAATAATATGGGGAATGTTTTGTTATAAAATGATGCCGTTTGGACTGAAAAATGCAAGAACAACATATCAAAGAGCCACGGTGACTTTGTTTTATGATATGATGCACAAAGAAATTGAGGTTTATGTCGATGATATGATTGTAAAATCTCGAACACAGAGAGAGAGCATGCAAAAGTCTTGAGGAAACTGTTCTTGATGTTGAGGAAGTTCCAGCTAAAGCTGAACCCAACAAAATGCACTTTCAGGGTTACGTCGGGCAAATTGCTGGGATTTGTAGCGCGAAAAAGGAATTGAGATTGATCCGGATAAAGTCAATGATATATAGGAGTTACCACTGTCGTGTACCCAAAAGGAAGTTCGGGGTTTCTTAGGGAGATAAAATTACATTGCCTGGTTCGTTTCACAACTAACTAAGAAATGTGACCTCATATTTCGTCTCATTAAGAAAATAATCAGGTGTATGGGATGATGAATGCTAGGAGACTTTTAACAGGGTCAAACATTATTTGTCTAATGCCCCAATGTTGATGCCACCTAGCCCAGATAAACTTTTAATACTATACTTGGCTATATTCAGAAATTCTATAGGATGCATACTATGCCAACTTTGATGAGTTGGGAAGGAAAGAAAGAGCAATCTATTACCTTAGCAAGAAGTTTACTGAATGTGAGACAAGGTATTCACCAATCGAGAAACTGTGTTGCTCCTTGGTCTTGACCACCCGAAGGCTGAGACAATACATGTTGTACCATACGAATTTCCTCATCTCGAAAATGGACCCTTTAAAATACTTGATGTAGTTGACCGCATTGAATGGAAGAATGACTCGATGACAAATTCTGCTCTTTAAATTTGATATAATTTTCGTGAACTAGAAGGCAATAAAAGGGAGTGCAATAGCCGACTTTCTAGCTAGCAGAGCTCTAGAGGATTACGAGCCTTTAAATTTTGATTTTCCGAATGAAGATATGATGTATGTTGTAGTTACTGAAGAAGGTGCTCCAAGAGCATATCTTTGGAAACTGAATTTTAATGGCACCTTAAATGCCACGGGTAACGGAATTGGGGAAGTCCTGGTATCTCTAGACGAATATCATTATCCTTTCACCAATAAACTCAATTTTGATTGTATGAATAACATGGTAGAATATAAAGAGTGTATTATGGGTATCCGTGCGGCTATAGAGCGTAAGATCAAAGTGCTGAAAGTATACGAGGACTCTGCACTTGTAAACAAACAACAGGACTTAAAACCCATCCAGATGAGCATATGTGAAGCTCTAACCCATTGTTACGACATCGAGGAGGAAGAAAGGGATAATCACCCTTGGTACAATGACATACTGCAATATGTAAAGAACTGTAAATACCCTGAGCAAGCAACTGGGAATGATAAAAGAATGCTAAGAAGGCTAGCTAATGAGTATGTCCTAGATTAAGAGATCCTATACAAAAGAAGAAAGGATCAGTGTTACTAAGATGTGTAGATGCTGTTGAAGCCAAGAAAATCTTTGAATAAGTCTATGAGGGCGTTTGTGAAACATATGCTAATGGTTTTACAATGACCAGGTAAATCATGAGATTTGGATATTATTGATCCACCATGGAAGGTGATTGTGTTAGTTACGCCAAGAGGTGTCATAAATGCCAAATTTATGGGGATAAAATTCATGTGCCTCTTTCACCTCATCATGTTATGACTTCTCCATGAACTTTCTCTATGTGGGGCATGGATGCCATTGGACAAATTTTGCCAAAGGCTTCTAATGGGCACCGATTCATCTTTGTGGTCATTGATTACTTCACCAGGTGGACCACTTCTTATGCCAATGTCACGAAATTGACAGTTAGCAAATTCCTGAAGAAAGAGAGTTTATGTAGGTATGGAATACCGGAAAGAATCATATCTACCAATGCATTAAATTTCAACAACAGCACCATAGCAGAGGTCTACAGTTAATTCAAGATCAAACATCACAACTCAGGACCATATCGCCAGTGGAGGCAACCAATGAGAACATTAAGAAGATTGTGAGGAAAAATGATAGAGGCCTAGAAAGATTGGCATGAGAAATTCCCATTTGCCCTCTATACTTATCGAACGTTTGTTAGGACCTCCACCAGGGCAACACCTTTTTCATTGGTTTATGGAATGGAGGCAGTTTTACCCATTGAAGTTGAGATTCCTTCCCTCCGAATTTTTTCAGAGTTGAAGTTAGATGAAGTAGAATGAATCCAATCTAGATATGATCAATTAAACTTGATTGAAGAGAAGAGATTGAAAGTTATTCTTCATGGTCAAGTGTACCAAAAACGAATGATGCGAGCTTATGACAAAAAAGTTCACCCCGGATAATTCCTTGAAGAGGACCTGGTGCTGAAAAAGATGCTTCCCATACAAAAAAGATTTAAGAGGAAAATGGATACCGAATTGGGGAGGACATCATATGGCAAAGAAAGCTTTTTCTAGAGGAGTGTTGATTTTGACCGAGATGAATGACAACGATCTGCCCAACCCTAAGATTTCAGATTCAGTCAAGAAATATTTCACCTAAAAAATGGGGGGATAGGTCAAGATGAAAATCCGCAAAGGGCATCTTGAAACCTAAGGAGTTTTGAGTTGAAGACCCAAAAATGGTGGCTCAAAAATGGACCAAGGATTGGGTATGAAATAGTCGTTTCCTCTCAAAAGTAACAAGGAGGAGGAACTTTACATTTTGGGGCATCGACAAAGTACTCAAGATCTCCTAAACACATATCAAGCTCAGAATGGTCCTCAGCAAGTGTAACAACCCGTTTTTAGTCAAATAGAATAGTAATTTTGGGACCACAAATCTGAGGTTGATATATTTATTTTATTATTATTTTAATTTTTACATCATGATAATATGATTGTGTGAAAATTTCATTAAGAAATTTTATTGTTTGAGTGCTTAATTTGATAAAAGGACCAAATCGTGAAAAATGTAAAACTGGTGTTCTATTAGCTAAAGGTGTCTAATAGTTATAGAACATTAAATTGGAGGCCCTTATGTAGTAAATAGACCAATGTTTATTTGAGTGGACAAAGATGGACACTTAATTATGTGATTTTAATGTTAATAGCCAAGGTTAGTTTAGTAAATTAATAAATAAACTTAAGTAAAAATAACATAAAATAAGATATCATCTTCTTCATGAGATTTACCACCAAAAATTAGATTTAGAAACACCATTAAAAAAACTTCAAGGTTCGGCCAGCTATCATTTATGCATATCAAGAAAAGTAAAATTTGGATTTAGATCGGGGGAAAAATAAAGTATCGGATTAATCGACTTATTTCACCATTTTTGCATTTGAGGTAAGTTCATATGTAATAAGCATTATTATAATTTTGTTTAAAAGGCTTTAATGTTGCATGAATTGTGAATATGACCTTGCAGATATATTTGATAACAATTCGACAAGTGTGAAATCCCAGTTGTACTTAGGAATAGATTAGGATACAAATGACATGTCATTAGGGGTTATGTGATTGGTTGCTGGTTCGTAGGTTCTACCGGTGGTTGAGTTATCCGCCATGTGTTGCGGATTCTCGTTAGCTTGTGTGAGCAGCACCGTGTAGCTTCGTCATGACCGTAAGCTTGTGTCAGCAGACCTGTTGATAGCTCGAGAGTGAGCACTATATGTGATATGAGATTGAGATAGCTTCGGCTATATATGTGGCACTTAGTGTGTGAGATTCCCGGGTATCCGATAGTATTCTGAATGCTTCAACTGGTATATCAAAGATATGGATGAGTATGAGATCAATACGAGCTTTTACATGTATATACGTGAACTATGCGATCATTGAATCGAAGAATTTGATAGAAATTGTGCTTAATCTTGGATTGAATACATATGTTAAGTTATGCTTCAAATTTGAATTGCATTATATGATGTTTATGTTGTTGAATTCTTGGTTGGTAAGTTTTACTTATTCAGCATAGAGCTTACTAAGTTTTATAGCTCACTTTGTTTATTTTCCGTGTTTTATAGTGTTCTCGAAGCTAGCTCAGATTTGGGAATCGTCGGAGACCTCATTACACTATCAAGCTTCTATTTTGGTACTATTGAGCTTATGTTTTGGTTATATGGCATGTATAAGAGTTATGGTCATTTTAGTATATTTTGGTAATGGATTTAGCCATTTAAGTTGGCTTGTAAATGAAGAATGATGTGTTATGCATTTTGCCGTACGTTTTGGGTTATATTTGGCATGTTTTGCTCATGTATAAATATGTGTAATTGGCTTTTAAATATATGGTTGATTATTGATAGGATATGCTTGATATGAATAGCCATTATGGATACCAAATTGTTGAGATTTGATTATTGGTATGCTTATGAAACGAGGAAAAATAATGCATGTTTGAAAGTGATTATATTGATGATTTGAGATTGTGGATTTGGTATGTTTTGAGTTGATAAAATATGATGTAATGAATTATATGTTTCTTAGTATGGAAATAGCATGAATTATGATTGATTGAGGTTGGTTGAATGCATATTTATGCCATATTATGTGCCATTTGATTTGGTGTAGGTATATGAAATTTTGGGTGGCAAGATGGCTTGGTAAATAGCCTATTTTTGTCCACACGGGTAGAGACACGGGCGTGTGTCTCAGCCGTGTGTGACAAACGGTCAGGTTACATAGCCGTGTGTCCCCTGGTGTGTAATTAAAGTCAGTATGCTCCACACAACTTAGCACACGTGAGTGTGACTTGGCCGTGTGGCATAAGTCAGTATACCCTACAGTTTCGACACGACCTGGCACACGGGCGTGTGAGGCCATTTTGAAGGGCACACGAGCTGCTCACATGGGCATGTGGTTGGCTGTGTGACCCAAGTCAGAGAGTTACACGAGGTTGGACATGGGCTGGGAGACGGCCATGTGATCCCAATTTGAATGTCCACACGGCCTGTGACACTAGCGTGTCTTTGGCTTTGTGAGACACACGGCCGGGCCACACGGGCGTGTGTCCCCTGTATGTTGCAAAATTTTCTAAAAGTTTCCTTAGTCATCGGTTTAGTCCCGAACCACTTCTAAATCATGTTTTTGGGCCTCGTAGGCTCATATTAGGGAAATGTGATTGATTATGAATGACTTTTATATGAATTTGATAATTGTATGATAATTGTTTGTTTAATTGTGTAATAAGTCCGATAATGCTCTGTAACCCTATTCTAGTGTTGAATATGGGTGAGGGGTGTTACAGCAATTTTGTTTGGAGAAGCTCATATTGTGATATCTAGGGCACCTAATTTCTTCTTTACTCTGTGTTTAACAATGTTTGCCCTTTTAATTAATCTTTTCATTAGGGTTTTGTCTCCAACATACTCCAGTCTTATCCATTTTACGACCTTTTTCAAGAATTTTTGCATTGAAATAATTTTTCGTGGACTAACAATGTTATGAAACACAAAATGATTTCTTCATACTGCTCTGAAAAATTTCTAAATAGTACAGGGACCTGAAGCAGGACCACTAGTTGGAAATAACCAAATTTGAAGGTTAAGAAAGATCCTGAAACAAATAGTCTAGATTGTGACTACCTCTTTGGGTTTCCTATCAAAGATACGAAACCTGATTGGAACACATGGTAACACTTCAATGATAAAACCTGGAAGAATGACGAACAATGTCGACCTAAGGACTAAAAGATAGGACCATCCTCAAATATAACATTTTTCATTCATACAAATATCATTCATACACATCTAGTTTGGAGCATTTGATTCATTCTAATCATAACATCCTAATCACTTGGCAAAAAAATATGGGCATATGAAACATATTCTACAGGTCTTATTCCCCGGAAAGTGGCATAACGGATCAGTGAAACAATGTCTCCTATATCCATGAAGTTGTAGTGGAATGGATTAAAACTACAATAGAAAATCTCATGTCCATGTAGATGCAGTAGGGCAAGATGAAGTTACAAGCTCAAATCCTGTATCCCCGAAGATGCAGTGGATCGGATTGAAACTACAGTAGCAAATCTCATCTCCACGAAGATGTAGTGGGGCAAGATGAAGTTACAAACTGAAATCCCGTATCCCTGATGATGTAGTGGATCGGATTGAAACTACAGTAACAAATCTCATCTTCCTGAAGATGTAGTAGAGCAAGATGAAGCTACAAATCCCAAGTCCCCCTAAAGTTGCAGTGGGTTGGGATGAAGCTACAACAGTGAATCTTATCTCCTTGAAGTTGCAATGGGGGCAAGATGAAGCTGTAACACTAAATCCTGTCTTCCTAAAGTCACAGTGAAATGGATAAAACAACAATTCCAGTGCCCCTAAAGTTTCAGCAGGTTGGAATGAAGCTACAACAATGAATCTTATCTCCTTGAAGTTGCAATGGGGAAGGATGAAGTTGTGTTACTAAATCCTATCTTCCTAAAGTTGTAGCAAAGCGGATACAGTGGAGTAGAGTAACCAATGAATTGAAAAAGTGGGTTACTTGAAAAACAGAAGCACCAGAGAAGTCGAGATTCAACAGGACCAGACGTAATTGGTCTTCCTTTAAAGACTTTGCTCCCTTTACGTTACACGACAATGAGTAAAGAGGGGCAATTGTAATGGCCCAATTTTTTCTGGCCCAAACAAAAACAAAAATCTATTGATAATCAAAAGTCTATTTTCAAATGAATAAAATACAAAAGCCCAAATCAAAACCCTAAACTACCCACGACCCATTTGTTAACCCAAAAACCTAAAACCCAAAACTACCTAAATGACCTAATACCCAAAGGCCCACACAAGTCCAAACCCTAAACTATCCTACCTACCAAAAACCCTAAAACCCTTCAATAGTCGCCACCCTCGCCAAGTCAGCAGCACATCATCCAAGTCATTGCTGTTACCCATGCCTCTAGGACTGTCCTCTGCCATGGTTACATCGAAATGGCAAGGGGTACGTCCTCCACTATCATTGACTCGACCTCTTTCACCACCGCTATGCAAAGACCTGCAATATAAATACATAAAACAGAGACATATAACAGAAGCAAAAGTAGAGAAAAAAAGAAAAAAAAATGAAAATACATTGTAATATTAGCGCAGCTATAAAAGCTGCAACAACCACTCTGTAATGAAAAAAAAAGATAATACAAAAAAACAAGTTAAAAAAGATAGTTCATTTTTATTGTTTTTAAAATTAAAAAAAATAAAAAGAAAAAGAAAAAGAAAAGGTTTAATTTTTTTACCTGCGACGCTTCATTCTCCGCCATGGAAGGCCGAGGCCGCTGTCTCTGATGAAAGACTGTAACGCCTTAATAATTCTTAATTTTTATTTTCGTATGTTGTGGCATAAATATCTGTCTGCTTCAGTGGTTATGTGTTCTGGGAGTGTCTAAAGAAGTCTCAGGTTCAAGCCTTGGCTTAGGCAGTTTTTGCTTTTTATTGAATAAACCCCTATCTCTAGCTAGTAGGATTATAAATAAATATTGGAAAAATATGTCAGAATGGGCCTGCTGGTCTAGTGGTTAAGTGGAGTGTTAATGTGCAAAGGGTTTGGAGTTTAAGTCCCAGCGCTAGCAAGGGGATTTATTTTTACAACGTGGCGATGATAGAGTTGTGTTTGACCGAACTACTAGGTGTTGAAGGTGTGGGGAATAGTAGTTGCCGCATTTTAGGAGAAAATAAGGGGGATATGGGAGGTTATCACGATTTGGGGAGGGTTTAGGGGAGAAAAATAAGGGAATTTAAGGATATGGGAGTGTTAGTGCTGAACTTGAACTCTGGTATCTTAGGAGTTCGTCTTTGAGTGGTTCTTCTCTCTATTTGTTTTTTTCTGCTGATTGTTCCTCTCCCCAACTCTTCCTTTTTCTTGGATTGTTTCTGTTGAATTTTGTTCCCTTTTGCCGCCGTTTGCTTCCACAAAAAAAATCTCCCTCCTGTTGCTGAAATTCTGTCGTTTTCACCTCCATCATTCTATTATTCTTTTCGTCTCTGAGCTTTCTTTTCAAAAATTCGGTCAATAGCTTTTTTTTTTCCATTGTGCTGAATTCCTCCTCTTAGTTTCCTACCCAAAAGTTTTGACTTTGGCAATGGGTTCTTTCGGTTGTTCGGGCGATTGTTTTTCATCTTCTATTTCCCTTTTTGTCGAATTTTTGGTGAGTTTTGTGCTTTGGTTTTACTCTCTAATTCTTCTCAGTTTGGCCATATCTCACGATAGCGTTTTTCTCTCCTTTATTTTTAATAATTCGGTTATTTTCTCCACTCTCGGACTGTAGTGAACAAAGGATCTCACTTGTTCTTCCTTGGCCGAAACCTCTAGTTCTCTTCTACTAGGGCATAAAAATCTCGCTCCCTCTGCGGAGCTATTAAGACTCGTAACTCATCTCAAAGTCTGTCCTCGAATCGCACACAGTGTTCATATTCAGTTGCCACTATCCCACGAGCATAGTGACTTAGTAGCAGAAATTCTGCCTCATATTCTGCCACAGTTTTATTCCCTTGGGTCAAACTCAGAAATTCCCTTATTCGGGCGTCCACATAACTTGCGCCCACATCCTTTCCTTGGAATGCCACCTTAAAGAAATCCCACATTAACCGCTTGGCCTGAGTACCCTCTCTTATGGTAAGCCACCACTGATAGCCCTCGTCTCACAGTAAAGACACTGTACCTTTTAGTTTTTGTTCAGAAGTGCAGTCAAGGTCGTCCATTATTCTCTCTGTGGCTACCAACCAGTATTCAGCCACATTAGGGGCTACTCCAGAAATACCCCTGAAGATTTCCGCTCCATTCAACTGGAGTTATTCTGAAATCGACCCATGACCCATGACCCACTGCACCAGTACTGGTCCCTACGACCCCATCCAGAATGCGAAGCATAGCTTGGGATAGTGCATCATCCCCAGTCACTCGATCGTATGATCCCATCTCAGTCACCGGTGAAGCTGGTGCCTCCCTAGCCTCAACATTGGGCATGTGGCCTGATGCTGAAGACCCAGCCCTAGCATTTGCTCGGCCTCTATCGCAGCCTCGTGTACCCCTTCCGTGAGTACCTCTAGTGCTCATATCAAATAACGTATTATCTGTTTACGAAGTTTTATGTATCAGTTTGTAATTGCAGTAATTATTAACAGATGTCTTATAAAAAGCAAGAATCAGAGTTTTGTTTTCGCCAATTAAGGTCTCACTACAGTTTCTAGTTTCCTACAGTCTCAGTTTACTCTAACTAAAGAGTTTCAGTACAGTCCTATTATCTATAGTAGTCTCTCAGTGTATTTTAGTTCAAGCAGTCTACAGTATAAAGAAAACTTACGGATTCAGCGTTGGAGACTCGGTGTGCCACACTTGTAAACATTCCAAAACACTTTAAGAACAGTTTTCCAAAATTCCAAATATTTTCAAAACCCATTCTACAGTTGAGTTTTGCAACTTGACTCTAATACCACTAAATGTAACACCCCAAACTCGGCCTAGACATTATGGCCGAATCTGGCGTGTCACATTGAAGTGTCTTTTGAAAATTGGACTTGTTGGTAAAACTTGTTTCCAATTTCAAAACCCCTTTATTTTTATTTAACAAATCATCTAGTCAAAATGTTTGCCTTATAATCAGTTACTGTTATTGAAGGTTGATTTAAAATCGCGGAAGCTTTTGGAAAAAAAACTAATGCTTAACTTTTGTGTCTTTGAAAAAAGTAATTATTTTGAAAATACGCTTTCTCCTAAACTAGTAGTTTTAAGTAAATAAGCAAAGCCCAATTAAAAATTTAAACAAACATAAATGGCCTTATTAAATAAACAAAACCCAACATAAATTTTAAATTTAAATAAAAGCAGTGTAAAATAGCTGCATTAGTGTGGCCACTTCCGAGTCCCTCACAGCACCAAATCACCTGTGGTTGAGGATTACCTGTACAGTAAAAAGGAAAGGGTGAGTTTACGAAAACTCAGTGTGTAATCCCCTACCAGTCAGTCAGTAAGCAACATGCAGTAACAATCTGGGCCTGAGCCCTATACAGTAGCATTACAATGTAGGTCTTAGCCCAATACAGTAACACTGTAATAATGCAACCCATCCTAATCTAGCCAACACACCACTCCGTACCACCAACACACCATGTGGGGATAAAATCGACCCACCTAACCAACACACCAATATCGCAGCAAAGCTGCCAGTACAGTATCGCAGCAAAGCTGCCAGTAACAGTATTGCAGCAAAGCTGCAGTAATAGAATATGTGGCAAAGCCACCAGTAAAGTATACTTCATCTATAACAGTATCCCAACCCCATACAGTATGTCATGTCATAAATCATACAAATAGGAATAAGTAAATACTTTTGGTGTTGCTTCAAAGCTTACCTATTTTTGTTTAGTTCAACTGTCATATGAATAGTGGTTTATAAGTGTTCAGTTGGATTGCAGGAGTTAGTGGTCATTCGGTTTTGACAGTTTAAGTGGGAAGGCCTCAATTGTTCAACGTGGTAAGTGAATGACAGCAAAGTGATTAAGTATTTTGATTAGGGTCATTTTAATTTCGGTTGACAGGTGACTAATTGAATGTTTGTGGTGAACTTAGATTTGGATTGCTCAAGAACTGTGTGTGCGTTTCCATAACCAGGTGTGTGTAATACAATTCCGACTATGGGAGTTGACAAAAGCTGGAATAAGGGAATGTCGACGCCACACAAGCATGCACTCATTCGTGTGGTAGTCCCTGTGACTAAACATGGGCGTGAGATCGACGAGGCCGGCCATGTACGATTTCATGGGCTGGCCAAATTGGGCCGTATGGGCCCCATAGCGTGTGGGCCCCACACGGGCGAACCACACCGACATGTGGAGATATTGGGCCAGGCCATGTGTTCCACACGGCCAAGGCCATTTTGGGCAGTGTGGGCCACACGATCGTGTGGGTCTACATGGGCCCACAATATGGGCCGTGGGCCCATTTTTACTGTTTGACTGTTAAGGTGCACGGGTCGCCCAAGACGATTGTGGACCTACTGTTGGGTCGGTAAGCTTACCTAGACCCTTAATTGACTGAATGACTGTTATGCCCCTGTATGATGTATATAGACTGATGTACATGCATGACTATAAATTATCGTGCTATTTTGACTACACTGAATACATGTATGATATTCTGATATGACCTGACATGATTGCATGATGCATTACATGGGGGTGGGTTTTATATTGATCGAAGGAAGTGTATTGAAAGGCTTCAAGCCTAAATTACAGGCAGCCCAGCTGCATATTACTGTATAGTGCCGCATTCGGTACTCTCTAGAGTGTAGGGATGGGTGGGTTGATTATATCCCCACATGGAGTGTAGGGTTGGACGGAGATGGAGCGTAGAGGCTGGATGGGTAGGATCTGTATACTGATTTATCTGTTACTGCACTGATTAATGATACTGTAATGGGCTAAGGCCCAAGCACATGACTGTTCTGCACTGAGATGGGCTAAAGCCCAGTCTGACATTGTTACTGATATTGGAAAGGGCTTACGCCCAAGTTGATATTGTCTGGTTGTTTGCAAAGGGATTACACACTGAGTTTACGTAAACTCACCCCTTCTGTTTAATATGTACAGGTAATTCCCAGATATAGGCAGATCGATACGGCAGAGGACTCTGCAGTGGCCACACAAATCCTTTATTTGCTTGATATTTATTTACAATTTTTAGTTTTATTTTGGGGTTTTATTTTCCTGTAATAATGGTCTCTATTGATTTTTGCCTAAAATTTGGATTTTATACTGGTTTCCAATTATACTGGCTAGAAGTAGGCAAAACACGAGTTTTTTTTCTAAAAAAGAAAAAAGATGAATGTTTTATCAAAATACCACGCACATGCAAACTATTTTAAAAGCTTCCGCAAAGTATAGTTTTTGGAAATGAATCATGATTTGATATTAATGAAAGATAATGACGAATTCTAAAAGGAAAATGTTTTAAGCAAAGTTACAGTTTTCAAACACACTACCATGTGACATCACCAGATTCAGCCATAGCGTCCAGGCCGAGTTTGGGGTGTTACAAAGGCAGTCTCCTGTGGACATGAAAGGTCCTTGAGCCCCTCTTGGCTCGTCTAGGCTTTGTCGGAAAAGGAAGCACAGGGGTGACCTTTCAAAAAATCAAGAAACCAAAAGGTTTTTTAGATTTTCTAGGGGATTCTCGTTGGGCTTTTGGAGGATCTAACCTCAGATCCGCGTTTTACACGTGAAAGGGCACAAAAGTAAAAAATCTGGGGAACTTCAGGAACTGGAGGCGGCGGTCTCCATTGTAACGCCCAAAAAAATAAAAGGGTCTTTAATTTTGCATGTTCTGACACAAAAAGCTTGTTTGCTTTAATGGCTAAGTGATTTGGGTGTGTATGGTTGTGTGTGAGAAGCCTGGGTTCAAGTCTTGACTTTTGCAAAATTTTTAATTTTTCTCTTAAATGAACTTGGACACTGGGACTTAGGCCTTATTAGTAATAATGCTTGTTTTATGACACAAAAAAAGCCTGTGGTGTAGTGGCAAGGTGGCGTGTGGTGTAACCTAGAGGCCTGAGGTTCAAGTTCTGGGTTACATAATGGAGTGTTTATTTTGCTGCTTGAGCTGTACAGGTAGAAGAGTTGGACTGAAACACTGTTGAGAGGAGTTTGAAGTAGTCATGAAGGGATTTGTGGAGCAAGTCAAGGAGAAGATTGGGGAGAAAATCAAGGAATTTTGAAATGGGATGTTGGTAGGGTGTTGTGGCCAATTGGGACTCTAAGGCTCTATTGGAATTCGACTAGGAGAAATAGAGAGCAATTTCGACTGTAGTCATTTCTTGGCATTGGCTTTTGGGGTGTTGATAGGATAGTTGCCAAATTTTCTTGCTGACAATTTCGGGTTTTTACTTTTTGCATTTCGGGTTCTCTCTAGTTTTCCTTGTGCTACGAAACTGACCACTGATCGTTGTTTTATGTGATGTCAAAGTCTTAAATTTTATATAAATAATGATCGAACCTGGAAACTAACTATACAATGATTTGAGGCAAGCAAGACTATTGAACAATAGTATAGTTAAGGCAAGACCGGAATGTCGAACCCAAAGGAACTAAAAGTATTCATACTAACTCTCTTTTTATTATCTAGCCTAAGAATTAAGAGAATTGTTTATCTAATCTAAAATTAATTAACTACTAAACTAAAGACTTCTAAGACAAAGAAGAATGAAATTGGAGAATAACTTTTAGGAAAAACCAATTGATTAAGACGACACCCAAGGAAGAATCCACCTAGACTTCACTTGTTATCTAATTCTGAACCAGACGATTTATTCATTTGACTTGATCCGTAAGATTCCCTAAATTATATTAATCCCTCTCTCGAGGCAACTAACGTCTAACCCTAGGTTGATTAATTGAAATCTCTTTCTAATTAAAACCCCTAGAATTGCATTAACTCAATTTATGGACTCCCATATTAGGTTTCACCTTAATCCGGCAAAATCTCGTCACCCTATCTCTAGGCGTGTGATCAACTCCGCTTAATTATGCTATATCTACTCTTAGGTAGGGACTTTTGCTCCTCCACCTAAGCACATCACACCTGAATTAATATCTCGGAAATATCAACACAACAATTAAAAACACATAATTAAGAACAAATCAAATATTTATCATATAGTTCAGCAAACGATAATAAGATTCATCTTAGGTTTCATCCCCCTCAGGTATCTGAGGGTTTAGTTCATAATAATAAAAGAAAACATCTCAGAAGAAAAGATAAAACAAAACATAAGAAATCTCTAAAACCCCCTGAAGGAATTGAAGGAGAAATCCTCTGTCTTGTGTATGATTCCGGCTTCTTGAGATGAATCAACTAGCTATCTTCGAGTAAATCTCCACAAATCTGCCCTCTTTGGCCTAGCTGGACGCCCCCTGACTAAAGCCCTGGGTTCCCCCTACAAAAGCCCTGGCAGAAGGCTTCTGCCGAACTCCTCGCTTAAGTTGCCCCCTAGGGTGTTTATATAAGCTTTGAGATGCCTTACTTGGCCCCTAAGTATCCTAATTTGAGTAAAATTCCTCCTAGGGTGTTTAAATAGGCTTTGGAATGTGTTTCTTTGCCTCCAAGTATCCTAATCCGAGTAAAACTCCTCTTGGACGTGGCAGGGACACACCCATGGCACACGCTCGTGTAAATCGTGGCCAGGCCGTGTTCGAGACTATTGAATGAGGCACGACCGTGTGGTCTTGGGCCCAGGCCGTGTTGATTTCGTGTATGGCCCATTTACTCCGTTTTGGGCCCATTTCACGTTCTTTTCATCCTCCGGTGCTTTCCTGGGTATAAGACATGAAAACAAATGATTAAGAGCACCAAATTACACAATTCAAGGCTTAAATCATCCAAAAGCATGCTAAATATGGGCTTAATATATGTTACTTTTACAGTTTATGAAATACCCCCACACTTAAGATTTTGCTTGTCCTCAAGCAAAATTCTCAACTCACAACTAAAATGAACTTTCTTGATTCATAATATTCATCAATAATGTTTCGTCATAATTCAAGGATAATTCATACATGGATAATTCAACTCAAAGAGTCCTAAAGATTCAAACAATCAAAGTCATACATTTATGGCCCGAAAACATTAGGTGTTTCCCCTTACCTAATTAATTACCTCTGATTCAAAATAGATAAGAGTTGACATCCTTACAAAAGATTCACTCAAATCACTCAAAGTGTTTAAGGTTCGGAATTAAGCACTCAAAAGTCAAACATGAAAAGTTAATCCCAATGGCTTACATCAGAATCAAATCTCTACCACTATAATATGAGATGATAACAAATCAAAAGGTCTTTAACAGGGTTGTAACGGGGTTTGGGTTAAAGGTATGGATATAGGTTGAATTAAAGGGTTAGGATTGAGATTGACCTGATAAATTACCTAACCAGAAAAATGAATTAATCTTAAATAATTACATCAATTGAAAGCTTGTAGTACTAATAACATGAGCTTCTTCTTCAACAATTGGAATTTAAACGTATAAGCTCATTTAATCATATAACTAATACTGGATATACTTCGATATTTTTTTTAAGAACAAGTCAAATACATAATCAAAGATAAATATAACTACTAAATTAAAATAATTAGGCAACTGATCAAATCAAATCTCGACAGAAAGGGTAGTCAAGGAATGGTGATAACAAATACAAAGGGTTTTGAGTTAATATTAGTAGGTAAGTCAATAAAAAGGGTTGTTAGGATTAAACGGGGTTCACTAGGGGTTAATTGTGAAGGTAGGCTTTTAGTGGAGTGAGTGGGTTAAAACCTAGGTGCCTTTATCATCTCTGTATATCAAATCAAAGGTGTGGTCTCGACATGTATAATCGATGCAAGTTCTAGAATAACAAATCAATGTTGACACACTCATAATCAATAAGGTGAGCAAGAAAAAGAATATATGCTCTTTAAGGCTCAAAATCTCACATAAAATTATGGGTGTTTGATACCAACCTCGTAAATTTCAGACTTCAAGGTAACATTCAGATTTAGGTAGACAACCTAAAAAAAATTTTAATTTATGAAAAATAGACTTTATCATGCTTGATTCTCTAGTATCCTTCAAATTTGATCATCAATGCACAATTATCAACGACTTAATCCCAAACATATCAATAAAAATCATAAATCATAAGAAATTTCATTCTAATCATAATATGAGAAACTTACTTAAGAATAAGGCATAATTCAGGGATTTTCAAATAATACTATAGTTAACCCCCCGCACTTAAGATGTACATTGTCCTCAATGTACGAAGATAAATAATATCAAAATAATCATAAAATCATAAGATGGGGGGAGAAGTGAAACTTCCTGAATTTTGGATGAAGTCAATAAAAAGAATCCGGATAAGATTGGAGGTCAACATGGGGAAGCGCCTCGAACCGTTTGAATTTGAATCCTCGAAGCAGTCGCCATGATTTTATTGTATCCTAAGCTAAATCTAATTGGTACGAATAATAAGAATAAAATAATAAATAAAAATAAAAATAAAATTAAATAATGGAAAATGAAAGAAGAAAGACAACTGGAAAAGAGAAAATAAGAAGGGGGTTTAAATAGAGATGTAGCCCGTGTTTTGGGAAAATTTTTGTCCTGTTGCCACACATCTATGGCCACGCCCTTTTACCTACTTGTGGTGCCCACACGGCCACGGCCAAGGCCGTGTGCAAGGCCGTGTGGGTATGGAAACCTATGCCTAAATATGAAAAGAAATAAAATGAAACTAGTTAGCAGAGTTAGTGCTCGGGTTGCCTCCCGAGAAGCGCTCGTGTAAAGTCTTGAGCTAGACTTACCTGTTAGTCGCACAATCATGGTGGTTTGAGGAGGTGGAAATCCTTTCTCATGCGATCAATTCGGTTATTGATATAAAGTTTAAGTTGAGTAGTGTTTACCTTAAAAATGCTGATTTTAGGACTAGTTACCTCGACTGTTCCATCTGGGAAGATTTTGAGTGCCTAATCTCTTATTTTAAGCTGGGTTGTCCCATCATGAAGTTCATCGTGGAGTTGCCTTGTTTTTGCTTCGTGTGTTTTTAGTTTCTCTTTGAAGTGTGTCTTCCATTCGTCTAGTTCATCGATCCAAAGCCTTCGTTCCTCATGAATTTCTTCTTTGTCGACATGAGGTTTAGGATTTGGCATTTGCGAAAGAGCTTCAAGAAATGACAAGTTAATATGAAATTTCTTTGGAAGTTTAAGAAATTTACCGAATTGCTCCTCTGTGTGGTCTTTCTTTATCGCATCGGGGTATGGTACATGAGCTTGATTCTTTGTAATCACCGGGTTTGGTAAATCATGGCTTACCTCAACCTTACCTTCACTTACCACAGGCTCTTGCCTCAGGTTAGATTCCACTAACCTTTCACTGTCATGAGCTGTTACGGCTTGAATTTGCTCTTTTGGGGTAGTTTCAGTGTTGCTTGGAAAGCTTTCTTGTAGTTGTTTTGAGATCAGCTTGGCAAATTGCCCTAACTGATCCTCGATCTCCTGTGTTGATGCCTCAAGTTTCGTTTCTATATTTTGGAAACGTGTTTCTGTGGCTGCCATGAATTTTGTCAGCATCTCCTCGAGGTTCGACTCCTTTTCCTGTTGGTGAGGTGGTTGTTGAAAATCTGGAGGAAGTTCCGGTCTTTGGCTACTTTGATCATCCCACTAGAAATTGGGATGGTACCTCCAACCTGCATTATAAGTGTCACTATAAAAATTATTTTGAGGTCTAGAATAGTTACCTATATAGTTGACTTGTTCGTTCTCCATGCCATATCCGTATGGTGGGTACTTAGGATTCGCCACGCCTCCTAGATTTGAGTCATATTGCATTACTGGGTGTACCTGCGAGAGACTATACAAACCATCAATCTTTTTATTCATCATTTCTACCTGATAAGATAACCTGGTGACCACGTCGAGGTTGAAGACACTGGCTGCTTTAGTAGGAATTGTCTTCATAACTTGCTACTGATAATTATTCAGTGCTATCTTCTCTATAGACTAAAATTATCTGCCAAAAGCAAATAGAGGAAAAATTAGCAAAAAAAAAAAAAAAACAAAATAAGAATAAATTGCAGAGAAAAAAAGGCTAAAGTAATAAAAATTAAGCTTTCTTAATATTTTAGTTCCCCGGCAACGACGCCAAAAACTTGATCATTGTTTTATACGATGTCAAAGTCTTAAAATTTATATAAAAAATGATCAAACCTGGAAATTAACTATGACAACGATTTGAGGCAAGCGCACCTATCGAACAGTAGTATAGTTAAGGCAAGACCGAAATGTCGAACCCAAAGGAACTAAAAGTACTAATACTAACTCTCTTTTTATTATCTAGCCTAAGAATTAAGAGAATTGTTTATCTAATATAAAATTAATTAACTACTAAACTAAAGACTTCTAAGACAAAGAAGAATGAAATTGGAGAATAACTTTTAGGAAAAACCAATTGATTAAGATGACACCCAAGGAAGAATCCACCTAGATTTCACTTGTTATCCAATTCTGAACCAGACGATTTATTCATTTGACTTGATCCGTAAGATTCCCTAAGTTATATTAATCCCTCTCCCGAGGTGACTAACGTCTAACCCTAGGTTGATTAATTGAAATCTTTTTCTAATTAAAACCCCTAGAATTGCATTAACTCGATTTATGGACTCCCATATTAGGTTTCACCCTAATCCGGCAAAATCTCGTCACCCTATCTCTAGGCGTGTGATCAACTCCGCTTAATTATGCTAGATCTACTCTTAGGTAGGGACTTTTTCTCCTCCACCTAAGCACATCACACTTGAATTAATATCCCGAAAATATCAACACAAGAATTAAGAACACATAATTAAGAACAAACCAAATATTTATCATATAGTTCAGCAAACGATAACAAGATTCATCTTAGGTTTCATCCCCCTCAGGTATCTGAGGGTTTAGTTCATAATAATAAAAGAAAACATCTCAGAAGAAAATATAAACAAAACATAAGAAATCCCTAAACCCCCTGAAGGAATTAAAGGAGAAATCCTCCATCTTGTGTATGATTCCAGCTTCTTGAGATGAATCAACTGGCTATCTTCGAGTAAATCTCCACAAATCTGCCCTCTTTGGCCTAGCTGGACGCCCCCTGACTAAAGCCCTGGGTTCCCCCTACAAAAGCCCTGGCAGAAGGCTTCTGCCGAACTCCCCGCTTAACTTGCTTCCTAGGGTGTTTATATAAGCTTTGAGATGCCTTACTTGGCCCCTGAGTATCCTAATTCGAGTAGAATTCCTCCTAGGGTGTTTAAATAGGCTTTGGAATGTGTTTCTTTGCCTCCAAGTATCCTAATCCGAGTAAAACTCCTCTTGGCCGTGGCAGGGACACGCCCATGGCACATGCCCGTGTAACTCCTGGCCAAGCCGTGTTCGAGACTATTGAATGAGGCACGACCGTGTGGTCTTGGGCCCAGGCTATGTCGATTTCGTGATATGGCCCATTTACTCCGTTTTGGGCCTATTTACTCATTCTTTTCATCCTCCAGTGCTTTCCTGGGTATAAGACATGAAAACAAAGGATTAAGAGCACCAAATTACAAAATTCAAGGCTTAAATTATCCAAAAGCATGCTAAATGTGGGCTTAAAATATGTTACTTTTACGGTTTATCAACCACTCGTGTCATTCCCTTCTAACCGTTTGTGTCATTTTTCTCTTCATCTTTGTTATCCTCTTTCTCTTCTTGGCCGAACATAGCACCTACTCTCCCCTGCCCTTTTTCTTCATCAATCGGTTTCTCCCATAGTCGAACCTTACCTTTTGCCACCTTAACTTCTGTTCGTCTTCTATTCTAGTCTGGCTGAATATCACTGTTGTTAATCCCTCTCCGCGTCGATCTACTGCAAAGGTTCTGACTATCGCTAAGTGTTCATACTCCTTACATTTGGATTAAATCTATCCTCTGCTTTCCTTTTTAAAACCGAATACACCTATGCCCTTCTTTTCTTTTTCCAAAACCGAATACCCCTTTACTAACCGATTGTTATTTCCTACTTCATGTACTTTACTCGTTGCAATTCTAGGGTTTTCCTCAAGGAGTGGTGGAGTATGAACGGTCTTGGAGGAGTCACACCTTCGTTCTCAACGATCAGTTAAGGTAAAAGCGTTACCTTATATTCTTTGGGGTTAGGCCGAATGTGCCCTATCATTCACTAAACAGATTTTAATTGTATTTTACGAAATTAACAATGGCGTGTAATCGTTTCTGAATAGTGATCGTAGAGGGACTAAGGTCACCCTCATTCAAACAAGGTAGGATTGGTGTTTCGGATTAAACATCAATAAGAGGGTGCTTTGCCCTAACGATGAAAAGGACTAACATTGCATCTCATTTGAATCTAGGTTGGGTGCTCATGGAATTTGGAGCAATTTCGTAAACAGGTGTGTAATCACACTATCGCTTTTGTGAGTCAGCAAAAGTTGAAATACCGAAAATTCGAAAAGTCGAAACTTCGGCATTTGAGGCCTCACGAGCGTGCGATCGTTCGTGTGGTAAACCGAGCCACAAATCATGGGTGATAAATTATAGAGGCCACCACGAGCGCTCTCGTGCTCTTGTGCCGTTATGGGTCTCGTTGGGCTGAAATGGGTCGTGTGGGCCCAATGGTCTCGTGGGCCCCACACGGATAAAATCTACAAAAAGTGACAGATACTGGATTAGGCCACGTAGTTCGCATATCTCTGACTGAATTTGGGCTGGATGTGCCACATGAGCGTGTGGGCCCACTTGGGCCGAATATTGGGCTTTGGGCCCATTTGCACCGTTTTGACCATATATGTTATTTGTGTCACTCGAGGCAACTGTAGTCCTTTGAAAAGGTCATTAACTAAATCGAGATCCGAAAATAGGTAAAATAACCAAAATACCCTTAAAGGGCAAATTTACTATTTTACCTCTAATGCATGGAAACGGTCATTTTACCCCTAGAGGTAGGTTGACTGATGAATGTATATTATTCGTGTGACTATACTGAGTAGGACATTTTGCATACACAAAACCTTTATGACATGACATACTGCATGGGGTTGGGATTCTGATATGGAGGAAGTACTATAATGGTGGCTTTGCCACGTTCACTATTACTGGTGGCTCTGCCACAATCACTGTTATTGGTAGCTTCGTCACTTATACTATTATTGGAAGCTCTGTTACGTTATTACTACTAGCAACTATGCTGCAATATTGGTGTGTTGGCTGGGTGGGTCGATTTTATCCCCACATGGTGTGTTGGTTGGTACGGGTGGTGTGTTGATTGGATTGGGGTAGGTTGCATATGTGCACCATACTGATACTGTATTGGGATTAGGCCCACATTGTTACTGTAATAGGCTAAGGCCCACATTGTACTGTTACTAAATAGGCCCAGACTGTTACCGCATATATTACTGACTGAACGATATGGGATTACACACTGAGTTTCATAAACTCACCCTTTCTTTTAATTGTACAGGTAATCCCCAGCCTAAGACGATTTAGAGCTGCGAGGGATTCGGAGGTGGCTACACGTTCGTTAATATTTTGTTTTGGACTTAGTTATTTAAATTCTATATTGGGTTCTCGATTATGTAATAAGGCCTTTGGTGGATTTAATTCCTTTTTGATTGGGTTTTTAATTTCTTATTTGAACTACCAAACTGATACAAACAAGTTTTCAAAAATAGTAATTGTTTTAAAGACAAACACGCACTTTTCAAACTTCAAGTTGGTTTTAATTAGAGTAGCTTCCGCGAATTTAAATCAATTAAGGAACCAATGGTAACCAACATGGCAATCATTTTAATAAGTGATTTTTCAAACTTAATAAGTTAACTTACCAAATGTTTTTTTCAAACAATAAAAGCTAAATGGGTTTTAACTTTCAAACGGTTCTCTATCAACAAGCCTTGATTTCGGATGACCCTTCGATGTGACACGTCAGATTCGGTCGTAACGTCTAGGCCAGATTTTTGGTGTTACATTTAGTGGTGTCAGAGTCAGGTTGCAAAACTCGGCTGTGGAATGGGTTTTTGAAAAGTTTTTCTGAAAGTGATTCTAAGGATTTGAAACATTTTGAGAAGATTCACAAGTGTGGCACACCGAGTCTCCGACGCCAAATCTGTAAGTTCTCTAATACTGTTTACTATTATTGACTGAGACGTTATATTGAAAAAATTCTATAGATAGTAGGACTATACTGTGAAGCTCTAGATAGAGGAAACTGAGACCGTAGAAGACTAAAAACTGTAGTGAGATGTGGATTTGCGAAAATAAACCCCTAATGACTATTTTTCATAACACATTTTGTTAGTAATTTCTGAAATTATAATCTGATGCATAAGACTTTTAAAACAGATAAAGCGTATATCGAAATGAGCACAAGAGGTACTTGCGGAAGGGGTACACGGGGCCGCGGTAGAGGCCGAGGAAATGCTCGGGCTGGGTCTTCTACATCGGGCCACATCCCTGCTAGGGAAGAACCAACTTCACCAGTGACTGAGACGGGGTCTTACGATCGTGCGGCTGGGGATGATGCCCTGTCCCTAGCTATGCTCCACATTTTAGAGAGGGTTGCTGGATCTAATACTGGTGCAGTGGGCCGAGGGTCAATCTCAGAACGACTTCAGTTGAATGGAGCAGAAATTTTCAAGGGTATTTCTAGAGTAGCCCCAAATGTGGCAGAATACTTGCTGGAGGCCACTAAAAGAATAATGGATGACCTCGATTGTACTGCGAAAAAAAGTTAAAAGGAGTAGTGTTCTTACTGCGAGACGATGGCTACCAGTGGTGGCTCACCGTGAGAGAGGGTACCCAGGCCGATCGGTTGACGTGGGATTTCTTTAAGGTGGCCTTTCAAGGGAAGTATGTAGGCGCAAGTTATGTAGACGCCCGAAGAAGGGAATTTCTGAGCCTAACCCAAGGGAATAAAACAGTGGTGGAATATGAGGCAGAGTTCTTGTGGTTGAGTCGCTATGCTCGTGGGATAGTAGCAACTGAAAATGAACACTGTGTGCATTTTGAGGACGACCTTCGAGATGAGTTAAGAGTATTGATAGCTCCGCAGAGGGAGCGAAATTTTGTTGCCGTTGTAGAAAAGGAAAATATTGCTGAGGATGTGAAACACTCTGAGCGGCAGAACCCTGAAAAAGATAGGGGCTGAAATAAGAGGGATTTTGGGCCCTCAGGTTCTTCTGGGAGGCCTATAAAGAAGGCCAGATTGGATGGGCCGATTCGGACTGGAATTCCTGTTGCTATTGCTGGACCACAGCCTTGCGCGCTGTGTGGGAAATCTCACCAGGGTAAGTGCTGGAAGAAGATTGGGGCGTGCTTCAGATGCGGATCCATAGATTATCAGGTTAAGAATTGTCTCCAGAGGCCTGTTCAGATACAAGCTACAGGACAGGGTCATGTTCAGTCAGTGAAAGGTGGTCAGTAGCCATCGAGAGGCCGTGGGCAGGCCAGAGGTGGAAACGGTATGGGACGAGGTCGTGGAGCACCAGGTAGAGGTACTGGTAACACTAAAGTGAGCCAGCCACCTCTGGTATATGCTGCTTATCGCTGAGAGAATGGTGACGCTCCAGACGTTACAACCGGTACATTCTTGATTCGTAATGTACCTTACACTGCTCTGATTAATATAGGGTTTACACATTCATATATTGCATGCACTGTGTCTGGCACTTTGGGTATCATGTGTGAGAGTACTGTTAATGAAATAGCAGTGTTAAGTCCACTGGGACAGTCAGTAAGAGTGGATAAATTGTTCAGAAATGTGCCCCTAGAGGTTCAAGGGGTTGTCTTTCCTGCGAATTTGATAGAACTGTCGTTTGGTGAATTCGACCTTATATTGGGTATGGATTGGCTGGTGAAACACCGTGCAAATTTGGAATGTGCTGCTAAGCGTATGGTATTGATGACTACTGAGGATGAGGAGATAGCGGTAATTGGGGTGCGAAGGGACTTACTGTCTAATGTGATTTCTTCATTAAGGGCCGAAGAACTAGTTCGCAAGGGTTGTGAGGCGTTTTTAGCCTATATTGGTGTATCTGGTTCCGAGGGTCCTTTTATTGGAGATATCAGAACAGTTAAGGATTTTTCCAATGTATTTCTAGATGAGCTCCCTGGGTTGCCCCCAAACCGCGAAGTTGAGTTTGGTATTGAACTCTTGCCTGGAACTGTTTCGATGTCCATCACCCCTTATAGAATGGCACCGAAGGAGCTGGTGGAGTTAAAGGTTCAAATTCAAGAGTTGCTGGACCGAGGATTCATTCGACCGAGTGTGTCTCCATGGGGAGCACCAGTGTTGTTTGTGAAGAAGAAGGATGGATCCATGTGCATGTGCATCGATTATCGGCAATTGAATAAATTGACCATAAAAAATAAGTATCCCTTGTCGAGAATTGACGATCTATTTGATCAGCTGCGAGGAGCTTCGATTTTCTCCAAAATAGATCTCTGTTCTGAGTACCATCAGTTGAGGGTTAAAGAGGCTGATGTGTATGAGACTACGTTTAGTACTCGTTATGGTCGTTATGAGTTCATAGTGATGCCGTTTGGGCTGACGAATGCACCAACAGCTTTCATGGATCTAATGAACTGAGTGTTCCAGCCTTATATGGATCGGTTCGTAGTAGTGTTTATAGACGATATCTTGGTGTATTCGCGAATCGAGGATGGACATGATGCACATCTTCGAATTGTTTTGCAGATTTTAAGGGAGAAACAATTGTACGCTAAGTTCAGCAAATGTGAGTCCTGGCTGTGAGAAGTGACATTCTTGGGTCACGTGGTATCTACCAAGGAGATTAGGGTTGATCTTTGAAAAATTGAAGCCGTACTGGATTGGAAACCACCTAAGACCGTATCCGAGATTCGAAGCTTTCTGGATCTGATAGGGTACTACAGACGTTTTGTTGAGGGGTTTTCCTTGATTGCTGCGCCTATGACTAAGTTGCTGCGTAAAGAGATACAGTTCAATTGGACTGATAAGCAGCAAGAGAGTTTTGAGAAACTGAAGAATGTTCTGACTGAGGCCCCTGTTTTAATACAGCCAGAGTCTGGGAAGGAATTTCTGGTCTACAGTGATGCATCACACGTCGATTTGGGTTATGTGCTGATGTAGGAGGGTAAGGTGGTTGCTTATGCATCCCGTCAGCTTAAGCCTCACGAGGCAAATTACCATGCACATGAGTTGGAGTTAGCCGCAGTGGTATTTGCACTAAAAATTTGGAGGCACTATTTATACGGTGAGAAGTGTATTATCTATATAGATCACAAGAGCCTCAAGTACCTCCTCACTCAGAAGGAGCTGAATCTTAGGTAGCGAAGATGGATAGAGCTACTTAAGGATTACGACTGCTCAATTGAGTATCACCCTGGTAAGGCTAACTTGGTAGCTGATGCATTGAGCCGTAGGGTTGTATCTAATTTGAGAGTAATGTTTGCTCGTCTCAGTTTGTATGACGATGGTAGCTTGTTAGCTGAGCTTCAAGTGAGACGGACATGGACTGAGCAAATTAAGGGGAAACAGTTGTTGGATGAGTCACTGGTTCCTCATTTTTGGCAAGTTGAGAATGGAGAGACTGTGGATTTTGGGTTGAATGGTGAGAGACTATTGTGTTTCCGTGGGAGAGCCTGTGTACCAAGGGATTTTGATCCAAGGCAGTCTATACTGGAGAGGCGCATAGTAGTCCATACGCTATGCATCCTGGCGGAAACAAGTTATACCGAGATATTCGTTAGCTAACTGGTGGCCAGGACTGAAACACGAAGTTACTAATTTTGTGAGTAAGTGCTTGACGTGTCAGCAAGTTAAGGTTGAACATCAGCTGCCTTTAGGGCTACTGCGACCAGTTAAGATTCCACTTTGGAAGTGGGAGAGGGTAACTATGGATTTTGTGAGTGGGCTACCCTTAACGCCTACTAATAAGGATTCGATACGGGTCATTGTAGACCGATTGACTAAATCTGCCCATTTTATTCCAGTCCGCACTGATTACTCGTTGCAGAAGCTGGCAAAGTTGCATGTGGTAGAGATTGTGAGACTGCATGGGGTACCGGTTTCCATCATATCCTACAGAGATCCTAGATTCACATCTCGGTTCTAGAAGAAGTTACATGAGGTTTTGGGTACAAGGTTGGACTTCAGTACTGTGTTTCATCCTCAGACATCTGGCCAGTCAGAAAGGGTGATTCAGATACTGGAGGACATGTTAAGAAGTTGTGTAATTGATTTTCGAGGCAACTGGTAAGACTATCTACAGTTAACAGAATTCGCGTATAATAATAGCTATCAGTCCAGTATTCAAATGGCACCGTACGAGGCGTTGTATGGTCGTAGGTGCTGTACTCCTACCTGTTGGACTGAGTTGGGTGAGCGGCGAGTTTTGGGGCCAAAGTTAGTTTTTGATACCGAAGGAAAGGTAAAATTAATTCGAGACCAGCTGAAGGAAGCGTCTGATAGGCAGAAGTCTTACGCAGGTCTTAAACACCGAGAGATTGAGTATTCCGTGGGAGACTTTGTATTTCTTAAGGTCTCTCCATGGAAAAAGATACAAGGTTTGGGCGAAAGGGTAAGCTTAGCCCTAGGTTCATTGGGCCTTACCGTATACTGAAGCGTGTGGGACCAGTCACCTATTAACTTGAGTTGCCTTCAGAATTAGACCGGATTCACGATGTGTTCCATGTCTCCATGCTGAGGCATTATCACTCTAATCCCACACATATAGTACCAGTCGAGGAGATCGAATGTAGGCTAGATCGGACCTTCGAGGAAGAACCAGTACAGATATTGGATCGTGAGGTTAAGGTACTAAGGAAGAAATCGATCCCACTGGTTAAAGTGCTTTGGCGAAATCATGATACCGAGGAAGCCACAAGGGAACTTGAGAAGGCGATGCGACAACAATATCCTCACCTATTCTGACCAGGTAAATTTCGAGGCCGAAATTTCTTTTAGGGAGATAGAGTTGTAACGCCCCAAAAATAAAGGGTCTTTAATTTTGCATGTTCTGACATAAAAAGCTTGTTTGCTTTAATGGCTAAGTGATTTGGGTATGTATAGGGGTGTGTGAGAAGCCTGGGTTCAAATCTTGACTTTTGCAGAATTTTTAGTTTTTCTCTTAAATGAACTTGGACACTAGGACTTAGGCCTTATTAGTAATAATGCTTGTTTTATGACACAAAAAAAGCCTGTGGTGTAGTGGCAAGGTGGCGTGTGGTGTAACCCAGAGGCCTGAGGTTCAAGTTTTGGGTTATGCAATGAAGTGTTTATTTTGCTGCTTGAGCTGTGTAGGTAGAAGAGTTGGACTAAAACACTGTTGAGAGGAGTTTGAATTGGTCATGGAAGGATTTGTGGAGCAAGTCAAGGAGGAGATTGGGGAGAAAATCAAGGAATTTTGAAATGGGACGTTGGTAGGGTGTTGTGGCCGATTGGGAATTTAAGGCTCTATTGGAATTAAGCTAGGGGGAAATAGGGATCAATTTCGACTGTAGTTATTTCTTGGTTTCAGCTTTTAGGGTGTTGATAGGAGAGTTGTCGAATTTTCTTGCTGACAATTTGGGGTTTTTACTTTTTGCATTTCGGGTTCTCTCTAGTTTTCCTTGTGCAACGAAACTGACCACTCGTGTCATTTTTCTTTTCATCTTTGCTATCCTCTTTCTCTTCTTGGCCGAACATAGCACCTACTCTTCTCTGCCCTTTTTCTTCATCAATCGGTTTCTCTCATAGTCGAACCTTCCCTTTTGCCCCCTTAACTTCTGTTCTTCTTCTATTCTAGTCTGGCCAAATATCACTGTTGTTAATCCAACTCTGTGTCGATCTACTGCAAAGGCTCTAACTATCGGTAAGTGTTCATACTCCTCACCTTTGGATTAAATATATCCTCTGCTTTCCTTTTTAAAATCGAATACACCTATGCCCTTCTTTTCTTTTTCCAAAATCGAATACCCCTTTACTACTCGATTGTTATTTCCTCCTTCATGTACTTTACTCGTTGCGATTCTAGGGTCTTCCTCAAGGAGTGGTGGAGTGTGAACGGTCTTGGAGGAGTCACACCTTCATTCTCAATGTTCAGTTAAGGTAAAAGCGTTACCTTATGTTCTTTGGGGTTAGGCCGAATGTGCCTTATAATTCACTAAACAAATTTTTATTGTATTTTAGGAAATCAACAAGGGTGTGTAATCATTTCTGAACAGCGATCGTAGAGGGACTAAGGTCACCCTCATTCAAACAAGGTAAGAAAGGGTGTTTCAGATTAAGCATCAATAAGAGGGTGCTTTGCCCTAACGATGAAAAGGACTAACATTGGATCTCGTTTGAATCTAGGTTGGGTGCTCGTGGAATTTGGAGCAATTTAGTAAACAGGTGTGTAATCACACTATCACTTCTGTGAGTCAGCAAAAGCCGAAAAGCTGAAAAGTTGAAAAGCCGAAACTTCTGCATTTGAGGCCTCACGAGCGTGCGATCGCTCGTGTGGTAAACCGAGCCACAAATCATAGGTGATAAACTGTAGAGGCCACCATGAGCGCTCTCGTGCTCTTGTGCCGTTATAGACCTCGTTGGGCTGAAATGGGCCGTGTGGGTCCAATGGCTCGTGGGCCCCACACGAATAAAATCCACAAAAAGTGGTAGATACTAGTTTGGGCCACGTAGTTCGCATAGCCGTGATTGAATTTGGGCCGGATGGGCCACATGAGCGTGTGGGCCCACTTGGGCTGAATATTGGGCTTTGGGCCTATTTACACAGTTTTGACCATATATGTTATCTGTGTCGCTCGAGGCGACTGTAGACCTTTGGAAAGGTCGTTAACTGCACCGAGACCTCAAATTAGGTAAAATGACCAAAATACCCATAAAGGGCAAATTTAATATTTTACCCCTAATGCATGGAAACGATCATTTTACCCCTAGAGGTAGGTTTACTGATGAATGTATATTATTTGTGTGACTGTACTGAGTAGGAAATTTTTCATACACAAAACCTTTATGACATGACATACTGCATGGGGTTGGGATTCTGATATGGAGGAAGCACTGTAATGGTGGCTTTGCCACATTCACTATTACTGGTGGCTCTGCCACAATCACTGTTATTGGTGGCTTCGTCACTTATACTGTTACTGGAAGCTCTGTTGCGTTATTATTACTGGCAGCTATGCTGCAATATTGGTGTGTTGGCTGGGTGGGTCGATTTTATCCCCACATGGTGTGTTGGTTGGTACGGGTGGTGTGTTGATTGGATTGGGGTAGGTTGCATATGTGCACCATACTGATACTGTATTGGGCTTAGGCCCACATTGTTACTGTAATGGGCTAAGGCCCACACTGTACTGTTACTAAATAGGCCCAGACTGTTACCGCATATATTACTGACTGAGCGATAGGGGATTACACACTGAGTTTCTTAAAATCACTCTTTACAGGTAATCCCCAACTTTAGATGATTTGGAGCCACGAGGGATTCGGAGGTGGCCACACGTTCGTTAATATTTTGTTTTGGACTTAGTTATTTAAATTTTGTATTGGGTTCTCGATTATGTAATAAGGCCTTTGGTGGATTTAATTCCTTTTTGATTGGGTTTTTAATTTCTTATTTGAACTGCCAAACTGATACAAACAAGTTTTCAAAAATAATAACTGTTTTAAAGACAAACACGCATTTTTCAAACTTCAAGTTGGTTTAAATAATTAGAGTAGCTTCCGCGGATTTAAATAAATTAAGGAACCAATGGTAACCAACATGACAATCGTTTTAATAAGTGATTTTTCAAACTTAATAAGTTAACTTACCAAATGTTTTTTTCAGGCAATAAAAGCTAAATGAGTTTTAACTTTAAAAGGTTCTCTATCAACAAGCCTTGATTTCGAAAGACACTTCGATGTGATACGTCAGATTCGATCGTAACATCTAGGCCGGGTTTGGGGTGTTACATCCATTGTCAATGATTGGTGGCCACGACGGAGCCCCACCATCCCTATGGCTGATTAAGGGGGAGAGTTGAGAGAAAATGAAAGAAAGGGAGGCACAAATGATTTTCTTTCAAAATTTTTAACTTAAATAGGCCTGCGATACGTCGCCGTTTTGGCTTGGCTTTAGAAGCCCCAAAACAACGTCGTTTTGAGACGACCCGATGAAACAATCTAGATCTCCTGAGATCTGCGTGTTTTTGAGTGGAGGGTCTAATTATTGTCTAGGCCCTTCCGCTTTTTGTTTTCATTTTTATTTTGTCCTTTCTTTTTTTTTTGAAAAAAAATATTTCCCTATTAATTTTATTCCTTTGCATTTCAATCCTCTGACTCGTTGTTGACCCCTTTTGGGGAGTGACATGTGTATCGAGGCCGAGATAATTTAGGCCTTTTGTATATTTAATTCAGTCCCTTTACTTTCTATTTTTTAATTTCCTGTACTTCTAGCTTATTTTATTTATATTTCTGCACTTAAAATTATGCAATTTTTATTTTATCCTTAATCACTATTATTAATTATTACTATTAGCACTGATTAGAATTGTTTTTACATTTATTGTTATTTTTGTTATAATGTTATATATATATATTTTTTATTTTACTATTTATGTTTTTATCACTTTCTACTATTATGATATTGTATGATACGATTACATATACTCATTCATCCCGTATAATATATTGTGTTCGAATAGAGTCATCGTATGTCACATTAGAAGTTGTGTCCATTTTTGTGCAATGTATATTTAGCAATTAAAACTGAGGCAATGTTCTTTATTTAGGGGATTCGAGAAGTTATGCCCCTAACTTACGGGGCATGACTTTCTTCTCAAACCCAAATAATCAAACGTCCTTATTAAAATTAAAAATATATAGGGTTTAAGTAACAAATAAGCGATGGATATTCTTATTTTCGGTGATTTGAAACGTCATGCCCCTAACTTATGGGTCATGACTTTTTGATTGACTCGAAACAAAAGAACCTTCTCCATAAAATTCAATTTAGGTAATAATATTTCTAGTAATGTCATCAAATAACACCATTCACATGCATTTAAGGGTTGTATTTTAAATTCTTAGTAGGTTCGCAATTTCCAACAATAAGATTCCAAGTAATCAATTAGGTACCAATTTTGATCGTTATGAGGGTGCTAATCCTTTCTCATGCGTAACCAACTCCCGAACTCGTTCTTCTAATTTTGTAGACGAAAAAGAAAAATCACCATTTTAAAATGATTGAATTTCTAGGTGATCCAATCACACCTAATTAAAAGATTAGTGGCGACTCTCTTCGATTTAGAATAGTCGAGTTAGATAAAGGTTTTGACATGATGAATTACAATAACAAAGCAAAGCCCGAACAAAAAACGCGATTAGCATGACTTGAACCCAAATCACACCTAAGGAAGTGAACACCCTTGACCATCAGGCCATTATATGGGGCTCTTTTTAATAATTAATTTTGTAAAAAAGTTATCATCTTTCTATAAGAAATAATAATTTTTTAATAACTTAAATATTATGGCTCGAGACTTACCTTTCTTGTATCCAAAAATTAACTACTATTTGGAATGTCTCAAGACCAAAAAATCTAAGTCTTAGGACTTTTCCCATCATGTCTCAAGACTTTTTTTTTTCATATCTCAATACATGTATCCAGATTGTTGTTCTTGTATTGTGACTTATGCCCATAATTTTAAAAAAAATAAGACACAAAATCATGCAATCATGCAATCATGCCTCAAATCGAATCTAAACACATTCAACATAATCCCTAGTAATATATTAGACACGGCAAAACTAAATCAAAGTATGCAACTTTAAGTTGAAATAAAAAATAAATTGGACATCTCACCAAAATGAAAGTGTAACAGCCTAATTTCAGTGAAATCGGAATAGTGGTTTCGGGACCACATCTCTGACCCAAAAATAAAATTTATTTTTATTATATTAGATGGTCCGTCTTATGATAGACGAAATTTTTGATATGAAAATTTTATCGATTAAGTGTTAATTGCGAGAAGGACTAAATCGCATAAAATGCAAAAGCTGAATTCTAGTAGCTATAAGGATTAAATAGCTATGGAATTCAAAACTAGAGGTCCTTATATGGAATTAGACCATTAAAGAAAAGATGTAGATTTTTGGTGACTCATCCATGGAAATTTAGAAAAAGGGCAAGGACTAAAATGGAAATTGAAATAATTAATTAATTAAAAAGATGATAAAAGATATCATGTTATTATTTTGTCATCTTCAACCCAAAAATTATATAGAAACCTTAGGAGAGAGAGAAGAAACTTTCACGGCCAAATTGGGTAAGTTTCCTTATCCTATTTTTAGTAATTTTGATATTTTTGAAACTGGGATAGCTTAATCTATCTATTTAGGGAATTGATTTGAAAGGTATCAAGGTATGAAATCTGGGTCATGGATGGATATGCTGCAAATTAGAAATTTATGGTAGAAAATGGAAGGTTGTTGATAGATAAACAAGTTTTACAAAGTGATTTTTGATGAAAACATAATTTAGGGACTAAAATGTAAAGTTGTGACATTTGATGAAAAATTCTGAATTTTTATTAATAAATGTTTTGTAAATTTTGTAATGGGATTTTGGTTAGGCTTGGGATAGGGAGTAAATTACACAAGTTTCATTTTCCGGATGAAAATTGAATCCACTTGAATAAGAAATATGATAAATTGATGTTAAATTTACTCGTATAGATCCGGATAGACCAAATTCGGAGCTAGAACGAGGAAAGATGAATATTTCAGATTAGTAGATTTTACGTACACGAACATTGTTAAAGTAAGTTCGTGTAACTAAATTATGTTTATTTACATGCTTGCATTAATTGTGTTTATGTAAATTGTATAAATGTCATAAATATGTGAAATGATTACATATCCGATCAAGCCTGATAAATGAAAATGTTTAAATCAAATAATAATGCTCGATAGATGATAAAGGATAAACAATGAGAATGTTACTTATATGATTGAAATGAATGTGGAATGTGTTTATTTGAATTTTATGAATGTTGTGGATGTATGAAATAATCACATGCCCAATAAGCTTGAGAAAAATGTTTAAATTTAGGTTGAATAAAATGGAAAATCGATGGATATGTGATTTCCCGAAATGAATGAGGTTCTGCATTTGTTGGTAACGGGATTTAGCTCAGACGAGTAATCCTATTGGCCTCATTACAGAAAGGATTTAGCTCGGACGGGTAATCTTGATATAAGTCCTCTCGAGCATATGTTATGGATTGGATTTAGCCCGGACGGGTAATCCAAATCAAGCTCCTTAGAGCATATGTCATAAAAAGGATTTAGCTTGAATTGGTAATCCTGTTGTTTATATATATGTGGCTCGAGAGTGTACTCTCTAAAATAGTACCCTATGAGTACCATTGAATATGATTTGACGAATTCAGATTTGTACACCACTAATGTACTACCTATGTATCTATCGATATTTCAGATAAATTCAACGGGTAAAAGTTCTTAACATGAGAAGATATGAATAAGAAATGAGTTATTACACAAATCGGCTTGAAATACATGAAAATGACGATACGTGATAATTGATATATGGAAATATGAAATGATGATATTGTACATGGAATTTATTTGATGAGTAAGTTCATCCTTGATTATATACTTGTACACCTTGAGTGTACTAATCGTGACCTTGATATTCCGAGTAATATGTGTAAAGTTCTGATATGAAATGATCTGAACTCGAGATGAACTATTAGGAAATTATACTTGTAATATAAAGAGATGATTTATACATGATAAATGAATACATGTTATGGGAAGCATATGTGCATGGAAACTTGATTGTTGTTGAGCCCACATATGCATGTGATGTTATTATGGATATTATGACTAACAAGGGCAATGAGGATATGTGTAGGGCTTGAGGGCAAATTGATTGAATATGCCTTACATAGTTACCTCAAAATAGAATGAATGGTAAGTTAAGTACCATGTTATACGAACTTACTAAGCATTTTATGCTTACTTAGTTTTATTTCCCTATTTTATAGTAAATTGGAAGCTCGTTAGATTGAAAGCTTGGCGGAGATCACTCACACTATCCATCGGCCCATGTCGATACAATATGGTAAATCAATTATGGTTGTAATGGCATGTATAGGATATATTGGCCATATTGGCATGTAAATGTAAATGATGCTTGTAATCTAGCCATTGGAATGGCTAGTAATGGTTTGTTATAATATACTTGTAATGTCAAACTATGGTAGCTACATATATGTTAAGTAGTTGATCAAACTATGTCTAACTTGAGGTCTTAACTAAGGTAAGATTATATACATGTATGCAAGAAATGATATGCCATGATGAATGATGGAATTTACTTGATTTGAATGCTTGAAATGGTTGGTATTTGGATGTGTGATTCAAGTGCAGGTCATGGGTGTGATTATAGGAACGGCTTTATTTTGTCCACACGGGCATGTGTCCAGACCGTGTGTGACACATGGCTTGGTACACGGATGTGTGGTTAGGCCCTGTGTCCCCTGCACCTTAATTTCGAGAAAATAGAATGCTCAGAATTGAGCACATGGACAGAGACACGGGCGTGTGTGCTACACGGCCTAGAACACGGGCGTGTGTCTTGGCCGTGTGAAACCTGCACCTAATTTCGAATTGAATTAATTAACTGATAAACCATAATTTATACATATTTTAACCCCATGCTTGGCCTATTTTTGGAAGAATTTTCATTAGATTTGATGAATTCGATACTCCTAATCCCTTAATTTCATGTTTTACACTCAAGATAGCTTAGGGACTCGAAAAGATCGAGAAATAGGCCAAAAAGGGACAAAATGGGCCTACATCAAAAATCAATACGGCTTGGACTTCCGCACACGGGCAGACCACACGACCGTGTGTGACGAGCAGAATTGAACACGGCCCAAGCCATCACGCACGGGCGTGTCACACGGGCGTGTCCCTGCCGAACCCAAGTTTAATTCTATTCAGAAAAGGCTACTTGGAGGCCAAGAAAGACGTTCCAAAGCCTATATAAACACCCTAGGGGGTAACCTAAAGGGACATGCAGAGTAGAAGGTAGAAAATACTCGAAGATAGCCATCGGGAGCAGTTTGGAAGAAGGATCTCCATCAAGACTGAAGATCTCCTATCAATTTCTCTTGAAGTTTTTGGGTTTTCTTATGTTTTGTAGTTTTCCTTATTTTAAGATGTTTCCTTCTATCATTATGAACTAAATCCCTTAAATAACTAAGGGAATGAAACTTAAGACGAATCTTATTATTTGATTTATAAGATAAATACTTGTTCTTATTCTTAATTGTGATTTCTTATTCTTGTTTTGATAACTCAAGTTATTGATTCAAGTCGAATGTACTTATTCAGAGGAGTAAAAGTCCCTGTTTAAGAGTAGATCAATACAATTAAGCGGAGTTGATTGCAACCCTAGAAATAGGGCGACGAAAATCTGCCGGATTAGAGTCAAATATAATGAGGGAATACATAGATCAAGTTAATGCGACAATAGGGGTTTTAATTAGAAAGAGATTTCAATTAATCAACCTAAAGTCAGTTGTTTTTAGTCTTGAAAGAGATATTAACATAAATTAGGGATTTCTATGGATTAAGTCAAGTGAATAAATCATATGAATCAGAAGTAATAAGTGAAGTCTAGGTGGGATTCTTCCTTGGGTATTGCTTATCTCATAAAGTTGTCTACAAGTATTTTTCCCAATTCATTCTCTGTCGTGCTTTTAATTAATTTTAGTTTAAAAGAAATCACTCCAATTCTTAGGCTAGATAATAGAAAGATAGTAATTACTAGTACTCTTGGTTCTTGTGGATACGATATTACTGGTCTTACCATAACTATACTATTAAACGATAGGCGCGCTTGCCTTTATTGAGATCATAGTTAGTTAGAGACACAACATTAACCACACGGCCTAGCACACGGGCATTTGGCATGGCCGTGTGCACAAGTCAGAGAGTTACACGGGGTCGAACACGGCCTGTAGCACAGGCGTGTCCCAGTGTCAAACGGGCGTGTCCCTCAGACCACAGGGGCGTGTAAGCCCTGCACCTTGGAAAAATTTTGAGATTTCAAAAAAAATTCTTGTATTGGGCCGACTTGATTCTAATGCTTGTATTGGGCCTCGAGGGTCCAATTTAGGGACATTTTGAATGATCTCGTTAAATAAATAGTGAAAACATGAAATGTCTATAAATGTTCTGAAAATCTCCGGTTATGCTCCGTAACTCTGTTCTGACGGCGGATACGGGTTAGGGGAGTTTTATTTAGTGGTATCAGAGCTACAGTTTAGTCGATTCTCAGATTGAACGTAACATATGTGGAGTCTAGAAATACATGCCATTATATAACCTGTGATAGTGTGATATCTCCCAACTCTGATGAAAATTGTTTTGCAAATAGACAGAGATGCTTTCCAACCGAGCTAAATCCGATGATGCTAAAAGTGATACTTGCACTGTTCGAGTAAAAATGTTGCATACGATAAAAAAAGGGGACCTATAAAGGTATGAAATAAATGTTTTATAATGGGCATGTTAATGATAAATGTTAAGTGATATGTGTGTATTTATGAAAGTTAAATTTTGATGCTTACTATCTCCACCCCCTTACTAGTATAGTGTTATACAATGAAATTCACAAGATTTATATGGATTAAGCTCATGAATGTGGAACTAAAGAGTTCAAAGGCTGAATGACTAATGATGTAGTCAAAATGAGAATGAGTTAGTAAGTAAAGACGGTATTTGATTGCTGGAATCAGAGTTTTAAAATATATAAAGAGAATGAGCGAACCTGGAAACTAACTCTGACAACAATTAAAGGCAAGTGTACCTATCGAACAGTAGTATAGCTTAGGCAAGACCGGATTATCGAACCCATAGGAACTAAAAGTACTAATACTAACTTTCTTTCTATTATTTAGCCTAAAATAAGTGAAGTTGTTTTAATCTGTAATTAACTAATTACTAAGCTAAGACGTAAAGACAAAAAGGATGAATTGGGAAATAACTTTGACGAAAAACTCAATTGATCAAGATGATACCATCAGGAAGAATCCACCTAGACTTCACTTGTGATTAACACTGAACCATACGATTTATTCACCTAGTTTGATCCGTAAGACTCCCTAACGTATATTAAACCCTCTCTCGAGGCGAATAACGTCTAACCCTAGGTTAATTAACGAAAATCTCTTTCTCACTTAGTAGCCCCCTAGAATAGCAGTCGATCGATCTATGGACTCCCATATTAGGTTTCACCCTAATCCGGCAAAATCTCGTCACCCTATCTCTAGGCGTGCGGTCAACTCCGCTTAATTATGTTAAATCTACTCTCAAGCGGGGTCTATTCCTCCTCCACCTAAGCACATTAAATTTGGATTAAGTTCACATAATTAAGAACAAACTAAGTAATTATCATATAATTTAGAAAACAATAACAAGATTCATCTAGGTTTCATCCCCTTCGGGTATCTGAAGGGTTTAGTTCATAATAAATAAAGATAACATCTTAGAAGAAAAGATAAAAAAAAATATAAGAAATCCCTAAAACACCCTGAAGGAATTGAAGGAGAGATCCGCCATCTTGAGTAGAATTCCAGCTTTTAGAGATAGATCAACTAGCTATCTTCGAGTGATTCCCACAACTCTGACTTGTTTGGCTTGGCTCCTTGGCCTAGCTAACCGCCCCCTTTCAGGTAACACTTAGGGGGTTTATATAGGCTCTTAGAATGTGTTTCTTCGCCCCGAAGTATCCAAATCCGAATGAAATTGCTCTTTGCCACGATAGGGACACGACCATGTCACACACCCGTGTGACTAGTCTTCAAGCCGTGTTCGGATTTCTAAATGAGGCACGGCCGTGTAAATCGGGGGTCAGGCTGTGTTCTAGATGATCAACAAGACACGGCCGTGTGGGCTTAAGTCCAGGCCGTGTCGATTTCTTCATTGGCCCAATTTGCTCCGTTTTGGGCCCGTTTTATGTTCTTTTCATCCTCGGGTGCTTTCCTGAGTGTAAGACATGAAAAGAAAGGATTAAGAGCACCTTTTTAAATAAATCAAGGGATAAATCATACAAAAGTAAGCTAAATGTGGGATTAAAATATGTTACTATTACGGTTTATCAAATACCCTCACATTTAAGCTTTTGCTTGTCCTCAAGCAAAAATTCTCAACTTACAATTAAAACGAACTTTCAATGAATCATAATTTCTATTGAGAATGTCTTATCATAATTCATAGATAATTTATACATGGATAATCTAACTCGAAGATCCTTAAAGATTCAAACAAGATAAGTCATCCATTTGTATCACGAAAACGTAGGTGTCTCCCCTTATTTAAATAATTACCTTTAATTCAAAACCAACAAGGATTGACATCCTCACAAAAGATTCACTCAAATCACTCGAAGTGTTTAAGGTTCAGAAAAAGAGCACTCATAAGTCGAACCTAAAAAGTTAATCCCATAGGCTTGCATGAAAATCAAATCTCCACCACTGTAAAATGAGATGATAAATAGATCAAAAGGTCTTTACAGGGTTGCAATAGGGCTAGGGTTAAAGGTGTGGATAAAGGTTGAATTAGAAAGTTAGAATCGAGATTGACTTGATAAATTACCTAACTAGAAAAATGAAATAATCTTAAATAATTACATCAATTGAAATCTAATAATAGAAGCTTTTTCTTCAAGATTTGAAATTTAACGTATAAGCTCATTTATTCACATAACTAATAATGAATATATTTCGTTTTTTTAAGAATAAACTATAAATAATAATAACGACTTTAACAACTGAAATATAGAACATAGTGAGGTAACTGCTCAAAATCAAATCTCGACAAAAAGGGTAATTAGAAGAATGGTAATAACAAATACAAAGGGTTTTGGGGTTAATATTAGTGGGTGAGTCGATAAAAAGGGTTGTTAGGCTCAACGGGGTTCACTAGGGTTAATTATGAAGGTAAGCTTTTTAGTGGAGTAAGTGGGTTAAAACCTAAGTGCCTTTATCATCTCTGTATATCAAATCATAGATGTGGTCTCAACAAGTAAAATCAGGCAAGTTCTAGAATAACAGTTCAAAGTTGACAAACTCATAATCAAAAAGTGAGCATGAAAAAGAATATATGCTCTATAAGGCTCAAAATCTCACAAAAATTATGGGTGTTTTTGACATCATTGTTCGTTGAAATCAGAGCTTTAAAATTTATAAAAGAATGATCGAACCTGGAGACTAACTCTGACAATGATTAAAGGCAGGTGTACCTATCAAACAGTAGTATAGCTTAGGCAAGACCGAATTATCGAACCCAAAGGAACTAAAAGTATTAACACTAACTTTCTTTTTATTAATTAGCCTTAAAATTAGAGTGAAGATTGCTTTAAACTAAATTGACAAGAACTAAACTAAGGACACAAACACAAAAAAGACGATTTGGAAAATAACTTGAAGAAAACTCAATTGATCAGGACGATACCCTCAGGAAGAATCCACCTAGACTTCACTTGTTATCTAACCCTGAATTATACGATTTCTTTACTTAGCTTGATCCGTAAGACTCCCTAACCTATATTAAACCCTCTCTCGAGGCGAATAACGTCTAACCCTAGGTTAATTAGTGGAACTCTCATTCGCTTATAATAACCCCCTAGGATAGCAGTAAATTGATCAATGGACTCCCGTATTAGGTTTCACCCTAATCCGGCAAAATCTCGTAACCCTATCTCTAGGCGTTCGATCAACTCCGCTTAATTATGTTAGATCTACTCTTAGGCAGGGTCTATTCCTCCTCCACCTAAGCACATTAGATTTGGATTAAGCAACATAATTAAGAACAAACTAAGTAATTCATCATATAACTTAAAATTTAAATAACAAGATTCGTCTAGGTTTCATCCCCTTCAGGTATCTGAGGGGTTTAGTTCATAATGAATAAAGAATACATTGCAAGAGAAAAGATAAAACAAAACATAAGAAAACCTTAAAACCCCCTGAAGGAATTGAAGGAGAATTCTGCCGTCTTGAGTATAATTTCGGCTTCTTGGGATGGATCAACTGGCTATTCTCGCGTTATTCCCTAACTCTGACCTTCTCGGCTTGGCTCCTTGGCCTAGCTTTTAGGCCTTTTCAAAGGTGGCACTTAGGGGATATATATAGGCTCTTAGAATGCGATTCTTTCTCCCTAAGTATCCTTTTCCAACTGAAATTGTTCTTTCCAGCGACAGAGGCACGACCATGACACACGCCCGCCTGGATCAACTTCAGACCGTGCTCGGACTTCTAATTTGAGGCACGACCGTGTGAGGCGGGGTTGAGGCCGTGCTCTAGGCGATCGTCGAGGCACGGCCGTGTGGACTTTGGGCCAGGCCGTGTCATTCTCGTGCTAAGGCCCATTTACTTCGTTTTGGGCCCGGTTTGAGTTCTTTTCATCCTCGGGTGCTTTCCTGGGTATAAGACATGAAAAGAAATGATTACAAGCACCTTTTTATATAAATCAAGGAATAAATCATCGAAAAGTGAGCTAAATGTGGGTTTAAAATATGTTATAATTACGGTTTATCAAATAGCCCCACACTTAAGCTTTTGCTTGTCCTCAAGCAAAATTCTCAACTTACAATTAAAACGAACTTTCCATGATCTACAATTCTTATCAATAATGACTTATCATAATTCATAGATAATTCATACATGGATAATCCAATTCAAAGAGTCCTAAAGATTTAAACGAGATAAGTCTTGAGTTTGTACTTCGAAAACGTAGGTGTCTCCCCTCATTTAAGTAACTACCTTTCCAATTCAAAATCGACAAGGATTGACATCCTCACTATAGATTCACTCAAATCACTCAAAGTGTTTAAGATTCAGGAAAAGAAGCACTCATAAGTCGAACCTTAAAAGTTAATCCCATAGGCTTGCCTGAAAATCAAATCTCCACCACTATAAAATGAGATGATAAACAGATCAAAAGGTCTTTGTTAGGGTTATAACGGAACTAGGTTAAAGGTGTGGTTACAGGCCAAAATTAGAAGGTTAGAATCGAGATTGAATTGACAAGTACATACCTTAATGAAAACTGGAATAATAATTGTAACATCCTGGAAATGGGCCTATGCATTGTTGATTAAATTATACGAAATGGCATGTCTTATGTGTTATGAATGTATTATGAACATTTTTGGAAATGTCATGTCTTGGAAATGTAAGGAAATGTCCTGGAAATGTAAGGAAATGTCTTGTCTTGGAAATGTAGGGAAATGTCCTGGAAATGTAAGGAAATGCTTTAGGAATGTTAAGTTTCAAAAGAGGAAAGTAAACATTTTTGGAAACTTGGAAATGTAAGAAAATGATTTAGAAATGTTAAGTTTAAAGGAGGCAAACGAACATTTTTGGAATCTTGGAAATGTAAGGAAATGTTAAGTTTTAAAGCTTAAAAAGAGAAAGCTAAGGCAAGGTGGCCTTAAGAAAATTAAAAGAAGAAATTTGACACACAAATGGGCATGGAAAAGTGGCTTGGAGATGCCACTTAAAGCCCAGTAAGTGACGCCACAAGCAGGTTCAATTGGGCCTGGGTTCGAGTCACTTGGGGAGCAAATAAAATAATTTTATTTTGGTACAAGGAACAAGAGAAGTGGACGGCATTAAGGCTCTATAGGGAGGTGTTTAATTGTTGTTAAAATTCGGCAAATAGATGGATAATGATGGATTATTATTAGTATTAATTTTATTAAGAGATAAGAGATAAATTAAAGGATTATTCTTTAATTGATAAAGATATGAGAGTGGTGGCCAAGTAAGGGACTCTAGTCTAGTAATTTCGGCTAAGAAAGGAAGAGTAAGGCTATTCTTCATTCATTCTTTTCTTTTCAAGAAAGCCTCTGCCGAAATTCTCTAAAGTTTCTCCTCTTCTCTCTGCCGAAACTCTCTAGCAACCATCCTTCTCTTCTCTTTCATTTGTTAGGCCGAATCTATAGTCCACCATTGCCAAAATTCTCAAGTTTTCTTTTCTTTATTTTTGTGAAAACCGAATACTCCAAGAGAACCCCTAGCCGATTTCTCCATTAAATCCCAAAAGCCGAAACCTTGAGATTATCATCTAGTCATCAAAGCTGATTTCTTTAAGGGGCTTCTAGCAAAGGTGCTGCCGATTTCTTCAAAGGGTAAGATCCAAAATTGGTTTCCATTCTTTATATTTTAGACTTATCGAAATTTAGAGGCTAATCCCTCATATTGTATTTTGGCCGAAACTATGGAAGGGAATTTCGGGATTTAGGTGGTGTCGACTACAAGGAAGAAGAAGTTCTTTTCCCGAAGGTACACCATAGGCCGCGTGTTCCCTAGTTATTCGGTGAGTTTCGGGATTTAAAATGCACAAGGTAAGTGTCTATAGCATTCGGCCAAGGCTTATTTTGGTATGAAGATCTATTTCTTATTTCGTTTAAAAGCCGAAACTAATCTATTCAAGTAATCTAGTGATTGTCGATTTCAAGAAAGAAGGATACAAAGTTTCAGGACTTGATTCTTAAGTCAATCGGTAACAAGGTAAGTTTTAGTGTACTAATCCTACTAGGATTTGGATTTATGGCCGAATGGCTCTTTACTAAGTATTAAATGATTGATTAAATGTAGAGATCTAAGATCTAAGGCATTAGATCAAGCTTTTCGGGATTTGGATTGGAAACCTTAAACGAATCAGGTGTGTACCTCACACTATTTCTTGATATATTTATGGCAATATTTAATATGTATGTGACTATAAGAATGTGTAAGAATATGGCTAAGGTACCATGTAATGGTACAAAAGTACTCAGGTACGTTTCCTACTCCTACTAGGAATATGAAATTATGTTATATATGTAACCTGTGAAAAGTGATAAGAATGTGAAATTATGTAATATGCATGATATGAATGATATGGGGCATTCGGGTTATATTATGAAAAGGGGAAGTGAATGTGGTGACCTAAGACCACGATATCTGAATGTGGTGACCTAAGACCACGTTATCTGAATATGGTGTCTCATGACACAAAATATGTATCTGGTGGCTATGCCACGAATTTTATAAGGGCGATGAGCACGTCGACTGCAGCGACTGCCTTCGATGGTGTGTAGCGGATGGAGGGTTGACTTAGTAGTCCCCGCGGTGTGCAGGTTGGTACGGGTGATGTGTAGCGGATGGCATATAGGTTTGGGTTCGGGTTGCATCATTATTTTATATTTGTTATATGAATAAGTATGTGATATGATATTGTATGCCTGAATTGTTAAGTTTTAGTGTTGGTTACACATTGAGTCTGTTTGACTCACTCCGTTGGGGAATATTTTCTTCCAGGTGATGATCAGTAATGGACCGAGTCGGCAGGAGCTTAAAGGTGGCCATGCACAGTAAGGAAAATTTTATTATTTGGACTTTTATTCTATTTAAGCATTTTAATTTATTTTTGGGAATTATTTGATGTAATAAGGCCATAGTTGGATTACTTTAGTTTACTCTTATTTACTATGTACGAATTTTTATCAAGCAAAGTTTTAAGTAAATTTAATTTAAAATAAACTCTTATATTTTGTCACCTGAAATAAATGGGTTTTCAATATAAAATAAACTCGTTTTCAACTCAAGCCCAACCCAAAACAATCTTTCTTTCAAAACACACAAGTTTTCTTAAGTAACAAAAGAATTTTGAACCGGTTTACTTCGAGGAACATATCAGATCCGGTCAAGGCTCGTGGGCCGGGTTTGGGGTGTTTCAATTTGGTATCAGAGCCCAGTTTTAAACTCTCGGCCTTGGGTTTAAGGCCCAAAACGTTTTCAAAATTAAGTCCAAAAGAAATTTTGTGAAAATTTTTTGAAAAGCAGGTTTTTCCGGCGTGGCACCTAAGTCTCCGACCCGAAGTCCACCAGGTAAGTACCCCTAACCTCTATGTGATTTATATTATGATCTGTAGAAGGGTAGAAAGGGAATGGAACGTAGATTAGTATGATAGGTACTTGAACTCTAAGGCTAGCTTACCCCAACAGTTACATAAGACTTAAATGCCTAATAAACAAACCTATGGTTAAGTCGCCGAGTTAGGGTGTGGCAACCATTGTGCGCATGTCTAGGATTGGTATTCGGTGGGAGCTTGGTATTTAAGCAGTCCGCATGACTCACCTCCTCTCCACTCGAATCCTACCTGGTGCGTAGCTTCGGTTCACCCTAACCAAGAGGACTTATTCATGGGCTAAACCCCTAACTAAAACCCGAAAGGGATTAGCCACATTTTTATGGAAACCCTAGTTTTAAAACTTTTAAAAATTATCCTTATAAATTGCCAACACGATTTTATAAAATTTTTCTAAAATATTCTTGAAAATTACTAAAATACCCCTATTTGCAAAATTACTAAATTATCCCTAGTTGTAAAATTACAAAAATGACCTTGGTTTAGAAAATGTCCAAACTATCCACGGTTTAATTAAAATTTCCTTATTTTATAAAATATTAAAAAACTCTACTTCTGCGAAATATTAAAATACTCCAACTTGGAAAATTTACGAAATTGCCCTAACTTACAAAATTACCAAAATGACCCTGAATTTCAAAAATTTTTGCAACATCACCGATTTGGAAAACAAATTCTCAAAAAGAACCCTCAAGTTTTGTAAATTTTGGAAATACCCTTGATTTATTAAGCTTTACAAATTTACCCCGGGTTATTACCAAAATACCCCCGAGTTTCAAAATTTACCGAAATACCCCTGTAATTTCAAAATTTCTGAAATACCCCCGGGATTTCAAAAAAATTACCAAAATACCCTTATTGACAAAATCACCAAGGAACCTTATTTTGACAAATTACAAAAAATACCCCTGTAAGGCAAATTACGAAAATACCCCTAGGTAGTGGAAAAACAACAACAATGAAAACTACAACGTTTCTCTGAATGAACGAAAGTTCATAATTGATTGATGAACGTATGAATGTAAAGACTGTGTGCATGTATGAATACGAAAGAACCACTTCTAAAATTCTTCTCATAAAACTTCTTCGCGAATAATCAATGAAACAAGAACTAATGCATAAATTTTCTTAATCAGATTAAAGCGCAATCGTCAGAGATGAGTTCTAGAGGACGTGGTCGTCGTGGACGTGGTCGAGGAAGAATGACTGTGTCGGAACCCGTTAGATCGGGTCAAGGATCTGATAATGAGATACCACTGCCACCACCACCCCCAGCTGTTGGTGTTGAGCAGTAAGCTCAGACGGGGGATGACGCTGTGTCGCAGGCTGTGCTGCGAGTTTTGGAAATGGTGGCTGGAGCTGGTGGAAATATGGGAGCTCAGAAATTTGTACCCGAGCGACTCCGAGCCAATGGGGCTGAGATGTTTCGAGGAGTATCGGGTGTGGCACCCAGTACGGCTGAATATTGGTTGGAGGCAACCGAGCGTATTATGGATGAACTCGATCTGACCCCTGAGGAGAAACTAAAAGGAATGGTGGCACTGCTACGCGATGAAGCGTATCAATGGTGGTTAACAGTTCGGGACGGTGCCACAGCTGAGGATCTGACCTGGGAATATGTTAAGGAGGTATATCAGAAGAAGTATGTCGGCACGCGTTACACTGATGCGCAGAGGAAAGCTTTTCTGGGGCTGGTTTAAGGGAACAAGTCCGTGGCAGAATATGAAGCTAAATTTCTGAGGTTGAGTCGATATGCTAAAGGAGTAGTAGCTACGAAGCATGAGCAATGTGTCCGATTTGATCGGATTAAGGGATGATTTGAGGTTGTTAATAGCACCACATCAGGAACGGGAGTTTTCTGCCTTAGTAGAGAAAGCTAAGGTAGCTGAAGGAATTAAGGATTCAGCAAGGCAGCACACTGATCAGAACAGGCCAAAAAGAGGTTTTGGATCGTCTGGACCATTTGAGAATAAGAGGCCTAGAGTTGATGGGCCACAAGGTCAGCAAGCTGGTACTGGAGGGCAATATCGTACCTGTGATCAGTGTGGGAAGAAACACTTAGGAGATTGTTTGAAAAAGACTGGAGGATGCTTTAGGTGTGGGTCCAAGGACCACATGATTAAGGATTGTCCTATGAGGCCAGATGGAAATCGACCAGTGGCTCAGAATGTTAATCAGGCTGGTAGAGGTGGTCAGCAGCCTCAGCGAGGTCATGGTCCGAATGGCCGAGGAAATGGCGCTGGAAGAGAACGGGGAGCACCAAGCGGAGGTGCTGAAGGTTTAGATGCAAGGCAGCCAAGGTTGGTATATGCAGTTGGCCATCGCGAGGAGGAAGATGTGCCAGATGTGACAACGGGTACGTTCCTTATTTCTGGAATACCTTAATTGCCTTGTTCGGTTAGCTTTTTCTTATATTGCTAAGTGAAGTGCCCGAAACCTTGGATGTGAACCTAGAGACTGTGCCTAGGAAGTATAATAGTATTATTAAGATTAGAGTGCGCAACGGAAGCGTAGTGTAGTGAGTAGGAGCGCATTTAGCCAAGTAATTTCGAGGACGAAATTATTTTAAGGGGGTAGAACTGTAACATCCTGGAAATGGGCCTATGCATTGTTGATTAAATTATACGAAATGGCATGTCTTATGTGTTATGAATGTATTATGAACATTTTTGGAAATGTCATGTCTTGGAAATGTAAGGAAATGTCCTGGAAATGTAAGGAAATGTCTTGTCTTGGAAATGTAGGGAAATGTCCTGGAAATGTAAGGAAATGCTTTAGGAATGTTAAGTTTCAAAAGAGGAAAGTAAACATTTTTGGAAACTTGGAAATGTAAGGAAATGATTTAGAAATGTTAAGTTTAAAAGAGGCAAACGAACATTTTTGGAAACTTGGAAATGTAAGGAAATGTTAAGTTTTAAAGCTTAAAAGGAGAAAGCTAAGGCAAGGTGGCCTTAAGAAAATTAAAAGAAGAAATTTGACACACAAATGGGCATGGAAAAGTGGCTTGGAGATGCCACTTAAAGCCCAGTAAGTGACGCCACAAGCAGGTGCAATTGGGCCTGGGTTCGAGTCACTTGGGGAGCAAATAAAAGAATTTTATTTTGGTACAAGGAACAAGAGAAGTGGACGGCATTAAGGCTCTATAGGGAGGTGTTTTATTGTTGTTAAAATTTGGCAAATAGATGGACAATGATGGATTATTATTAGTATTAATTTTATTAAGAGATAAGAGATAAATTAAAGGATTATTCTTTAATTGATAAAGATATGAGAGTGGTGGCCAAGTAAGGGACTCTAGTCTAGTAATTTTGGCTAAGAAAGGAAGAGTAAGGCTATTCTTCATTCATTCTTTTCTCTTCAAGAAAGCCTCTGCAAAAATTCTCTAAAGTTTCTCCTCTTCTCTCTACCGAAACTCTCTAGCAACCATCCTTCTCTTCTCTTTCATTTGTTAGGCCGAATCTATAGTCCACCATTGCCAAAATTCTCAAGTTTTCTTTTCTTTATTTTTGTGAAAACCGAATACTCCAAGAGAACCCCTAGCCGATTTCTCCATTAAATCCCAAAAGCCGAAACCTTGAGATTATCGTCTAGTCATCAAAGCCGATTTCTTTAAGGGGCTTCTAGCAAAGGTGCTGCCGATTTCTTCAAAGGGTAAGATCCAAAATTGGTTTCCATTCTTTATATTTTAGACTTTCGAAATTTAGAGGCTAATCCCTCATATTGTATTTTGGCCGAAACTATGGAAGGGAATTTCGGGATTTAGGTGGTGTCGACTACAAGGAAGAAGAAGTTCTTTTCCCGAAGGTACACCATAGGCCGCGTGTTCCCTAGTTATTCGGTGAGTTTCGGGATTTAAAATCCACAAGGTAAGTGTCTATAGCATTCGGCCAAGGCTTATTTTGGTATGAAGATCTATTTCTTATTTCGTTTAAAAGCCGAAACTAATCTATTCAAGTAATCTAGTGATTGCCGATTTCAAGAAAGAAGGATACAAAGTTTCGGGACTTGATTCTTAAGTCAATCGGCAACAAGGTAAGTTTTAGTGTACTAATCCTACTAGGATTTGGATTTATGGCCGAATGGCTCTTTACTAAGTATTAAATGATTGATTAAATGTAGAGATCTAAGATCTAAGGCATTAGATCAAGCTTTTCAGGATTTGGATTGGAAACCTTAAGCGAATTAGGTGTGTACCTCACACTATTTCTTGATATATTTATGGCAATATTTAATATGTATGTGACTATAAGAATGTGTAAGAATATGGCTAAGGTACCATGTAATGGTACAAAAGTACTCAGGTACGTTTCCTACTCCTACTAGGAATATGAAATTATGTTATATATGTAACCTGTGAAAAGTGATAAGAATGTGAAATTATGTAATATGCATGATATGAATGATATGGGGCATTCGGGTTATATTATGAAAAGGGGAAGTGAATGTGGTGACCTAAGACCACGATATCTGAATGTGGTGACATAAGACCACGTTTTCTGAATATGGTGTCTCATGACACAAAATATGTATCTGGTGGCTATGCCACGAATTTTATAAGGGCGATGAGCACATCGACTGCAGCGACTGCCTTCGATGGTGTGTAGCGGATGGAGGGTTGACTTAGTAGTCCCCGCGGTGTGCAGGTTGGTACGGGTGATGTGTAGCGGATGGCATATAGGTTTGGGTTCGGGTTGCATCATTATTTTATATTTGTTATATGAATAAGTATGTGATATGATATTGTATGCCTAAATTGTTAAGTTTTAGTGTTGGTTACACATTGAGTCTGTTTGACTCACCCCGTTGGGGAATATTTTCTTCCAGGCGATGATTAGTAATGGACCGGGTCGGCAGGAGCTTAAAGGTGGCCATGCACAGCAAGGAAAATTTTATTATTTGGACTTTTATTCTATTTAAGCATTTTAATTTATTTTTTGGGAATTATTTGATGTAATAAGGCCATGGTTGGATTACTTTAGTTTACTCTTATTTACTATGTACGAATTTTTATCAAGCAAAGTTTTAAGTAAATTTAATTTAAAATAAACTCTTATATTTTGTCACCTGAAATAAATGGGTTTTCAATATAAAATAAACTCGTTTTCAACTCAAGCCCAACCCAAAACAATCTTTCTTTCAAAACACACAAGTTTTCCTAAGTAACAAAAGAATTTTGAACCGGTTTACTTCGAGGAACATATCAGATCCGGTCAAGGCTCGTGGGCCGGGTTTGGGGTGTTTCAATAATTACATTAACTGAGAATAATAATCCTAATAACACGAGCTTTTCTTTCGGTATATGAACTTTAACTGTATAAGCTCACCACTACTGAATTTTTAATAATTTTTTTAAGAACAAACTAAATAATACAAGATCGATTTAACTACTAGAATAATATAATTAGGTAACTTGATCAAATCAAATCTCGATTAAGGGGCAGTCAAAAGATAGGGTGATAACAATTACAAAGGCTTTGGGTTAATATTAGTAGGTGAGTTAATAAAAAGTGTTTGTTAGGATCAATGGGGTTCACTATGGGTTAATTGTGAAGGTAGGCTTTTTAAAGGAGTAAGTGGGTTAAAACCTAGGTGCCTTTATCATCTCGGTATATCAAATCAAAAGTCTGGTCTCGATATGCATAAACGAGGCAAGTTCTAGAATAACAGTTCTTGGTAGACACATTCATAATCAAAGAATGAGCATGAAAAGGAATACATGCTTTGTAAGGCTCAAAATCTCACAAAAATTATGGGTGTTTTGACATCATCCTTGTGAAATTCAAATTTCAAAGTAGTATTCAAATTTAGGTCAACAACCTAACAAAAATTTTAATTCGTGAAAAATAGACTTATCATGCTTACTTCTCTAGTATCTTAAAATTTAATCGTCAATGCACAATTAACTACAATTTATTCTAAAACATGTTGATAAAATCATAAATCATTAGAAATTTCAGCCTAATTAGTAATATGACAACTTTGCATAAAAACAAGACTAAATCAGGGATTTGAGAATAATGAAAAAAGTTTGGCACTGTTATTCCACTTTTACCCTTAGGGATTTGAGAATAATGAAAAAAAGTTAGGCATTTTTACCCCCCCACACTTAAGATGTACATTGTCCTCAATGTACAAAGATAAATAATATTTTTATTTTTATAGAAATCAAAAGTAAGGGTGAGAGGTACTCCTTGAATTCTTGGGCGGGTTTGGTGGAGGATGTGGTGAATACGGTGAAGGCGTCGGTATGGTGGTGGTGTTGGTTCCCAAGCTCTGCGCTAGATGAAAAAGTTGGGGAACTCGTGAAGGATTAGCTAGGGGTTATTAAGACATAAATAAACTAAATTAAATATAAAATTAAAGAAAAGCAAGATAAAGGGAAGGAGACTAAGAAGGAAAACGAAAATAAAAGAAAAGAAAAATAGACCGAAGAGTCCTTATTGAAGGATGGTTCGCAAGGTGGGTGCGACTTTTAAGGCTGCGGAGGTGGTGGCGGTGGTGAGAGTGGGGTGGTTATCATGGTGATCGGCGTGATTCCCTAGCAGCCTGTTGAACCTGACACTAAAAAACTAAAAGAAAATTAAACAAATGCAGCAGAAGAGAAGTTTAGATAAGGAAAATAAAGGAGAAGAGAGACAAAAAGAGAAATTTAATTGGTCTCAAAGACCCTTGGCTTGGTGATTAGTCGAAGTTGCCGGCATGAACTCATGTTGACTGTTCTCCTTTGGGGAGACTACGCTTAGCTTCTTCCACTTCTTCAACATGATTTTGTGTGGCTCAAGAGTATTAGAGATTTATGGAGTGAGAAGTCTAAGAGGGTGAGGAGTGAAAATAAAGGAAAACAAAGATAAAACCAGATGGAGGGAAGGGAAAGGGTTGTGGGTTTAAATAAGAGTTCAAATCTACCATGTCCCCACGGCCGTGGTCCTAGGGTGTGTCGATTTACACGGTCGCCTCGCACGGCCTTGTGTTTGGGTGTGTTGTTATACCCTGCCCGTGTTCCAAATCACCACGCCCATGTTTGTAAAGTTGTATGTTGGCACGGTCGGGTTGCACAGGCGTGTCTTGCCCGTGCTCGATAAGTCAATAGCTTCACACGGTTTTCCCGCACGGGCATGTTCTGCCGGTGGTGTGAAAGTCAGTAGCTTCGCACGATTGAGGGGCACGGCTGTGCCATTCTGTCGATGCCCGTGGGGAAGGTGGTTGGATCCGTGGCGTGGGAGGGTGGTTGGACTGAATTGCAGGCCTCTGTTTTGTCAATGTGGTGGTTCCGCTGGTCCACACGGCCACGAACTCGGCCGTGTGTAAGGCCATGTGGCCTAGGAATCTGCACTTTTGGTTAGTTTAAAAGGAGAAAAAGAAAGAAAAATAAAAAGGAATAAAAATGTCTTTAAAAAGAAATAGGGTTAGTGCTTGGGTTGCCTCCTGAGAAGCGCTTGTTTATAGTCTTAAGCTAGACTTTCCTCGTATTTGAAAATTTTAGGGAGGTTTAAAGGTTTGAATATCTTCCCTCAGGCTGAAATTTCTATTTCCTTGACAAAGTTGAAGTCGAGAAGCTTTTACCTTGAAATTACCGAATATTAGATTGCTTACCTCGACTATTTCGTGTGGGAAGATATCGTGTACCTTAAGAAGAATTTCTCCTTTTGCCCTCAGGTCTGTTGTAGTGATGTGAGGATCGGTTTTGTCTAACAGTACCTGTTCTCCTATTTTGAAGCGGTTGGATGTCCCTACGAGCTCTTCTGGTGGTTCTTCTGGTTTTACTTCGTGTGGATCTGGTTCTTTTTTGTCGTGTTTTTGCTGCTCTTCTAATTGGTCGACCCTAAGGCTTTGTTCCTTGTGTGATTCTACTTTGTTGACTTGGGGTCTATGAGTTGGCTCAGGTTTGTGTCCTTGTGATGTTTCCTGTGATGGAGGTTGAACAAGTTGATTTTCAATTGAAGTGACTTTCTTACCTTCATCAACTGTTGTCCTGGCCGAGTCGAGAGCTTGAAGATTGATCGATTCATAGCCTACACGAAGTATGAGTTCACCTGTGGCAACATCGATTTTAGTCTTGGCAGTTGCTAGAAAAGGTCTTCCTAAAATTAAGTGGATTGAATTATCCTCATCCATGTCTAAGACAACAAAATCTATTGGGAAAACAAATTTATCAATTTTTACGAGAACATCTTCAATAATGCCCCTAGGGATTCTAACAGTTTTATCAGCTAATTGAATACTCATCCTAGTTTGTTTGGGCTTCCCTAGACCTAATCGTTTAAAAAGTGAATAAGGCATGACATTTATTCTTGCCCCTAAATCGGCTAACGCATTATCAATACTTAAACTACCAATTAAACATGGAATTGTAAAACTCCCTGGATCTTTTAGTTTCTATGGTAGTCTATTTTGTAACATTGCCGAGCATATTGTGTTTAGTTCCACGTGGTGCTCTTCATCTATTTTGCGTTTGTTAGTCAAGAGCTGTCTTAAAAATTTCCTTGAGTCTGGCATCTGAAAAAGAGCTTCAAGAAGAGGTAAGTTAATATGTAATTTCTTTAAAAGTTTAAGGAACTTACCGAACTATTCTTCTGATTCGTCTCTTTTTATGGCTTCGGGGTAAGGTATGCTAGGTTGGTACTCTTTAATTACCGATTTGGCTTTTCTTGTGTTACCTCTGTTTTACCTTCGTCTACCTTATTTTTTGGCCTTGGATCAGGTTTATCTAACCCCTTATTATCCTGAGCTGTGATGGCTTGAATTTGCTCCTTAGGGTTAATCTCAGTGTTGCTTGGTAGACGTCCTTACGGTCGTTCTGACATCAACTTTGCGAGTTGTTCAACTGTATTAGTGACTTCCTCGACTGACTTAGTAATTTCCCCAATTCGGCTCTCATTGCTTTTGATTGTTCTCTCAGTTTCTTGGATACGTTTCTCTGTGTCTGCTGAGAATTTTGCCATCATCTCCTCGAGGGTTGGTTTCTTCTCTTGTGGGTAGGGCTGATTTTGGAAATTTTGAGGAGGTTGTTGCCTTTGATTTCCTTGATTTCCTTGACCTCCCCACAAAAAATTTGGGTGGTTCCTCCAACCTAGATTGTAAGTGTTACTATAAGGATTATTATTGGATCGGAAGTTATTACCTATATAGTTCATCTGGTCGCTCTCTGCTTTCGGTAGGTAGGGTGGGTACTCAGGATTCGCCACGGTTCCACTTGCGTCGCATTGTATGACTGGCTGTGCCTACGAAGAACACAAACTATCAAGTTTTTTATTCATTATCTCTAGCTGCGTTGATAGCATGGTCATGGCATCGAAGTTGAAAACTCCTGCTGATTTTGTCAGTTTAGTTCTTGAAGCCTGCCATTGATAATTATTCAGTGACATCTCCTCAATGAACTCGTAGGCTACTTCTGGAGTTTTGTTGTTCAGGGTTCCACCGGTGGCTGAATCAATCAGTTGCCTCGTTGAGGGATTTACACCGATATAAAAGGTTTGGACTTGTAGCCACAAGGGTAAGCCATGGTGTGGGCACCTCCTCAAGAGATCCCTGAATCTCTCCCATGCGTCATATAATGTCTCTAAATCCATCTGCACAAAAGAAGAGATATCATTTTGCAATTTGGCTATTTTAGCCGGTGGAAAATATTTCATTAAAAACTTTTCGGTCATTTGATCCTATGTAGTGATTGACCCTCGTTGTAACGAGTTTAACCAATGTTTAGCTTTATTTCTCAATGAAAAAGGAAATAACCGAAGACGTATGGCATCATCAGAAATGCCATTTATTTTGAAAGTTTCACAGAACTCTAAAAAGTTAGCTATATGCGTGTTTGGATCTTCGTCCTGCAAACCATCAAATTGAACAAACTGTTGAATAATTTGTATTGTGTTAGGCTTTAATTCAAAATCGTTAGGATCGCCTGGTTTCCCGACGATTCCTACGAGCGGTCGCTTCAATATCACTGTCGTATACCAAAGGTCCTCTCGGGTTCCTTCTAGTCATAAACTAGAGGTACCTGCTAGAAAAAGAAAGAAGGAAAATTTCAACAAAAAGTAAAAATAAAAATAAAAAAATAAATTGTGAAAAATAAAAAATAAAAATTATGGCTAAAGTAATAAAAATAGAGTTTTCTTAAAATTTTAGTTCCCCGGCAATGGCGCCAAAAACTTGATCGCTGAAATTAGAGCTTTAAAATTTATAAAAGAATGATCGAACTTGGGGACTAACTCTGACAACGATTAAAGGCAAGTGTACCTATCGAACAGTAGTATAGCTTAGGCAAGACAGGATTATCGAACCCAAAGGAACTAAAAGTATTAATACGAACTTTCTTTTTATTAATTAGCCTTAAAATTAGAGTGAAGATTCCTTTAAACTAAATTGACAAGAACTAAACTAAGGACACAAAGACAAAAAGGACGATTTGGAAAATAACTTAATAAAAACTCAATTGATCACGACGATACCCTCAGGAAGAATCCACTTAGACTTCATTTGTTATCTAACCCTGAATTATACGATTTCTTTACTTAGCTTGATCCGTAAGACTCCCTAACCTATATTAAACCCTCTCTCGAGGCGAATAACATCTAACCCTAGGTTAATTAGTGGAACTCTCGTTCGCTTATAATAACCCCCTAGGATAGCAGTAAATTGATCAATGGACTCTCATATTAGGTTTTACCCTAATCCGACAAAAATCTCGTAACCCTATCTCTAGGCGTTCGATCAACTCCGCTTAATTATGGTAGATCTACTCTTAGACAGGGTCTATTCCTCCTCCACCTAAGCACATTAGATTTGGATTAAGCAACATAATTAAGAACAAACTAAGTAATTCATCATATAACTTAAAAATCAAATAACAAGATTCGTCTAGGTTTCATCCCCTTAGGTATCTGAGGGGTTTAGTTCATAATGAATAAAGAAAACATCGCAACAGAAAAGATAAAACAAAACAGAAGAAATCCCTAAAACCCCCTGAAGGAATTCAAGGATAATTTCACCGTCTTGAGTATAATTCTGGCTTCCTGGGATGGATCAACTGGCTATCCTCGCGTTATTCCCGAACTCTGACCTTTTCGGCTTGGCTCCATGGCCTAGCTTTTACTGTAACATCCGGGATTTTAGGGGTCTGCATTAATGTCATGTTTGTGTGTATTTTATGCTTAGCATGATTGTATGTGTGTGTTTGGGAGTCCCGGGAGGGGCTAAGTTAAGCTAGAAGCCTTGGTAAAAATTTGTGTTTTGAAGCTTTGGAAGGGGGATAGCCGATTGGGGTAGGTTACATAAATAATTCTGGCAATTGAAAGCGTAATAAGCACAGTGGTAAGGTGGCAAGGAGACTCCACCAAGTATGCAGGAAGGTGGCGTCATTATGGGAGTGTAGGGCAAGGGTTTGAATCACGCTGACGGCAAGGAGGTGGAGCTTTATTTTGCATTTTTGTGGCAAGGGGAGAGGAGGTATTGGACGGCATTGGGACTCTGAATGGATGAGAGGTGGACCTGGTCAAATTTTCAAATGTGTGGTGGAGAGTTACTCAAGTGATTTGAATAGTTCAAATCAGTTCAAATGAGTGGAAAAGGAATTTTAGGAGGAAATCTAGGAGGAAGCAAGTGGTTGGGTGTTAGCCGAAATCTTGAGTGGACTAAGGGGGTGGATACATTCGGCTTTGGTAGGGGAGTATGAGCCGAAATTTTGAGGTGTTCTTTGGATGAGGGAGTGTTAGTGTCATTTTCGGTTTTGTGAGTGAGAGCTCTTGAGCATTTTCCCTAGTGTGCTGAAATCTTGAAGTTGCCATTCGACATTCTCTTTTTCAAAGCTAGCCGAACCAAGCTCCTCATCATTCTTTAATCTTCTTTGTATTTCCCGAATATCTCATTCTCTCAAGTATTCAACCACAACCGATTCTTCCAAGCAACCTTCTCTTCTCTCATTTCATTTGCATGTGTGTCGCAAGTGGAAACATCTATTACTTCTTTTCTTTTCTTTTTTGTCCATATTCCCTATAGCCGATTTGTCCATTAGCATCAAAATTCGAATCCCATATTCATTCTTGTGAGAATCATTAAGCCGATCACTTCTTTTGAAACTTTTTCTCTGCGTTGGCCGAATGTGTTCTTTACTGTCGACTTCTTGGTAGTCGATTGTTCACTTCAACCTTAGTCATTTCATTCGAAGGGCGTACCTAAATTGAAGGGATCTAGTTTCCATAAAGGAAATTGGTAAGTGTTATGGCCGAATAGATCAAGGGAGGTTTCGATTTTTGTTGGTATAAGGAAAGACTATCTTTTTGCATTTAGTTTTGGGAAAACGATTTCTCATACGGGATTATGTAGGTACACAATCGACTTCTTAAGCAAAAGCCGAAACTTCAGTACCCTGCCGATCTAGGTAAGCCTCTGTTCATTCGAATAAATATTCTTAGATCCATGTACTCAATTGGGTTTTTTTGATTAAGTTAATCTGATGGAGCCAAGTCCTAGCCAAACAAAGGAGGGGGTTGGAAGCGCAGTTCCTACCCCTAGATTCAAGAAGCGGGCGGTGTCAGCTGTACGCAACTGGCCACCGGGTTACGGGCCAGCTTCGGAAAGGGATAAGCAAATAGTAGTGATCCCTGCAAGTGAGGGTGTCAGTGAGATCAAGAGTGTTGTTCTCTGTGTTTACAGGTGTGTAACCCCTACACTTTTCCTTGTAAATCAATATGACTATGTATGTGTTAATGTAACTATGAATAGTGAAGACTAATGGTACCCTTCAAGGGTACAGTTCGTTGCTTCAGGTATGTACGTTACATTAAAAACCTTGTCGATAGTGGTTACATTCACTTGCATGAAAGCATGAGTATCTTTGATATGGCATGAAATAAACATATAGCATGTTACGTACATAACTTTGTATATTGCATGGGCACCAGGGTTATAATGAAAAGGGGCAGTGTTTCGGTGGTTTTACCACAATATTTCGCTGACTCATGTCACAATATGATTCTTTCGGCGACGTTGTCACATTATCCGGTGGTTATGCCACGTATTAAGGGCGATGAGCAGTTGACTGCAGCGACTGCCTTCGATGGTGTGTAGCGGATGGAGGGTCGATTTAGTAATCCCCACTGGTGTGATTGGCAGGTACGGGTGGTGTGTAGAGGATGGATATCTAGGTGGTTTCGGGTTGCATCATCGTTATATGTGTGATCTATTGTGCTTTGATTATGGGCTAAAGGCCAGAGTATGAATTCGGATGGGCTTTGCCCAAAATGCTTGTGATAAAAGGCTAAAAGCGGTTGAGAATTTTGTGTTGGTAATTGCACACTGAGTCTGTTGACTCACCCTTCGTGGACAAACATTTTGCAGGTGACGCATAGTGCAGTGGACGGGTCGGCAGGGACTGTGTGGTGGCCATGCTCATTCATTCGGGATTCCACTGTTGAACTTTTCGTTATTTAAGTACTTTCTTCAGATTTATTTTCGGGTTTTCATGATGTAATAAGGCCATTATTTAACTTGTTTTGATTTTTGCATTTTCAAGTTTTAATTTAATGCAACGTTAATCAGGTGAACATTTAAGAATTTTTCCTAAAGAATAACTGAAGTTTTATTACGTAATCAAATTAATGGTTTTCAACTAAATGAGCTTTAAAATTCGACAAATCTTTATAACACGTGAAGTATGATGGTAACGATTAAACGAGACACAAATTTCTAAAAGCCAACACGGTTCCAAACTTGATAAGCTATATACTTGTTTTAAACTGGTCTATTTTACAAAAAGGAAATCGAAATTTGAGTTAAACTCTTCACAAGAAACATGCCAGATCCGGTCGGGGATCGTGGGCCGGGTTTGGGGTGTTTCAATTTGGTATCAGAGCCAGGTTTAAAAACTCGGCCTTGGGTTTTGAGGCCCACGATGTTTTCAAAATTTGTATTAAAAGTTGGTTTGGGAAATTTTTCATGAAATGGTCTTATGGAAGCATGGCACCTGAGTTCTCAGCCCAAGTCCGCCAGGTAAGTTCTCTGGATGTTAAATAATTTGTATATTGTGAATTGATGTGCGTTACTATAGATGGACTAGGAAACCATACTATAGAGATAAGAACCCTTAGGTATATGAGTGCTCTTGCGGAAAAGAACTACTGAATTTCCCTTTGCATAAAATTACTCTTTAATCAGCAAGTGAAAAGAAAGCTAATGCATAAAACTTGTAAAAACAGATAAAACGCGACAGTAGATATGAGTACTAGGGGACGGGGTCCTAATACGAGTGGATGTGGCAGAGGCAGAATCACTGTGTCCGAACCAGCAGGGTCTAGACACGGGTCAGGGAATGAGGTGCCCTTACCGCCAGTTGGAGAAGCAGAATTCCAGGACCAAACCGGAGGGGATGACGTGATATCCCAGGCTATGTTGCGAGTGTTGGAGAGAGTTGCCGAGGTAGGTTTAGGTGGAGGGGCTCGAAAGTCGGTGCCAGAGCGGCTGCGGGCAAACAGACCTGAGGTGTTCAGGGGCGTCTTTGGGGTGGCCTCAAATGTTGCTGAATATTGGTTGGAAGTAGTCGAAAGGATTATGGACGATCTGGATTGCACGGCTGAGGAGAAACTGAAAGGGGTGGTGTCACTACTTCGGGATGAAGCGTACCAATGGTGGCTCACTGTTAGAGAGGGTACTCAGGTGGACTAGATTGATTGGGATTACTTGAAGAAGATGTTTTAAGGGAAGTACATAGGGGCGAGTTATGTGGATGCTCAGAGGAAGGCATTCTTGAACTTGGTACAATTGAGTAAATCTGTAGCCGAGTATGAAGCGAAATTCCTTCGATTGAGCCGATATGCCCGGGGAATCGTGGCGACTGACTATGAGCACTGCGTACGGTTCGAAGATGGGCTTTGAGATGAGTTGAGAGTGTTAATAGCTCTGCAGCGGGAGAGGGATTTTGCAGTGTTGGTGGAGAAAGCGAAAATAGTCGAGGAGGTGAAGCGGACCGAGAGACAGAATAGGGACAGAGGTCAAGGTAAAAACAAGAGGAGTTATGGATCATCGGGGACATCCGGGAGTTTCCAGAAAAGACCTAGAATTGATGGGCCGCGAGATCAGCAGGTTGCCGTGGGAGGTCAGTATCGTACTTGTGCTCAGTGTGGGAAGATGCACCCGGGGGAGTGTTGGAAGAAAACAGGGGGATGTTTTAAGTGTGGGTCCAAAGATTATATGATTAGGAACTGTCCACTGGAAACTGACAGGAGCCGACCAACAAGTCAGGGTTTTAATCAGACTGGAAGGGGTGGACAGCAGCTGCCGAGGGGTCGTGGTCCGGTTGGCAGAGGTAATGGTTCTAGTCGAGGTTGCGGGATGCCGGGTAGAGGAGTTGGTAATGCAGATGCGAAGTAGCCTGGTCTGGTGTATGCAGTTCGTCGAAGGGAGGATGGTGACGCACCGGACGTCATAACCGGTACGTTCCTTATAGCTGATAAGCCTTTCTTTACTTTGATTGATGTTGGCTCGACCCACTCATATGTTGCATGTAGAATAGCTGAATCATTAGGTGTAGCATCTGAATTGGCTGCTAGGGAAATGACTGTAGTAAGCCCTTTAGGACAGACAATAGTGGTGAATAAATTATTCCGGAGTGTACATCTAGAAATTCAGAGAGTAGTGTTTCCAGCCAATTTGATGGAACTACCTTTCGGGGAATTTGATCTCATTTTGGGCATGGACTGGCTAGTAGAACATCGTGCTAAATTGGATTGCGCAGCTAAACGAATGGAGTTGAGGATCCCAGAGGATGAGGAGATAGTCGTAATAGGAGAAAGAAGAAACTATTAGTCTAACGTAGTCTCCGCATTGAAAGCCGACAGGATGGTTCAAAAAGGGTGCAAGGCATATCTAGCCTTCATTAATTCTCTGGATGCAAATGAAGAGGGAGTCAGTGGAGTTCGAACAGTAAGGGAATTCGTGGACGTCTTTCCTGAGGAGCTGCCAGGGCTACCCCCGGACAGGGAGGTGGAGTTTGGAATTGATTTACTGCCGGGTACAGCTCCGGTATCAATTGCTTCGTATAGGATGGCGCCAAAAGAGTTGGTAGAGCTTAAAGCTCAGATTCAAGAGCTGTTGGACCGTGGGTTTATTCGACCGAGTGTATCTCCGTGGGGGGCGCCGGTGTTATTCTTGATGAAAAAAGATGGGACCATGCTCATGTGTATAGATTATCGTCAACTGAACAAGCTAACGATTAAAAACAAGTACCCGTTACCAAGGATCGACGATCTGTTTGACCAATTAAAGGGAGCTGCGGTCTTCTCCAAGATAGACTTGAGGTCAGGATACCATTAGCTGAAGGTTAAGGAAGGGGATATACATAAAACGACGTTTTGGACTCGCTACGGCCACTACGAGTTCTTACTAATGCCATTCGGCCTGACAAATGCACCAGCGGCGTTCATGGATATGATGAACCAGGTCTTCCAACCCTATTTAGACCAGTTCATTGTGGTGTTTGTTAACGACATTTTGGTGTACTCCAAGACGGAGGAGGAGCACGATTTGCACTTACGAATGGTTCTGCAGATTTTAAGAGAGAAGAAGTTATACGCGAAATTTAGCAAGTGTGAGTTTTGGTTGAAGGAGGTCACGTTTCTGGGTCACGTGGTATCTGCAGAAGGAATTCGGGTAGATGCCCAGAAAATTGAAGCTGTCCTAAATCTGTGGCAGAGGTTAGAAGTTTCTTAGGGTTGGCAGGTTACTACAGAAGATTTGTGGAAGGGTTCTCCTTAATTGCAGCACCCTTAACAAGTTGTTGTGGAAAGGAGTGTCATTTGTTTGGACGAATAAGCAACAGGAAAGCTTTGAGAAGCTGAAGAAGATTTTAACAGAGGCACCCGTGTTAATTCAGCCGGAGGCTGGTAAGGAGTTCGTGGTGTACTGTGACGCATCTCACACGGGATTAGGGTGTGTGTTAATGCAGGAAGGAAAGGTTGTTGCGTATGCTTCTCGTCAATTAAGACCTCATGAAAGTAATTATCCCACGCATGACTTGGAATTGGCGACAGTGGTGTTCGCTCTAAAAATCTGGAGACACTATCTATATGGAGAGAAGACTATCATCTACACCGACCATAAAAGTCTGAAATATCTCCTTACCCAGAAGGAGTTGAATCTGAGGCAGTGTAGATGGGTTGAATTGTTGAAGGATTACGACTGCACAATTGAATATCACCCAGGGAAGGCTAACGTGGTGGCAGATGCATTAAGTCGGAAGGCAATATTAGACATTAGGGCGATGTTTGCCCATTTAAGCTTATTTGATGATGGAAGCTTGTTAGCCGAGCTCTAAGTAAAACCAACATGGGTGGATCAGATCAAGGAAAAATAGTTAACAGATGATGGTTTGAGTGCTCAAGTTCTGCGGATACAGGATGGTGGGTTAGAGGATTACAGTGTGAACAGTAATGGAGTTCTATGTTTTCGCAGAAAAATGTGCATGCCAAAGGACAAGGAATTGAGACAAATGATACTTCGGGAAGCACATAATAGCCCTTACGCTATGCATCCTAGAGGGAGTAAGATGTATCGGGATTTACGTGAGCAATTTTGGTGGCCTGGTTTGAAGCAGGAAGTCACAGAGTATGTGGGAAAGTGTCTGACGTGTCAGCAGGTTAAAGCCGAGCATCAGTTGCCTTCAGGATTATTGCAGCCGATAAAGATACCGCAATGGAAATGGGAAAGAATCATTATGGACATCGTTAGTGGGTTACCCCTTACACCTACTAAGAAGGATTCGGTATGGGTGATCGTGGATCGACTGACAAAACCTGCCCATTTCATACCAGTTCGAGTTGATTATTCTCTTCAAAGGTTGGCTAAGTTGTATGTGGCTGAAATAATGAGGTTACATGGGGTACCGGTATCAATCATATCAGATAGGGATCCGAGGTTTATGTCACGTTTTTGGAGGGCACTACATCAGGCGTTGTGGACGAGAATGGATTTCAGCACAGCCTTTCATCCTCAGACTGATGGGCAATCTGAGAGGGTAATCCAGATATTAGAAGATATGTTGAGGGGATGTATCCTTGATTTCAGAGGTAGCTGGGAAGAGTTTTTGCCGTTGGCTGAATTTGCGTACAACAACAGTTACCAGTCTAGTATTCGGATGGCGCCCTACGAAGCACTATACGGACGGAAGTGTCGAACTCCTACCTATTGGACAGAATTAGGGGAACGCAAAATTTTGGGTCCAGAGTTGGTTGCAGAGACAGAAGAACATGTTAAATTGATTAGGGCTCGTTTGAAGGAGGCATTCGATAGGCAGAAGTCATATGCCGATTTAAAATGGAAGGAGATAGAATTTGCTGTTGGCTATCAGGTTTTCTTGAAAGTGTCGCATTGGAAGAAGGTAATGAGGTTCAGACGGAAGGGTAAGCTGAGTCCCAAGTTTATCGGGCCATATCGGGTTTTGAAGCATGTGGGTCCGGTGGCATATCAACTAGAGTTACCTTCGGAGCTGAAGCAGATGCATGATGTGTTCCATGTGTCAATGCTTCGACGCTACAGATCGGATCCGTCTCATATTGTACCAGCGGAGGAAATTGAGTTAAGGCTAGATCTATCAAATGAGGAGGAACCGATTCAAATTCTGGAACGAGATGTCAAGGTGCTGAGGAGGAAGTCGGTTCCATTGGTGAAAGTCTTGTGGCGGAACCATGGAGCGGAAGAGGCAACATGGGAGCCGGAGGAAGTGATGCAGCAGCAGTATCCCCATCTCTTTATACCAGGTAATTTCGCAGCCGAAATTTCTTTAAGGGGGTAGAACTGTAACATCCGAGATTTTAGGGGTCTGCATTAATCTCATGTTTGTGTGTATTTTATGCTTAGCATGATTGTATGTGTGTGTTTGGGAGTCCTAGGAGGGGCTAAGTTAAGCTAGAAGCCTTGGTAAAAATTTGTGTTTTGAAGCTTTGGAAAGGGGATAGCCGATTGGGGTAGGTTACATAAATAATTTTGGCAATTAAAAGCATAATAAGCACAGTGGTAAGGTGGCAAGGAGACGCCACCAAGTATGCAGGGAGGTGGCGTCATTATGGGAGTGTAGGGCAAGGGTTCGAATCACGCTGACGGCAAGGAGGGGGAGCTTTATTTTGCATTTTTGCGGCAAGGGGAGAGGAGGTATTGGACGGCATTGGGACTCTGAATGGATGAGAGGTAGACCTGGTCAAATTTTCAAATGTGTGGTGAAGAGTTACTCAAGTGATTTGAATAGTTCAAATCAGTTCAAATGAGTGGAAAAGAGGAATTTTAGGAGGAAATCTAGGAGGAAGCAAGTGGTTGGGTGTTAGCCGAAATCTTGAGTGGACTAAGGGGGTGGATACATTCGGCTTTGGTAGGGGAGTATGAGCCGAAATTTTGAGGTGTTCTTTGGATGAGGGAGTGTTAGTGTCATTTTCGGTTTTGTGAGTGAGAGCTCTTGAGCATTTTCCTTAGTGTGCTGAAATCTTCAAGTTGCCATTCGGCATTCTCTTTTTCAAAGCTAGCCGAACCAATCTCCTTATCATTCTTTACTCTTCTTTGCATTTCCCGAATATCTCATTCTCTCAAGTATTCAACCACAACCGATTCTTCCAAGCAACCTTCTCTTCTCTCATTTCATTTGCATGTGTGCCGCAAGTGGAAACATCTATTACTTCTTTTCTTTTCTTTTCTGTCCATATTCCCTATAGCCAATTTGTCCATTAGCATCAAAAGTCGAATCCCATATTCGTTCTTGTGAGAATCATTAAGCCGATCACTTCTTTTGAAACTTTTTCTCTGCGTTGGCCGAATGTGTTCTTTACTGTCGACTTCTTGGTAGCCGATTGTTCACTTCAACCTTTGTCATTTCATTCGAAGGGCGTACCTAAATTGAAGGGATCTAGTTTCCATAAAGGAAATTGGTAAGTGTTATGGCCGAATAGATCAAGGGAGGTTTCGGTTTTTGTTGGTATAAGGAAAGACTATCTTTTTGCATTTAGTTTTGGGAAAACAATTTCTCATATGGGATTATGTAGGTACACAATCGACTTCTTAAGTAAAAGCTGAAACTTCAATACCCTGCCGATCTAGGTAAGCCTCTGTTCATTCGAATAAATATTCTTAGATCCATGTACTCAATTGGGTTTTTCTGATTAAGTTAATCTGATGGAGCCAAGTCCTAGCCAAACAAAGGAGGGGGTTGGAAGCGCAGTTCCTACCCCTAGATTCAAGAAGCGGGCGGTGTCAGCTGTACGCGACTGGCCACCGGGTTGCGGGCCAGCTTCGGAAAGGGATAAGCAAATCGTAGTGATCCCTGCAAGTGAGGGTGTCAGTGAGATCGAGAGTGTCGTTCTCCGTGTTTACAGGTGTGTAACCTCCACACTTTTCCCTGTAAATCAATATGACTATGTATGTGTTAATATAACTATGAATAGCGAAGACTAATGGTACCCTTCGAGGGTACAGTTCGTTGCTTCAGGTATGTACGTTACATTAAAAACCTTGTCGATAGTGGTTACATTCACTTGCATGAAAGCATGAGTATCTTTGATATGGCATGAAATAAACATATAGCATGTTACATACATAACTTTGTATATTGCATGGGCACAAGGGTTATAATGAAAAGGGGCAGTGTTTCGGTGGTTTTACCACAATATTTCGGTGACTCATGTCACAATATGATTTTTTCGGTGACGTTGTCACATTATCCGGTGGTTATGCCACGTATTAAGGGCGATGAGCAGTTGACTGTAGCGACTGCCTTTGATGGTGTGTAGTGGATGGAGGGTCGATTTAGTAATCCCCACTGGTGTGATTGGCAGGTACGGGTGGTGTGTAGAGGTTGGATATCTAGGTGGGTTCGGGTTGCATCATCGTTATATGTGTGATCTATTGTGCTTTGATTATGGGCTAAAGGCCAGAGTATGATTTCGGATGGGCTTTGCCCAAAATGCTTGTGATAAAGGCTAAAATCGGTTGAGAATTTTGTGTTGGTAATTGCATACTGAGTCTGTTGACTCACCCTTCGTGGACTAACATTTTGCAGGTGACGCATAGTGCAGTGGACCGAGTCGGCAAGGACTGTGTGGTGGCCATGCTCAGTCATTTGGGATTCCACGGTTGAACTTTTCGTTATTTAAGTACTTTCTTCAGATTTATTTTTGGGTTTTCATGATGTAATAAGGCCATTATTTAACTTGTTTTGATTTTTTCATTTTTAAGTTTTATTTTCATGCAACGTTAATCAGGTGAACATTTAAGAATTTTTCCTAAAGAATAACTGAAGTTTTATTACGTAATCAAATTATTGGTTTTCAACTAAACGAGCTTTAAAATTCGACAAATCTTTATAACACGTGAAGTATGATGGTAACGATTAAATGAGACCCAAATTTCTAAAAGCCAACACGGTTCCAAACTTGATAAGCTACATACTTGTTTCAAACTGTTCCATTTTACAAAAAGGAAATCGAAATTTGAGTTAAACTCTTCACAAGAAACATGCAAGATCCGATCGGGGCTCGTGGGCTGGGTTTGGGGTGTTTCATTTACGCCTTTTCAAAGGTGGCACTTAGGGGATATATATAGGCTCTTGGAATGCGATTCTTTCTCCCTAAGTATCCTTTTCCGACTGAAATTGTTCTTTCCAACGACAGAGGCACGACCATGACACACGCCCGTGTGGATCGACTTCAGACCGTGCTCGGACTTCTAATTTGAGGCACGACCGTGTGAGGCAGGGTTGAGGCCGTGCTCTAGGTGATTATCGAGGCACGACCATGTGAATTTTGGGCCAGGTAGTGTCATTCTCGTGCTAAGGCCCATTTACTTCATTTTGGGCCCGTTTTGAGTTCTTTTCATCCTTGGGTGCTTTCCTGGGTATAATACATGAAAAGAAAGGATTAAGAGCACCTTTTTATATAAATCAAGGATTAAATCATCGAAAAGTGAGCTAAATGTGGGTTTAAAATATGTTATAATTACGGTTTATCAATCATCCTCGTAAAGTTTCAAATTTCAAAGTAATATTCAAATTCAAGTTAACAACCTAGCAAAAAGTTTTGAAAATTTTTGTTCCTTATTTGATAAACCGTAAAAGCGACATATTTTAATCCCACATTTAGTATGCTTTTGGATGATTTAAGCCTCGATTGATATAAAAAGGTGCTCTTAATCCTTTTTTTTTCATGTATTATACCCAGGAAAGCACCCGAGGATGAAAAGAACATAAAACGGGCCCAAAACGGAGTAAATGGGCCATATCACGAAATCCACACGACCTGGACCTAAGCCCACACGACCATGCCACATTGATCATCTTGAACATGGCCTAACCCCCGAGTCACACGGCCGTGCCTCATTAAAGAAGTCCGAACACGGCTTGAAGACTAGTCACACGGGCGTGTGACATGGCCGTGTCCCTATCGTGGCAAAGAGCAATTTCATTCAGATTTGGATACTTTGGGGCAAAGAAACACATTCCAAGAGCCTATATAAACCCCTTAAGTGTTACCTGAAAGAGGGCGGCGAGCTAGGCCAAGGAGCCAAGCCGGAAAGGTCAGAGTTGTGGGAATCACTCGTAGATAGCCAATTGATCCATCTCTAGAAGCCGGAATTTTACTCAACGGCAGATCTCTTCTTCAATTCCTTCAGGGGGTTTTAGGGATTTCTTATGTTTTGTTTTATCTTTTCTTCTGAGATGTTATCTTTATTTATTATGAACTAAACCCTTCAGATACCCGAAGGGGATGAAACCTAGATGAATCTTGTTATTGTTTTCTGAATTATATGATAATTACTTAGTTTGTTCTTAATTATGTGAACTTAATCCAAATTTAATGTGCTTAGGTGGAGGAGGAATAGACCTTTCCTAAGAGTAGATTTAACATAATTAAGTGAAGTTGATCGCACACCTAGAGATAGGGTGACGAGATTTTGCCGGATTAGGGTGAAACCTAATATGGGAGTCCATAGATTGATTTACTGCTATTCTAGGGGGTTATTAAGTGAGAAAGAGATTTTCGTTAATTAACCTAGGGTAAGACGTTATTCGCCTCGAGAGAGGGTTTAGTATACGTTAGGGAGTCTTACGGATCAAACTAAGTGAATAAATCGTATGGTTCAGTGTTAATTACAAGTGAAGTCTAGGTGGATTCTTCTTGAGGGTATCGTCTTGATCAATTGAGTTTTTCTTCAAGTTTATTTCCTAATTCATTCTTTTTGTCTTTGCGTCTTAGCTTAATAATTAGTTAATTACAGATTAAAACAACTTCACTTATTTTAGGCTAAATAATAGAAAGAAAGTTAGTATTAGTACTTTTAGTTCTTGTGGGTTCGATAATCCGGTCTTGCCTAAGCTATACTACTGTTTGATAGGTACACTTGCCTTTAATCGTTGTCAGAGTTAGTTTCCAGGTTCGATCATTCTCTTTATAAATTTTAAAACTCCGATTCCAGCGATCAAGTTTATGGCGCCGTTGCTGGGGAGCTAAAATATTAAGAAAGCTCTATTTTTATTACTTTAGCCATTATTTTTATTTTTCCTCAATTTATTAAAATTTGATTTTGCTAAATTTTCTTTCTTTCTTTTCTTAGCAAGTACCTCTAGTTTATGACTAGAAGGAACCTGAGGGGACCTTTAGTATACGACAGTAAAATTGAAGCTACCGTTCGTAGGACTCGCAAAGAAATCAGGCGAGCCCTAAATTACACAGAGGAAAATCAAGAAGGCAGATCCAATCCTACTGAAGGGATGGACGAGAATAATCCACAACCACATGATGTGGGAGAAAACAGTGCTCCACGTACTATGTTTGATTATGCTAAACCGCATTTAACTGGAGCAGAATCGAGTATTGTTAGGCCTGCTATAGCTGCTAATAATTTTGAATTAAAGCCTAACACAATACAAAGGATTCAACAATTTGTTCAATTTGATGGTTTGCAGGACGAAGACCCAAACACTCATATAGCTAATTTTCTAGAGTTCTGTGATACTGTAACACCCCAAACCCGGCCCAAACACTACATCCGGATCTGGCATGTCACTAAAAAGATTTTTGTAAAAGATGTCGCAATTTCGGGAAATATTTTTCTTGTATTTAATCTTTTGTTCGGGAAAACTTAATAACTTGATAGGTTTAAATAAGATATAAATTTCATTTATTGTTTTATGAATTAAAACCAAAATCTTAATACATGCCTTAGTTTAATTAAAACTCAAGTGTCTAACAATAATGAAAGCCCAAAATAAAACCAAAACAAAGTATAATAGTCTAGTGGCCCGTGGCCTTATTACAACCATATTTAAAACCCACTTAAAATAAATTTCTTAGAAATAAATAAATGAAGTAAAGTCTTTTGCGGAAGTCCTTGGTTCTCTATCGCATAGCCACCTTGCTCTCCTCTCCAGCCCAGTCCGATGCGCTAAGTGTCACCTGAAATTGTTAAAATAATAGGGTGAGTCGCGAAACTCAGTGTGCAACCCTCGTGCACCATCAGATTGGGCCTTAGCCCATAGATCAGAATATAGACATAATATAGAAGATAACATACATAAAACCCAACCCAGCCCTAGGTGCCCATTCGCTACACACCACCCTTACCTGCCAATCACACCATTGGGGATTTATACAATCAACCCACACCGCTACACACCATCGATGGCAATCATGCTGCAGTTAGCTGCTCATCGTCAAAGTTGTGACAAAGTCACCAGGCTGAAATAGCAGAAGCCACCAGAAACAGAGTTGTGACAGAGTCACCAGGCTGAAATGGCATAAGCCCCCAAAACAGATCACTTCCCCTTTCATCAATCACCCAACCCCAAGCATATATAAAACAGTCGACATATATCACATATCGTTTTAATAGAATCATTCACTGATGAATTGAAAAATTCACTAACCTGATATTTAGCCTTTCCATTCTTGGGTTTCCAAACGTTATGCCGGGATTTCGGCATTTAACAGAATATAGCAGATATATTACATATATATATATATATATATATATATATATAAGCAATCAGTCTAATGGTGTGAGAAGTTACACACCTGATTAATGTCGATGCCCTTGCTAAACTGATCTACTACTTTGCTCAAAAAGCCGGAAAGATGTGAAAATAGGGCCTCTCCTATAATCGGCCATGGTTAGTGTTCTACCCGATTTTACACACTAAAATCAATAGATCTCCTTACCTTGAAATCCTGAAAGTAACACGATTCAAGTGTTACTGAGCTATGACTTAGAGATCTACGCGATGGACTCCACTTCAGATCCGGGAATGCCGAAAATAAGAGAGAAATAAGAGATTAGTTTCTAAATAGCCATTCGGCTAGGGGCTTTGAAAAGCCAAAAAAGATTTGGTTTTCTCAAATCAACACTTACCTAAAGTTTCCTTCAGATTTCGGCACATACAGAAGACTAGATCTCACGATTTCGGCTTTTATGAAAAATCCCAAAAAAGATAAAGTATTGCATTTTTGGCTTTTTCTTTTAGAAGATCTGGGTGGTACGTTTCGGCTAACAAGGGAAAGTGAGAAGAGAGTAAAGAGAGGCTTGATGATTCGGCTAAGGTGTCTCAAAGAGATGAGAAAGAGAGGATTCGGCCAACTGAAGAAAAAGAAAGGAGAGGGAGAATAGAGTAGAAATTTCGGCAGAGAAAAGAGAAAAGATGAGAGCTTTAGCAACAAATTTCGGCACCCCCCTCAGTATATAGAAAACCGATTCCTCCCCTTGACAGAGATTGATTTTCGGCCAACACTGCAACACATGATAGCTCCTATCCTTTTCCCTTATCTTAATTTGTTATCCCTTCAAAAATAGCCTTTATCTGCTTATTATCCACATAAAATAAATCCCTAAATAATAGCCTTGTGCCGTCCCCCTTACTCTTTTAAGTGCCAAATTTTAGCCCTATAACTTGGGCTTCAAGCTGCCAAAATTTGGGCCCTCATCATGCACTTGTGACGCCACTTATAGCTCCCCTTTACTGTGCCCCTAGTTGCTGGGCGACAAGTCCAATATGTCACTTAAACCACTAAAACTTTAATTTAAGCCCATGGAGTGTCTAAATAAGATATTTAATCAAAGCCTCCGCCCTAACCTGGGCCCCATTTGCACCTCAAATCCCTAAATTAATATTTTAAGCATTCCCTACACAAAATGCACAGGCCCATAAATTCAGGATGTTACAGATACCTTCAAAATAAATGGCATTTCTGATGATGCCATACGTCTTCGGTTATTTCCCTTTTCATTAAGGAATAAAGCCAAACAGTGGTTAAACTCGTTACCACGAAGGTCAATCACTACATGGGAACAAATGACCGAAAAATTTCTTTTAAAATATTTCCCACCGGCCAAAACGGCCAAATTACGGAATGATATCTCTTCTTTTGTGCAGATGGATTTAGAGACATTATACGACGCATAGGAGAGATACAAGGATCTCTTGAGAAGGTGTCCGCACCACGGTTTACCCTTATGGCTACAAGTCCAAACCTTCTATAACGGTGTAAACCCCTCAACGAGGCAATTAATTGATTCAGCCGCAGGTGGAACCCTGAGCAACAAAACTCCTGAAGCAGCCTACGAGTTCATTGAAGAGATGTCACTAAATAACTATCAGTGGCAAGTTACAAGGACTAAACCGACAAAATCAACTGGAGTTTACAACCTCGATGCAGTGACCACACTATCAACACAGATAGATATGATAAATAAAAAGCTTGATAGTCTGTGTTCTTCGCAGGTACACCCAGTCATGCAGTGCAACGCAAGTGGAACTGTGGCGAATCCTGAGTATCCACCCTACCAACCGGACCCAAAGAGAGAACAGATGAACTATATAGGTAATAATTTCAGATCCAATAATAATCCCTATAGTAATACTTACAATCCAGGTTGGAGGAACCACCCAAATTTTTCATGGGGAGGTCAAGGAAACCAAGGAAATCAAATACAACAACCTTCTCAAAATTTGCAAAATCAACCATATCCGGAAGAGAAGAAGCCAAACCTTGAAGAGATGTTGACAAAATTCATGGCAAGCACAGAAAATCGTCTCCAAGTTACCGAGAAAACACTTAAAAGCTAACAAACATCGGCTGAGGAGACCAAGAACTGAATCGGGGAACTTACTAAGTTAGTAGTGGAAGTCACTAAAGCAGTCAAACAACTTGCAAAGTTAATGTTCGAACGACCGCAAGGACGTCTACCGAGTAACACTGAGATTAACCCAAAGGAGCAAATCCAAGCCATCATAGCTCATAATAGCACAGAGGTAGACGAACCTAATCCAATACAAAAGAACGAGGTAGATAAAGGAAAAGTTGAGGCAATACAGGAAAAGCCAAAACTAGAAGTCAAAGAATACCAACCTCGCATACCTTACCCTGAAGCAATGAAAAGAGATGATACAGAAGAACAGTTTGGTAAGTTTCTTAAACTTTTAATGAAATTACATATTAACTTACCTCTTCTTGAAGCTCTTTTTCAGATGCCAGATTCGAGGAAATTTTTAAAACAGCTCTTAACGAACAAACGCAAATTAGATGAAGAGCCACATGTAGAATTGAACGCAGTATGCTCAGCAATGTTACAAAATATACTACCGCGGAAGCAAAAAGATCCAGGGAGTTTTACTATTCCTTGTCTAATTGGTAGACTAAATGTTGATAATGCGTTAGCTGATTTAGGGGCAAGTATAAATGTCATGCCTTATACATTGTTTAAACGACTAGGTCTAGGGAAGCCCAAACAAACTAGGATGAGTATTCAATTAGCTGATAAAATTGTTAGAATTCCTAGGGGCATTATCGAAGATGTTCTTGTTAAAATCGATAAATTTTTTTTCTCAGTAGATTTTGTTGTCTTAGATATGGATGAGGATAATTCAATCCCCTTAATTTTAGGAAGTCCCTTCCTAGCAACTGCCAAGACTAAAATTGATGTTGCAACAGGAGAACTTATACTTTGTGTAGGTGACGAATCAATCAGTCTTCAAGTTCTTGACTCAGCCAGGACAACAATCGATGAAGATAAGAAAGTCAATTCAGTTGATAATCAAATTGTGCAACCTTCATCGCAAGAAACACCACAAGGATACAAACCGGAGCCAAGTCATAGACCCCAAGCCAACAAGGAAGAATCACATAAGGAACAAAGCCTTAGGGGCGACAAACTAAAAGAGCAGGAAAAACAAATCAAGGAAGAACCATAATCGTATGAGGTAAAACCGAAGGAGCCCCCAAAAGAGCTCATAGGAACATCAAACCACTTTAAAATAGGAGACCAGGTACTGTGATATAAGGTAGATCCTCGTGACATCACATCAGACCTGACCACAAACGAAGAAATCCCCCTTGAGGTAAGCAATATCTTCCCACACGGAACAGTCGAGGTAAGCAATCATATATTCGGCACTTCTAAGGTACACACTTCTTAACTCAAATCTCGTCAAGAAAATGGAACGATCAACATGAGGGAAGATATCCAAATTTTTAAACCTCCCTGAATTTTGAAAACAAAGAAAGTCCAGCTTAAGACTATAAACGAGCGCTCCTGGGGAGGCAACCCGAGTACTGACATAATTTGTTTTCATTTCGTTTTCTTTTCTTCTTTTCTTCATCACCTAACTTTAAACTAACCAAGGGTGCAGGTTTCCAGGCCATACCACCTTGCACATGGCTGTGGCCGTGGCCGTATGTACATCAAGAATCTTTGCACCAATATGGCAGAGGCAGTACAAGTTAGATTCACCTAATCCTCAACATCACGGATCCAACCAGTCCCCCACGGGCACCGACAAAGTAGCACGACCATGCCCTACGACCGTATGAAGCCACTGACTTGTAAGCCACGGGTAGAACACGCCCGTGCCTTCAAACCGTGCTAACATACTGACTTGTATCCTATGGACGTGGCCGGCTGAAAACGGGCATAGGAAAAGCAACACACTCCACAACACGACCGTGCGAAGTGGCTGTGTGCATCGACACGCCCTTAATCCATGGGCGTGGGCAAGCACCAAAATTGAGCCTCTATTTAAACATCAACCCCCTCCCCATTCTTCTACTTCCCACCTCTTTTCTTATTCCCTATCCCCAGATTTCCCCTCTACAACAAGTCTCCCCAACCCTTGAGCTACACCAAAACCATGCCAAAGAAGCGGAAGAAGCGAAGCATAACCTCACCAAGGGTGACCCCTATACATAAGCGCTGGCCGCTTCATCCAAACAACAAGCCAAGGGTCTTTGAGACCATTTAGTTTTTATTTTTCTTTTCTCTTTTGCTTCAATTTCCTTCTCTTTGGCAATCTTATGCTTAATTTAGTTTAATATATTTTAATTTCTTAGTGTTAGGTTGTAAAGGCTGCTTGGAAATCACGCCACTTCTGTGTAACACCCCAAACCTGGCCCATGCGTTATGATCGGATCTGACATGTCACATGAGAAAAACGTGTTAAATCCTTTTTATTCGTACTAAAATAGGTATTATTTTGTTATAATCAATAAAACAAATTTGATTTGAAACATATGATAAAATACAACTAATCTCGAAGGTTGATTGATAAATCGATAATTTGAACTAGAGATCTTATAAACTGTGACTTTTGAAAATATCGCTGATAATTCGAGAGAAAATTTCCAAGTTAAAATATTTGTAAAAGTTTGTTAAGAAATCCATTTGTTAATCTATTTTGGAAAACCTTTATTTAAGCTTTTAGAAAAATTCCCATTTAAAACAATTCAAGCAAGATAATAAGTACGTCAAACATAAAGCAAAAATAAAATATTCCAGAGGCCTTATTACAACATAAAAACCCAAAAGAGTAAAAGTAATAAAGTGAACGGAAATAGAAAGCTAAAGTTCAAAAATAATATTTCTGAAGTATGGCCTCCACCGAGTCATCCATGGCCCAAGTCCACATCACTGAGCATTACCTGCAAGGGTTAAGGAAAAGGGGTGAGTTACTAGAACTCAGTGTATAATCCCCTTACTGTCACCCACTGGGCCTGAATCAATTTAGTAATAACTTGGGCTTAAGCCCATTTACATACCAGAATATATATATATATATATATATATATATGTGTGTGTGTGTGCAATGTATGCAACCCAACCCATCCGTCCATCACACCCCCGACCAGCCAATCACACCGTGGGGATCAAGTCAACCCACCCCGCCGCTCACACCAATTCGCAGGCAAGTTGCCATTTATAATATGTTTATTGTGGCCAAGCCACCGAAATCATAATAAAACATAATAATAAACATTTTTGTGGTAATGCCACCAGGCTACACTTCTCTTCAACATTTTTTCCAACCCATGCAAAATATGTAATGCAACATACATAATAAAGGATAATATCCACATATATAAACAACAATCATTAATCAAGTAATTTATTACGGTAAATCGGCCAATTATAGAACATTGTAATTCGGCCCACTAAGACATTCTAGCAAATCGGCCCATAGGGGCATTTTCGTAAGTCAACACCTTTAAAGGTAATTAACTCTGTTTTTGACAAATCTTAGTATTTACAATATTTAGGCAAAATACTCGATTCATACTATTTTACCGATATTAAGTTTTTAGGCAACATCAATCGATACTTCTAATATGATGTTAAATCACAGATTTACGGGATTTTGGTGTGAGATTGCACACTTGATTACGGTAAGGATTAATCCTTCTTTTAATCCTTCTTGATCGTCGGCACCTAAAACACCATTACACTCGATTAACCAACAAACGAGGTTTTTCTTAATCCAAATATTTAAATCTAACGATCTAATAAAGTTCTTACCTTTAGAATCGTGTACGACCATGATTTGACTATTCTCACCGGATGATGGTCAACAACCCGGTGGGAAATCTCGAATCGTCGATACCGCTCTACGCTTGAACTTAGGAGTAGGAATTGCAAATCCACTCCTTTTGAGTTCTCCAATCGCTTTTCCTTTCAAAACGGTACCACTTACCTCCATTGGAAAAAGTCTTAATCAAAACGATATTACGATGATATAAATCGATTGTCTAAGGAAAAAGGTTCGGCTTACCACTATTTCGGTAGAATCCACAAGTGAATGAAAATGATTAATATAGTCCCTAGAATAAGCGTTTATAAATAATCATCAATCCATTTTAGTGGAATAACCAAATATTGAGATATATCGAGATGAACTTAAAGAAATCCCTTACCTTGACGATAATAGATCCACTTCTATCGATTGGGCGCAAGGCTAGAAATGATTCGGCTAAGATGTGGTATTCGACCACCCACTAGAGCACTACAAAAAGGAGTTGGTCATGGTTTGAGAGAGTAGAAGAAATGATGTTTTCGGTTAAGAAAACCATCCCATGTCAAGGGCACATATCGGGCATGAAGAAAGGAAATTGAAAAGAAGAGTATTACTTACCGATTTGGTCAAGAAGATAGTGTCAATACGAACGAGAAAGAAATAATGAAGAATGTATGAAGGTTTCAAAAGTTCGACTATGGAGGGGAAATAAACAAGAAAATTCGACTTCAAGCAATATTGATTTAAGAAAAAGGAGAATGGTTAAGAAAATGGTGATAAAGAAATGAGGTGATGGTCAAAAGAGTATTAGAGAGGTTCGGCTATCAAAGGGAGAAATGAGCAAAAATGCATTGAGGGTTTCAGCCAAAACAAGAGAAAATAAGATGAACAATTGGCTTTAGAATTTTGGCACGCAAGGGAAGAATTGGAAGAGAAAACATCAAAATGCTAAGAGAGGAAAAATAAGCCTTACAAGCACCAAAAATTTGCCAAATGCCCAAAGAAAATTCGGCTATCCCTTTTCCCCCTACAAACCGTGTATCACTTTTTCCAAAAGGATGCATGTTGACCAAAATAATCTTTCCAAAACATCCCCCACAAAATAGGCCAACATGTTCCCTTCTCTTGCCTTTTCTTTTGATTCATTCCTTCCTTTTCCCTTATCTTTCTCCTTACCATATTCCTTAGCCTCTTTTCCATAAATAAAAAGTCTTCCTTGCCTTAATTAAGACCATGGCCGACACTTGGAATAGGGATACAAAAATAAATCCAAAATTTGTAAAAGATAGGATTCGAACCCCTTCCCTCTATACTCTCCACTAGACCTTGCCATATGCTCACTTATGCTAGCAAAATACGCACTTATTTCTTTAAGTCATGGTGCCACTTACCTATCTCTCCTTAAAGTGCTTAAACATAAAAATTTTGCTAAGGCCCAATTCAACCCCGAGCCTTCTTAGGACCCCTAAACATACACAACTAACATTTTTAACTAGCCTATCGCATGATATTCTTCAAAAAGTAAATTCTGAAATTTCAGGATGTTACATTCCGCCACCGCCAGCACCTCCGCCACCCTAGAAGTCACACCCACCTCACGAACCATCTACCATTAAGGATTCTTAAGCCTTTTTATCTTCCAGTCTTAGTTTATTTTCCTTCTTAGTCTCCTTTCCTTTTTCTTTCTTGTTTTTAGTTATATATTTCGTTTATTTTAAAAGTGTCTTAATAGCTCCTGGCTAACTATTTACGAGCTCCCCAATTTCTTCATCTAGCTCAGGATCATCATCCAGAATGGCTCCTCCAACTCCGGGATCTCATCCATAATTCAGGAAGTTTCACCTCTCCCTCTCTCTTAAATTTTATTTCTGTCTTTGTACATTGAGGGTAATGTACATCTTAAGTGTGGGGGTGAATATTATTTGAAGAAAGGGCCTAACTTTCTGCATTATTCTCGAATTCGGCCTAACTTTCTTCATTATTCTCAAATCCCTGAATTTAGTCTTGTTTTTAAGTAATTTCCTCATATTACTAATTAGGATGAAATTTCTGATGGTTTATAATTTTTATTGATATGTTTTAAATTAAGACATAGTTAATTGTGCATTGATGATTAAATTAGAAGAATATTAGAGAATCGAGCATGATAAGTCTATTTTTTCAGAATTAAAATCTTTGCTAGGTTGTTGAACTGAATTTGAATACTATCTGGAAGTTTTTAATTTACAAGGTTGATGTCAAAACACCCATAATTTTTGTGAGATTTTGAGCCTATTAGAGCATATATTCTTTTTCATGCTCACTTTATTGATTATGAGTGTGACAACTATGAACTGTTATTCTAGAACTTGCCTCAATTATACACGTTGAGACCACATCTATGATTTGATATACAAAGATGATAAAGGCACCTAGGATTTAACCCACTGACTCTACTAAAAAGCCTACCTCCACAATTAACCCTTAGTGAACCCCGTTGATCCTAACAACCCTTTTTATTGACTTACCAGCTAATATTAACCCAAAACCCCTTTGTATTTGTTATCACCATTCCTTTTGACTACCTTCATATCAAGATTTGATTTGATGTGTTGCCTAGCTGTTATCTTTATTTTAAGTAATAGATACATTTCTTATTATGTAAACTTGATTTGTTCTTAAAAAAAAAACCCAAAGTATATTCAGTATTAGTTCTACTAAGTGAGCTTACATGTTGAAATTCCACATCTTGAGGAAAAAGCTCGTATTATTAGTTTTCAATTGATGTAATTATTAGGATCAGTTCAATTTTTTTAGTTAGGCAAGTTGACAGGTTATTATTAGGATCGCTATCAAGTTAGTATTAGTACTTCAAAAACTTGATCGCTAGAATCAGAGTTTTAAAATTTATAAAGAGAATGATCGAACCTGGAAACTAACTCTGACAACGATTAAAGGCAAGTGTACCAATCGAACAGTAGTATAGCTTAGGCAAGACCGGATTATCGAACCCACAGGAACTAAAAGTACTAATACTAACTTTCTTTCTATTATTTAGCCTAAAATAAGTGAAGTTGTTTTAATCTGTAATTAACTAATTACTAAGCTAAGACGCAAAGACAAAAAGAATGAATTAGGAAATAAACTTGAAGAAAAACTCAATTGATCAGGACGATACCCTCAGGAAGAATCCACCTAGACTTCACTTGTAATTAACACTGAACCATACGATTTATTCACTTGGTTTGATCCGTAAGACTCCCTAACGTATATTAAACCCTCTCTCAAGGCGAATAACGTCTAACCCTAGGTTAATTAATGGAAATCTCTTTCTCACTTAATAATCTCCTAGAATAGCAGTAAATCGATGTATGGACTCTTATATTAGGTTTCACCCTAACCCGGCAAAATCTCGTCACCCTATCTCTAGGCGTGCGATCAACTCCGCTTAATTATGTTAAATATACTCTTAGGCAGGGTCTATTCCTCCTCCACCTAAGCACATTAAATTTGGATTAATTTCACATAATTAAGAACAGACTAAGTAATTATCATATAATTCAGAAAACAATAACAAGATTCATCTAAGTTTCATCCCCTTCGGGTATCTGAAGGGTTTAGTTCATAATAAATAAAGATAACATCTCAGAAGAAAAGATAAAACAAAACATAAGAAATCCCTAAAACCCCCTGAAGGAATTGAAGGAGAGATCCGTCGTCTTGAGTAGAATTCTAGCTTCTAGAGATGGACCAATTGGCTATCTTCGAGTGATTCCCACAACTCTGACCTTTTCGGCTTGGCTCCTTGGCCTAGCTAACCGCCCTCTTTCAGGTAACACTTAGGGGGTTTATATAGGCTCTTGGAATGTGTTTCTTCGCCCCAAAGTATCCAAATCCGAATGAAATTGCTCTTTGCCACGATAGGGACACGGCCATGTCACACGCCCGTGTGACTAGTCTTGAAGCTGTGTTCGGACTTCTTTAATGAGGCACGGCCGTGTGAATCGGGGGTAAGGCCGTGTTCTAGAGTATCAATGTGGCACGGCCGTGTGGGCTTAAGTCCAGGCCTGTGGATTTCGTGATATGGCCCATTTACTCCGTTTTGGGCCCGTTTTATGTTCTTTTCATCCTCGAATGCTTTCCTAGGTATAAGACATGATAAGAAAGGATTAAGAGCACCTTTTTATATCAATCGAGGCTTAAATCATCCAAAAGGATACTAAATGTGGGATTAAAATATGTTGCTTTTACTGTTTATCAAACACCCCCACACTTAAGCTTTTGCTTGTCCTCAAGCAAAATTCTCAACTTACAATTAAAACAAACTTTCCATGATTCATAATTCCTATCAATAATGTCTTATCATAATTCATAGAATTTATACATGGATAATTTAGCTCGAAGAGTCCTAAAGATTCAAACAGTCAAAGTCATATACTTGTAGCACAAAAACGTAGGTGTCTCCTTTATCTTAATTATTACCTTTGATTCAAAATCGACAAGGATTGATGTCCTCACTAAAGATTCACTCAAATCACTCGAGGTGCTTAAGGTTCAAGATTAAGCTCTCAGAAGTCGAACCTTAAAAGTTAATCCCATAGGCTTGCCTGAAAATCAAATCTCCACCACTGTAATATGGTATGATAGACAAATCAAAATGTCTTTAACAGGGTTGTAACAGGGCTAGGGTTAAAGGTGTGGATAAAGGCTAAATTAGAAGGTTAGAATCGAGACTGACTTGACAAATTGCCTAAAAAAATTGAACTAATCCTAATAATTACATCAATTGGAAACTAATAATACGAGCTTTTTCCTCAAGATCTCACTTAGTAGAACTAATACTGAATATACTTAGGGTTTTTTTTAAAGAACAAATCAAGTTTACATAATAAGAAATGTATCTATTACTTAAAATAAAGATAACAGCTAGGCAACACATCAAATCAAATCTCGATATGAGTGTAGTCAAAAGGAATGGTGATAACAAATACAAAGGGGTTTTGGGTTAATATTAGCTCGTAAGTCAATAAAAAGGGTTGTTAGGATCAACGGGGTTCACTAAGGGTTAATTATGGAGGTAGGCTTTTTAGTGGAGTCAGTGGGTTAAATCCTAAGTGCCTTTATCATCTCTGTATATCAAATCATAGATGTGGTCTCAACATGTATAATTGAGGCAAGTTCTAGAATAACAGTTCATAGTTGTCACACTCATAATCAATAAAGTGAGCATGAAAAAGAATATATGCTCTATTAGGATCAAAATCTCACAAAAATTATGGGTGTTTTGACATCAACCTTGTAAATTTCAAACTTCCAGATAATATTCAGATTCAGTTCAACAACCTAGCAGAAATTTTAATTCTGAAAAAATAGACTTATCATGCTCGATTCTCTAATATTCTTCTAATTTAATCACCAATGCACAATTAACTATGTCTTAATTTAAAACATATCAATAAAAATTATAAACCATCAGAAATTTCATCCTAATTAGTAATATGAGAAAAACAAGACTAAATTTAGGGATTTGAGAATAATGAAGAAAGTTAGGCCGGATTTGAGAATAATGCAGAAAGTTAGGCCCTTTCTTCAAATAAATATTCACCCCCACACTTAAGATGTACATTGCCCTCAATGTACAAAGACAAAAATAAAATTTAAGAGAGAGGGAGAGGTGAAACTTCCTGAATAACGGATGAGATCCCAGAGTTGGAGGAGTCGGTCTAGATGACAATCCTGAGCTAGAATAAGATTCTTGATGTACAGACGGCTACGGGCAAGGCCGTGTGCAGGGCCGTGTGGCTTGGAAATCTGCACCCTTGGTTAGTTTAAAGTTAGGTGATGAAGAAAGAAAACGAAACGAAAACAAATTATGTCAGTACTCGGGTTGCCTCCCGAGGAGCGCTCGTTTATATTCTTGAGCTGGACTTTCTTTTTTTTTTGAAAATTCAGAGAGGTTTAAAAATTTGGATATCTTCCCTCATGTTGATAGTTCCATTTTCATGATGAGATTTGAGTCGAGAAGCATGTACCGTAGAAGTGCCGAATATATGATTGCTTACCTCGACTGTTCCGTATGGGAAGATATTGCTTACCTCAAGGGGGATTTCTTCATTTGTGGTCAGGTCTGATGTGATGTCACGAGGATCTGCCTTATATAACGGTACTTGGTCTCCTATTTTTAAGTGGTTTGATGTTCCTACGAGCTCTTCTGGGGGCTCCTTCGGTTTTACCTCCGGTTCTTCCTTGATTTGTATTTCCTACTCTTTTAGTTTGTTAACCCTAAGGCTTTGTTCCTTATGTGATTCTTCCTTGTTGGCTTGGGGTCTATGACTTGGCTCCGATTTGTTTCCTTGTGGTGTTTCCTGCGATGAAGGTTGCACAATTTGATTATCAACTGAATTGACTTTCTTATCTTCATCGATTGTTGTCCTGGCTGAGTCAAGAGCTTGAAGACTGATTGATTCGTCACCTACACAAAGTATAAGTTCTCCTGTTCCAACATCAATTTTAGTCTTGGCAGTTGCTAGGAAGGGTCTTCCTAAAATTAAGGGGATTGAATTATCCTCATCCATGTCTAAGACAACAAAATCTACTGGGAAGACAAATTTATCGATTTTGACAAGAACATCTTCGATAATGCCCTTAGGAATTCTAACAGTTTTATCAACTAATTGAATACTCATCCTAGTTTGTTTGGGCTTCCCTAGACCTAGTCGTTTAAACAATGTATAAGGCATGACATTTATACTTGCCCCTAAATCAGCTAACGCATTATCAACATTTAGTCTACCAATTAGACAAGGAATAGTAAAACTCCCTGGATCTTTTTGCTTTCGCGGTAGTCTATTTTGTAACATTGCTGAGCATACTGCGTTCAATTCTACATGTGGCTTTTCATCTAATTTGCGTTTATTCGTTAAGAGCTATTTTAAATATTTCCTCGAATTTGGCATCTGAAAAAGAGCTTCAAGAAGAGGTAAGTTAATATGTAATTTCTTTAAAAGTCTAAGAAACTTACCAAACTGTTCTTCTATATCATCTCTTTTCATTGCTTCGGGGTAAGGTATGCGAGGTTGGTATTCTTTGATTTCTAGTTTTGGCTTTTCCTGTGTTGCCTCAACTTTTCCTTTATCTACCTCGTTCTTTTGTATTGGATTAAGTTCGTCTACCCCTGTGCTATTATGAGTTGTGATGGCTTGGATTTGCTCCTTTGGGTTAATCTCAGTGTTACTCGGTAGACGTCCTTGCGGTCGTTCGGACATTAACTTTGCAAGTTGTCCGACTGCTTTAGTGACTTCCCCTACTGACTTAGTAAGTTCCCCGATCCGATTCTTGGTCTCCTCAGCCGATGTTTGTTGGCTTTTAAGTGTTTTCTCGGTATCTTAGAGACGATTTTCTGTGCTTGCCATGAATTTTGTCAGCATCTCTTTAAGGTTTGGCTTCTTCTCTTATGGATATGGCTGATTTTGGAAATTTTGAGGAGGTTATTGTCTTTGATTTCCTTGGTTTCCTTGACCTCCCCATGAAAAATTTGGGTGGTTCCTCCAACCTGGATTGTAAGTATTACTATAAGGATTATTATTGGATCTGAAATTTATTACCTATATAGTTCATCTGTTCTCTCTCTGTGTCCGGTTGGTAGGGTGGGTACTCAGGATTCGCCACAGTTCCACTTGCGTTGCACTGCTGACTGGGTGTACTTGCGAAGGTTGTGGTCACTGCATCGAGGTTGTAAACTCCAGCTGATTTTGTCGGTTTAGTCCTTGTAACTTGCCACTGATAGTTATTTAGTGACATCTCTTCAATGAACTCATAGGCTGCTTCAGGAGTTCTATTGTTCAGGGTTCCACCGGCGGCTGAATCAATTAATTGCCTCGTTGAGGGGTTTACACCGTTATAGAAGGTTTGGACTTGTAGCCATAAGGGTAACCGTGGTGAGGACACCTTCTCAAGAGATCCTTGTATCTCTCTCATGCGTCGTATAATGTCTCTAAATCCATCTGCACAAAAGAAGAATATTATTTCGTAATTTGGCTGTTTTGGCCGGTGGGAAATATTTTAAAAGAAATTTTTCGGTCATTTGTTCCCATGTAGTGATTGACCCTCGTGGTAACGAGTTTAACCACTGTTTGGCTTTATTCCTTAATGAAAAGGGAAATAACCGAAGACGTATGGCATCATCAGAAACGTCATTTATTTTGAAAGTATCACAGAACTCTAAAAAATTAGCTATATGAGTGTTTGGGTCTTCGTCCTGAAAACCATCAAATTGAACAAATTGTTGAATCATTTATATTGTGTTAGGCTTTAATTCAAAATTATTAGTAGCTATAGCAGGCCTAACAATACTCGATTCTGCTCCTATTAAATGCAGTTTAGCATAATCAAACATAGTACGTTGAGCATTATTTTCTCCCACATCATGTGGTTGTGGATTATTCTCGTCCATCCCTTCAGTAGGATTGAATCTGCCTTCTTGATTTTCCTCTGTGTAATTTAGGGCTCGCCTGATTTCTTTGCGAGTCCTACGAACGGTAGCTTCAATTTCACTCTCGTATACTAAAGGTCCCCTCGGGTTCCTTCTAGTCATAAATTAGAGGTACCTGCTAAGAAAAGAAAGAAAGAAAATTTAGTAAAATCAAATTTTAACCTAAAAATAAAAGTAAATTGCGAAAAAATAAAAATAATGGCTAAAGTAATAAAAATAGAGATTTCATAATATTTTAGTTCCCCGGCAACGGCGCCAAAAACTTGATCGCTGGAATAAGAGTTTTAAAATTTATAAAGAGAATGATCGAACCTTGAAACTAACTCTGACAACGATTAAAGGCAAGTGTACCTACCAAATAGTAGTATAGCTTAGGCAAGACCGGATTATCGAACCCACAGGAACTAAAGGTACTAATACTAACTTTCTTTCTATTATTTAGCCTAAAATAAGTGAAGTTGTTTTAATCTGTAATTAACTAATTACTAAGCTAAGACGCAAAGACAAAAAGAATGAATTAGGAAATAAACTTGAAGAAAAACTCAATTGATCAGGACGATACCCTTAGGAAGAATCCACCTAGACTTCACTTGTAATTAACACTGAACCATACGATTTATTCACTTAGTTTGATCCATAAGACTCCCTAACATATATTAAACCCTCTCTCGAGGTGAATAACGTCTAACCCTAGGTTAATTAACGAAGATCTCTTTCTCACTTAATAACCCCCTAGAATAGCAGTAAATCGATCTATGGACTCTCATATTAGGTTTCACCCTAATCCGGCAAAATCTCGTCACCCTATCTCTAGGCGTGTGATCAACTCCGCTTAATTATGTTCAATGTACTCTTAGGCAGGGTCTATTCCTCCTCCACCTAAGCACATTAAATTTGGATTAAGTTCACATAATTAAGAACAAACTAAGTAATTATCATATAATTCAAAAAAAAATAAAAGATTCATCTAGGTTTCATCCCCTTTGGGTATCTGAAGGGTTTAGTTTATAATAAATAAAGATAACATCTCAGAAGAAAAGATAAAACAAAACATAAGAAATCCTTAAAACCCCCTGAAGGAATTGAAGGAGAGATCCGCCGTCTTGAGTAGAATTCCGACTTCTAGAGATGGATTAACTGGCTATCTTTGAGTGATTCCCACAACTCTGACCTTTTCGGCTTGGCTCCTTGGCCCAGCTAACCGCCCCCTTTCAGGATACACTTAGGGGGTTTATATAGGCTCTTGAATGTGTTTCTTTGCCCCAAGGTATCCAAATTCGAATGAAATTGCTCTTTGCCACGATAGGGATACGGCCATGTCACACGCCTGTGTGACTAGTCTTCAAGCCGTGTTCGGACTTCTTTAATGAGGCACGGTCGTGTGACTCGGGGGTAAGGCCGTGTTCTAGATGATCAATGTGGCACGACCGTGTGGGCTTAAGTCCAGGCCGTATGGACTTCGTGATATGTCCCATTTACTCTATTTTCGGCCCGTTTTAGGTTCTTTTCGTCCTCGGGTGCTTTCCTAGGTATAAGACATGAAAAGAAAGGATTAAGAGCACCTTTTTATACTAATCGAGGCTTAAATCATCCAAAAGCATACTAAATGTGGGATCAAAATATGTTGCTTTTATTATTTATCAAATACTTGATCGCTGGAATCAGAGTTTTAAAATTTATAAAGAGAATTATCGAACCTGGAAACTAACTCTGACAACGATTAAAGGCAAGTGTACCTATCAAACAGTAGTATAGCTTAGGCAAGATCGGATTATCGAACCCACAGGAACTAAAAGTACTAATACTAACTTTCTTTCTATTATTTAGCCTAAAATAAGTGAAATTGTTTTAATCTGTAATTAACTACTTACTAAGCTAAGATGCAAAGACAAAAAGAATGAATTGGGAAATAACATTAAGGAAAAACTCCATTGATCAAGACGATACCCTCAGGAAGAATCCACCTAGACTTCACTTGTAATTAATACTGAACCATGCGATTTATTCATTTAGTTTGATCTGTAAGACTCCCTAACGTATATTAAACCCTCTCTTGAGGCGAATAACGTCTAACCCTATGTTAATTAACAGAAATCTCTTTCTCACTTAATAACCCCCTAGAATAGCGGTAAATCAATCTATGGACTCCCATATTAGGTTTCACCCTAATCCGGCAAAATCTCGTCGCCCTATCTCTAGGCGTACGATCAATTCCGCTTAATTATGTTAAATCTACTCTTAGGCAGAGTCTATTCCTCCTCCACCTAAGCACATTAAATTTGGATTAGGTTCATATAATTAAGAACAAACTAAGTAATTATCATATAATTCAAAAAACAATAACAAGATTCATCTAGGTTTCATCCCCTTCGGGTATTTGAAGGGTTTAGTTCATAATAAGTAAAGATAACATCTCAGAAGAAAAGATAAAACAAAACATAAGAAATCCCTAAAACCCCCTGAAGCAATTGAAGGAGAGATCTGCCGTATTGAGTAAAATTTCAGGTTCTAGAGATGGATCAACTGGATATCTTCGAGTGATTCCCACAACTCTGACCTTTCCGCTTGGCTCCTTGGCCTAGCTCCCCGCCCCCTTTCAGGTAACACTTGGGGGGTTTATATAGGCTCTTGGAATGTGTTTCTTCACCCCAAAGTATCCAAATCCGAATGAAATTGCTCTTTGCCACGATAGGGACACGGCCATGTCACACGCCCGTGTGACTAGTCTTTAAGCCGTGTTCGGACTTCTTTAATGAGGCACGGTCGTGTGACTCGGGGGTAAGGTCGTGTTCTAGATGATCAATGTGGCACGGCCGTGTGGGCTTAAGTCCAGGCTGTGTGGATTTCGTGATATGGCCTATTTACTCTGTTTTGGGCCCATTTTATGTTCTTTTCGTCCTCGGGTGCTTTCCTGGGTATAAGACATGAAAAGAAAGGATTAAGAGCACCTTTTTAGATCAATCGAGGCTTAAATCATCCAAAAGCATACTAAATGTGGGATTAAAATATGTTGCTTTTACGGTTTATCAAATACCCCCACACTTAAGCTTTTGCTTGTCCTCAAGCAAAATTCTCAACTTACAATTAAAACAAACTTTCCATGATTCATAATTCTTATCAATAATGTCTTATCATAATTCATAGATATTTTAAACATGGATGAATCAACTCGAAGAGTCCTAAAGATTCAAACAGTCAAAGTCATATATTTATAGCACAAAAACGTAGGTGTCTCCCTAATCTAAATAATTACCTTTGATTTAAAATCGACAAGGATTGACGTCCTCACTAAAGATTCACTCAAATCACTCGAGGTGTTTAAGGTTCAAGATTAAGCTCTCAGAATTCGAGATGGATCAACTGGCTATCTTCGAGTGATTCCCACAACTCTTACCTTTTCGGCTTGGCTCCTTGGCCTAGCTCACCGCCCCTTTCAAAGGTGGTACTTAGAGGGTATATATAGGCTCTTGGAATGCGTTTCTTTCTCCTTAAGTATCCTTTCTTGAATGAAATTGCTCTTTCCAGCGACAGGGACACGACCATGGCACATGCCCGTGTGACTAGTCTTCAAGCCGTGTTCGGATTTCTAAATGAGGCACGATCGTGTAAATCGGGGGTCAGGCTGTGTTCTAGATTATCAATGAGACACGGCCTGTGGGCTTAAGTCCAGGCCTTGTGGATTTCTTCCTTGGCCCAATTTTCTCTGTTTTGGGCCCGATTTATGTTCTTTTCATCCTCAGGTGCTTTCCTGAGTATAAGACATGAAAAGAAAGGATTAAGAGCACCTTTTTACATAAATCAGGGGATAAATCATCCAAAAGTAAGCTAAATGTGGGATTAAAATATGTTACTATTACGGTTTATCAAATACCCCCACACTTAATCTTTTGCTTGTCCTCAAGCAAAAATTCTCAACTTACAATTAAAACGAACTTTCCATGAATCATAATTTCTATTGACAATGTCTTATCATAATTCATAGATAATTTATACATGGATAATCTAACTCGAAGATCCTTAAAGATTCAAATAAGACAAGTCATCCATTTGTATCACGAAAACATAGGTGTCTCCCCTTATTTAAATAATTACCTTTAATTCAAAACCAACAAGGATTGACATCCTCACAAAAGATTCACTCAAATCACTCGAAGTGTTTAAGGTTCAGGAAAAGAGCACTCATAAGTCGAACCTGAAAAGTTAATCCCATAGGCTTGCATGAAAATCAAATCTCCACCACTGTAAAATGAGATGATAAACATATCAAAAGGTCTTTACAGGGTTGTAACGGGGCTAGGGTTAAAGGTGTGGATAAAGGCTGAACTAGAAAGTTAGAATCGAGATTGACTTGATAAATTACCTAACTAGAAAAATGAAATAATCTTAAATAATTACATCAATTGAAAACTAATAATACGAGCTTTTTCTTCAAGATTTGAAATTTAACGTATAAGCTCATTTATTCACATAACTAATAATGAATATATATATTTTAAGAACAAACTATAAATAATAATAATGACTTTAACAACTGAAATATAGAACATAGTTAGGTAACTGCTCAAAATCAAATCTCGACAAAAAGAGTAATTAGAAGAATGGTAATAACAAATACAAACGGTTTTGGGTTAATATTAGTGGGTGAGTCAATAAAAAGGATTGTTAGGCTCAACGGGGTTCACTAGGGGTTAATTATGAAGGTAAGCTTTTTAGTGGAGTAAGTGGGTTAAAACCTAAGTGCCTTTATCATTTCTGTATATCAAATCATAGATGTGGTCTCAACATGTAAAATCAGGCAAGTTCTAGAATAACATTTCAAAGTTGACACACTCATAATCAAAAAGTGAGCATGAAAAAGAATATATGCTCTATAAGGCTCAAAATCTCACAAAAATTATGGGTGTTTTTGACATCATCCTCGTAAATTTTCAAATTTCAAAGTAATATTCAAATTCAATTTAACAACCTAGCAAAAAGTTTTGAAAATTAGACTTATCATGCTTGATTCTTTAGTATTTTTCAAATTTAATCATCAATGCACAATTTTCTATGACTTACTCAAAAACATGTCAATAAAAATCATAAATCATTAGAAATTTCATCCTAATTAGTAATATGCGGAAATTACTCAAAAACAAGACTAAACTCAGGAATTTGAGAATAATGCAAAACGTTAGGCGTTGTTATCCCCCCGACACTTAAGATGTACACTGCCCTCGATGTACAAAAATAAATAATAACAGTTTATATAAAATCAAAAGAGAAGGGGGAAGTAACACTTCCTGAATTAATGGATGATTTCCTTAGAGGATGGTAGGGGTCGTAGTGTCGGATGACTTGTGTAGTAGTGAATTGCTCCTAGTGATGTTTTTGAAACTACTAATTCATCAATTAGAAATCTCGGAGGTGTAATTAAATAAATGTTAGGAATACTCGAAGGTTAGATGTGAATGATAATCATGATAAAAGTTGTCAATGTATGAGGAAAATGTTCAAACTTAAGACAAATAGAAATTAAAATAAATAGAAAATAAAACTAGAAACTTAAAATAAGGAAAAGAAAAACTAGATAAAAGGACTGAAAGGTCCTCATCATTGACTGGGTCTTGTGGTGGTGTCGGTGATGAGATATGGAGGTGATGGCATATCTGCTGGAGGGTGGCCTCAAGCCCATCAAAACGTCTAGTACAATATTGCTCAAACTGGGTGAGGCATGCAGAGACGTCCGACGATGGAGTTGCTACATGGGATGGCTGCTGGCTCGGGTATGGTGCCTCCTGTGCTGGTGGTGGGACATCATCAGTAATGTCCTCGGGCTGCTCCTCATTTGTGGGGATGGCTAATTGGTACTGAGGAGGGTCGGTCCCACGATGATATTTAATCATTCTCATATGTAGCATCGTCTGGATGCCCTGAGGTACCATCGGGCCCATCAATGTGAGTGAAGAGATTTGTGCGTCTATGTCGAGAAGACTAAAGTGCCAAGCTAATCGTGTGATGTATCGCCCCATCGATAAAATCCCCTTCCTGTGCTGCTCTGTCTGATGTTGCATTGCACAGGCTATGAAGTAAGCGAGGTCAAAAACATGCCCTTCTGACATGCACGATAAGTAGTAGACATCGTGCTTATTCACCACGCCGGTGCTCTCACGTCGACCTGTGGTGGTGTGAGCTAGAATGGTGTGGATATACCTCAGGGGTGGGATAAAGGATGTCGCTTTAGAGCGACTAGGGTCGTAGACGCCCGTGGTGGGGCCTAAGCTGCGCTAGCAGTTGAGGGGAGTGCAGTGGAGCTGACGGTTTAACTCAAAAAGTGGATTTTCTGCTATAAACTCCTCCGTGTAGAGTCCAAGTGCTGTGCCGAATTGCGGTATGCTTAGTCGATGTACGTGCCTCCTAAACGGAATTGTACTGTGCCCAGGTCATCATATTGGGCCATCACTATCTGTAAGGTGAAAGTGGTATATAACTCGAGTGTGAGTTCCAAATATGTCGGCTCGATGATAGAGAAAAATTGCTTCCATGGCTCGGTCGAGATGAGGGCTCGAATATCGCTATCAAGTTGGACTTGCTCTAAAATGGTCCAGTCGATACACCTGCCAGTGCCTAGGGGTCATGTATGTAGTAATGTATAACGGTCCTCTTGGACCCTTGGAGGGAATTGAAGGAACGGATGGCGCACTTCGGTGGTGCTCTTGCGGATGATGATCTGGGACCTTTTCGCTTTGTCGAGCTCGGGGCTGTTGGTCTCTTTCCTCAAGATGACGACATAGTACCTAAAAATAATGAATATCAAAGTAATGTTTGTACTAATTTGTCATCTAGACTTGAGACATTTAGAGGCCAAATAAGATCTCTCTAATTATCATCAACCAATTCTCTAACTTTTCTAAATCAAAATTTCCACTATAACGATTAAAATTGATTTTGCAAGGAAGTAAATAACATTCATATGAGTAAAATAAAATAAACTAGATAGCATGAAATATTGAAGTATGTTCTAAAGTTTTAATGAATGATTCTAGAGGAAAATAGTTAACACTAAAATAAACAAAGATTATTAAATAGTTAGTGAAGAAAATGGAGTAGTGAAGGGAACCAGGGGGTTGTAATGGTGTGAGTCGTCAGAACACGGGCGTAGCACGGTGGTGCTGTGATTGGTTTACAGGTGCACGGCTGTGGCGAGGGTGTGGGCTGCTGCAGCACGGCAGTGGCGAGGGCGTGGGCTCGGTTTTAGTGTAGTTTTTGGAAAGAAAAGAATGTTGAGAGGTTTTTGGGGGAAGTGGAGGGTATGGGTGTGGCCGGTTTTGGGAGAAAGGAGGCTGAGAAATTGAGTTTAGGGTTGATTTAGGGGAGATGAGTGGTTAAGTTGCCTAAATAGGGGTGGGGGCACGGGCAGGTGCCACGCCAGTGTTCAATTTTACTCAGCCCGTGTTTTCCGTGATTTTGAATTTTGGGTGCGTTCAGGTGTTCAGCCACGACCGTGAGTGTCATGGCACGCCGTGTTATTCTTCACACAGTCCTTTAGAACGGGTGTGTTCTACCCGTGTTCGACAAGTCAGTATGTTGGCACAGTTAGAAACCATGGCCGTGTTTGGCCCGTGCTCAACAAGTTAGTAAGCTCGCACGGGTAGTCAGCACGGGTATGGTCTGTTATCGCAGCCTGTGTTTGGGACAAGAAATTCTTCTCTGGTTGTGCACGGTTACTGGCACACCCATGGTTCATCCCCTGGCTTCCACACGGCCATGGGCACACCCGTGTGCAAGGCCGTGTGGTCTAAAACCTGCGCTTTTTATTAGACTAATTTAGTATGGAGTTAGATGCTGAAAAATTAAAAGTACAATGTTAGGGAAGTTAGTGCCCGGGTTGCCTCCTAAGAAGCGCTTGTTTAAAGTCTTAAGCTAGACTTTCCCTGTTTTCATTTCTAAAAGAAGGTTCACGGAGCTGAAGCTCCTCTCTCATATCCCTAAAATCTGCACGATTATAAATTTAGAGTCGATGGCCATTTACCTTGAATGTGCCTTTAGTGGGATGAGTTACCTCAATTGTGCCATAAGGAAAAATTGTTTTAATCTTGAATGGGCCTGACCATCTTGATTTCAGCTTCCCAGGAAATAATTTAAGCCTGGAGTTGTATAGCAGGACCAAGTCCCCTACTTCGAATTGTTTTGATTTCTTGAGACGAGCATCATGGCGTCGTTTTGTTGCCTCCTTTTATAGTTTCGAGTTCTCGTACGCCTCAGCTCTCCATTCAGCTAGCTCGTTCATTTGTATCATTTGTTTCTTTCCTGCAGTTTTAAGATCAAAATTTAAAAACTTAATGGCCCAAAAAGCTTTGTGCTCTAACTCGAATGGTAGATGACAGCTTTTCCCGTATACAAGTTTGTATGGGAATGTTCCTAGAGGGGTTTTAAATGCTGTTCTATAGGCCCATAAGGCATCATCTACTTTTAATGTCCAATCTTTTCTATTTGATTCAACCATTTTTTCTAGGATGCGCTTAAGTTCTCGGTTTGCTACTTCAACTTGCCCACTGGTTTGAGGGTGATATGGGGTAGCTATCCTGTGGTGTACTCCATATTTCTTTAGAACTTTTTGAAATTCCTGTAAGAGTAAAATCCATCGTATGAGTTGAGGTTTTGCATCAGGTTTGGTTAAAAGATAACGAAGAGCAGAATGGTCAGTGTAAACGACAACTTTAGACAATATTAGATACTGCCTAAATTTGTCAAAAGCAAAAACTACAGCTAGCAATTCTTTCTCTGTGGTAGTGTAGTTCTTTTGTGCGGGTGTTAATGTTTTGCTAGAATAATAAATTGGCTGAAAATGCTTGTCTCTTCGTTGTCCCAAAACTGCACCTACTACAAAATCACTTGCATCACACATTAGTTCAAAGGGTAAATTCCAATCAGGCGCAATTATAATCGGAACATTTATTAATTTATCCTTAAGGACATTAAATGCATCTAAACATTCCTGATTGAAATTGAAAGGAGCATCTTTTTCTAGTAGTTTTGTTAAAGGCTTAGCTATTTTAGAAAAATCTTTAATGAGTCTTCTATGAATCCTGCATGTCCTAAAAAGCTTCTAAAAGCCTTAACTGAACTAGGGGAGGTAATTTTTCTGTGGTTTCAATCTTTGCTTTATCTACCTCAATCCTTTTACTAGAAATCTTGTGTCCTAACATAATTCCTTCTCTAACCATAAAGTGACATTTTTCCCAATTCAAAACAAGGTTTGTTTCCTCACATCTCATGAGAACTCGTTTTAAATTTTTAAGGCAAAGATGGAAAGAATTACCGAATACCGAGAAATCATCCATAAATACCTCCATTATATCTTCCACAAGTTCGTCGAAGATTGCCAACATGTAACACTGAAAAGTAGCTAGAGCATTACATAATCCAAAAGGCATTCTACGATAAGCAAATGTACCGTATGGGCACGTAAATGTTGTTTTCTCTTGATCTTCAAGAGCTATTGGGATTTGGAAGTAGCCGGAGAGTCCGTCTAAGAAGCAGTAGTACATATGCCCGGATAATCTTTCTAACATTTAATCTATGAAGGGTAGAGCGAAGTGATCTTTTCTGGTGGCATCATTCAGCTTTCTATAGTCTATACAGACTCTCCAACCAGTAACTGTTCTTGTAGGGATCAATTCATTCCTTTCATTAGGCACCACAGTTATACCTCCTTTCTTTGGAACTACCTGTACAGGACTTACCCAAGTGCTGTCAGAAATAGGATAAATTATTCCTGCATCTAGAAGTTTAATTACCTTGGCTTTGACCACTTCTTTCATGTTGGGGTTTAGCCGTCTCTAAGGCTGCACACACGGTTTGTATTCCTCTTCCATTAAAATTTTGTGGGTGCAGAACGATGGGCTTATACCCTTGATGTCAGAAATTTTCCAAGCTATGGCTCTTTTATGTTCTCTTAGTACCTGTATCAACTCCTCTTTTTCCTTGGATTTTAATTCTGAAGAGATAATTACCGGTAGCGTAGAATTGTCCCCAAGGAATGCATATTCTAGGTGTTTCGGCAACTGTTTCAATTCCAGATTGGGCGATTCATTAATAGAGGGTTTTTGTTTTAGTTCGTCATTGACTTCAATGCTTTCTTCTTCCATTTGTCTAAATGAATATGTATTCAAATTCAACTCGTCGTCTTCATCTTCTTCCCCCTCTTCATGAGTCAGGAACAGTTCTATCGTCTCATCATGTATGATTTCCTGTAATGAGTTTTGAATGATATGATCAGTAGTATCAACAAAGTAACAAGCATCATCTTGTTCTCTAGAATATCGCATGGCATCATATATTTGAAAAATAATTTCCTCATCACCTATCCTTAATGCGAGTTTACCGTTACCTATATCGATGACAGCCCTAGCAGTAGCTAAAAAAGGATGCCCTAAAATTGAGGGAACATCAATGTCTTCATCCATGTCTAACACAACAAAATCATTAGGGAAAATAAATTTATCAATTTTCACCAAAATATCTTCGATAACTCCTCTAGGATATTTAATAAATCTATCAGGTAACTGAATACTCATCCTAGTGGGTTTTGGTTCCCCAAGATCTATTTGTTTAAACAATTTGTAAGGCATTAAATTAATACTGGCACCTAGATCGGCTAATGCCTTCTTAATATTTAAGCTACCAATCAAACAAGGAATAGTAAAACTTCCTGGGTCTTCTAATTTGGTTGGTAACTTATTTTGGAGGATGGCTGAGCATTCTTCATTAAGTTCCATCGTTGATACTTCTTCAAGCTTCCTTTTATTTGTCAGGAGTTCCTTTAAGAATTTTGCGTACGTCGGCATTTGTGAAATAGCTTCAACAAAAGGTAAGTTAATGTGTATTTGTTTAAAAAGTTCAAGAAACTTACAGTATTGGGCATCTAATCGTTCTTTTTTCAACTTTGTTGGATATGGGATTGGTGGTTTACTTTCTTTGCGTACTGGATTTACGTCCTCCATTCCCTCATCCTTTGTGTTGTTATCTTCGAGTGGTGTTTTTTTCTTTGGCTCGACTAACTCTTTTCCACTTCTTAGTGTAACTGCTTTTACCTGTTTTGTTTCTTTAGAAAAAATTTCTGCCCGTATTTCACAAATCATTTTAGTGAGTAGTCCAACTGACTTAGTTAATTCCCTAACTGACTCAGTGAGTTCCCCAATCTGGTTCTTCGTATTTTCAGCCGATGTTTGTTGACTTATAAGTGTTTTCTCAGTATCTTGGAGACGATTTTTTGTGCTTGCCATGAATTTTGTCAGCATCTCTTCGAGGTTTGGCTTCTTTTCTTGTGGATATGGCTGATTTTGGAAATTCTGAGGAGGTTGTTGTCTTTGATTCCTTTGATTTCCTTGACCTCCCCATGAAAAATTTGGGTAGTTCCTCCAACCTGGATTATAAGTATTACTATATGGGTTATTATTGGATTTGAAATTATTACCTATATAATTCATTTGTTCGCTCTCTGTGCTCGGTTGGTAGGGTGGGTACTAAGAATTCACCACAGTTCCACTTGTGTCACACTGCATGACTGGATGTACCTGCGAAGAACACAAACTATCAAGCTTTTTATTCATCAATTCCGTTTGTGTTGATAGCATGGTTACTGTATCGAGGTTGAAAACTTCGGCTGATTTTGTCGGTTTCATCCTTGTAACTTGCCACTGATAGTTTTTTATTGACATCTCTTCAATGAACTCGTAGGCTGCTTCAGGAGTTCTGTTGTTTAGTGATAAACCGTAATTGTAACATATTTTAATCCCACATTTAGTATGCTTTTGGATGATTTAAGCCTCGATTTATATAAAAAGGTGCTCTTAATCCTTTCTTTTCATGTCTTATACTCAGGAAAGCACCCGAGGATAAAAAGAACGAGAAAAGGGCCCAAAACAGAGCAAATTGGGCCAAGGTGGAAATTGACACGGCCTGGCCCAAAGATCACATGGCCGTGCCTTATCAAGCATCTAGAACACGACCTTACCCCCGAGTCACACGGCCGTGCCTCATTAAAGAAATCTGAACACAGCCCAAAGACTAGTCACACGGGCGTGTGACATGGCCGTGTCTCTGTCGTGGCAAAGAGCAATTTCATTCGAATTTGGATACTTTGGGGCGAAGAAACACATTCCAAGAGCCTATATAAACCCCCTAAGTACCACCTTTAAGGGGGCGGTCAAGCTAGGCCAAGGAGCCAAGCTAAAAAGGTCAGAATTGTGGGAATCACTCGAAGTTAGCTAGTTGATCCATCCCAAGAAGACGAAATTCTACTCAAGACGGCAGATTTCTCCTTCAATCCCTTCAGGGAGTTTTAGGGATTTCTTATGTTTTGTTTTATCTTTTTTCTTATGTTTTTTTTTATCTTTTCTCTTGAGATGTTTTATTTATTTGTTATGAACTAAACCCTTCAGATACCTGAAGGGGATGAAACCTAGATGAATCTTGTTATTGTTTTCTGAATTATATGATAAATACTTAGTTTGTTCTTAATTATGTGTGCTTAATCCAAATTTGATGTGCTTAGGTGGAGGAGGAATAGACCCTGCCTAAGAGTAGATCTAGCATAATTAAGCGGAGTTGATCGCACGCCTAGAGATAGGGTGACGAGATTTTGCCAGATTAGGGTGAAACCTAATATGGGAATCCATAGATCGATTTACTGCTATTCTAGGGGGTTATTATTCGAGAAAGAGATTTTCGTTAATTAACCTAGGGTTGGACATTTTTCACCTCGAGAGAGGGTTTAGTATACGTTAGGGAGTCCTACGGATCAAACTAACCGAATAAATCGTATGGTTCAGTGTTATATAACAAGTGAAGTCTAGGTGGATTCGTCCTGAGGGTATTCATCGTGATCAACTGAGTTTTCCTTCAAGTTATTTCTCAATTGGTTCTTTTTCTTTGCGTTTTTAGCTTAGTAGTCGTTAATTTAGATTAAAGAAACTTCATTTTATTTTAGGCTAAATAATAAAAAGAAAGTTAGTATTAGTACTTTTAGTTCCTTTGGGTTCGACAATCCGGTCTTGCCTAAGCTATACTACTGTTCGATAGGTACACTTGCCTTTAATCGTTGTTGGAGTTAGTTTCCAGGTTCGATCATTCTCTTTATAAATTTTAAAACTTTGATTTCAGCGATCAAGTTTTTCTCGCCTTTGCCGGGGAACTAAAATATTAATAGAACTCTATTTTTAGTACTTTAGCCATTATTTTTATTTTTTGCAATTTACTTTTAATTTTTTTAGAATAATCTAGGTTTTGCTAAATTTTCTTTCTTTTTTCGCAGGTACCTCTAGCTTATGATTAGAAGGAACCCGAGAGGACCTCTAGTATACGACAGTGATATTGAAGCCACCGCTCGAAGAAATCGCAGAGAAATCAGGCGAGCCCTAAATTACACAAAAGAAAATCAAGAAGACAGATCCAATCCTACTAAAGGGATGGACGAGAATAATCCACAACCACATGATGTGGGAGAAAACAATGCTCCACGTACAATGTTTGATTATGCTAAACCTCATTTAACAGGAGCAGAATCGAGTATTGTTAGGCCTGCTATAGCCGCTAATGAATTAAAGCCTAACACAATACAAATGATTCAACAATTTGTTCAATTTGATGGTTTGCAGGACGAAGACCCAAATACGCATATAGCTAATTTCTTAGAGTTCTGTGATACCTTCAAAATAAATGGCGTTTTGGATGATGCCATACGTCTTCGGTTATTTCCCTTTTCATTAAGGAATAAAGCCAAACAGTGGTTGAACTCATTACCGCGAGGGTCAATCACCACATGGGAGAAAATGAACGAAAATTTTTTATTAAAATATTTCCCACTGGCCAAAACGGGCAAATTACGGAATGATATCTCTTCTTTTGTGCAGATGGATTTAGAGATATTATACGACGCATGGGAGAGATACATAGATCTCTTGAGAAGGTGTCCACACCATGGTCTACCCTTGTGGCTACAAGTCCAAACATTCTATAATGGTGTAAACCCTTCAATGAGACAACTAATCAATTCAGCCCCGGTGGAACCCTGAACAATAGAACTCCTGAAGCAGCCTACGAGTTCATTGAAGAGATGTCAGTGAATAATTATCAGTGGCAAGTTACAACGACGAAACTGACAAAATTAGTCGAAGTTTACAACCTCGATGCGATAACCATGCTATCAACACAGGTAGAGATGATGAATAAAAAGATTGATAGTTTATGTTCTTCGCAAGCACATCCAGTCAGGCAGTGCGACGCAAATGGAACCATGGCGAATCCTGAGGACCCAGCCTACCAACCAGGCACAGAGAGCGAACAGATGAACTATATAGGTAATAATTTCAGATCCAATAATAACCCTTATGGTAATACTTACAATCCAAGTTGGAGGAACCACCCAAATTTTTCATGGGGAGGTCAAGGAAATCAAGGAAAGCAAGGGCAACAACCTCCTCAAAATTTCCAAAATCAGCCATATCCGCAAGAGAAAAAAACCAAACCTCGAAGAGATGCTGATGAAGTTCATGGCAAGCACAGAAAACCGTCTACAAGATACAGAGAAAACACTCAAAAATCAACAAACATCGGTTGACGAGACCAAGAACCGAATTGGGGAACTTACTAAGTCAGTAGGGGAAGTCACTAAGGTAGTCAGACAACTTGCAAAGTTAATGTCCGAACGATCGCAAGGACGTGTACCAAGTAACCCAGAGATTAATCCAAAAGAGCAAATTCAAGCCATCACAGCTCATGATAGTAAAGTGTTAGACAAACAAAATAAGGTGGACGAAAATAAAATAGAGGTAACAAAAGAAGAGCCGTAACCAGTAATCAAGGAATACTAACCTCGCATACCTTACCCCGAAGCCATAAAAAGAGATGATACAGAGGAACAGTTCGGTAAGTTTCTTAAACTTTTAAAGAAATTACATATTAGCTTACCTCTTCTTGAAGCTCTTTTTCAGATGCCAGACTCGAGGAAATTTTTAAAACAGCCCTTGACAAACAAACGCAAATTAGATGAAGAACAACATGTGGAATTAAATGCAGTATGCTCAGCAATACTACAGAATAGACTACCACAGAAGCAAAAAGATCCAGGGAGGTTTACTATTCCTTGTTTAATTGGTAGACTAAATGTTGATAACGCGTTAGCTGATTTAGGGGCAAGTATAAATGTCATGCCTTATACATTGTTTAAACGACTAGGTATAGGGAAGCCCAAACAAACTAGGATGAGTATTCAATTAGCTAATAAAACTGTTAGAATTCCTAGGGGCATGATTGAAGATGTTCTTGTAAAAATTGATAAATTCGTTTTCCCAGTAGATTTTGTTGTTCTAGACATGGATGAGGATAATTCAATCCCCTTAATTTTAGGAAGACCAGTCCTAGCAACTGCCAAGACTAAAATTGATGTTGCCACAGGAGAACTCATACTTTGTGTAGGTAACGAATCAATCAGTCTTCAAGCTCTTGACTCGGCCAGGACAACAATCGATGAAGGTAAGAAAGACAATTGATTTGATAATCAATTTGTGCAACCTTCACCACAGGAAACACCACAAGGACACAAACCTTAGCGAAATCATAGACCCCTGATCGCTGAAATCAGAGCTTTAAAATTTATAAAAGAATGATCGAACTTGGAGACTAACTCTGACAATGATTAAAGGCAAGTGTACCTATCGAATAGTAGTATAGCTTAGGCAAGACCGGATTATCGAACCCGAAGGAACTAAAAGTATTAATACTAACTTTCTTTTTATTAATTAGCCTTAAAATTAGAGTAAAGATTGCTTTAAACTAAATTGACAAGAACTAAACTAAGGACACAAAGACAAAAAGGACAATTTGAAAAATAACTTGAAGAAAACTCAATTGATCACGACGATACCCTCAGGAAGAATCCTCCTAGACTTCACTTGTTATCTAACCCTGAACTATACAATTTCTTACTTAGCTTGATCCGTAAGACTCCCTAACCTATATTAAACCCTCTCTCGAGGCAAATAACGTCTAACCCTAGGTTAATTAGTGTATAGCACGTGTGTGGCAAGTCAATATCTTCGCACGGTCGTTTGGCACGGCCATGTTTCGCCCGTGGTGTGAAGTCAGTAGCTTCGCACGGTTGTGATGCACGGGCGTGTGATTCCCGTGCTCGATAAGTCACTGACATTGCACGCTTAGATGGCACGGGCGTGGTCTGGTATTGCAGCCCATGTTAATCGATAGAAATTTTTCCCTGTTTGCGCACGACTCTTGGCACGCCCGTGGTTGGTCCCCTGTCTTGCACACGGCCATGGACACGCCCGGGTTCAAGGCCGTGTAAAAAAAGCTGCACTTCTTTTGAACTATTTTAGTGTGCTGTTAGAAAAATGAAAATAAAATGTTAGTGGGTTAGTGCTCGGGTTGCCTCCCGAAAAGCACTTGTTTATAGTCTTAAGCTAGACTTTCCCTGTTTTCGGTTCTAAAAGAAGGCTCATGGAGCATAAACTCCTCTCTCATATCTCCAAAATCTGCACCATTATAAATTTTAAGTCGGTGACCATTTACCTTGAATGTGCCTTTAGTGGGATGAGTTACCTCGATGGTGCCATATGGAAAAATTGTTTTGATCATAAATGGGCCTGACCATCTTGATTTCAGCTTTCCCTGGAATAGTTTAAGCCTTGAGTTGTATAGTAGGACCAGGTCTCCTACATCGAATTATTTTGATCTCCTACATCAAATTGTATAGTTTTGAGTTCTCATAGGCTTCCGTTCTCCATTCGTCCAGCTCGTTCATCTGCATCATTCTTCTCTTTCTTGCAATTTTGAGGTCAGAATTCAAAAATTTTATTGCCTAAAAAGCTTTGTGTTCTAATTCGAATGGTAGATGACAGCTTTTCCCGTATACAAGTTTGTATGGGGATGTCTCTAGAGGTGTTTTAAATGTTGTTCTATAGGCCCATAAAGCATCATCCACTTTAACTGCCCAATCTTTTCTATTTGATTCAACTGTTTTTTCTAGAATGCGCTTAAGTTCTCGGTTTACTACCTCAACTTGCCCACTGGTTTGAGGGTGATATGGGGTGGCTGTCCTGTGGTATACTCCATATTTTTATAGGACTTTTTCAAATTGAGTATTACAGAAATGAGTACCCCTATCACTAATAAAGGCTCCTGGTGTGCCAAATTGGGAAAATAGTTTCTTGAGAAACTTGACTACTACCCTAGCATCATTGGTAGGTAAAGCTTCCGCTTCTACCCATTTTGACATGTAATCAACTGCTACTAGGATGTACTTGTTTCCAAACGAACTAGGGAATGGTCCTATGAAATCAATACCCCATACATCAAAGATTTCACATGATAACATATATGTTTGGGGCATTTCATCACGTTTAGAAATATTACCTATTCTTTGACATCTATCACATGAGGTAACATACCTGTTGGCATCTTTAAATAGGGTGGGCCAATAAAAACCTGATTCGAGAATTTTGTGTGCTGTCTTAATCATACTGTAGTGTCCTCCTGACGGTCCTGAATGGCAATGCTCCAAGATTCTGCTTGCTTCTATCTTTGTAACACATCTTCGAATTACCTTATTTGCACATATGCGGAAAAGAAAGGGATCTTCCCAAAAATAATTTTTCACATCAGCAAAGAATCGCTTCTTTTGGTGATGTGTTAATTTTCTTGGCAAGACATTAGCTGCTAAATAATTCGTAATATTTGCGAACCATGGTACCTCAGAATGTGTTATAGAAAAGAGTTGTTCTTCGGGAAATGAATCATTTATTTCACTTTCGTCGAGCTCTTTGGCGTGTGGATTTTCAAGTCTAGAAAGGTGATATGCTGCAAGATTCTCGGCTCCCTTCTTATCTTGTATTTCCAAGTCGAATTCCTGTGAAAGTAAAATCCATCGTGTGAGGCTGGGTTTTGCATCAGGTTTGTTTCAAGATAACGAAGAGCTGAATGGTCAGTGTAAACGACAACTTTAGACAATATTAAATACTGTCTAAACTTATCAAAAGCAAAAACTACAGCTAGCAATTCTTTCTCTGTGGTGGTGTAGTTTTCTTGTGCGGGTGTTAATGTTCTGCTAGCGTAGTAAATTGGCTGAAAATGCTTGTCTCTTCGTTGTCCCAAAACTGCACCCACTGCAAAATCACTTGCATCACACATTAGTTCAAAGGGTAAGTTCCAATCAGGTGTAATTATAATCGGCGCATTTATTAATTTATCCTTATGGATATTAAATGCATCTAAACATTCCTGATTGAAATTAAAAGGAACATCTTTTTCTAGTAATTTTGTCAAAGGCTAAGCTATTTTAGAAAAATCCTTAATAAACCTTCTATAGAACCCTGCATGTCCTAAAAAGCTTCTAATAGCCTTAACAGAACTAGGGGGAGGTAGTTTTTCTATGGTTTCAACCTTTGCTTTATTTACCTCAATCCCTTTACTAGAAATCTTATGTTCTAACACAATTCCTTCTCTAACCATAAAGTGACATTTTTCCCAATTCAAAACAAGGTTTGTTTCCTCACATCTCATTAGAACTCGTTTTAAATTTTTAAGGCAAAGATGGAAAAAATTACCAAATACCGAGAAATCTTCCATAAATACCTCCATGATGTCTTCCACGAGTTCGTCAAAGATTGCCAACATGCAACGCTGAAAAGTAGCAGGAGCATTACATAATCCAAGAGGCATTCTACGATAAGCAAACGTACCTTATGGGGATGTAAATGTCGTCTTCTCTTGATCTTTAGGAGCTATGGGGATTTAGAAGTAGTCGGAGAGTCCGTCCAAGAAGCAGTAGTACATGTGCCCGGATAATCTCTCCAACATTTGATCTATGAAAGGCAAAGGGAAGTGATCTTTTCTGGTGGCATCATTCAACTTTCTATAGTCTATACAGACTCTCCAACCTATAACTGTTCTTGTGGGAATTAACTCATTCTTTTCATTGGGCACTACCGTCATTCCTCCTTTGTTTGGAACTACCTGCACAGGACTTACCTAAGTGCTGTCAGAAATAGGATAAATTATTCCTGCATCTAGAAGTTTAATTACCTTAGCTTTGACCACTTCTTTCATGTTGGGGTTTAACCATCTCTGGGTTGCACACACGACTTGTATTCTTCTTCCATTAAAATTTTGTGGGTGCAGAACGCAAGGCTTATTCCCTTGATGTTAGAAATTTTCCAAGCTATGGTTTTCTTGTGTTCTCTTAGTACTTTTATCAGCTCCTCTTTTTCCTTGGGTTCTAGTTTTGAAGAGATGATTACTGGTAGCGTAAAATTGTCCCCGATGAATGCGTATTCTAAGTGTTTTGGTAACAATTTTAATTTCAATTTAGGTGGCTCTTCGTTGGAGGACTTCTGTTTTATTTCGTCATTATTTTCAATGCTTTCTTCTTTCATTTGTCTAGATGATGATGTATTCAGATTCAACTCATCGTCTTCATCTTCTTCCCCCTCTTCTTGAGTCAGGCACAGTTCCATCGTGTCGTCATGTCCTGTAATGAATTTTGAATGATATGGTCAGTAGTATCAACAAAATAACAGGAATCATCTTGTTCTTTAGAATATCGCATGGCATCATAAATTTGAAAAATGATTTCTTCATCACCTATCCTTAGAGCGACTTTACCATCACCTACATCAATAAGAGCTCTAGCAGTGGCTAAAAAAGCACGCCCTAGGATTAAAGGAACATTAATGTCTTCATCCATGTCTAACATAACAAAATCAACATGGAAAATAAATTTATCAATTTTTACCAAGATATCTTCGATAACTCCTCTAGGATATGTAATGGATCTATCTGCTAACTGAATACTCATCCTAGTGGTTGTTGGTTCCCCATGATCTAGTTGTTTAAACATTTTGTAAGGCATTAAATTTATACTGGCGCCTAGATCAGCTAATGCTTTCTTAATATTCAAGTTACCAATTAAACAAGGGATAGTAAAACTTCTTGGGTCTTTTAATTTGGTTGGTAGCTTATTTTGGAGGATGGCTGAGCACTCTTCATTAAGTTCCACCGTTGATACTTCTTCAAGTTTTCGTTTATTCGTCAGGAGTTCCTTTAAGAATTTTGCGTACTTCGGCATCTGTGAAATGGCTTCAACAAAAGGTAAGTTAATATGTATTTGTTTAAAAAGTTCAAGAAACTTACCGTATTAGGCATCAATTCGTTCCTTTTTTAACTTTGCTAGATATGGGATTGGTGATTTGCTCTTATTGTATACTGGATTTACATCCTCAATCCCCTCATCGCTGGCCTCGTTATCTTTGATTGGGATTTGTTTCATAGGGTCGACTAATTACTTCCCACTTTTTAGTATGACTGCTTTTACCTGTTCTGTCCCTTTAGGAAAATTTTCTGCCCGTATTTCACAGATCATCTTAGTAAATAATCCGACCGTCTTAGTGAGTTCCCCAAATGACTCAGTAAGTTTTTCAATTACTGCTTGTTGATTTTTAAGGGTTCTCTCGGTATATTGTAAGCGTTTTTCTGTGTTTGCCGATTTTGTCAGCATCTTCTCGCGGGTTGGTTTCTTCTCTTGTGGATAGGGCTGATTTTGGAAGTTTTGAGAAGGTTTTTGTCTTTGATTTCCTTGATTTCCTTGACCTCCCCACGAAAAATTTGGGTGGTTCCTCTAACCTGGATTGTAAGTGTTACTATAAGGATTATTATTGGATCGAAAGTTATTACCTATATAGTTCATCTAGTCGCTCTCTGCTTCTAGTTGGTAGGGTGGGTACTCAGGATTCGCCACGGTTCCACTTGCATCGCATTGCATGACTGGGTGTGCCTGCGAAAAACATAAACTATCAAGTTTTTTATTCATTATCTCTAGCGGCATTGATAGCTTGGTCATGGCATCGACGTTGAAAACTCCTGCTGATTTTGTCGGTTTAGTTCTTGAAGCCTGCCATTGATAATTATTCAGTGACATCTCCTCAATGAACTCGTTGGCTGCTTCTGGAGTTTTGTTGTTCAGGGTTCCAGACTGAATCAATCAGTTGCCTCGTTGAGGGATTTACACCATTATAAAAGGTTTGGACTTGTAGCCACAAGGGTAAGCCATGGTGTGGGCACCTCCTCAAGAGATCCTTAAATCTCTCCCATGCATCGTATAGCGTCTCTAAATCCATCTGCACAAAAGAAGAGATATCATTTCGTAATTTGGCTGTTTTAGCCGGTGGAAAATATTTCATTAAAAACTTTTCGGTCATTTGATCCCATGTAGTGATTGACCCTCATTGTAACGAGTTTAACCACTATTTAGCTTTATTTCTCAATGAAAAAGGAAATAACTGAAGACGTATGGCATCATCAGAAACGCCATTTATTTTGAAAGTATCACAGAACTCTAAAAAGTTAGCTATATGCGTGTTTGGATCTTCGTCCTGCAAACCATCAAATTGAACAAACTGTTGAATCATTTGTATTGTGTTAGGCTTTAATTCAATATTGTTAGCAGCTATAGCAGGCCTAACAATACTCGATTCTGCTCCTGTTAAATGCGGTTTCGCATAATCAAACATTGTACGTGAAGCATTATTTTCCCCCATATCTCGTGGTTGTGGGTTGTTTTCGTCCATCCCATCAGTAGGATTGGATCTGTCTTCTTCCTCTCTTTTTTATGTAATTTAGGGCTCGCCTGGTTTCCCGACGATTCCTACGAGCGGTCACTTCAATATCACTGTCGTATACCAAAGGTCCTCTCGGGTTCCTTCTAGTCATAAACTAGAGGTACTGGATAGAAAAAGAAAGAAGGAAAATTTCAGCAAAAAGTAAAAATAAAAATAAAAACAAAAATAAATTGTGAAAAATAAAAAATAAAAATTATGGCTAAAGTAATAAAAATAGAGTTTTCTTAATATTTTAGCTCCCCGGCAACGACGCCAAAAACTTGATCGCTGAAATCAGAGCTTTAAAATTTATAAAAGAATGATCGAACCTGGAGACTAACTCTGACAACGATTAAAGGCAAGTGTACCTATCGAATAGTAGTATAGCTTAGGCAAGACCGAATTATCGAACCCAAAGGAGCTAAAAGTATTAATACTAACTTTCTTTTTATTAATTAGCCTTTAAATTAGAGTGAAGATTACTTTAAACTAAATTGACAAGAACTAAACTAAGGACACAAAGACAAAAAAGACGATTTGGAAAATAACTTGAAGAAAACTTAATTGATCACGACGATACCCTCAAGAAGAATCCACCTAGACTTCACTTGTTATCTAACCCTGAATTATACGATTTCTTTACTTAGCTTGATCCGTAAGACTCCCTAACCTATATTAAACCCTCTCTCGAGGCGAATAACATCTAACCCTAGGTTAATTAGTGAAACTCTTGTTCGCTTATAATAACCCCTTAGGATAGCAGTAAATCGACCAATGGATTCCCATATTAGGTTTCACCCTAATATGGCAAAATCTCGTAACCCTATCTCTAGGCGTTCGATCAACTCCGCTTAATTATGTTAGATCTACTCTTAGGCAGGGTCTATTCCTCCTCCACCTAAGCACATTAGATTTGGATTAAGCAACATAATTAAGAACAAACTAAGTAATTCATCATATAACTTAAAAATCAAATAACAAGATTCATCTAGGTTTTATCCCCTTCAGGTATCTGAGGGGTTTAGTCCATAATGAATAAAGAAAACATCGCAAGAGAAAAGATAAAACAAAACTTAAGAAATCTCTAGAACCCCCTGGAGGAATTGAAGGAGAATTCTGCCGTCTTGAGTATAATTCCGGCTTCTTGGGATGGATCAACTGGCTATCCTCGCATTATTTCCTAACTTTGACTTCTCAGCTTGGCTCCTTGGCCTAGATTTTACGCCTTTTCAAAGGTGGCACTTAGGGGATATATATAGGCTCTTGGAATGCGATTCTTTCTCCCTAAGTATCCTTTTCCGACTGAAATTGTTCTTTCCAGCGACAGAGGCACAGCCATGACACACGCCCGTGTGGATCAACTTCAGACCGTGCTCGGACTTCTAGTTTAAGGCACGGCCGTGTGAGGCGGGGTTGAGGCCGTGCTCTAGGTGATCGTCAAGGCACGACCATGTGGACTTTGGGCCATGCTGTGTCATTCTCGTGCTAAGGCCCATTTACTTCATTTTGGGCCCGTTTTGAGTTCTTTTCATCCTCAGGTACTTTCCTGGGTATAAGACATGAAGAGAAAGGATTACAAGCACCTTTTTATAAAAATCAAGGAATAAATCATCGAAAAGCATATTAAATGTGGGTTAAAATATGTTACAATTACAGTTTATCAACCCCAATTCGACAATGAGTAATTACAAAAGGATCAAAGGCTTAGGGTCGACAAATTAGAGATGTAGAAGACACACGTCAAAGAAGAATCGGAACCACACAAAGTAAAACTAGAGGAACCACCAGAAGAGCTAGTAAGAACATCCAACCACTTCAAAATAGGAGACCAGGTACTGTTAGACAAAGCAGATCCGCACATCATCACAACAAATCTGAAGGCAAAGGGAAAAATCTTCTTAAGGTACACAATATCTTTCCACACGGAACAGTCGAGGTAAGCAACCCAACATTCGACACTTTTAAGGTAAACGCTTCTCGACTTAAACTTTGTCAAGAAAATAGAACTGTAAGCATGAGGGAAGATATTCAAACCGTTAAACCTCCCTCATTCAAGTACAAGGAAAGTCTAGCTTAAAACTATAAACGAGCGCTTCTTGGGAGGCAACCCGAGCACTAACCCTATTTTACTTTTGCATTTATTTTCAGTTTCTCGTCTTCCTTCTTTCTTTTCCTGAACATCTAGTTTTAAACTAACAAAAAGTGCAGAATTCCAGACCACACGGTCTTACACACGGCCGTGTCCGTGACCGTGTGGACCACCAGAATCCCCGTACTGACATAGCAGAGGCCGTGCAAATCAAATCCCAACTAACCTCGACGCCACGGATCCAACCACTACCCTACGAGCACCGACAAAATGGCACGACCGTGCCCCACGACCGTGTGAAGCTACTGACTTACCAAGCATGGGTAGAACACGCCCGTACCTCCCAACCGTGTCAACATACTAACTTCTCAAACACAAGCGTGATTGGCTGAAACACGAGCATGGTAAAACAACACGCATGGACACACGACCGTGCGAGGTGGCCGTGTGATTCAACACGCCCTCAGACCACGGGCGTGGGAACGTGCCAGATTTGAGCTCCTATTTAAACCCCACAGCCCTTCCCCTTCTCCCCATCTTCTTTCTCCCTTCTTTTTCTTTCAAAATTTCTCTTATTTCCTTAGAAAAGGTGTCTAGACTCTTGAGCTACATGCCGAAGAAGCGTAAGAAGGCAAGCATAGTCTCCACAAAGGAGACCCTACACATAAGTTCATGCCGGCCGCTTCATCCAAACACCAAGCCAAGGGTCTTTGAGACAATTTAGTTTCTGTTTTTATTTTCTCTTTTGCTTCAATTTCCTTATCTTTACTTCTCTTCTAGTTTAATCTATTCTAGTTTCTTAATGTCAGGTTCGCCAGGTTGCTAAGGAATCACGCCACTTCCGCCACCACCTCCGCAGCCCTAGAGGTCACCCCCTCGCGAACCATCCTACAATAAGGACTCTTCGGTCCATTCTTCTTTTCTTTTATTTTTATTTTCCTTCTTAGTCTCCTTCACTTTAGCTTACTTTTATTTAATTACATACTTATTTTATTTTAATTATGTCTTAATAAACCCTGGCTCATCCTTCACGAACTTCCCAATTCTTTATCTAGCACAGGATTGTCATCTAGACGACCCCTTCATACATACACACCACGACCTCTACCATCCTCCAAGGACACCATCCAAAATTCAGGGAGTATTCTTTCCCCTTCTCTTTTGATTTATCCCTTAAATATTATATCTATCTTTGTACATTGAGGACAATGTACATCTTAAGTGTGGGGGGTGAATATTTATTTAAAAAAAGGGTCTAACTATCTTCATTATTTTCAAATCCCTGAATTTACTCTTGTCTTTAAGTAATTTTTTCATATTACTAATTAGGATGAAATTTTTGATGGTTTATGATTTTTATTGATATGTTTTAGATTAAGTCATAGTTAATTGTGCATTGATGATCAAATTGGAAGAATATTAGAGAATCAAGCATGATAAGTCCATTTTTCAGAATTAAAATCTTTGCTAGGTTGTTGAACTGAATCTGAATATTATCTTGAAATATGAAATTTATAAGGTTGATGTCAAAACACCCATAATTTTTGTGAGATTTTGAGCCTTATAGAGCATATATTCTTTTCCATGCTCACTTTATTGATTATGAGTGTGTCAACTTTGAACTGTTATTCTAGAACTTGCCTAGATTATACATGTTGAGGCCACATTTATGATTTGATATACTAAGATGATAAAGGCACCTAGGACTTAACTCACTCACTCCACTAAATAGCCTACCTTAACAACTAACCCCTAGTGAACCCTATTGATCCTAACAACCCTTTTTATTGACTTACCAGCTAATATTAACCCAAAAACCTTTTGTATTTGTTATCACCATTCCTTTTGACTACCCTTATATCAAGATTTCATTTGATGTGTTGTCTAGCTGTTATTTTCATTCCTTATTATGCAATATTATTAGTTTGTTCTTAAAAATATATATATATCGAAGTATATTCATTATTAGTTCTATAATTAAATGAGCTTACATGTTAAAATTCCATATCTTGAGGGAAAACCTCGTATTATTAGTTTTCAATTGATTTAATCATTTAGGATTAGTTCAACTTTTGTTAGTTAGGTAATTCGTCAAGTCAGTCTCGATTCTAACCTTCTAATTCAGCCTTTATCCACACCTTTATCCCTAGCCCCATTTCAACCCTGTTAAAGACCTTTTGATTTGTGTATCATCTCATATTACAATAGTGGGGATTTGATTTTCAGGCAAGCCTATGGGATTAGCTTTTCAGGTTCGACTTCTGAGAGCTTAATTATCAACCTTAAACACCTCGAGTGATTTGAGTGAATCTTTAGTGAGGATGTTAATCCTTGTTGATTTTGAATCAAAGGTAATTATTTAGATAAGGGGAGACACCTACGTTTTTATGCTACAAATATATGACTTTAACTGTTTGAATATTTAGGACCCTTCGAGTTAGATCATCCATGTATAAATTATCTATGAATTATGATGAGACATTGTTGATAGGAATTATGAATCATGGAAAGTTTGTCTTAATTGTAAATTGAGAATTTTGCTTGAGGACAAGCAAAAGCTTAAGTGTGGGGGTATGTGATAAACCGTATTTGTAACATATTTTAATCCCAAATTTAGTATGCTTTTGGATGATTTAAGCCTCGATTTATATAATAAGGTGCTCTTAATCCTTTCTTTTCATGTCTTATACTCAGGAAAGCACCGAGGATAAAAAGAACGAGAAAAGGGCCCAAAACGGAGCAAATTGAGCCAAGGTGGAAATTGACACGGCCTGGCCCAAAGATCACATGGTCGTGCCTTATCAAGCATCTAGAACACGACCTTACCCCTGAGTCACACGGCCATGCCTCATTAAAGAAATCTGAACACGGCCCAAAGACTAGTCACACGGGCGTGTGACACGGCCGTGTCCCTGTCGTGGCAAAGAGCAATTTCATTCGAATTTGGATACTTTGGGGCGAAGAAACACATTCCAAGAGCCTATATAAACCCCCTAAGTACCACCTTTAAGGAGGCGATCAAGCTAGGCCAAGGAGCCAAGCTGAAAAGGTCAGAATTGTGGGAATCACTCGAAGTTAGCTAGTTGATCCATCCCAAGAAGTTGGAATTCTACTCAAGACGACAAATTTCTCCTTCAATCCCTTCAGGGAGTTTTAGGGATTTCTTATGTTTTGTTTTATCTTTTTTCTTATGTTTTGTTTTGTCTTTTCTCTTGAGATGTTTTATTTATTTGTTATGAACTAAACCCTTCAAATACCTGAAGGGGATGAAACCTAGATGAATCTTGTTATTGTTTTCTGAATTATATGATAAATACTTAGTTTGTTCTTAATTATGTGTGCTTAATCCAAATTTGATGTGCTTAGGTGGAGGAGGAATAGACCCTGCTTAAGAGTAGATCTAGCATAATTAAGCGGAGTTGATCGCATGCCTAGAGATAGGGTGATGAGATTTTGCCGGATTAGGGTGAAACCTAATATGGGAATCCATATATCGATTTGCTGCTATTCTAGGGGGTTATTATAAAGAGAATGATCGAACCTGGAAACTAACTCTGACAATGATTAAAGGCAAGTGTACCTATGGAATAGTAGTATAGCTTAGGCAAGACCGGATTATCAAACCCACAGGAACTAAAAGTACTAATACTAACTTTCTTTCTATTATTTAGCCTAAAATAAGTGAAGTTTTAATCTGTAACTATCTAATTACTAAGCTAAGACGCAAAGACAATAAGAATGAATTAGGAAATAAACTTGAAGAAAAACTCAATTGATCAAGACGATACCCCCAGGAAGAATCCACCTAGACTTCACTTGTAATTAACACTGAACCATACGATTTATTCACTTAGTTTGATCCATAAGACTCCCTAAAGTATATTAAACCCCCTCTCGAGGCGAATAACGTCTAACCTTAGGTTAATTAACGGAAATCTCTTTCTCACTTAATAACCTCCTACAGTAGCAGTAAATCAATCTATGGACTCCCATATTAGGTTTCACCCTAATCCGGCAAAATCTCGTCACCCTATCTCTAGGCGTAGGATCAGCTCCAGTTAATTATGTTAAATCTACTATTAGGCAGGGTCTATTCCTCCTCCACCTAAGCACATTAAATTTGGATTAGGTTCACATAATTAAGAACAAACTAAGTAATTATCATATAATTCAGAAAACAATAACAAGATTCATCTAGGTTTCATCCCCTTCGGGTATCTGAAGGGTTCAGTTCATAATAAATAAAGATAACATCTCAGAAGAAAAGATAAAACAAAACATAAGAAATCCCTAAAACCCCCTGAAGGAATTGAAGGAGAGATCCACCGTCTTGAGTAGAATTCTGGCTTCTAGAGATGGATCAACTGGCTATCTTCGAGTGATTCCCACAACTCTGACCTTTACGGCTTGGCTCCTTGGCCTAGCTCACCGCCCCCTTCAAAGGTGGTACTAAGGGGGTATATATAGGCTCTTGGAATTTGTTTCTTTCTCCCAAGTATCCTTTCCCGAATGAAATTGCTCTTTCCAGCGACAGGGACACGGCCATGGCACACGCCCGTGTGACTAGTCTTCAAGCCGTGTTTGGATTTCTAAATGAGGCACGACCGTGTAAATCAGGGGTCAGGCCGTGTTCTAGATGATCAACGAGACACGGTTGTGTGGGCTTAAGTCCAGGCCGTATGGATTTCTTCCTAGGCCCAATTTGCTTCGTTTTGGGCTCGTTTTATGTTCTTTTCATCCTCGGGTGCTTTCCTGAGTATAAGACATGAAAAGAAAGGATTAAGAGCACCTTTTTAGATAAATCAAGGGATAAATCATCTGAAAGTAAGCTAAATATGGGATTAAATATGTTACTATTACGGTTTAAATAGAGGCTCAATTCTGGTGCTTGCCCACGCCCATGGATTAAGGGCGTGTCAATTCACACGGCCGCTTCGCACGGCCGTGTTATAGAGTGTGTTGGTTTTCCAACACCCGTTTTCAGCCAGCCACGCTCGCAGGGTGCAAGTCAGAATGTTAGCACGGTTTGAAGGCACGGGCGTGTTCTGCCCGTGGTTTACAAGTCAGTAGCTTCATACGATCGTAGGGCACGGCTGTGCCACTTTGTCGGTGCCCGTGGGGGAGTGGTTGGATCCGTAATGTCGAGGATTAAGTGAATCTGACTTATACTGCCTCTGCCATGTTGGTACAATGATTCTTGATGTACACACGGCCACGGGCATGGCCGTGTGCAGGGCCGTGTGGCCTGGAAATCTGAACCCTTGGTTAGTTTAAAGTTAGGTGATGAAGAAAAGAAGAAAAGAAAACGAAATGAAAACAAATTATGTCAGTACTCGGGTTGCCTCCCGAGGAGTGCTCGTTTATAGTCTTAAGCTGGACTTTCTTTGTTTTGAAAATTTAGGGAGGTTTAAAAATTTGGATATCTTCCCTCATGTTGATCGTTCCATTTTCATGATGAGATTTGAGTCGAGGAACGTGTACCTTAGAAGTGTCGAATATATGATTGCTTACCTCGACTGTTCCGTATGGGAAGATATTGCTTACCTCAAGGGGGATTTCTTCGTTCGTGGTCAGGTCTAATGTGATTTCACGAGGATCTGCCTTATATAATAGTACTTGGTCTTTTATTTTAAAGTGGATTGATGTTCCTATGAGCTCTTCTAGGGGCTCCTTCGGTTTTACCTCATGCGGTTCCGGTTCTTCCTTGATTTGTATTTCCTGCTCTTTTAGTTTGTCGACCCTAAGGCTTTGTTCCTTATGTGATTCTTCCTTGTTGGCTTGGGGTCTATGACTTGGCTCCGATTTGTATCCTTGTGGTGTTTCCTACGATGAAGGTTGCACAATTTGATTATCAACTGAATTGACTTTCTTATCTTCATCGATTGTTGTCCTGGCCGAGTCAAGAGCTTGAAGACTGATGGATTCGTCACCTACACAAAGTATAAGTTCTCATGTTGCAACATCAATTTTAGTCTTGGCAGTTGCTAGGAAGGGTCTTCCTAAAATTAAGGGGATTGAATTATCCTCATCCGTGTCTAAGACAACAAAATCTACTGGGAAAACAAATTTATCGATTTTGACAATAACATCTTCGATAATTCCCCTAGGAATTCTAACAATTTTATCAGCTAATTGAATACTCATCCTAGTTTGTTTGGGCTTCCTTAGACCTAGTCGTTTAAATAATGTATAAGGCATGACATTTATACTTGCCCCTAAATCAGCTAACGCATTATCAACATTTAGTCTACTAATTAGACAAGGAATAGTAAAACTCCCTAAATCTTTTTGCTTCCGCGGTAGTCTATTTTGTAACATTGCTGAGCATACTGCGTTCAATTCTACATGTGGCTCTTCATCTAATTTGTGTTTGTTCGTTAAGAGCTATTTTATAAATTTCCTCGAATCTGGCATCTGAAAAAGAGCTTTAAGAAGAGGTAAGTTAATATGTAATTTCTTTAAAAGTTTAAGAAACTTACCAAACTGTTCTTCTGTATCATCCCTTTTCATTGCTTCGGGGTAAGGTATGCGAGTTTGGTATTCTTTGATTTCTAGTTTTGGCTTTCCTGTGTTGCCTCAACTTTTCCTTTATCTACCTCATTATTTTGTATTAGATTAGGTTCGTCTACCTCTGTGCTATTATGAGCTGTGATGGCTTGGATTTGCTCTTTTGGGTTAATCTCAGTGTTACTCGGTAGACGTCCTTGCGGTCATTCAGACAATAACTTTGTAAGTTGTCCGACTGCTTTAGTGACTTCCCCTACTGACTTAGTAAGTTCCCCGATTCAGTTCTTGCTCTCCTCAGCCGATTTTTGTTGGCTTTTAAGTGTTTTCTCGGGATCTTAGAGACGATTTTCTGTGCTTGCCATGAATTTTGTCAGGATCTCTTTAAGGTTTGGCTTCTTCTCTTGTGGATATGGCTGATTTTGGAAATTTTAAGGAGGTTGTTGTCTTTGATTTCGTTGGTTTCCTTGACCTCCCCATGAAAAATTTGGGTGGTTCCTCCAACCTGGATTGTAAGTATTACTATAAGGATTATTATTGGATCTGAAATTATTACCTATATAGTTCATTTTTTCGCTCTCTACGTCCGGTTGGTAGGGTGGGTACTCAGGATTCGCCACAGTTCCACTTGCGTTGCACTGCACGACTGTGTGTACCTACAAAGAACACAGACTATCAAGCTTTTTATTTATCATCTCTATTTGTGTTGATAGTGTGGTCACTGCATCGAGGTTGTAAACTCCCTGATTTTGTCGGTTTAGTCCTTGTAACTTGCCACTGATAGTTATTTCGTGACATCTCTTCAATGAACTCGTAGCTACTTCAGGAGTTCTGTTGTTCAGGGTTCCACCGGCGGCTGAATCAATTATTTGCCTCATTGAGGGGTTTACACCGTTATAGAAGGTTTGGACTTGTAGCCATAAAGGTAGACCGTGGTGCAGACACCTTCTTAAGAGATCATTGTATCTCTCCCATGCATTGTATAATGTCTCTAAATCCATCTGCACAAAAGAAGAGATATCATTTCGTAATTTGGCCGTTTTACCCGGTGGGAAATATTTTAAAAGAAATTTTTCGATCATTTGTTCCCATGTAGTGATTGACCATCGTGGTAACGAATTTAACCACTGTTTGGCTTTATTCCTTAATGAAATGGGAAATAACCGAAGATGTATGGCATCATCAGAAACGCCATTTATTTTGAAGGTATCACAGAACTCTAAAAAATTAGCTATATGAGTGTTTTGGTCTTCGTCTTGAAAACCATCAAATTGAACAAATTGTTGAATCATTTGTATTGTGTTAGGCTTTAATTCAAAATTATTAGCAACTATAGCAGGCCTAACAATACTCAATTCTGCTCCTGTTAAATGCAGTTTAGCATAATCAAACATAGTACGTGGATATTGTTTTCTCCCACATCATGTGGTTGTGGATTATTCTCGTCTATCCCTTCAGTAGGATTGGGTATGACTTCTTGATTTTCCTCTATGTAATTTAGGGCTCGCCTGATTTCTATGCGAGTCCTACGAACGGTAGCTTCTATTTCACTGTCGTATACAAAAGGTCCTCTCGGGTTCCTTCTAGTCATAAACTAAAGGTACCTGCTGAGAAAAGAAAGAAAGAAAATTTAGCAAAATCAAATTTTAACCTAAAAATAGAAGTAAATTGCGGAAAAATAAAAATAATGGCTAAAATGATAAAAATAGAGCTTTCTTAATATTTTAGTTCTCCGGCAACAGCGCCAAAAACTTGATCGCTGGAATCAAAGTTTTAAAATTTATAAAGAGAATGATCGAACATGGAAACTAACTCTAACAACGATTAAAGGCAAGTTTACCTATCAAACAGTAGTATAGCTTAGGCAAGACTGGATTATCGTACCCAAAGGAACTAAAAGTACTAATACTAACTTTCTTTCTATTATTTAGCCTAAAATAAGTGAAGTTGTTTTAATCTGTAATTAACTAATTACTAAGCTAAGATGCAAAGACAAAAAGAATGAATTGGGGAATAACTTTGAAGAAAAACTCAATTGATCAAGACGATACCCTCAGGAAGAATCCACCCAGACTTCACCTGTAATTAACACTGAACCATACGATTTATTCACTTAGTTTGATCCGTAAGACTCCCTAACGTATATTAAACCCTCTCTCGAGGCGAATAATGTCTAACCCTAGGTTAATTAAAGGAAATCCATTTCTCACTTAATAACCCCCTAGAATAGCAGTAAATTGATCTATGGACTCCCATATTAGGTTTCACCCTAATCCGACAAAATCTCGTCACCCTATCTTTAGGCGTGCGATCACCTCCACTTAATTATGTTAAATCTACTCTTAGGTAGGGTCTATTCCTCCTCCACCTAAGCACATTAAATTTGGATTAAGTTCACTTAATTATGAACAAACTAAGTAATTATCATATAATTTAGAAAACAATAACAAGATTCATCTAGGTTTCATCCCCTTTGGGTATCTGAAGGGTTTAGTTCATATCAAATAAAGAAAACATCTCAAGAGAAAAGATAAAACAAAACATAAGAAATCCCTAAAACTCACTGAAGGAATTGAAGGAGAGATCTGCCGTCTTGAGTAGAATTCTGACTTCTTGAGATGGATCAACTGGCTACCTTCGAGTGATTCCCACAAATCTGTCTTTTCGGCTTGGCTCCTTGGCCTAGCTCACCGCCCCCTTCAAAGGTGGTACTTAGGGGGTATATATAGGCTCTTAAAATGCATTTCTTTCTCCCTAAGTATCCTTTCCCGAATGAAATTGCTCTTTCCAGCGACGGGGACACAGTCATGTCACACGCCCGTGTGACTAGTCTTCAAGCCGTGTTCGGACTTCTTTAATGAGGCACGGCCGTGTTCTAGATGATCAATGTGGCACGGCCGTGTGGGCTTAAGTTCAGGTTATGTGGTTTTCCTGATATGGCCCATTTACTCTGTTTTGGGCCCGTTTTATGTTCTTTTCGTCCTCGGGTGCTTTCCTAGGTATAAGACATGAAAAGATAGGATTAAGAGCACATTTTTATATCAATCAAGGCTTAAATCATCCAAAAGCATACTAAATGTGGGATTAAAATATGTTGCTTTTACGGTTTATCAAACACCCCCACACTTAAGCTTTTGCTTGTCCTTAAGCAAAATTCTCAACTTACAATTAAAACAAAGTTTCCATGATTCATAATTCCTATCAATAATGTCTTATCATAATTCGTAGATAATTTATACATGGATGATTTAACTCGAAGAGTCCTAAAGATTCAAACAGTCAAAGTCATATATTTGTAGCACAAAAACGTAGGTGTCTCCCTTTATCTAAATAATTACCTTTGATTCAAAATCGACAAGGATTGACGTCCTCACTAAAGATTCACTCAAATCACTCGAGGTGTTTAAGGTTCAAGATTAAGCTCTCAGAAGTCAAACCTGAAAAGTTAATCCCATGGGCTTGCCTGAAAATCAAATCTCCACCACTGTAATATGAGATGATAAACAAATCAAAAGGTCTTTAACAGGGTTGTAACGGGGCTAGGGTTAAAGGTGTGGATAAAGGCTGAATTAGAAGATTAGAATCGAGACTAATTCGACAAATTGCCTAAAAAAATTGAACTAATCCTAATAATTGCATCAATTGAAAAGTAATAATACGAGCTTTTTCCTCAAGATGTGGAATTTCAACATGTAAGCCCACTCAGTAGAACTAATACTGAATATACTTCAGTTTTTTTTAAGAACAAACTAGTTTACATAATAAGAAATGTATCTATTACTAACAGCTAGGCAACACATCAAATCAAATCTCAATATGAGGGTAGTCAAAAGGAATGGTGATAATAAATACAAAGGGGTTTTGGGTTAATATTAGCTGGTAAGTCAATAAAAAGGATTGTTAGGATCAACAGGGTTCACTAAGGGTTAATTATGGAGGTAGACTTTTTAGTGGAGTGAGTGGGTTAAAACCTAAGTGCCTTTATCATCTCTGTATATCAAATCATAGATGTGGTCTCAACATGTAAAATCAGGCAAGTTCTAGAATAACAGTTCAAAGTTGACACACTCATAATAAAAAAGTGAGCATGAAAAAGAATATATGCTCTATAAGGCTCAAAATCTCACAAATATTATGGGTGTTTTTGACATCATCCTCATAAATTTTCAAATTTCAAAGTAATATTCAAATTCAAGTTAACAACCTAGCAAATTTTTTTGAAAATTGGACTTATCATGCTTGATTCTCTAGTATTTTTCAAATTTAATCATCAATGCACAATTATCTATGACTTACTCAAAAACATGTCAATAAAAATCATAAATCATCAGAAATTTCATCCTAATTAGTAATATGAGGAAATTACTCAAAAACGAGACTAAACTCAGGAATTTGAGAATAATGCAAAAAGTTAGGCGTTGTTATCCCCCCCACACTTAAGATGTACATTGCCCTCAATGTACAAAAATAAATAATAACAATTTATATAAAATCAAAAGAGAAGGGGGAAGTAACACTTCCTGAATTAATGGATGATTTCCTTGGAGGATGGTAGGGGTCGTGGTGTCGGATGACTTATGTAGTAGTGAATTGCTCCTAGTGATGTTTTTGAAACTGCTAAGTCATCAGTTAGAAATCTCGGAGGCGTAATTAAATAAATGTTAGGAATACTCGAAGGTCAGATGTGAATGATAATCGTGATAAAAGTTGTCAATGTATGAGGAAAATGTTCAAACTTAAGACAAATAGAAATTAAAATAAATAGAAAATAAAAGTAAAAACTTAAAATAAGGAAAAGAAAAACTAGATGAAAGGACTCAAAGGTCCTCATCATCGGCCGAGTCCTGTGGTGGTGTCGGTGATGAGATTTGGAGGTGATGGCATATCTGCTGGAGGGTGGCCTCAAGCCCATCAAAATGTTTAGTACAATATTGCTCGAACTGGGTGAGGTGTGTAGAGATATCCGACGATGGAGTTGCTGCATGGGATGGTCGCTGGCTCGGGTATGGTGCCTCCAGTGTTGGTGGTGGGACATCATTAGTAATGTTCTCGGGCTGCTCCTCGTTTGTGGGGATGGCTAATTGTTACAAGGAGGGTCAGTCCCACAATGATATTTAATCATTCTCATATGTAGCATCGTCTGGATGCCCTGAGGTACCATCGGGCCCATCAATGTGAGTGAAGAGATTTGTGCGTCTGTGTTGAGAAGACCATAGTGTCGAGCTAATCGTGTGATGTATAGCCCCATCGATAAAATCCTTTTTCTGTGCTGCTCTATCTGATGTTGCATTGCACAGGCTATGAAGTAAGCAAGGTCGAAAACATGCCCTTCTAACATGCACGATAAGTAGTAGACATCGTGCTTATTCATCACGCCGGTGCTTTCACGTCGACCTGTGATGGTGTGAGCTAGAATGGCGTGGATATACCTCAGGGGTGGGACCAGGGCTATCGCTTTAGAGCGACTGGGGTCGTAGACGCCCGTGGTGGGGCCTAAGCTGCGCCAGCAGTTGAGGGGAGTGCAGTGGAGCTGACGGTTTAACTCAAAAAGTGGATTTTCGGCTATAAACTCCTCCGTGTAGAGTCCGAGTGCTGTGCTAAATTGCAGTATGCTTAGTAGACGTACCGTGCCTCCTAATCAGAATTAGACTGTACCCGGGTTGTCATATTGGGCCATCACTATCTGTAAGGTGAAAGTGGTACAGAACTCGAGTGTGAGTTCCAAATATGTCGGCTCGATGATAGAGAAAAATTGCTCACATGGCTCGGTCGAGATAAGGGCTCGAATATCGCTGTCAAGTTGGACCTACTCTAAAGCGGTCCAGTCGATACACCTGCCAGTGCCTAGGGGTCACGTACGTAGTAATGTGTAACGGTCCTCTTGGACCCCTGAAGGGAATTGAAGGAACGGATGGCGTACTTCAGTGGATGCTCTTGCGGATGATGATCCGGGACCTTTTCACTTTTTCGAGCTCAGGGCTGTTGGTCTCTTTCCTCGAGATGACGACATAGTACCTGGAAATAATGAATATTGAAGTAATGTTTGTACTAATTTGTCATCTAGACTTGAGACATTTATAGGCCAAATAAGATTTCTCTAATTATCATCAACCAATTCTCTAACTTTTCTAAATCAAAATTTCCACTATAACGATTAAAATTGATTTTGCAAGGATGTAAATAACATTCATATGAGTAAAATAAAATAAACTAGATACCATGAAAGATTGAAATATGTTCTAAAGTTTTAATGAATGATTCTAGAGAAAAATAGTTAACACTAAAATAAACAAAGATTATTAAATAGTTAGTGAAGAAAATGGAGTAGTGAAGGGAACCAATGGGTTGTAATGGTGTGAGTCGTCGGAACACAGTTGTAGCACGGCGGTGCTGTGATTGTTTTATAGGTGCATGGCTGTGGCGAGGGCGTAGGCTTATGCAGCACGGCGGTGGCGAAGGCGTGGGCACGGTTTTAGTGTGGTTTTTGGACAGAAGGGAATGTTGAGAGGTTTTTGGGGGAAGTGGAGGGTATGGGTGTGGCTGATTTTGAGTTAAAGGAGATTGAGAAATTGATTTTAGGGTTGATTTAGGGGAGATGAGCGGTTAAGTTGCCTAAACAGGGGTGGGGGCACAGGCAGGTGCCACGCCGGTGCTCAATTTTAATCAGCCCATGTTTTTCGTGATTTTGAATTTCGGGTGCGTTCAGGTGTTCAGCCACGACCGTGGGTGTCGTGGCACGCCCGTGTTATTCTTCACACGGTCCTTTAGAACGAGCGTGTTCTGCTTGTGTTCGACAAGTCAGTATGTTGGCACGGTTAGCCGGCACGGGCGTGTTCCGTCCGTGTTTGGCAAGTCAGTATGTTGGCACATTTAGAAAGCATGCTCGTGTTTGGCCCGTGCTCAACAAGTCAGTAACCTCGCACGGGTAGTCAGGACAGGCATCTCTGTTATCGCAGCCCGTGTTTGGGACAAGAAATTCTTCTCTGTTTGTGCACGGTTATTGGCATGGTTCGTTCCCTGGCTTCCACACGGCCACGGGCACGCCCGTGTGCAAGGCCGTGTGGTTTAAAACCTGCGCTTTTTATTAGACTAATTTAGTATGGAGTTAGATGCTGAAAAATTAAAAGTAAAATGTTAGGGAAGTTAGTGCTCGGGTTGCCTCCCGAGAAGTGCTTGTTTAAAGTCTTAAGCTAGACTTTCTGTAACACCCCAAACCCAGCCCATGCGTTAAGATCGAATCTGACATGTAACATGAGAAAAACATGTTAAGTCATTTTTTTGTTCATACTAAAAAGGGTTATTTGTAAAAATCAAGAGAACAAATTTGATTTGAAATATTTGATAAAGTATTACAAACCTCGAAGGTTGATTTTGATAAATCGATAATTTAAACTAGGGATCTTATAAACCATGACTTTTGAAAATATTGTTGATAATTCGAGAAAAAATTTCCGAGTTAAAATATTTGTTAAAGTTAAATATGAAATCCCTTTATTAATCTATTTTAGAAAATCTTTAACTTAAGTTTTTAGAAAAATTCCCATTTAAAATAATTCAAGCAAAATAAAATTAAGTCAAACATATAGCAAGATAAAATACTCCAGAGGCCTTATTACATCATAAAACCCAAAATAGTAAAGAGAACTGTAATAGAAATTTAAAGTTCAAAAATAAAACACCATTTCTGAAGTATTGCCCCACCAAGTAATCCATGCCCCAAGTCCACGTCACTGAGCATTACCTACAAGGGTTAAGGAAACGGGGTGAGTTACTAGAACTCAGTGTATAATCCCCTTACCATTGTCTGCTAGGCCTGAACCCATATTTCAATATCTTGGGCCTAAGCCCATTTACAAAACAGAATATATATATACAAGCAATGTATGCAACCCAACCCATCCATCCAACACACCCCCGTACCAACCATCACACCTGTGGGGATCAAGTCAACCCACCCCGCCATCACACCAAAACGCAGGTAAATTGCCATTTATAATATTTTATTGTGGTCAAACCACCGATATCATGTGTAAACATTATAATAAACAGTTTATTGTGGCAATGCCACCAGGCTACACTTCTCTTCAACATTTTCCCAACCCATGCAATATATGAAAATGCAACATACATAATAAGATGTTCGCATATAAATAGCAACCCTTTATCAAGTAATTTATTACAGTGATTAGGCCCATTTAAGCAATAATAATCGGCCCATTAGGGCATTTTCGTAATTCGGCCCATAAGGGCATTTTCGTAATTTTAAAAAAATCTTAATGCCGATTTTGTCAAATCTTTCAAAATAGTATACTTTAAGTATATTCCTCGTTTTATGCCAATTTTACGATTTTAGCCGTATAATGATAACAATCAACTATTCGACATGTTACCGAAACATAATTCTACGGATTTACGGTGTGAGATTACACACCTGATTACAGTAAGGATTAAACCTTCTTGATCGTCGGCACCTATGACAACATAACACTCGATTAATCTAACTGGCGAGATTTTTATTAATCCAAAACTACACCAAGCGATCTTTAATACTTACTCTCGAAATCGTGAACGACCACGATTTGTCGATTCTCCTGGATGATGGTCCACAACCCAATGGAAAATCCTGAACCACCGATATTGCCCTTCGTTTGAATTTAGGAGTAGGGATCGCAGATCCGCTCCTTTTGTGTTCTCCACTCGTTTTCCCTTTCAAGTCGGTACCCCTAGCCTCCATCGGATAAAATTTTAGTCAAAATGATATTACGATATATATCGATTGTCTAAGGAAAAAGGTCTCAGCTTACCTCTATTTCTGTAGAATAAGCAAGTAGATAGATTGAGCGATTTAGTCCCTAAAAATAAATAATTAGACACAATCACTATCCCGCTTAATAAAATAACCGGTCAACGAAAAAGATCTAAAAAAATCCATGATGAATCCCTTACCTTAATGATTATAAAACCGATTCCCAACGATTGTACAATGGCTACGGATGAGTCAAAGATTCAGCCTTCCACTATAACTCTACATTAGAAGGTGACCACATTGTAAAGAATTATGAAAGGAAGATATTTTGGTTGGAACAAAGTGAATATCCGAATGTTGATAAGCACACATTCGGCTAGGAAAAAGAAAAATAAAATGATAGAATAGAACCACTTACCGATTGATCAAAGGAGTGAGTGTCAACATGAATGAGAAAGAAATTGTGAAGGAGGGATTATGGGTTGAATGGTTCGGCTATCGAGGAAAAATGAACAAGAGAATTCGGCTATGAGAGTATGGATTAGAAAAGAAGAAAAAAGGGTTGGAGAATTTTGTGAAAAAAAAAAAGAAAAGAAAGATGGGAAAGGAGTGCTTAACTAGATTGGGTTTTCCAAAGGAGAATGAGTGAAATAATTGGTCACAAGGCTAGGTGATTTCGGCAAGACAAGAAAGAAAAGAAGAAAATAATACTCACTAATGGTTTGAAGTTTCAGCAATGAGAGAAGAAGTTTGGAGAAAAGGACACAAAAGAATGCTAAAAGAATTTGGCCTAACAAGCACCAAAATTCTACCAAAAAGACTAAAGAAAATTCAGCTACTCCAAGACCCCTCCCAAACCGTATATTGTTTTGCCAAAAGGATAAGTGTTGACCATAAACACTCTGCAAAACATCACCCATGAAAAAGGCCAACATGCTCCCCTCCCTTCCCTTTTCTTTTAATTCTTTCCTTCATTATCCCTTATCCTCCTCCTTACCATATTCCTTAGCCACCATACCAAAATTAAAAAGTCTTCCTTGCCTTAAATACCACCATGGCCGACACTTAGGGAAGGAACACAAAAAAAAAAATAGTCAAAATTTTGCACCAAGGGGGATTCGAACCTCTTCCCCTAAAGCCCTTCATGTGACACCACATCCTCTTCACCATATGCTCATTTATGCTAGCTAATTACTCACTTATTTCCATAAGCATTGATGCCACTTACTATTTCTCCTTAATAGGCTTAAACACCAAATTTTTACTAGGGCCCAATTCAACCCCGAGCCTTCATAGAACCCTTAAACATACACAAGTAATATTTTTAACTAGCTTAACGCAAGAATAATGCAACACATAAAATTCTAAATTATAGGATGTTACAATTCTACCCCACTTAATGAAAATTTCGTCCTTGAAATTTACCTGATTAAAAGTGGTGAGGATATTGCTGTCGAATCGCGTCCTCAGGCTCCCATGTAGCTTCCTCCAATCCGTGATTACGCCATAATACTTTGACTAACGGCACCGACTTCCTTCTCAGCACCTTAACGTCCTGGTCTAAAATATGTACTGGCTCCTCTTCAAAGGACAAGTCGGGTTTTAACTCAACCTCTTCCACTGGTACAACATGAGATGGATCCAGACGATAACGCCTTAACATAAAAACATGGAATACACTATGTATCTGACTTAACTCTGAAGGTAACTCAACCTGATAAGCCACTGGCCCAACACACTTCAGTACATGGTATGGTCCGATGAATCTAGGGCTCAACTTGCCCTTCCGTCCAAATCTAAAGATCTTCTTCCAAGGTGAGACCTTTAGAAAGGCCTGATCTCCCACCGCAAACTCTATATCCTTGCGCTTCAGATCAGCGTACGATTTTTGTCTATCCGGAGCTTCCTTTAATCGTGCCCGAATTACCTTTACTTTCTCCTCTGTCTCTGATATCAACTCAGGACCCAATAACTGTCGCTCCCTAAGCTCAGTCCAACAAGTAGGAGTGAGACACCTATGACCATACAGCGCCTCGTAAGGTGCCATCTGGATACTGGATTGATAGCTGTTGTTGTATGCAAACTCTGCCAAAGGTAGAAAATCTTCCCAACTACCCTTGAAATCGATCACACAGCTCCTTAACATGTCTTCTAGAATCTGGATTACTCTCTCCGACTGACCATCTGTCTAAGGATGAAATGTCGTGCTAAAATTCAACCTTGTTCCCAAAGCTTCATGTAGAGCCTTCCAAAATAGTTATGTAAACCTAGGGTCCCTGTCCAATAAAATAGACACTGGTACCCCATGTAACCTCACGATCTCTACTACATACAACTTGGCCAATTTCTGCAATGAGTAATCCATACGAACAGGTAGGAAATGAGTAGTCTTCGTCAACTGATCCACTATTACCCAAACGGAATCTTTCTTAGTAACCATATTTTGCAATGAAACAGTTTTGGTTAGCAGCAGTGACGTGGTTTTGAAAAATCATGAAAAATAGGAGAAAGGGAATTAGAAAGTGAATAAGATATCAAATTAAAGCTTACTGTGTCTATTTTTATATGAAAGAAACAGAGGAGGAAGAGAAATTTTATATTCTGAGATATTTTAATTTTAGTGAGACTGATTCTGATTGGCTTCGTGGTTCCCTATTCTGTCTTAAAAAAATCATTTAAAATTGTACAAAGTGAATTATGAGTTATAATTTATATGTATAGATTCCTTAGTGAGCCTATTTTCAATATAAACAAGTGGGAGCAACATATGAAAACCGTACAGTGAGATATTTGAATTTAGGGTAAGATAGGTCAAAACCTGATAAATCGTAATTATAACATATTTTAATCCCACATTTAGCTTACTTTTGGATGATTTATCCCTCAGTTTATGTAAAAAGGTGCTCGTAGTCCTTTCTTTTCATGCCTTATACCCAGGAAAGCACCTGAGGATGAAAAGAATGTAAAACGGGCCCAAAATAAAGTAAATGGGCCATATCACAAAATCCACACGGCCTGGCCCAAATAGGACACGGTCGTGCCTTGACGAGCATCTAGAACACGGCCTTACCCCGATTTACACGGTCGTGCCTCAACTTAGAAATCCGAACACGACCTGAAGATGAGTCACACGGGTGTGTGACATGGCCGTGCCTCTGTCGTGGACTTAGACAAATTCAATTGGAAAAGGATACTTAGGGAGAAAGAATCACATTCCAAGAGCCTATAAATACCCCTTAAGTACCACCATTGAAGGGGCGTCAAGCTAGGCCAAGGAGCCAAGCCGGAAAGGTCAGAAGTGTGGGAATTACTCGAAGTTAGCCAGTTGATCCATCCCAAGAAGCCGGAATTCTACTCAAGACGACGGATTTCTCCTTCAATTCCTTCAAGGAGTTTTAGGGATTTCTTATGTTTTGTTTTATCTTTTCTCTTGAGATGTTTTCTTTATTTGTTATGAATTAAACCCCTCATATACCTAAAGGGGATGAAACCTAGATGAATCTTGTTACTTTTTCATGAATTATATGATAAATACTTAGTTTGTTCTTAATTATGCATGCTTAATCCAAATCTGATGTGCTTAGGTGCAGGAGGAATAGACCTTGCTTAAGAGTAGATCAAGTGTAATTAAGCGGAGTTGATTGAACGCCTAGAGATAGGGTTACGAGATTTTGCCGGATTAGGGTGAAACCTAATATGGGAATCCATAGATCGATTTACTGCTATTCTAGGGGGTTATTATAAGAGAACGAGAGTTCCACTAATTAACCTAGGGTTAGACGTTATTCGCCTCGAGAGAGGGTTTAATATACGTTAGGGAGTCCTACGGATCAAACTAAGTGAATAAATCGTATGGTTCAGTGTTAAATAACAAGTGAAGTCTAGGTGGATTCTTCCTGAGGGTATCGTCGTAATCAACTGAGTTTTCCTTCAAGTTATTTTGCAATTCGTTCTTTTTGTCTTGTGTCTTTAAGCTTAATATTCGTTAATTTAGATTAAAGCAACTTCACTTTATTTTTAAGGCTAAATAATAAAAAGAAAGTTGGTATTAGTACTTTTAGTTCCTTTGGGTTCAACAATCCTGTCTTGCCTAAGCTATACGACTGTTCGATAGATACACTTGGCTTTAATCGTTGTCAGAGTTAGTTTCCAGGTTTGATTATTCGTTTTATAAATTTTAAAGCTCTGATTTCAGCGATCAAGTTTTTGGCACTGTTGCCGGGGAACTAAAATATTAAGAAAACTCTATTTTTATTACTTTAGCCTTTATTTTTATTTTTCACAATTTACTTTTATTTTAGGTTAAATTTTTTTTAGTTTTATTTTCTTTCTTTTCCCTAGCAGGTACCTCTAGTTTAGGACTAGAAGGAACCCGAGAGGACCTTTGGTATACGACAGTGATATTGAAGCTACTGCTCGCAGGAATCACAGAGAAACTAGGCGAGCCCTAAATTACACAGTAAGAGAGGAAGAGGGTAGATCCAATCCTACTGAAGGGATGGATGAGAATAATCCACCACCACGAGATGTGGGGGAACATAATGCTCCACGTACAATGTTTGATTATGCTAAACCGCATTTAACAGGAGCAAAATCGAGTGTTGTTAGGCCTGCTATAGCTGCTAACAATTTTGAATTAAAGCCTAACACAATACAAATGATTCAACAATTTGTTCAATTTGATGGTTTGCAGGACGAAGATCCAAACACGCATATAGCTAATTTTTTAGAGTTCCGTGATACCTTCAAAATAAATGGCGTTTCTGATGATGCCATACGTATTCGGTTATTCCTTTTTCATTAAGGAATAAGGCCAAGCAGTGGTTAAACTCGTTACCACGAGGGTCAATCACTACATTGGAACAAATGACCGAAATTGAAATATTTCCCACCGGCCAAAACAGCTAAATTACGGAATGATATCTCTTCTTTTGTGCAGATGGATTTAGAGACATTATACGATGCATGGGAGAGATACAAAAATCTCTTGAGAAGGTGTCCATACCATGGTCTACCCTTGTGGCTACGTCCAAACTTTCTACAATGGTGTAAACCCTTCCACGAGACAACTAATTGATTCAGCCACCAGTGGAACTCTGAAGAATAGAACTCCTAAAGCAGCCTATGAGTTCATTGAAGAGATGTCACTGAATAATTATCAGTGGCAGGTTACAAGGACGAAACTGACAAAATCCGCTGGAGTTTACAACCTCGATGCAATAACCACACTATCAACACTGTAACATCCTTAATTAGGGGCTCTTGCATTTTAGTGGTTTGCATGTGAATGGTTTGAACATGATGCTAGTTAGGGTGTTTTGGGGTCTGGGGATGAGCCAAGGGTAGGCCAGAACTATAGTAAAAATTTCTATTTTGGGTATTTGGAAGGGAGAGCTGAGTGAGTTAGGGGATAAGAGAAATTAATGGAGTGTTTTGACATAAGAGTACCAGCGGTGAAGTGGCAAGGGAGACGCCACTGAGAGCTTGGAGAGATGACGCCACAAGGAGCTAGGGGAGCTTGTGTTCGAGCTGCGAAGATCCCCTTTCTTCTATTTATTTTTGACGCCAGATTTAAGGGAGAGTTGTGCTCAGGATGGACACTGATGGATGAGGATGGAAGAGGTCAACAGGTTCAAACGGGTGGAGGAGAATTTGAGGAGGTTGACTCATTCAAATTGGTTTGAATGAGTGGCCAGAAGGAAATTTAGGAGTTGGCCGAAACATGAACACTGGAGAGGAAGGGAGCAATCGGTTTGGGTGCTTGAGAGTGGTGGCCGAATGTGCCTAGTGAGTGGTGCAAATTTGGCTAGATGGAAAAACACTTAGAGCTTTCTCAAGTTTTCTTTTTGGATGCCGAAAACAAAACCTCTCCAATTGGTGTTTCATTTTCTTCTCCTCTCTAAATCGGCCATAACCGAATGCTCTCCTAAGCATTACCTCTTTTCTTTTCTACCTTGTGGGAAAGCCAAAAACATCTTTCTCTTCTCACTCTCTGCTTCATTTTCTTCCTTGAAACCTCTATAGTCGAATCTCCTCAAAGCCGAATTACCTCTACTCCTTTCTCTTCATTCCAATTGCTTCAAAACCGAATCAACACCCATCCCCTCTCAATCGACTATTTTTCTTCTCTCAATCCCTCTCTTGTGCCGAAAATACATAAGTCTTCTTCTCTGGTTTGCTAAAGCCGAATCATCCTCTCTTGTCGTGTGTTATCTTGTTCGTCTCTCCTTTTGGGATCTATAGCTGAATCCCAACTCTTGGAGTGGTAAGTTTTCGGTACTTCTTCTTTTTTTTTGTCTATTTCTTTCGATTGTGTGGCCAAATATTCCCTGGATCTTTTTTCTCTTCTTTCGAATACCGAAGGCAATAATCCTGTGTTGATAGTAATTGGCTGATTGTAGGGGGAGACTTGTCATCGCGTGGCTTCGGGTTTTGCTTGAAGATCGAAAGGTGTTAAGGTAAGGGTGGTTACCTTGTTGCGTCAACTCCTTCGGGATTTCTTGATCAAAGCGGAATGGCTATTTGTCTAATAGTGCTGTGTTGGCTGAATTTAGGAGGGGAGTAATCAAGCATTTGGATTCCTGGGATTTACGCGGTTCGTGGTTTAGTTCTCAAATTATTCGGGATCTGTCAATATAGGTAAGGATCTACTCTTTCGGGTTAACTTTATTTTAAGATATTCGCCGTGTTAATATGATTTAGTGACCAAAGGTATTATGGATCCTAGTGCCAGCCAAGCGATAGGTGGGGTGGGATCTGAGACCCCAGCCCCTAAGTTCAAAAAGAGGGCAGTGTCGGCTGTTCGCGATTGGCCACCGGGGTGTGGGCCGTCATCTGAGCAAAACAATAGGCGGATAGCGGTAGTGTCGATTAATGACAGTACCGACGTAGAAAGCGTAGTCTTACGAGTAATCAGGTGTGTAACACTTACACACTCCATTAGTTAATTTGCTAATTATATTTATTGTTAAAAGCCGAAATAACTACAAAAATAGGTGTGTTACCCTTGTAGGTATGAGCGTGGACTCCGGGTAAGTCCCCTGTGGATTAGCTATCGATATATGCTGTTATACTATTTGGTTATGCTATGCTATGTGACATTTGCATTACAAACTTGTTAATATGCCACGAAAAATGTGTTCATGATGATGGGTATGTTGAGAGGAGGGGGAAGGATGATTTAAACTGTCACCAGTGGTTTTGACCACAGAGTGGGTTGGCCCCGCTTTCCTTATTATTTGTGACTAGTCTCAGTGGTTTTGACCACTAGTGGTTTTGACCACACGGATATTATTTGTGACTACGGTCACCAGTTTTGACCACACATGGATTATTGGGACTTGTCCCAGTGGTTTGGTACCACAGTAGGTTGGCCCCACATGTTGATTATGGGATTGTCATCAGTGGTTTTGACCACACGGTGGGTTGGCCCCACCATATGAATTGTGACTACGGTCACCAGTGGTTTTGACCACACTTACATGATTTGTGACTACGGTCACCAGTGGTTTTGACCACCAGTGGTTTTGACCACACGGGATAGGCACAGGAGTTCGGTTGGCTAGGCTGGGTTTGCATGATTTGTATATTGTCTGATGAAATGTGTATGTGCCTTGTTATTACCGGGATGGGTATTTATACACTGAGTCTCGGTGACTCACCCCTTCCCTTACATTTTGCAGATAAGGCGTAGATCATGGATGTGGAGTCGGGGTGGACTCGAGGTGGCCTTGCGCTATGTTTTTGGGTTTTATTTCAATTACTGCTTTGGGTTAATTTACTTTTAAATTTGGTTTTGGATTTGTAATAAGGCCGCTAAAATTTATTATTTTGGGTTTTGTTTATCTACTTTTATGTTTTATCATATTATGCTTTAGTCAAATAACATTGCCTGCTTGAATAATCTGTAAAATGTACGTTTTTAAAAATTGTACAACTTATCGGGTTTGTCAAACTTTACCATCGGGTAATACTAAAACATATGAAGTCAAAAAAACTAACTCAGATTTTCTCCAAACTAAGTTTCTTTATGTATAGATACAAAATGGTTTTCAACTCTATTATGCCAAACTCACTCGGGTTTTCATAAAATCAAACGACTTTCCAAAACAAGGAACGACAAACGATTTCTCTCAGAGGAGTTTTTCTTTCAAACTTAAAATGACGAAGTGTTTCATACAACGTTTCTTTTCAAAATTTAAACCTACAACTTGCATCTTCAAAATGTTTTTACCCTGTGACATGCCGGATTCGGTCGTAGCGTGTTGACCGGGTTTGGGGTGTTACAAACACAGATAGAGATGATGAATAAAAAGATTGATAGTTTGTGTTCTTTGCGGGTACACCCAGTCATGCAATGCGACACAAGTGGAATCGTCGTGAATCCTGAGTATCCACCCTACCAACCGAAAGTAGAGGGTGAACAGATGGATTACATAGGTAATAATTTCAGATCCAATAATAATCCCTATAGTAATACTTATAATCCAGGTCGAAGGAACCACCCAAATTTTTCGTGGGGAGGTCAAGGAGATCAAGGAAATCAAAGACAACAACCTCCTTAAAACTTCTAAAATCAGCCCTATCCACAAGAGAAGAAACCAACCCTTGAAGAGATGCTGACAAAATTCACAGCAGACACAAAAAAATGCTTCCAAGAAACTGAAAGAACAATTAAAAACAACGAGAGCAGAATCGGGGAAATTACTAAGTCAGTCAAGGAAGTCACTAATGCAGTTGAACAACTCACAAAGGTGATGTCAGAACGATCGCAAGGACGTCTACCAAGTAACACTGAGAGTACCAACCGGTAATCAAAGAGTACCAACCTCGCATACCTTATCCTAAAGCAATGAAAAGAGACGATTCAGAAGAATAGTTCGGTAAGTTTCTTAAACTTTTAAAGAAATTACATATTAACTTACCTCTTCTTGATGCTCTTTTTCAAATGCCAGACTCGAGAAAATTTTTAAGACAGCTCTTGACAAACAAACGCAAAATAGATGAAGAGCACCATGTGGAATTAAACGCAGCATGCTCAGCAATGTTATAGTATAAACTACCGCAAAAACTAAAAGATCCAGGGAGTTTTACAATTCCATGTTTAATTGGTAGTTTGCCTATTGATAATGCGTTAGCTGATTTAGGGGCAAGTATAAATGTTATGCCTTATACATTGTTTAAACGACTAGGTCTAGGGAAGCCCAAACAAATTAGGATGAGCATTCAATTACCTGAAAAAACTGTTAGAATTCCTAGGGGCATTATCGAAGATGTTTTGGTAAAAATCGATAAATTTGTTTTCCCAGTAGATTTTGTTGTTTTAGACATGGATGAGGATAATTCAATCCCTTTAATTTTAGGAAGGCCCTTCCTAGAAACTGCAAAGACTAAAATTGATGTTGCCACAGGCGAACTCATACTTTGTGTAGGTGACGAATCAATCAGTCTTCAAGCCCTTGATTCGGCCAGGACAACAAACAATGAAGGTAATAAAGAAAATTCATTTGATAATCAATTTTTGTGCAACTTTCATCGCACGAAACTCCACAAGGATATAACCCTGAGCCAAAACCCCAATTCGACAAAGAGGAATTACTTAAGGAACAAAGCCTTAAGTTTGACACATTAGAAGAGCAGAAGACACATGTCAAAGAAGAACCAGGACCACACGAAGTAAAACTAAAGGAACTACCAGAAAAGCTCATAGGAACATCAAATCACTTCAAAATAGGAGACCAGGTACTGTTAAACTACACAGATCCTCACATCATCATAGCAGACCAGAAAACAAAGGGAGAAATTCATCTAAAGGTACACGATATCTTCCCTCACAGAACAGTCGAGGTAAGCAATCCAACATTCGGCACCTTTAAGGTAAACGCTTCTCAACTTCGACTTTATCAAGAAAGCAGAACTGTAAGCATGAGGGAAGATATTCAAACCTTTAAACCTCTCTGATTTTTACAATTTCAAGGAAAAGTATAGCTTAAGACTATAAACGAGCGCTTCTCGGGACGCAATCCAAGCACTAACACTATTTACTTCCAAATTTATTTTTAGTTCCTTTTCCTTCTTTTCTCTCTTTTCCTTTAAACTAACACAAAAGTGCACAATTTCAAGTTCACACGGTCTTACACACGGTCGTGTCCGTGACCGTGTGGACCACCGAAATCTCCATACTGACTTTGCAGAAGCCATGCAAATCAGTCCCAACCACTCTTCAACGTCACAGATCCAACCACTATCCCACAGGCTCCGTAAAAGTGGCACGCTCGTGCCTTGAAGCCGTGTGAAGCTACTGACTTGCACACCACGGGAAGAACACGCCCGTGCCCTAAACCGTGTGAAGCTACTGGCTTGCACACCACGGGCGTAGCTGGCTGAAGAACGGGCATGGTGACTCAACACGCACAGACACACGATCGTGCGAGACGGCCGTGTAAATCGACACGCCCTAGGTCAACGGGCGTGGGAACATGCCAAAGCTGAATTTCTATTTAAACTCCACAGCCATTCCCCCTCTCTCCATCCAATTTCTTTCTTTTCTCCTTTTCCACCTTCTCCCTCTCAAACTTTTCACTCCATATATCAAAACTCTAGATCCTTGAACCATACCACATCATGTCAATGAAGCGAAAAAGGCCAACAATAGTCTTCTCAAAGAAGAACGATCAACATGAGTTCATGCCGGCATCTTCATCTCAACACCAAGCCAAGGATCTTTGAGACCAATTAATTTTTATTTTTCTTTTCCCTTCAATTTCCTTCTCTTTGACAATCTTATGCTTAGTTTAGTTTAACTTATTTTAGTTTCTTAGTGTCAGGTTCGCCAGGCTGCTAGGGAATCACACCGACCACAATGATAATCATGCCACTTCCACCACTGCCAACACCATCGCAGCCCTAGAAGTCACACCCACTTCGTGAACCATCCATCAATAAGGACTCTTCGGTCCATCCATTTTTTTTATTTTCCTTCTTAATCTCCTTTCCTTTTTCTTTGTTGTTTTAAATTATATATTTTGTTTATTTTAAAAAGTGTCTTAATAATATCTAGCTAATCCTCTATGAGCTCCCCAATTTCTTCATCTAGCACAGGTTCGTCATCCAGACCGACCTCTTCAAGGACACCATCCAAAATTCAGGGAGTATTCTTTCCCATTTTCTTTTGATTTATCTCATAAATGTTATATCTATCTCTGTACATTGAGGGCAATGTACATCTTAAGTGTGGGGGGTGAATATTTATCCAAAAAAAGGGCCTAACTTTCTGCATTATTCCCAAATTTGGCCAAACGTTTTTCATAATTCTCAAATCCCTGAATTCAGTCTTGTTTTTAAGTAAATTTTTCATATTACTAATTAGGATGAAATTTCTGATGATTTATGATCCTTATTGACATGTTTTAGATTAAGTCATTAATAATTGTGCATTGATGATTAACTTTTAAGATACTAGAGAATCAAGCATGATAAGTCTATTTTTCAATAATTAAATTTTTTTGCTAGGTTGTTAACCTAAATTTGAATATTTCTTTGAAATTTGAAATTTATGAGATTGATGTCAAAACACCCATAATTTTCGTGAGATTTTGAGCCTTATAGAGCATATATTCTTTTTCATGCTCACCTTTTGATTATGAGTGTGTCAACTTTGAACTGTTATTCCAGAACTTGCCTCGTTTATACATGTTGAGACCACATTCATGATTTGATATACAGAGATGATAAAGGCACCTAGGATTTAACCCACTCACTCCATTAAAAAGCCTACCTTCATAAATTAACCCCTAGTGAACCCCGTTGATCCTAACAACCCTTTTTATTGACTCACCCATTATTAACCCAATACCCCTTTGTATTTGTTATCACCATTCCTTTTTGACTACCCTTTAATCGAGATATGATTTGATTAGCTACCGAATTAAATTAGAGCATGAGTAGAATTCATCCATTATTATTATTAATTTGTTCTTAAAAAAAATCGAAGTATATTCAGTATTAGTGGTGAGCTTATACAGTTAAAGCTTATTTTCCGAAAGAAAAGCTCGTATTATTAAGATTATTATTCAGTTAACGCAAATATTATTTCAGTATTCTTAGGTAGGTACTTGTCAATTCAATCTCGATTCTAACCTTCTAATTTTAACCTTTATCCACACCTTAACCCTAGCCCCGTTACAACCCTAACAAAGACCTTTTGATCTGTTTATCATCTCATTTTACAGTGGTGGAGATTTGATTTTCAGGCAAGCCTATGGGATTAACTTTTCAGGTTCGACATATGAGTGCTTCTTTTCCTAACCCTTAAACACTTTGAGTGATTTGAGTGAATCTTTAGTGAGGATGTCAACCCTTGTCGATTTCGAATCAAAGGTAATATTTCAGATAAGGGGAAACACCTACATTTTCGAATTACAAATAAATAATTTATCATTGTTTGAATCTTTAGGACTCTTTGAATTGAATTATCCATGTATAAATTATCCATGTACAAATTATCTATGAATTATGTTGAGACATTGTTGATAGGAATTGTGAATTATGGAAAGATCATTTTAATTGTATGTTGAGAATTTTGCTTGACGACAAGCAAAAGCTTAAGTGTGGGGGTATTTGATAAACCGTAATTATAACATATTTTAATCCCACATTTAGCTTACTTTTGGATGATTTATCCCTTAGTTTATGTAAAAAGGTGCTCGTAATCCTTTCTTTTCATGTCTTATACCCAGGAAAGCACCCGAGGATGAAAAGAATGTAAAACGGGCCCAAAACGGAGTAAATGGGCCATATCACGAAATCCACACGGCCTGGCGCAAATAGCACACGACCGTGCCTTGACGAGCATCTAGAACATGGCCTCACCCCAATTTACACGGCCGTACCTCAACTTAAAAATCCGAACACGGCCTGAAGACGAGTCACACGGGCGTGTGACATGGCCGTGCCCCTGTCATGGACTTAGACAAATTCAGTCGGAAAAGGATACTCAGGGAGAAAGAATCACACTCCAAGAGCCTATAAATACCCCTTAAGCACCACCGTTGAAGGGGCGTCAAGCTAGGCTAAGGAGCCAAGTCGAAAAGGTCAAAAGTGAGGGAATTACTCGAAGTTAGCCAGTTGATCCATCCCAAGAAACTGGAATTCTACTCAAGATGATGGATTTCTCCTTCAATTCCTTCAGAGAGTTTTAGGGATTTCTTATGTTTTGTTTTATCTTTCCTCTTGAGATGTTTTCTTTATTTGTTATGAACTAAACCCCTCAGATGCCTGAAGGGGATGAAACCTAGATGAATCTTGTTATTGTTTCCTGAATTATATGATAAATACTTAGTTTGTTCTTAATTATGCATGCTTAATCCAAATCTGATGTGCTTAGGTGGAGGAGGAATAGGCCCTACTTAAGAGTAGATCAAGCGTAATTAAGCGGAGCTGATCGAACGCCTAGAGATAGGGTTACGAGATTTTACCGGATTAGGGTGAAACCTAATATGAGAATCCATAGATCGATTTACTGCTATTCTAGGGGGTTATTATAAGAGAACGAGAGTTCCACTAATTAACCTAGGGTTAGACATTATTCGCCTCGAGAGAGGGTTTAATATACGTTAGAAAGTCCTACGGATCAAACTAAGTGAATAAATCGTATGGTTCATTGTTAAATAACAAGTGAAGTCTAGGTGGATTCTTCCTGAGGGTATCGTCGTAATCAACTGAGTTTTCCTTCAAGTTATTTTCCATTTCGTTCTTTTTGTCTTGTGTTTTTAAGCTTAGTAGTCGTTAATTTAGATTAAAGCAACTTCACTTTATTTTTAAGGCTAAATAATAAAAAGAAAGTTGGTATTAGTACTTTTAGTTCCTTTGGGTTCGACAATCCGGTCTTGCCTAAGCTATACTATTATTCGATAGGTACACTTGCCTTTAATCGTTGTCAGAGTTAGTTTCCAGGTTTGATCATTCGTTTTATAAATTTTAAAGCTCTGATTTCAGCGATCAAAACCGTTGGTCAGTGAAACAAGGGAATTTTTAATGAATAAACTGTACTAAATGGCTAAGCCAAAAATTCTGGAAAAATTGTAGTAGGAAGATATATGAGTCTAGTTTCAAGGAAAATTTACGGATCTAAATTTCGAGTTTCCTAACTCGAGTTACAGTCAATTTAGTCAATGTGATGCAGATGGACAGTTTCTATTTTATGCCCCAAATTAGTAGTTAAGACCGGGGTTGCGAAATTACCAAAATACCCTTGGAGGGTAAATTACTGAATTATGAAAATGCCATTATAGGCCGAATTACGAAAATGCCCTGTATGCTGAATTACGAAAATGCCCCTAAAGGGCCGATTTGCTAGAATGCCTTAGTGGGCCGAATTACAAAGTTCTATAATTGGTCGATTTACCGTAATAAATCACTAGATTAATTATTGTTGTTTATATTTGTGGATATTATGCTTTATTTTGTATGTTGCATTTACATAATTTGCATGGGATGGGAAAAATGTAGAAGAGAAGTGTAGCCTGGTGGCTCTGCCACAAATTCTAATAATGGCTATGTGCCAATCTAAATATGGCTCTGTGCCATCGTGATTATGGCTTTATGCCAAACGTATTTACCCAAGGCTGTGTGCCGATTATATTATCGTCGATAGTGGCTATGCCACGTATATTCTGTTATTCTGGTGGCTCTGCCACAAATATTATTAAATGACATTTTGCCTGCAAATTAAATGGCATTTTGCCTGCGAATTAAATGGCAGTTTGCCTGCAAATTAAAATGGCTTTTTGCCTACGAATTAAAATGGCATCTTGCTTGCGATTGGTGTGATTGGCGGGGTGGGTTTACTTGATCCCCACAGGTGTGATAGGATGGTACGGGGATGTGTTGGATGGATGGGTTGGGTTGCATACGTTCATCTCATTTTAACAAGATTATGATAATGGGCTTAGGTCCAAGATGATTGCTAAATGGATTCAGGCCCAGTGGATGACGGTAAGGGGATTTCAAACTGAGTTCTTGTAACTCCCCCCTTTTTCCTTAAACCTTGCAGGTAATGCTTAGTGACGAGGACTTGGGGCCATGGATGACTCGGTGGAGGCCATACTTTTGGAATGTGAGTTTCGAACTTTAGTAAACTTCTTTTCCGTATTATTTTGTTACTTTTACTATTTCAGCTTTTAAAGTTGTAATAAGGCCTCTGGGATGTTTTAAATTGCTTTATGTTTTGATATATTTATTATTTTGCTTGAATTGTTTTAAATGGGGATTTTCTAAAATCATAATAAAGGTTTTTCCAAAATAGATTAATAAATGGATTTCATAACAAACTTTTACAAATAAATTAACACGAAAATTCTCTTTCGAATTATCAATGGAATTTTCAGAAGACTCGGATTCTCTTTCGAATTTTCAACATCATTTTCAAAAGTCACGGTTTTAAAGTTCCCTGCCTCGATTTTCGACTCATCAGTCAACCATTCAAAAATAGTTGTATTTTATCAAATATTTACATACAAAACTTGTTTATTTAAACACAACCAAGTAACGCCTATTTGAGTAAGAATCATATGATGTTTTACACTTTCTTCATGTGACATACCAAATCCGCTCATAATGCATGGGCCGGGTTTGGGGTGTTACATTTTATGATATCAGAGCCCGGTTGTAAAACTTGGCTGTGGTTTGGGTTCAAAAGCGTTTTCCAAAACTGTTTAAAATTCTAATTTTTAACTGTATGTTCTAAGGGAAGTATGACACCACGGGTATCCGGCACCAAGTCAAGTAAGTTTATGTTTTCAATTTATGATTATTGTGGTATAACTGTGGAAATACTTAGAACTTTTAGCAGGAATAGGCCCTGCTTAAGAGTAGATCAAGCGTAATTAAGCGGAGCTGATCGAACGCCTAGAGATAGGGTTACGAGATTTTGCCGGATTAGGGTGAAACCTAATATGGGAATCCATAGATCGATTTACTACTATTCTAGGGGGTATTATAAGAGAACGAGAGTTCCACTAAGTAACCTAGGGTTAGACGTTATTCGCCTCGAGAGGGGTTTAATATACGTTAGAAAGTCCTACGGATCAAACTTAGTGAATAAATCGTATGGTTCAATGTTAAATAACAAGTGAAGTCTAGGTGGATTCTTCCTGAGGGTATCGTCGTAATCAACTGAGTTTTCCTTCAAGTTATTTTCCAATTCGTTCTTTTTGTCTTGTGTCTTTAAGCTTAGTAGTCGTTAATTTAGATTAAAGCAACTTCACTTTATTTTTAAGGCTAAATAATAAAAAGAAAGTTGGTATTAGTACTTTTAGTTCCTTTGGGTTCGACAATCCGGTCTTGCCTAAGCTATACTACTGTTCGATAGGTACACTTGCCTTTAATCATTGTCAGAGTTAGTTTCCAGGTTTGATCATTCGTTTTATAAATTTTAAAGCTCTGATTTCAATGATCAAAATCGTTGGTCAGTGAAACAAGGGAATCTTTAATGAATAAACTGTACTAAATGGCTAAGCCAAAAATTCTGGAAAAATTGTAGTAGGAAGATATATGAGTCTAGTTTCAAAGAAAATTTATGGATCTAAATTTCGAGTTTCCTAACTCGAGTTATAGTCAATTTAGTCAATGTGATGCAGATGGACAGTTTCTATTTTATGCCCCAAATTAGTAGTTAAGACCGGGGTTGCGAAATTACCAAAATACCCTTGGAGGGTAAATTACTGAATTATGAAAAAGTCACTATAGGCCGAATTACGAAAATGCCCTATAGGTTGAATTACGAAAATACCCTTGGAGGGTAAATTACTGAATTATGAAAATGCCAGTATAGGCCGAATTACGAAAATGCCCTATAGGCTGAATTACGAAAAGGGCCGATTTGCTAGAATGCCTTAGTGGGTCGTATTACAAAGTTCTATAATTGGTCGATTTACCGTAATAAATCACTGGATTAATTATTTTTGTTTATATTTGTGGATATTATGCTTTATTTTGTATATTGCATTTACATAATTTGCATGGGATGGGAAAAATGTCGAAGAGAAGTGTAGCTTGGTGGCTCTGCCACAAATTCTAATAATGGCTATGTGCCAATCTAAATATGGCTCTGTGCCATCGTGATTATGGCTTTATGCCAAACGTATTTACCCATGGCTGTGTGCCGATTATATTATCGATAGTGGCTATGCCACGTATAATCTGTTATTCTGGTGGCTCTGCCACAAATATTATTAAATGACATTTTGCCTGCGAATTAAATGGCATTTTGCCTGCGAATTAAATAACAGTTTGCCTGTGAATTAAAATGGCTTTTTGCCTGCGAATTAAAATGGCATCTTGCCTGCGATTGGTGTGATTGGCGGGGTGGGTTGACTTGATCCCCACAGGTGTGATAGGCTGGTACGGGGGTGTGTTGGATGGATGGGTTGGGTTGCATACGTTCATCTCATTTTAACAAGATTATGATAATGGGCTTAGGTCCAAGATGATTGCTAAATGGATTGAGGCCCAGTGGATGACGGTAAGGGGATTTCACACTGAGTTCTTGTAACTCCCCCCTTTTTCCTTAAACCTTGCAGGTAATGCTCAGTGACGAGGACTTGGGGCCATGGATGACTCGGTGGAGGCCATACTTTTGGAATGTAAATTTTGAACTTTAGTAAACTTCTTTTCCGTATTATTTTGTTGCTTTTACTATTTCGGCTTTTAAAGTTGTAATAAGGCCTCTGGGATGTTTTAAATTGCTTTATGTTTTGATGTATTTATTATTTTGCTTGAATTGTTTTAAATGGGGATTTTCTAAAATCATAATAAAGGTTTTTCCAAAATAGATTAATAAACGGATTTCATAACAAACTTTTACAAATAAATTAACACGAAAATTCTCTTTCGAATTATCAATGGAATTTTTAAAAGACTCGGATTCTCTTTCGAATTTTCAACGTCATTTTCAAAAGTCATGATTTTAAAGTTCACTACCTCGATTTTCGACTCATCAGTCAACCATTCAAAAATAGTTGTATTTTATCAAATATTTACATACAAAACTTGTTTATTTAAACACAACCAAGTAACGCCTATTTGAGTAAGAATCATTTGATGTTTTACACTTTCTACATGTGACATACCAAATCCGCTCGTAATGCATGGGCCGGGTTTGGGGTGTTACATTTTATGATATCAGAGCCCGGTTGTAAAACTTGGCTGTGGTTTGGGTTCTAAAACGTTTTCCAAAACTGTTTAAAATTCTAATTTTTAACTGTATGTTCTAAGGGAGGTATGGCACCACGGGTATCCGGCACCAAGTCAAGTAAGTTTATGTTTTCAATTTATGATTATTGTGGTATAACTGTGGAAATACTCTAGAACTTTTAGCTTTAGGATCTGAAAACTATAGAGATTAAGACTTTAGGATGCGTATTGCGAAAATAAATTTACTTCCTATACTCCATAAAACATCGTTTAATAAACATGGAATAATATACTGATTCATAAGACTTGTAATTAGATTAAATCGATTTAGCAAATATGAGCGCTAGAAGACGTGGACGCGGTAGATGTGGACGTGGTAGAGGCCAAGATACTAGGGCTAGATCTTCAGCATTGGGGCATGTTTCCGAAAGGGAGGTGTTGGTATCGGCAGTGGCTGAGACGGGATCTCATGATCGTTCTGGGGTTGATGAGCTGACTCAGATAGTTAAGAAGGTATTGGAGGAGGTTAAAGGAATCAGTGAAGCACTTCGAGTTGGATGTATGGGCTGTAAGAAGAAAAGAGATTGAGATTCTCTAGGGTTATAGTCTCGTTCCGTGAAGCGTGTTAAGGCACGTCCAAACTTACCGGCTTGCGATTATTGCAGAAGGCGTCATCCGAGAGAATGCTGGAGGAGGTCAGGAGCATGCTTGAGATGCGGGTATAAGGAGCATAAGGCTCGGAATTATTTCATCACCATCAAGTTGGGTATGTTTTGGTTGGACGTGATGATTGAATGTAGAAAATTTTAGGTATAAATGGTAGATAACTGCTTGCTTCTGTGGTTAGATGTTTGGTTGCGTGAAAGAGGATTCAAGATTATGTTAAAAGTACATTAGTGTTATTAAGATCAGAGTGCGCAGCGAAAGCATAGTGGTGTGATTTGAGCGGTGCGTTTAGTAGTTGGTTGGAAATTTCGAGGACGAAATTTCTTTAAGAAGGGTAGAATTGTAACGACCCGAAATTGGGCCTAGTAGAATTAGGCCCAATGGGCCTTGGGCGTAGGAGTGTTTAAAATTTTTGTGAACAAGAGAACGTCATTATTTCAAGATGGACTTATTAGGAAGGTGATTTTAAAGAGTTACGAGGTTTCTAGGAAGTTCAGGGTTCAAGTTAGGCTATAAGTAAATTTGTATGTTTAAGCACATTAAGGAGAGAAGGTAAGTGGCATCAAGGCTTAAGGAAAAAAAAAAGTGTATTTTGCTAGCATAAGTTGAGCACATGGTGGAGTGGTGTGGTGTCAAGTGGAGAGCATGAAGGGAAAGGGTTCGAATCCCATCTATTGTAATTTTGGATTTATTTTAGTGCTTTCTTTCCAAGTGTCAGTCATGGTACTAATTATGGTAAGGAAGACTTTTTAATTTTTGGAAAGATGGCTAAGGAATATGGTAAGGAGAAAGACTAGGGAAAATCAAGGAAAGAAATTAAGGAAAATGGTAAGAGAAGGGAACATGTTGGCCTATTATGTGGAGGATGTTTTGGAAAGCATTTTGGGTCAACACTCATCTTTTGGTAAAGATGATACATGGTTTTGTTGGGGGGGAACTTGGTAGTCGAATTTCATATAGTCTTTTTGGCAAAATTTTGGTGTTTGTAAGGCTTGTTTCTTTTAGCATTTTTAGTGTTTCTTTTCCAATTCTTTCTCTTTGCTGACCGAAATTCTAAAGCCATTTGTTCACCTCATTTTCTCTTGTTTTGGCCTAAACACTCTAGCCATTATTCATCTTGTTCCATTGTTGTGCTGTAACCCTCAATCCATCTTTGTTCATTCTTCCCTTGTTGCTGAAACTTTCATCTCTTGGCAAAGCCGAACTTAGCCACTTGTTCTTATTTTTAAACTCCTCTTGTTCTCTATGATAAGGGCCGAATCAAGCCATCCTTTGCTGCTACGTATCATTCTCGTAACCTTGGTTTCGAAAGTTGATCGGTAAGTGGGTGATTAGGCCGAATATTGGTGGTAAGATATTACTCTTTATTTTGACGTTTAACACCGCTCATGAAATTCTATTTTGTGGTGATGATATCAACTTCCTGCTCTGGTGGAAGGGCCGAATATTGGATGAAGGCTAAACCCTTTGGTACATCACTTATTACTTTAGGTACTCGTTGCAATAGCCAAGGTGCAAGGCCGGATTTGTGAACCTAGTAAGGAAGGATCACAATTGTGGGGGCAACGAAGAGTGGTTCTTTAGGAAATCCAAATAAGGTGTATAATCTCGTACCCTTTTGAATACATGTTTGAAATGGTGTGTAATCTCATACCTCTCTGAATGTTTGCATGAAATGTTCTATTATTTGGTCGAAATACCGAAGAAAACCAGAAACCGGCATCCGTGATCTCTCGGGCGTGCGTATGTTCGTAGTAGTAACCATATTTTGCAATGAAACAGTTTTGGTTAGCAGCAGTGACGTGATTTTGAAAATTCACGAAACATAGGAGAAAGGGAATTAGAAAGTGAATAAGATATCGAATTAAAGCTTACTGTGTCTATTTTTATATGAAAGAAACAAAGAAGGAAGAGGACTTTTATATTCTGAGATATTTTAATTTTAGTGAGACTGGTTCTGATTGACTTTGTGGTTCCCTATTCTGTCTTGGAAAAATCATTTAAAATTGTACAAAGTGAATTATGAGTTATAGTTTATATGTATAGATTCCATAGTGAGCCTATTTGTAATAGAAACAAGTGGCAGCAATATATGAAAACCATACAATGAGATATTTGAATTTAGGGTAAGAGAGGTCAAAAACGTTGGTCAGTGAAACAAGGGAATTTTTAATGAATAAAATGTACTAAATGGATAAGCCAAAAATTTTGGAAAAATTGTAGTACGAAGATATATGAGTCTAGTTTTATGGAAAATTTACGGATCTAAGTTTCAAGTTTCCTAACTTGAGTTATGTCAATTTAGTCAATGTGACGCAGATGGACAATTTTTATTTTATGCCCCAAATTAGTAGTTAAGACCGGGATTGCGAAATTACCAAAATACCCTTGGAGGGTAAATTACCAAATTACGAAAATACCACTATGTGCTGAATTACGAAAATGCCCCTATGGGCCGAATTACGAAAATGCCCCTATGGGCCGAATTACGAAAATGCCCCTAAAGGGCCGATTTGCTAGAATGCCTTAGTGGGTCGAATTACAAAGTTCTATAATTGGTGATTTACCGTAATAAATCACTAGATTAATTATTGTTGTTTATATTTGTGGATATTATGCTTTATTTTGTATGTTGCATTTGCATAATTTGCATGGGATGGGAAAAATGTCGAAGAGAAGTGTAGCCAGGTGGCTCTGCCACAAATTCTGATAATTGCTATGTGCCAATCTAAATATGTCTCTGTGCCATCGTGATTATGGCTTTATGCCAAACGTATTTACCCAAGGCTGTGTACCAATTATATTACCGTCGATAGTGGCTATGCCACGTATATTCTGTTATTCTGGTGGCTCTGCCAGAAATATTATTAAATGGCATTTTGCCTACGAATTAAATGGCATTTTGCACGTGAATTAAAATGGCATTTGACCTGTGAATTAAAATGGCATCTTGCCTATGATTGGTGTGATTGGCGGGGTGCGTTGACTTGATCCCCACAGGTGTGATAGGCTGGTACGGGGGTGTGTTGGATGGATGGGTTGGGTTGCATACATTCATCTCATTTTAACAAGATTATGATAATGGGGTTAGGCCCAAGATGATTGCTAAATGGATTCAGGCCCAATGGATGACGGTAAGGGGATTTCACACTTAGTTCTTGTAACTCACCCCCTTTTTACCTTAAACTTACAGGTAATGCTCAGTGACGAGGACTTGGGGCCATGGATGACTCGGTGGAGGCCATACTTTTGGAATGTGAATTTTGAACTTTAGTAAACTTCTTTTCCGTATTATTTCGTTGCTTTTGCTATTTCGGGTTTTAAAGTTGTAATAAGGCCTCTGGGATGTTTTAAATTGCTTTATGTTTTGATGTATTTATTATTTTGCTTGAATTGTTTTAAATGGGGATTTTCTAAAATCATAATAAAGGTTTTTCCAAAATAGATTAATAAATGGATTTCATAACAAACTTTTACAAATAAATTAACACGGAAATTCTCTTTCGAATTATCAATGGAATTTTCAAAAGACTCGGATTCTCTTTCGAATTTTCAACGTCATTTTCAAAAGTCATGGTTTTAAAGTTCACTACCTCGATTTTCGACTCATCAATCAGCCATTCAAAAATAGCTGTATTTTATCAAATATTTACATACAAAACTTGTTTATTTAAACACAACTAAGTAACGCCTATTTGAGTAAAAAAATATGATATTTTACACTTTCTTCATGTGACATACCAAATCCGCTCGTAATGCATGGGCCGGGTTTGGGGTGTTACATAGCATATGGGCTACTATGCGCCTCACGCAGAATCATTTATCTCAATTATGAATCCTTGGGCATACAAATTCTTCTGCAGAAACACAATACTCCATCAATATTCAATCCAAAATCCCCTATCTCACCACCTTCCACTTGTTGAAGTCGCAAGCCCAACACTTCATCTATGAACTGTTTTTCCTTAATCTGGCTTATCCATGCAGGCTTTACCTAGAGTTCGGCCAACAGACTACCATCTTCATAAAGGCTGAGATGAGTGAACATCGCTCTTAAATCCGATATCACCTTTCGACTTAACGCATCAGCCACCACGTTAGCCTTTCCTGGATGATACTTGATTGAGAAGTCATAGTCCTTCAATAGTTCTATCCACCTCCGCTGTCTTAAGTTCAACTCCTTCTGAGTAAGTAGGTACTTCAGACTCTTATGATCCGTATAGATAATTGACTTCTCGTCGTACAGATAGTGTCTCCAAATCTTCAGAGCAAACACCACTGCAGCTAACTCCAAGTCATACGTGGGGTAGTTCACCTCGTGCGGCCTTAATTGACGAGATGCATAAGCCACCACTTTTCCTCCTTGCATCAACACACATCCCAAGCCCGTGTGTGACGCATCACAATAAACAATAAACTCTTTTCCAGCCTCAGGTTGAATCAATACTGGCGCTTCTGTCAGAATCTTCTTCAATTTCTCAAAGCTCTCTTGCTGCTTATCCGACCACACAAATGGTTCTCCTTTACGCAACAGCTTAGTCAGGGGTGCAGCAATCAACGAAAACCCCTCAACGAAATGCCTGTAATACCCAGCCAAGCCTAGAAAACTCCGAATTTCTGCCACTGGCTTTGGTGGCTTCCAATCCAGCACAGCCTCGACCTTCCGGGGATCAGCTCTAATTCCTTCGGCAGACACAACATGCCCCAAAAAGGTCACTTCCCTCAGCTGAAATTCACACTTACTGAATTTGGCAAACAGTTGCTTCTCCCTTAATATCTGCAATACTACCCGCAGATGCGAATCATGTTCTTCTTCATTCTTCGAGTACACCAAGATGTCATCTATGAACACCACCACAAATTGATCTAAATAGGGTTGGAAAACCCCGTTCATCATGCCCATAAATGCAGCTGGTGCATTAGTCAACCCAAACGGCATCACCAAGAACTCGTAATGACCATAACGAGTTCGAAACGCAGTCTTATGAATATCCGCCTCCTTGACTTTAAGCTGGTGATAACCCGATCTCAAATCTATCTTCGAGAAAACGAAGCTCCTCGCAACTGATCGAACAGATCATCGATCCTCGGCAATGGATACCTATGCTTGATCATCAACTTATTCAACTGCCTATAATCGATGCACATTCGCATTGACCCATACTTCTTCTTAACAAACAAGACCGACACTTCCCATGGTGACACACTCGGTCGAATGAATCCCCGATCCAACAACTCCTGAATCTAAGCTTTAAGCTCCGCTAACTCCTTCGGCGCCATTCTATAAGGAGCAATGGACACCGGAGTCCTTCTTGGCAACAGCTCAATGCCAAACTCTACCTCCCGATCCGGAGGCAATCCTGGAAGCTCCTCGAGAAAAATGTCAGAAAACTCTTTCACCATTCTAACACTCTCAATAGACAACTCTTTAGCATCCAAAGCACTAATAAAGGCTATGAACGCTCCATACCCCTTTCATACCAATTTTCTGCCTTTAAAGCAGATACCACATTAGACAGATAGTTTCTTCTTCCACCTATCATCATCACTTCCTTATCCTCTGTAGTTCTTAGTATCATCTGCTTTGCAGCACAATCCAAGTTTGCACGGTGTTTCACCAGCCAGTCCATGCCCAAAATAAGGTTGAACTCGCCGAATGACAGTTCCATCAAATCCGCCAGAAATATGTCCCCCTGAATTTCTAAGGGCACATCATTAAACAACTTATTTACTACCACTAACTGTCCTAGAGGGCTAATTACAGTAACCTCAGATCTAATGTTCAAGGTTCCAGACACAGCACAAGCAACATACGAATGGGTGGATCCAATATCTATCAAAGCAGTAACAGGTACATCAGATATGAAGAACGTACCGGTTATTACATCAGGTGCATCACCATCCTCTCGACGTCTGACCGAGTAAACCAACCCTGGTTGTCTCACCTTCGTGTTACCCCTATTACCGGTACCTCTACCTGGTGTACCCTGACCTCGTCCTACGCCATTACCACCTCGACCTGACCCACGGCCTCTCGGCGGCTGCTGAGCTCCTCTAGCTTGCTGCGCAACATCATTATGAACACCCTGAGTCTGAGCAGGCTATCAAGGGCAATCTCTAAACTGATGATCTTTGGAACCACATCTGTAACAACCACCGGTTCTCCTCCAGCATTCACCCGGGTAATGTTTTCCACAATCCGCACATGGCTGTAACTGATTAGTAGCAGCTGGTACTCTCACTCGAGCTGACTCCTCATTCCTGGGCCTCTTCTGAAAACCTCTAGCAAGACCTGAGTACCTAGAGTCTCTCTTGCTCCTGTCCCTATCCTTGTCTCGGTTTTGCCGCTCCGAGTGTTTAGCCTCTTCAGCTATCTTGGCTTTCTCCACCAGTGTGGCAAAATTCCTCTCCTTTTGTAGGGCTATCAGTACCTGCAACTCATTATGCAACCCGTCTTCAAAACGCACATAGCGTTCGTAGTCAGTCGGCACTATTCCCCGGGCATACCGACTCAGACGTAGAAATTCCTCTTTGTAAGCTACCACAGACTTACCTCCTTGGACCAGATTCAGGAATTCCTTTCTTCGGGCATCCACATAGCTAGCCCCGACATACTTTCCCTGGAATGTCGTCTTAAAGAAATCCCAGGTAATACGATCGGCCTGAGTGCCTTCCCGAACAGTGAGCCACCACTGATACACCTCGTCTCTCAGCAAGGACACCACTCCTTTCAGTTTCTACTCGGCGGTGCAATCTAGATCGTCCATGATCCGCTATACAGCCTCAAGCCAGTATTCCACTACATTTGGGGCCACACCGAGATACCCCTAAAAACCTCAGCACCATTCGATCTGAGTCGCTCCGATATTGACCCACGAGCTGCCGACCCAGTTCTTGCCCCAGCAACCCTTTCCAAAACTCGCAACATTGCTGGGAATAGAGCGTCGTCCTCTCTCATACGATCATGTGACCTAGCTTTAGTCACAGGTGACGCAGGGGCGTCCATTTCCGGCATGTGTCCCGATGCCTCAGATACAACTCTAGCGCCACGGCCTCTACCACAGCCACGTCCTCTAATGCTCATATTTGCTAATTCAATTTAATCCGATTAAGAGTCTTACGGATCAGTATGCTGTTTCAGTGTTTATTAAACAATATTTTATGAAGTATAGAAAGTAAGGTCGTTTTCGCAAAAACGCATCCTATAGTCTCAATCTCTATAGTTTCAGCTCCTAAGGCTAAAAGTTCTAGAGTATATCTACAGTCATATCACAATAATCATAATCATAAAATGATAACACATACTTACTTGACTTGGTGCCGGATACCCATGGTGCCATACATCCTTTAGAACATGTATGTTTAAATTAAAATTTTAAACAGCTTTGAAAACGTTTTGAACCCAAACCATAGCTTGCAACCGGGCTCTGATACTATAAAATGTAACACCCCAAACCCGACCCATGTGTTAAGATCGAATCTGACATGTCACATGAGAAAAACATGTTAAGTCATTTTTTTGTTCATACTAAAAAGGGTTATTTGTAAAAATCAAGAAAACAAATTTGATTTGAAATATTTGATAAAGTATTACAAACCTCGAAAGTTGATTTTGATAAATCGATAATTTAAACTAGAGATCTTATAAACCATGACTTTTGAAAATATTGTTGATAATTCGAGAGAAAATTTCCGAGTTAAAATATTTGTTAAAGTTAATTATGAAATCCCTTTATTAATCTATTTTAGAAAATCTTTAACTTAAGTTTTTAGAAAAATTCCCATTTAAAATAATTCAAGCAAAATAAAAGTACGTCAAACATATAGCAAGATAAAATACTCCAGAGGCCTTATTACATCATAAAAACCCAAAATAGTAAAGAGAACGGTAATAGAAATTTAAAGTTCAAAAATAAAACACCATTTCTGAAGTATGGCCCCCATCGAGTCATCCATGGCCCAAGTCCACGTCACTGAGCATTACCTGCAAGGGTTAAGGAAACGGGGTGAGTTACTAGAACTTAGTGTATAATCCCCTTACCGTTGTCCGCTGGGCCTGAACCCATATTTCAATATCTTGGACCTAAGCCCATTTACAAAACAGAATATATATATACAAGCAATGTATGGAACCCAACCCATCCATCCAACACACCCCCGTACCAACCATCACACCTGTGGGGATCAAGTCAACCCACCCCGCCATCACACCAAAACACAGGCAAATTGCCATTTATAATATTTTATTATGATCAAACCACTGATATCATGTGTAAACATTATAATAAACAGTTTATTGTGGCAATGCCACCAGGCTACACTTCTCTTCAACATTTTCCCAACCCATGCAATATATGAAAATGCAACATACATAATAAGATGTTCGCATATAAATAGCAACCCTTTATCAAGTAATTTATTATAGTGATTAGGCCCATTTAAGTAATAATAATCGGCCCATTAGGGCATTCTAACATAATGGCCCATTAGGGCATTTCCGTAATTCGGCCCGTAGGGGCATTTTCGTAATTTGGCCCATAAGGGCATTTTCGTAATTCAACCCATAAGGGCATTTTCATAATTTTAAAAAAAATCTTAATGCCGATTTTGTCAAATCTCTCAAAATAGTATACTTTAAGCATATTCCTCGTTTTATGCCAATTTTACGATTTTAGCCGTATAATGATAACAATCTACTATTCGACATGTTATTGAAACATAATTTTACGGATTTACGGTGTGAGATTACACACCTGATTACGATAAGGATTAAACTGTCTTGATCGTCGGCACCTATGACAACAAGCGATCTTTAATACACCTGATTACGGTAAGGATTAAACTACACCAAGCGATCTTTAATACTTACTCTCCCCGGATGATGGTCCACAACCTAGTGGAAAATCCCGAACCGCCGATACTGCCCTTCGTTTGAATTTAGGAGTAGGGATCACAGATCCGCTCCTTTTGTGTTCTCCACTCGTTTTCCCTTTCAAGTCGGTGCCCTAGCTTCCATTGGATAAAATTTTAGTCAAAACGATATTACGATATATATTGATTGTCTGAGGAAAAAGGGCTCAGCTTACCTCTATTTCTGTAGAATTAGGAAGTAGATAGATCGAGCGATTTAGTCCCTAAAAATAAAGTAGATTAGACAAAACCACTATCCCGCTTAGCAAAATAACCGGTCAACAAAAAAGATCTAAAAAAACCATGATGAATCCCTTACCTTAATGATTATAAAACCGATTCCCAACAATTGTACAATGGCTATGGATGAGTCAAAGATTCGGCCTTCCACTATAACTCTACATTAGAAGGTGATCACATTGTAAAGAATTATGAAAGGAAGATATTTCGGTTGGAACAAAGTGAATATCCGAATGTTGATAAACACACATTCGGCTAGGAAAAAGAAAAATAAAATGATAGAATAGAACCACTTACCGATTGATCAAAGGAGTGAGTGTCAACACGAATGAGAAAGAAATTGTGAAGAAGGGATTATGGGTTGAATGGTTCGGCTTTGGAGGAAAAAATGAACAAGAGAATTCGACTATGAGAGTATGGATTAGAAAAGAAGAAAGAAGGGTTGGAGAATTTTGTGAAAAAAAGAAGAAAAGAAAGATGGGAAAGGAGTGCTTAACTAGATTTGGTTTTCCAAAGGAGAATGAGTGAAATAATTGGTCACAAGGCTAGGTGATTTCGGCAAGACAAGAAAGTAAAAAAGAAAATAATACTCACTAATGGTTTGAAGTTTTGGCAATGAGAGAAGAAGTTTGGAGAAAAGGACACAAAAGAATGCTAAAAGAATTTGGCCTAACAAGCACCAAAATTCTACCAAAAGGACTAAAGAAAATTCGGCTACTCCAAGACCCCTCCCAAACCTGTATTGTTTTGCCAAAAGGATAAGTGTTGACCATAAACATTTTCCAAAACATCACCCATGAAAAAGGCCAATATGCTCCCCTCCCTTCTCTTTTCTTTTGATTCTTTCCTTCATTATCCTTTATCCTCCTCCTTACCATATTCCTTAGCCACCATACAAAAATTAAAAAGTCTTCCTTGCCTTAAATACCACCATGGCCGACACTTAGGGAAGGAACACAAAAAAATAGTCAAAATTTTGCACCAAGGGGGATTCGAACCTCTTCCCCTAAAGCCCTTCATGTGACGCCACATCCTCTTCACCATATGCTCATTTATGCTAGCCAATTACTCACTTATTTCCATAAGCATTGATGCCACTTACTATTTCTCCTTAATAGGCTTAAACACCAAATTTTTACTAGGGCCCAATTCAACCCCGAGCCTTCATAGAACCCCTAAACATACACAATTAATATTTTTAACTAGCTTAAAGCAAGAATAATGCAACACATAAAATTCTAAATTTTAGGATGTTACACTTTTCCTATTTTCATTTCTAAAAGAAGGTTCATGGAGTTGAAGCTCCTCTCTCACATCCCTAAAATCTGCACGATTATAAATTTTGAGTCGATGGCCATTTACCTTGAATGTGCCTTTAGTAGGATGAGTTACCTCAATTGTGCCATATGGAAAAATTATTTTAATCATGAATGGGCCTGACCATCTTGATTTCAGCTTCCCAGGAAATAATTTAAGCCTTGAGTTGGTATTCTTTGATTTATAGTTTTGGCTTTTTCTGTGTTACCTCAACTTTTCCTTTATCTACCTCGTTCTTTTGTATTGGATTAGGTTCGTCTACTCCTGTGCTATTATGAGCTGTGATGGCTTGGATTTGCTCCTTTGGGTTAATCTCAGTGTTACTCGGTAGACGTCCTTGCAGTTGTTCAGACATTAACTTTGCAAGTTGTCCGACTGCTTTAGTGACTTCCCCTACTGACTTAGTAAGTTCCCCGATTCGGTTCTTGGTCTCCTCAACCGATGTTTGTTGGCTTTTAAGTGTTTTCTCGATATCTTGGAGACGATTTTCTATGTTTGCCATGAATTTTGTCAGCATCTCTTCAAGGTTTGGCTTCTTCTCTTGCGAATATGGCTGATTTTGAAAATTTTGAGGAGGTTGTTGTCTTTGATTTCCTTGGTTTCCTTGACCTCCCCATGAAAAATTTGGGTGGTTCCTCCAACCTGGATTGTAAGTATTACTATAAGGATTATAACTGGATATGAAATTATTACCTATATAGTTCATCTGTTCTCTCTGTGCGTCCGGTTGGTAGGGTGGGTACTCAGGATTCGCCACAGTTCCACTTGCGTTGCACAGCATGACTGGGTGTACTTGCGAAGAACACAGGCTATCAAGTTTTTTATTTATCATCTCTATCTGTGTTGATAGTGTGGTCACTGCATCGAGGTTGTAAACTCCGGCTGATTTTGTCGGTTTAGTCCTTGTAACTTGCCACTAATAGTTATTTAGTGGCATCTCTTCAATGAACTCGTAGGCTGCTTCAGGAGTTCTATTGTTCAGGGTTCCACCGGCGGCTGAATCAATTAATTGCCTCGTTGAGGGGTTTACACCGTTATAGAAGGTTTGTACTTGTATCCATAAGGGTAAACCATGGTACGGACACCTTCTCAAGAGATCCTTGTATCTCTCCCATAATTTGGCCTTTTTGGCCGGTGGGAAATATTTTAAAAGAAATTTTTCGGTCATTTGTTCCCATGTAGTGATTGACCCTCGTGGTAACGAGTTTAACCACTGTTTGACTTTATTCCTTAATGAAAAGGGAAATAACCGAAGACGTATGGCATCATCAGAAACGCCATTTATTCTGAAGGTATCACAAAACTCTAAAACATTAGCTATATGAGTGTTTGGGTCTTCGTCCTACAAACCATCAAACTGAACAAATTGTTGAATCATTTGTATTGTGTTAGGCTTTAATTCAAAATTATTAGCAGCTATAGCAGGCCTAACAATACTCAATTCTACTTCTGTTAAATGCGGTTTAGCATAATCAAACATAGAACGTGGAGCATTATTTTCTCCCACCTCATGTGGTTGTAGATTATTCTCGTCCATCCCTTCAGTAGGATTGGATCTGCCTTCTTGATTTTCCTCTGTGTAACGGTAGCTTCAATTTCACTGTCGTATACTAAAGGTCCGCTCAGGTTCCTTCTAGTCATAAGCTAGAGGTACCTGCTGAGAAAAGAAAGAATGAAAATTTAGCAAAATCAAATTTTAACCTAAAAATAAAAGTAAATTGCGGAAAAGAAATAATGCCTAAAGTAATAAAAATAGAGTTTTCTTAATATTTTAGTTCCCCGGCAACGGCGCCAAAAACTTGATCGCTGGAATCAGAGTTTTAAAATTTATAAAGAGAATGATCGAACCTGGAAACTAACTCTGACAACGATTAAAGGCAAGTGTACCTATCGAACAATAGTATAGCTTAGGCAAGACCGGATTATCGAACCCACAGGAACTAAAATTTCTAATACTAACTTTCTTTCTATTATTTAGCCTAAAATAAGTGAAGTTGTTTTAATCTGTAATTAACTAATTACTAAGCTAAGACGCAAAGACAAAAAGAATGAATTGGGAAATAACTTTGAAGAAAAACTCAATTGATCAAGACGATACCCTCAGGAAGAATCCACCTAGACTTCACTTGTAATTAACACTGAACCATACGATTTATTCACTTAGTTTGATCCGTAAGACTCCCTAACGTATATTAAACCCTCTCTCGAGGCGAATAACATCTAACCCTAGGTTAATTAACGGAAATCTCTTTCTCATCTAATAACCCCCTAGAATAGCAGTAAATCGATCTATGGACCCCCATATTAGGTTTCACCCTAATCCGGCAAAATCTCGTCACCCTATCTCTAGGCGTGCGATCAACTCCGCTTAATTATGTTAAATCTACTCTTTGGCAGGGTCTATTCCTCCTCCACCTAAGCACATTAAATTTGGATTAAGTTCACATAATTAAGAACAAACTAAGTAATTATCTTATAATTCAGAAAAAAATAACAAGATTCATCTAGGTTTCATCCCCTTCGGGTATCTGAAGGGTTTAGTTCATAATAAATAAAGATAACATCTCAGAAGAAAAGATAAAAAAAAAAACATAAGAAATCCCTAAACCCTCTGAAGGAATTGAAGGAGAGATTTGCCGTCTTGAGTAGAATTTCGGCTTCTAGAGATGGATCAACTGGCTATCTTCGAGTGATTCCCACAACTCTGACCTTTTCGGCTTGGCTCCTTGGCCTAGCTCACCGCCCCTTCAAAGGTGGTACTTAGGGGGTATATATAGGCTCTTGGAATGCGTTTCTTTCTCCCTAAGTATCCGTTCCCGATTAAAATTACTCTTTCCAGCGACAGGGGCACGGCCATGGCACACGCCCGTGTGACTAGTCTTCAAGCCGTGTTCGGATTTCTAAATGAGGCACGGCCGTGTAAATCGGGGGTCAGGCCATGTTATAGATGATCAACGAGACAAGGTCGTGTGGGCTTAAGTCCAGGCCGTGTGGATTTCTTCCTTGGCCCAATTTGCTCCGTGTTCTAGATGATCAACTTTCCATGAATCATAATTTCTATTGACAATGTCTTATCATAATTCATAGATAATTTACACATGGATAATCTAACTCGAAGAGTAATTTATACATGGATAATCTAACTCGAAGAGTCCTAAAGATTCAAACAGTCAAAGTCATATATTTGTAGCACAAAAACGTAAGTGTCTCCCCTTATCTAAATAATTACCTTTGATTCGAAATCAACAAGTATTGACGTCCTCACTAAAGATTCACTCAAATCACTCGAGGTGTTTAAGGTTCAAGATTAAGCTCTCAGAAGTCGAACCTGAAATGTTAATCCCATAGGCTTGCCTGAAAATCAAATCTCCACCACTGTAATATGAGATGATACACAAATCAAAACGTCTTTAATAGGGTTGTAACGGGGCTAGGGTTAAAGGTGTGGATAAAAGCTGAATTAGAAGGTTAGAATCGAGACTGACCTGACAAATTGCCTGACTAAAAAAATTGAACTAATCCTAATAATTACATAAATTAAAAAACAATAATACGAGCTTTTTCCTCAAGATGTGGAATTTCAACATGTAAGCTCACTTAGTAGAACTAATACTAAATATACTTCGGGTTTTTTTTTTTAAGAAAAAACTATAAATAATAATAACAACTTTAACAACTAAAATATAGAACAGAGTTAGGTAACTGCTCAAAATTAAATATCGACAAAAAGGGTAATTAGAAGAATGCTAATAACAAATACAAAGGAGTTTTGGGTTAATATTAGCTGGTAAGTCAATAAAAAGGGTTGTTAGGATCAACAGGGTTCACTAAGGGTTAATTATGGAGGCAGGCTTTTTAGTGGAGTGAGTGGGTTAAATCCTAGGTGCCTTTATCATCTCTGTATATCAAATCATAGATGTAGTCTCAACATATATAATTGAGGCAAGTTCTAGAATAACAGTTCATAGTTGACACACTCATAATCAATAAAGTGAGCATGAAAAAGAATATATGCTCTAATAGGCTCAAAATCTCACAAAAATTATGGGTGTTTTGACATTAACCTTGTAAATTTCAAACTTCCATATAATATTCAGATTCAAGTTAACAACCTAGCAAAAATTATTGAATATTAGACTTATCATGCTTGATTCTCTAGTATCCTTCAAATTTAATCATCAATGCACAATTATCTATGACTTACTCAAAAACATGTCAATAAAAATCATAAATCATCAAAAATTTCATCCTAATTAGTAATATGAGGAAATTACTCAAAAACAAGACTAAACTCAGGAATTTGAGAGTAATGCAAAAAGTTAGGCGTTGTTATCCCCCCCACACTTAAGATGTGTATTTCCCTCAATGTACAAAAATAAATAATAACAATTTATATAAAATCAAAAGAGAAGGGGGAAGTAACACTTCCTGAATTAATGGGTGATTTCCTTGGAGGATTGTAGAGGTCGTGGTGTCGGATGACTTGTGCAGTAGTGAATTGCTCCTAGTGATGTTTTTGAAACTGTTAAGTCATCAGTTAGAAATTTCTGAGGCATAATTAAATAAATGTTAGGAATACTCGAAGGTTAGATGTGAATGATAATCATGATAAAAGTTTTCAATGTATGAGGAAAATGTTCAAACTTAAAACAAATAGAAATTAAAATAAATAGAAAATAAAAGTAAAAACTTATAATAAGGAAAAGAAAAACTAGATAAAAGGACTCAGAGGTCCTCATCATCGGCCGGGTCCTGTGGTGGTGTCGGTGATGAGATATGGAGGTGATGGCATATCTGCTGGAGGGTGGCCACAAGCCCATCAAAACGTCTAGTACAATATTGCTCGAACTAGTTGAGGCGTGTAGAGATATTTGACGATGGAGTTGCTGCATGGGATGGCCGCTGGCTCGGGTATGGTGCCTCCTGTGCTGGTGGTGGGACATCATCAGTGATGTCCTCGGGCTGCTCCTCGTTTGTGGGGATGGCTAATTGGTACTGAGGAGGGCCGGTCCCACGATGATATTTAATCATTCTCATATGTAGCATCGTCTGGATGCCCTGAGGTACCATCGGGCCCATCAATGTGAGTGAAGAGATTTGTGCGTCTGTGTAGAGAAGACCATAGTGTCGAGCTAATCGTGTGATGTATGGCCCCATCGATAAAATCCCCTTCCTGTGCTGCTCTGTCTGATGTTGCGTTGCACAAGCTATGAAGTAAGCGAGTCGAAAACATGCCCTTTTGACATGCACGATAAGTAGTAGACGTCGTGCTTATTCACCACGCCGGTACTCTCATGTCGACCTGTGATGGTGTGAACTAGAATGGCGTGGATATACCTCAGGGGTGGGACAAGGGCTATCGCCTTAGAGCGACTGGGGTCGTAGACACCCGTGGTGGGGCCTAAGCTGTGCCAGTAGTTGAGGGGAGTGCAGTGGAGCTGAAGATTTAACTCGTAAAGTGGATTTTCTGCTATAAACTCCTCCGGGTAGAGTCCGAGTGATGTGCTGAATTGCGGTATGCTTAGTCGATGTACCGTGCCTCCTAAACAGAATTGGACTGTACACGGGTCGTCATATTGGGCCATCACTGTCTGTAAGGTGAAAGTGGTACAAAACTCGAGTGTGAGTTCCAAATATGTCGGCTCGATGATAGGAAAAATTGCTCCCATGGCTCGGTCGAGATGAGGGCTCGAATATCACTGTCAAGTTGGACCTGCTCTAAAGCGGTCCAGTCGATACACCTGCCAGTGCCTAGGGGTTGCGTACGTAGTAATGTATAACGGTCCTCTTGGACCCCTAGAGGGAATTGAAGGAACGGATGGCGCATTTCAGTGGATGCTCTTACGGATGATAATCCGGGACCTTTTCGCTTTTTCGAGCTCGGGGTTGTTGGTCTCTTTCCTCGAGATGACAACATAGTACCTGAAAATAATGAATATTGAAGTAATGTTTGTCCTAATTTGTCATCTAGACTTGAGACATTTAGAGGCCAAATAAGATTTCTCTAATTATCATCAACCAATTTTCTAACTTTTCTAAATCAAAATTTCCACTATAACGATTAAAATTGATTTTGCAAGGAAGTAAATAACATTGATATGAGTAAAATAAAATAAACTAGATACCATGAAAGATTGAAATATGTTCTGAAGTTTTAATGAATGATTCTAGAGTAAAATAGTTAACACTAAAATAAACAAAAATTATTAAATAGTTAGTGAAGAAAATGGAGTAGTGAAGGGAACCAGGGGGTTGTAATGGTGTGAGTCGTGGGAACACAGGCATAGCACGGTGGTGCTGTGATTGTTTTGCAAGTGCATGGCTGTGGCGAGGGCGTGGGCTACTGTAGCACGGCGGTGGCGATGGTGTGGGTGCGGTTTTAGTGTGGTTTTTGGAGAGAAGAGAATGTTGAGAGGTTTTTGGGGGAAGTTGAGGGTATGGGTGTGGCCGGTTTTGGGAGAAAGAAGGCTGAGAAATTGATTTTAGGGTTGATTTAGGGGAGATGAGTGGTTAAGTTGCCTAAATAGGGGTGGGGGCACGGGCAGGTGCCACGCCCGTACTCAATTTTAATCAGCCCGTGTTTTTCATGGTTTTGAATTTTGGGCGCGTTCAGGTGTTCAGGCACGGCCGTGGGTGTCATGGCACGCCCGTGTTATTCTTCACACGGTCCTTTAGAACTTGCGTGTTCTGCCCGTGTTCGACAAGTCAGTATGTTGGCACAGTTAGCAGGCACGGGCCTGTTCCGCTCGTGTTTGGGAAGTCAGTATGTTGGCACGGTTAGAAAGCATGGCTGTGTGCTCAACAAGTCAGTAAACTCGCATGGGTAGTCAGCACGGGCGTGGTCTGTTATCACAACCCGTGTTTGGGACAAGAAATTCTTCTCTGTTTGTGCACGGTTACTGGCACGCCCATGCTTCGTCCCCTGGCTTCCACACGGCCACGGGCACGCCCGTGTTGAAGGCCTTGTGGTCTAAAACCTGCACTTTTTATTAGACTAATTTAGTATGGAGTTAGATGCTGAAAAATTAAAAGTAAAATGTTAGGGAAGTTAGTGCTCGGGTTGCCTCCCGAAAAGCACTTGTTTAAAGTCTTAAGCAAGACTGTCCCTGTTTTCATTTCTAAAAGAAGGTTTATGGAGCTGAAGCTCCTCTCTCATATCCCTAAAATCTGCACAATTATAAATTTTGAGTCGATGGCCATTTACCTTGAATGTACCTTTAGTGGGATGAGTTACCTCAATTGTGCCATATGGAAAAATTGTTTTAATCATGAATGGGCCTGACCATCTTGATTTCAGCTTCCCATGAAATAATTTAAGCCTTGAGTTGTATAACAGGACCAAGTCCCTACTTCGAATTGTTTTGATTTCTTGAGACGAGCATCATGGCGTTGTTTTGTTGCCTCCTTGTATAGTTTCGAGTTCTCGTACGCTTCAGCTCTCCATTTAGCTAGCTCGTTCATCTGCATCATTCGTTTCTTTCCTGCAGTTTTAAGATCAAAATTTAAAAACTTAATGGCCCAAAAAGCTTTCTGCTCTAACTCGAATGGTAGATGACAACTTTTCCCGTATACAAATTTGTATGGGGATGTTCCTAGAGGGGTTTTAAATGCTGTTCTATAGGCCCATAAGGCATCATCTACTTTTAATGTCCAATCTTTTCTATTTGATTCAACCGATTTTTCTAGGATGCGCTTAAGTTCTCGATTTGCTACTTCAACTTGCCCACTGATTTGAGGGTGATATGGGGTAGCTATCCTGTGGTGTACTCCATATTTCTTTAGAACTTTTTCAAATTGAGTATTACAGAAATGAGTGCCCCTATCACTAATGATAGCTCTAGGTGTTCCAAATCGAGAGAACAGTTTCTTAAGAAACTTAACTACTACCCTAGCATCATTGGTAGGTAAAGTTTCCGCTTCTACCCATTTTGACATGTAATCAACTACCACTAGGATGTATTTATTTCCAAATAACTATGAAATGGTCCCATAAAATCAATACCCCATACATCAAATATTTCACATGAAAACATATATGTTTGAGGCATTTCATCTCGTTTAGAAATATTACCTGTTCTTTGGCATTTATCACACGAAGTAACATACCTGTTGGCATCTTTGAATAGAGTGGGCCAATAAAAACATGATTCGAGTATTTTATGTGCTATCTTAATGCTACTGTAATGTCCTTCTGAAGGTCCTGAATGGCAATGTTCTAGGATTTTGCTTGCTTCTGCCTTTGTAACGCATCTTCGTATTACCTGATCTGCACATATGCGGAAAAGAAAGGGATCTTCCCAAAAATAATTTTTCACATCAGCAAAGAATCGCTTCTTTTGACGATGTGTTAGTCTTTTTGGCAAGATGTTAGCAGCTAAATAATTCACAATATTTGCAAACCATGGTACCTCAGAATATGTTATAGAGAAAAGTTGTTCTTCGGGAAACGAGTCGTTTATCTCATTTTCATTGAGCTCTTCGATATGTGGATTCTCAAGTTTGGAGATGTGATCTGCCGCAAGATTCTCAGCTCCCTTCTTATCTTGTATTTCCAAATCAAATTCCTATAAACGTAGAATCCATCATATGAGTCGAGTTTTTGCATCAGGTTTGATTAAAAGATAACGAAGAGCAGAATGGTCAGTGTAAACGACAACTTTAGACAATATTAGATACTGCCTAAATTTGTCAAAAGCAAAAACTACATCTAGCAATTCTTTCTCTGTGGTGGTGTAGTTCTCTTGTGCGGGTGTTAATGTTCTGCTAGCATAATAAATTGGCTGAAATGCTTGTCTCTTCGTTGTCCCAAAACTGCACCTACTATAAAATCACTTGCATCACACATTAGTTCAAAGGGTAAATTCCAATCAGGTGCAATTATAATCGGAGCACTTATTAATTTATCCTTAAGGACATTGAATGCATCTAAACATTCCTGATTGAAATTGAAAGGAACATCTTTTTCTAGTAGTTTTGTTAAAGGCTTAGCTATTTTAGAAAAATCTTCAATGAATCTTCTATAGAATCCTGCATGTCCTAAAAAGCTTCTAATAGCCTTAACTGAACTAGGGGGAGGTAATTTTTCTATGGTTTCAATCTTTGCTTTATCTACCTCAATCCCTTTACTAGAAATCTTGTGTCCTAACACAATCCCTTCTCTAACCATAAAGTGACATTTTTCCCAATTCAAAACAAGGTTTGTTTCCTCACATCTCATTAGAACTCGTTTTAAATTTTTAAGGCAGAGATGGAAAGAATTACCGAATACCGAGAAATCATCCATAAATACCTCCATAATATCTTCCACAAGTTCGTCGAAGATTGCCAACATGCAACGCTGAAAAGTAGCAGGAGCATTACATAATCCAAAAGGCATTCTACGATAAGCAAACGTACCGTTTGGGGATGTAAATGTTGTCTTCTCTTGATCTTCAGGAGCTATTGGGATTTGGAAGTAGTCAGAGAGTCTGTCTAAGAAGCAGTAGTGCATATGCTCGAATAGTCTTTCTAACATTTGGTCTATGAAGGGTAGAGGGAAGTGATCTTTTCTGGTGGCATCATTCAGCTTTCTATAGTCTATACAGACTCTCCAACCAATAACTGGTCTTGTAGAGATCAATTCATTCCTTTCATTAGGCACCACAGTTATACCTCCTTTCTTTGGAACTACCTGTACAGGACTTACCTAAATGCTGTCAGAAATAGGATAAACTATTCCTGCATTAGAAGTTTAATTACCTCGGCTTTGACCACTATTTTCATGTTGGGGTTTATCCGTACCTAAGGCTGCACACACGGTTTGTATTTCTCTTCCATTAAAATTTTGTAGGTGCAGAATGATTGGCTTATACCCTTGATGTAAAAAAATTTCCAAGCTATGGCTCTTTTATGTTCTCTTAGTACCTGTATCAACTCCTCTTTTTCCTTGGGTTTTAGTTTTGAAGAGATAATTACCGGTAGCGTAGAATTGTCTTGATCGCTGAAATCAGAGTTTTAAAATTTATAATGAATGAGATCAAACCTGGAAACTAACTCTAACAACGATTAAAGGCAAGTGTACCTATCGAGCAGTAGTATAGCTTAAGCAAGACTAGATTGTCGAACCCAAAGGAACTAAAAGTACTAATACTAACTTTCTTTTTATTATTTAGCCTAAAATAAAGTGAAGTTTCTTTAATCTAAATTAACGACTGCTAAGCTAAAGACGCGAAGACAAAAAGAACGAATTGAGAAATAACTTGAAGGAAAACTCAGTTGATCACGACGATACCTTTCTCGAATAATAACCCCCTAGAATAGCAGTAAATCGATCTATGGATTCCCATATTAGGTTTCACCCTAATCCGGCAAAATCTCGTCACCCTATCTCTAGGCGTGCGATCAACTCCGCTTAATTATGCTAAATCTACTCTTAGGCAGGGTCTCCACCTAAGCACATTAAATTTGGATTAAGCACACATAATTAAGAACAAACTAAGTATTTATCATATAATTCAAAAAACAATAACAAGATTTATCTAGGTTTCATCCCCTTTAGGTATCTGAAGGGTTTAGTTCATAACAAATAAATAAAACATCTCAAGAGAAAAGATAAAACAAAATATAAGAAATCCCTAAAACTCCCTAAAGGGGTTGAAGGAGAAATCCACCGTCTTGAGTAGAATTCCGGCTTCTTGGGATGGATCAACTAGCTAACTTCGAGTGATTCCCACAATTTTGACCTTTTCGGCTTGGCTCCTTGGCCTAGCTTGGCCGCCCCCCTCAAGGATGAACTTAGGGGGGTATATATAGGCTCTTAGAATGTGTTTCTTTGCCCCAAAGTATCCAAATCCGAATGAAATTGTTCCTTGCCACGACAGGGACACGGTCATGTCACACGCCCGTGTGACAAGTCTTTGGGCCGTGTTCAGACTTCTTTAATGAGGCACGACCGTGTAAATTGGGAGTCTGGCCATGTTCTAGATGCTCGACAAGGCACAGCCGTGTGGGCTTAAGTCCATGTCGTGTTAATTTCCACCTTGGCTCAGTTTGCTCTGTTTTGGGCCTGTTTCTCTTTTTTTTTTTTATCCTCGGGTGCTTTCCTGAGTATAAGACATGAAAAGAAAGGATTTAGAGCACCTTTTTATATAAATCGAGGCTTAAATCATCCAAAAGCATACTAAATATGGGATTAAAATATGTTACAATTACGGTTTATCAAATACCCCGACACTTAAACTTATGCTTGTCCTCAAGAAAAATTCTCAACTTACAATTAAAACGAACTTTCCATGATTCATAATTCCTATTAACAATGTCTCATCATAATTCATAGATAATTTATACATGGATGATCTAACTCAAAGAGTCCTAAAGATTCAAACAATCAAAGTCATATATTTGTAGCATAAAAACGTAGGTGTCTCCCCTTATTTAAATAATTACCTTTGATTCAAAATCGACAAGGATTGACATCCTCACTAAAGATTCACTCAAATCACTCGAGGTGTTTAAGGTTCATAATTAAGCTCTCAGAAGTCGAACCTGAAATGTTAATCCCATAGGCTTGCCTGAAAATCAAATCTCCATCAATATGAGATGATACACAAATCAAAAGGTTTTTAACAGGGTTGTAACGGGGCTAGGGTTAAAGGTGTGGATAAAGGTTGAATTAGAAGGTTAGAATCGAGACTGACTTGATGAATTGCCTAACTAACAAAAGTTGAACTAATCCTAAATGATTAAATCAATTGAAAACTAATAATACGAGTTTTTTCCTCAAGATGTGGAATTTTAACATGTAAGCTCATTTGATTATAGAACTAATAATGAATATACTTCGATATTTATTTTTTTTATGAACAAACTAATAATATTACATAATAAGGAATGAAAATAACAGCTAGACAACACATCAAATCAAATCTCGATATAAGGGTAGTCAAAAGGAATGGTGATAACAAATACAAAGGGGTTTTGGGTTAATATTAGCTGGTAAGTCAATAAAAAGGGTTGTTAGGATCAACGGGGTTCACTAGGGGTTAGTTGTTAAGGTAGGCTATTTAGTGGAGTGAGTGGGTTAAATCCTAGGTGCCTTTATCATCTCAGTATATCAAATCATAGGTGTGGTCTCAACATGTATAATCGAGGCAAGTTCTAGAATAACAGTTCAAAGTTGACACACTCATAATCAATAAAGTGAGTATTAAAAAGAATATATGATCTATAAGGCTCAAAATGTCACAAAAATTATAGGTGTTTTGACATCAACCTTGTAAATTTCAAATTTCAAGATAATATTTAGATTCAGTTCAACAACCTAGCAAAGATTTTAATTCTGAAAAATGGACTTATCATGCTTGATTCTCTAATATTCTTCCAATTTGATCATCAATGCACAATTAACTATGACTTAGTATAAAACATATCAATAAAAATCATAAACCATCAGAAATTTCATCCTAATTAGTAATATGAAAAATTTACTTAAAAACAAGACTAAATTCAGGGATTTGAGAATAATGAAAAAAATTTGGCCGGATTTGAGAATAATGCAGAAAGTTAGGCCCTTCTTTAGATAAATATTCACCCCCCACACTTAAGATGTACATTGCCCTTAATGTACAAAGATAGATATAACATTTATGGGATAAATCAAAAGAGAAAGGGAAAGAATACTCCTTGAATTTTGGATGGTGTCCCTGGAGGATGGTAGAGGTCGTGGTGTGTATGTTTGAAGAGGTCAGTCTGGATGACGATCCTCTGCTAGATGAAGAAATTGGGGAGCTCGTAAATAGTTAGCCAGGGATTATTAAGACACATTTAAAATAAACTAAATATATAACTAAAAACAAGAAAGAAAAAGGAAAGGAGACTAAGAAGGAAAATAAACTAAGACTTGAAGATAAAAGGGCTTGAGAATCCTTATTGGTAGATGGTTCGTGAGGTGGGTGTGGCTTCTAAGGCGACGGAGGTGCTGGCGGTGGTGGAAGTGGCGTGATTCTCAAGCAGCCTTTAGAACCTAACACTAAGAAACTAATATAAATTAAACTATATTAAGCATAAGATTGTTAAAGAGAAGGAAATTGAAGCAAAAGAGAAAAGAAAAATAAAAACTAATTGGTCTCAAAGACCCTTGGCTTGGTGTTTAGATGAAGTGGCCGGCATGAACTTATGTATAGGGTCTCCTTTGTGGAGACTATGCTTGCCTTCTTACGCTTCTTCGGCATGATTTTAGTGTAGCTCAAGAGTCTGGATACCTTTTCTAAAGAAAGAAAAGAAATTTTGAAAGAAAAAGAAGGGAGAAAGAAGATGGGGAGAAAGGGAAAGGCTGCGGGGTTTAAATAGGAGCTCAAATCTGGCACGTTCCCACGCCCGTAGTCCAAGGGCGTGTCGAATCACACGACCGCCTCGCACAGCCGTGTGTCCATGCTGTTGTTTCACCATGCCCGTGTTTCAGCCAATCACACCCGTGTTTGAGAAGTCAGTATGTTGACACGGTTGGGAGGCACGGGCGTGGTCTACCTGTGCTTGGTAAGTTAGTAGCTTCACACGGTCGTGGGGCACGGCCGTGCCGCTTTGTCGGTGCCCGTGGGGTAGTGGTTGGATCCGTGACGTCGAGAATAGTTGGGATTTGATTTGGACGGCCTCTACTATGTCAGTACGGGGATCCTAATGGTCCACATGGTCACGGACACGGCCGTGTGTAAGACCCTGTGGTCTGGAATTCTGCACTTTTTGTTAGTTTAGAACTAGATATTGAGGAAAGGAAAGAGGAAAGATGAGAAACTGAAAATAAATGCAAAACTACAATAGGGTTAGTGCTCGGGTTGCCTCCCGAGAAGCGCTCGTTTATAGTCTTAATCTAGACTTTCCTTGTACTTGAATCAAGGAGGTTTAAAGGTTTGAATATCTTCCCTCATGCTTATAGTTCTATTTTCTTGACAAAGTTTAAGTCGAGAAGTGTTTACCTTAAAAGTGTCGAATGTTGGGTTGCTTACCTTGACTGGTTCGTGCGGGAAGATATTGTGTACCTTAAGAAGGATTTTTCCCTTTGCCTTCAGGTCTGTTGTGATGATGTGCGGATCTGCTTTGTTTAATAGTACCTGGTCTCCTATTTTGAAGTGGTTGATGTTCCTATGAGCTCTTCTGGTGGTTCCTCTGGTTTTACTTCGTGTGGTTCTGGTTCTTCTTTGACGTGTGTCTTCTGCTCTTCTAATTTGTCGACCCTCTTCTGAAAGAGGGCGGTGAGCTAGGACAAGGAGCCAAGCCGAAAAGGTCAGAGTTGTGGGAATCACTCGAAGATAGCCAGTTGATCCATCTCTAGAAGCCGGAATTCTACTCAAGACGGCGGATCTCTCCTTCAATTCCTTCAGGGGGTTTTAGGGATTTCTTATGTTTTGTTTTAACTTTTCTTCTGAGATGTTATCTTTATTTATTATGAACTAAACCCTTCAGATACCCGAAGGGGATGAAACCTAGATGAATCTTGTTATTGTTTTCTGAATTATATGATAATTACTTTGTAACAGCCCAATCACGACCCTAATCAGAACGGTGGTTTCGGGACCACGGATCCGAGTCAGAAATCTTGTGATATTTATTTATTTTATGTGATGTGTGTTGAATTCTGTGAATTTGATTATTTGGTATGTTTGAATTAAGGGAAAGGATATAATAGGTAAAGTATAAAAGTAAGATTCAATAAATGGAAAGGTTTAATTTAAGTGTGGTATAAAAAGAAGGGGGTTTGCATGTCAAATAACCCAAAAATGTGGGTAGTGGACGGCAATGATGAGTGAATATATATATATATTAAGTGATTATATCTTAATTTAAATTTTAATTGATTATTTTAAGTAATGAAAATGAATAAAGTATAATAAAAATAAGAAATACATTTTTTTTTACTTCTCTCTTTCATCTTCCTCACCATTTTCACGAAACAAAAGAGAGGAAGGGGAGAAATTTTTAGCTTCATGGTCGGCCATTGCATGTGCCCTTAAGGTGAGGTATTTAGTTTAATTTTGATAAATTCTTGCATGGTTGTGTTGGTTATCATGAATGCTATCAAATATATGTAAAAAAATTTTGAGTTTAAAGCTCCTCCTAGGTTCGGCCATGGATGAGCAGTATGGTTTTATTATGTTTGATGAAAGAACATTGAATATATTTAGGACATCAACATGTTGAATAGGAAATTTTAGATAATAGGTATGTGTCAAGGTTTGAATTTTTGGAAATAAATAGTTGAGAGCATAATTGCATAAACAAATAGTTTATATGAACTTGTGAATGAGGGAAGGAGATTTGGCTCTTAAGGGGTTAGACCGAATTTCATGAAACTCTTGTATTTTGTTTGGGGACTAAATTGCAAGGAAACCTAACTAAGGGGGTAAATTTGCAATTTTATAAATTACATATATATGGGTGAGATTAACCTATTTTAACTAATAAAAGGTTAAATTGTACAAAAATTGAGTTGTATGGATTCGTATAAGGGTAAATAGCATTCGGCCATGGAGAATTAAAATTGAATTAAGTACATTTTGTGCATTGTATGCTTGGAACTAGATTGTATAATCATAGGGGTAAAGTAGTGAAAATTATATAATCTTGAGTTGGAATTAGATTAAGTAGAAATGCATATGAACAAACTTTATTTGACATTTCATATATCGTGAGCAAAAAGAGAAGGAGCTAGACCGGGGAAAAGCTAAAGTAAACGAATAGCCGGGAAACTCAAGTTTATCGACTTCCAAGGTAAGTCCCTAAGCAATTGGATTAATGTGAATTTTCTCTATGTATATGTATGTATATATTTAAGTAATATAAATGCCTCCATTTTTAATTTGGCCGAATATGGCATAAAGTATATTGTACATGGTAGTTAATTTAATGTGGAATTATAAATTTATGCTTATGTACAATTGAGATAAGAAGTTGAATACACATCATTTTAGATACATGATAATTATATGGATATGAGTTCATGTAAATACAAATACATATATACCTATGCCTATATGTACATCCTTGAGAAAGTCAAATGGGATAGGTTGATTTTATATGTGATTTCTGAATGTGTTAATACCATGTGAATGTACATATATATGTATATATAGATGAATGGTTTGGATGGTTGAGGTAGGTTTAATGATATGTTGCCGTAGGTGTGAAAAGTGTATGTATTTGGATTGAATAAATATTTTTGGTTGACTTGTAGATAATTAGAAATATGAAATAAAGGATAGTAATGATTAAATGCATAATCATGAGTTTGAAAGCACAAGGCCGATTATAATGGTAAGAAATAAATGAAAGGATTTGGGATCAAATATGTATGATTATGTATGTTAAATGTTACAAGATGTGAAGTTGTATGTTATGTTTAAGTGGGATTGCTAATTGGCACTCTGTGTGCGAAAGAGTAAGTAACGGCTCTAAGTGAGCGATGCGTTACGGAAGGTTAGCACTGTGTGTACGAAAGAGTAAGTAATGGCTCTAAGTGAGCGATACGTTACGGAAGGTTAGCACTGTGTGTGTGAAAGATTAAGTAACGGCTCTAAGTAAGCGATATGTTACGGAAGGTTGGCACTATGCGTGAGAAAGTGTCAGTAATGGCTCTGTGCGAGCGATACGTTACGGGATTGGTACGACAAGTACGAATGTTTGAATTTGACAAGTTATTTCGGGTCCGAATACGTAGCATGTAAATATTCCGTTTTATTTTGATTGGTAAGTGAGTACAAAATTGGCAGATGATGACCAAATGTGTGTTGTTGGTATTGTAGGCTATCAAAGATAAAAGTTGAATCATTTAGAAGCTATTAACTTTGCTTGGTTAAATGTACACTTCTTTTTGCTTATGACTTACTAAGTTTTAAATAGCTTACCGTTGTATTTTGTTTGATTGAGTATAGATCTTTGGAACAAGCTCGCACTTGGGGATCCTTGTCGAAGTCAAGCACATTATCACCTATTTTTGGTATTAGTGTCATTAGCTTTTAACTTTTGAGATTATGGCATGTATAAGCTTAGACACTTTAAAGTTTCTTTTTGGTTGGAATGTATATATAGAAATCTTGTAAATGACTAAAACTAGGTCAATTGAACTTGTATGAATGATGTCATGGTTGAATATTACTATAAGTTGGTATGACTTGATGAATGATATGCAACACCACTTGATATTGTAATATGACACAAATGTTTATATGGTGACTGAATGGTAATAGAAAATTTTAGGCATGCTATTATAGGATTAACTAGGGGATTAGATGGAATAGTTAAGATTTATATATATCTTATACTCGTATGCTAATATCATTGTGTATTCGGTTTTGATTATTAAAGAAGTAACAAATAACGTAATGAATTTGGTAAGGAGATGGCTTGAATGTTTGAGTAACTACACATATGTGATAATGTCACCTGTATGCAAAAGAGGAAAAGTTGTAAATAGAAGTGGAACCTTTATATATGAAAATGTTGTACGTGTAAATGTATTGATAATTCAATTTCGTCTACAAGTGATGTAGTTAATTAATTTGGTTAAATACTTTCTGTATGCTCAAATAAAGATTGGTATGTGATGATTAGAGCCTATTCAGGTTAGGTTTTCTTAGTAATGCCTCGTAACCCGAATCCGGCGACGGATACGGGTTAGAGGTGTTACATACTTAGTTTGTTCTTAATTATGTGAACTTAATCCAAATTTAATGTGCTTAGGTGGAGAAGGAATAGACCCTGCCTAAGAGTAGATTTAACATAATTAAGCGGAGTTGATCGCACGCCTAGAGATAGGGTGACGAGATTTTGCCGAATTAGGGTGAAACCTAATATTGGAGTCTATAGATCGAATTACTGCTATTCTAGGGGGTTATTAAGTGAGAAAGAGATTTCCGTTATTTAACCTAGGGTTAGACGTTATTCGCCTCAAGAGAGGGTTTAATCTACGTTAAGGAGTCTTACGGATCAAACTAAGTGAATAAATCGTATGGTTCAATATTAATTACAAGTCAAGTCTAGGTGGATTCTTCCTGAGGGTATCGTCTTGATCAATTGAGTTTTTCTTCAAAGTTATTTCTTAATTCATTCTTTTTTTCTTTGCGTCTTAGCTTAGTAATTAGTTAATTACAAATTAAAACAACTTCACTTATTTTAGGCTAAATAATAGAAAGAAAGTTAGTATTAGTACTTTTAGTTCCTGTGGGTTCGATAATCCGGTCTTGCCTAAGCTATACTACTTTTCGATAGGTACACTTGCCTTTAATCATTGTTAGAGTTAGTTTCCAGGTTTGATCATTCTCTTTATAAATTTTAAAACTCTGATTCCAGCGATAAAGTTTTTGGCGCCGTTGCCGGGGAACTAAAATATTAAGAAAACTCTATTTTTATTACTTTAGCCATTATTTTTATTTTTCCGCAATTTACTTTTATTTTTAGGTTAAAATTTGATTTTCCTAAATTTTCTTTCTTTCTTTTCTCAACAGGTACCTTTAGTTTATGACTAGAAGGAACTCGAGGGGACCTTTAGTATACGACAGTGAAATTGAAGCTACCGTTCGTAGGACTCACAAAGAAATCAGCCGAGCCCTAAATTACATAGAAGAAAATCAAGAAGGCAGATCCAATCCTACTGAAGGGATGGACGAGAATAATCCACAACCACATGATGTGGGAGAAAATAATGCTCCACGTACTATGTTTGAGTATGCTAAATCGCATTTAACAGGAGCAGAATCGAGTATTGTTAGGCCTGCTATAGTTGCTAATAATTTTGAATTAAAGCCTAATACAATACAAATGATTCAACAATTTGTTCAATTTGATTGTTTGCAGGACGAAGACCCAAACACTCATATAGCTAACTTTTTAGAGTTCTGTGATACCTTCAAAATAAATGGCGTTTCTGATGATGCCATACGTATTCGGTTATTTCCCTTTTCATTAAGGAATAAAGCCAAACAGTGGTTAAACTCGTTACCATGAGGGTCAATCACTACATGGGAACAAATGACCGAAAAATTTCTTTTAATATATTTCCCACCGGCCAAAATGGCCAAATTACGGAATGATATCTCTTCTTTTGTGCAGATGGATTTTGAGACATTATACGACGCATGGGAGAGATATAAGGATCTCTTGAGAAGGTGTCCTCACCACGGTTACCCTTATGGCTACAAGTCCAAATCTTCTATAATGGTGTAAACCCCTCAACGAGGCAATTAATTGATTCAGCCGCCGGTGGAACCCTGAACAACAGAACTTCTGAAGCAGCCTACGAGTTCATTGAAGAGATGTCACTAAATAACTATCAGTGGCAAGTTACAAGGACTAAACCGACAAAATCAGTTGGAGTTTACAACCTCGATGCAGTGACCACACTATCAACACATATAGAGATGATAAATAAAAAGCTTGATAGTCTGTGTTCTTCGCAGGTACACCCAGTCATGCAATGCAACGTAAGTGGAACTGTAGCGAATCCTGACTACCCACCCTACCAACCGGACGCAGAGAGAGAACAGATGAACTATATAGGTAATAATTTTAGATCCAATAATAATCCTTATAGTAATACTTACAATCCAGGTTGGAGGAACCACCCAAATTTTTCATGGGGAGGTCAAGGAAACCAAGGAAATCAAAGACAACAACCTCATCAAAATTTTCAAAATCAGCCATATCCGTAAGAGGAGAAGCCAAACCTTGAAGAGATGCTGACAAAATTCATGGCAAGCACAGAAAATTGTCTCCAAGATACCGAGAAAACACTTAAAAGCCAACAAAAATTGGCTGAGGAGACCAAGAACCGAATCGGGGAACTTACTAAGTCAGTAGGGGAAGTCACTAAAGCAGTCGGACAACTTGCAAAGTTAATGTCCGAACGACCGCAAGGAAGTCTACCAAGTAACACTGAGATTAACCCAAAGGAGCAAATCCAAGCCATCACAGCTCATAATAGCACAGGGGTAGATGAACCTAATCCAATACAAAAGAACGAGGTAGATAAAGGAACAGTTGAGGCAACACAGCAAAAGCCAAAACTAGAAATCAAAGAATACCAACCTCGCATACCTTACCCCGAAGCAATGAAAAGAGATGATACAGAAGAACAATTTGGTAAGTTTCTTAAACTTTTAAAGAAATTACATATTAACTTACCTCTTCTTGAAGCTCTTTTTCAGATGCTAGATTCGAGGAAATTTTTAAAATAGCTCTTAACGAACAAACGCAAATTAGATGAAGAACCACATGTAGAATTGAACGCAGTATGCTCACCAATGTTACAAAATAGACTACCGCAGAAGTATAAAGATCCAGGGAGTTTTACTATTCCTTGTTTAATTGGTAGACTAAATGTTGATAATGCGTTAGCTGATTTAGGGGCAAGTATAAATATCATGCCTTATACATTGATTAAACGACTAGGTCTAGGGAAGCCCAAACAAACTAGGATGAGTATTCAATTAGCTGATAAATTTGTTAGAATTCCTAAAGGCATTATCGAAGATGTTCTTGTCAAAATTGAAAAATTTGTTTTTCCAGTAGATTTTGTTGTCTTAGACATGGATGAGGATAATTCAATCCCCTTAATTTTAGGAAGACCCTTCCTAGCAACTGCCAAGACTAAAATTGATGTTGCAACAGGAGAACTTATACTTTGTGTAGGTGACGAATCAATCAGTCTTCAAGCTCTTGACTCGGCCAGGACAACAATCTATGAAGATAAGAAAGTCAATTCAGTTGATAATCAAATTGTGCAACCTTCATCGCAGGAAACACCACAAGGATACAAACCGGAGCCAAGTCATAGACCCCAATCCAATAAGGAAAAATCACATAAGGAACAAAGCCTTAGGGTTGACAAACTAAAAGAGTAGGAAATACAAATCAAGGAAGAACCGGAACCTCATGAGGTAAAATCGAAGGAGCCTCCAGAAGAGCTCGTAGGAACATCAAACCACTTTAAAATAGGATACCAGATACTATTATATAAGGCAGATCCTCGTGACATCACATCAGACTTGACCACGAATGAAGAAATCCCTTTTGAGGTAAGCAATATCTTCCCATACGGAACAGTCGAGGTAAGCAATCATATATTCGTCACTTCTAAGGTACAGGATTCTCGACTCAAATCTCGTCAAGAAAATGGAACTATCAACATGAGGGAAGATATCCAAATTTTTAAACCTCCCTGAATTTTCAAAACAAAGAAAGTCCAGCTTAAGACTATAAACGAGCGCTCCTCGAGAGGCAACCCGAGTACTGACATAATTTGTTTTCATTTCTTCTTTTCTTCATCACCTAATTTTAAACTAACCAAGGGTGCAGATTTCCAGGCCACACGGCCCTGCACACTGCCGTGGCCGTGGCCGTGTATACATCAAGAATCTTCATACCAACATGGCAGAGGCAGTATAAGTCAAATTCACCTAATCCTCGACGTCACGAATCCAACCACTCCCCCACAGGCACCGACAAAGTGGCACGGCCATGCCCTACGACCGTATGAAGCTACTGACTTGCAAGCCACTGGAAAAACATGCCCGTGCCTTCAAACCGTGCTAACATACTGACTTGCACCCTACGGGCGTGGCCGACTGAAAACGAGAGAAGGAAAAGCAACACACTCCATAACACGGCCGTGTGAAGCGGTCGTGTGAATCGAAACGCCCTTAATCCATGGGCGTGGGCAAGCACCAAAATTGAAACACCAACCCCCCTCCCCATTCTTCTACTTCCCACATCTTTTCTTATTCCCTATCCCCTGATTTCCCCTACATAACAAGTCTCTCCAACCCTTGAGCTACACCAAAACCATGCCGAAGAAGCGGAAGAAGCCAAGCATAACCTCACCAAGGGTGACCCCTATACATAAGCTCATGCCAGCCGCTTCATCCAAACAACAAGCCAAGGGTCTTTGAGACCATTTAGTTTTTATTTTTCTTTTCTCTTTTGTTTCAATTTCCTTCTCTTTGACAATCTTATGCTTAATTTAGTTTAATATATTTTAATTTCTTAGTGTTAGGTTGTAAAGGCAGCTTGGGAATCAAGCCACTTCTGCCACCGCCAGCACGTCCATCACCCTAGAAGTCACACCCACCTCACGAACCATCTACCGATAAGGATTCTCAAGCCCTTTTATCTTCCAGTCTTAGTTTATTTTCCTTCTTAGTCTCCTTTCCTTTTTCTTTCTTGTTCTTAGTTATATATTTCGTTTATTTTAAATGTGTCTTAATAACTCCTGGCTAACTATTTACGAGCTCCCCAATTTCTTCATCTAGCTCAGGATCGTCATCCAGACTGACTCCTCCAACTCCGGGATCTCATCTATAATTCAGGAAGTTTCACCTCTCCCTCTCTCTTAAATTTTTTTCTGTCTTTGTACATTGAGGGCAATGTACATCTTAAGTGTGGGGGGTGAATATTTATTTGAAGAAAGGGCCTAACTTTCTGCATTATTCTCAAATCCCTGAATTTAGTCTTGTTTTTAAGTAATTTCCTCATATTACTAATTAGGATGAAATTTCTAATGGTTTATAATTTTTATTGATATGTTTTAAATTAAGACATAGTTAATTGTGCATTGATGATTAAATTAGAAGAATATTAGAGAATTGAGCATGATAAGTCTATCTTTTCAGAATTAAAATCTTTGCTAGGTTGTTGAACTGAATCTGAATATTATCTGGAAGTTTGAAATTTACAAGGTTGATGTCAAACACCCATAATTTTTTTGAGATTTTGAGCCTATTAGAGCATATATTCTTTTTCAAGCTCACTTTATTGATTATGAGTGTGTCAACTATGAACTATTATTCTAGAACTTGCCTCAATTATACATGTTGAGACCACATCTATGATTTGATATATAGAGATGATAAAGGCACCTAGGATTTAACCCACTCACTCCACTAAAAATCCTACCTCCATAATTAACCCTTAGTGAACCCTGTTGACCCTAACAACCCTTTTTATTAACTTACCAGCTAATATTAACCCAAAACCCCTTTGTATTTGTTATCACCATTCCTTTTGACTACCCTCATATCGAGATTTGATTTGATGTGTTTCCTAGCTGTTATCTTTATTTTAAATAATAGATATATTTCTTGTTATGTAAACTAGTTTATTCTTAAAAAAAAACCGAAGTATATTCAGTATTAGTTCTACTAAGTGAGCTTACATGTTGAAATTCCACATCTTGAGGAAAAAGCTCGTATTATGAGTTTTCAATTGATGTAATTATTAGGATTAGTTCAAAAATTTTTTAGGCAAGTTGTAACAGTCCGAATTTGACCCTAATCAGAACGGTGGTTTCAGGACCATGAATCCGAGTCCGAGAAATATTTAGATATTATAATTTGCTCATACTATATGTGAATTGATGTGTGTGAAAGTCTTGTAGAAAAATTTTATCGTTTGTGTGTTTAATTTAGAAAAAGGACTTAATCGCGTAAAAGGTAAAAGTTCCAAACTATAGTGAAATGTACCAAATTGATTGTGGCTTTATAAATGGAAGTCCTAAAAGGGCAATTAGCTCATTATTCAAGATAGTGGATGGCATAGGACTAAATTACCCTTATATTATAAGTTAGTTTTATTATTATTAAAAGGTTATATTAGTAATTCATAAATAAAACATATTATATGTTAAATAAAACAAAATAAAGACCGCCATCATCTTTTACATTGTTGGTCGAATATTGAGAATAGAATAAGGGTTAGGAAGCTTTGAATTTCGGCAATCAAATTGCTTGATTAAGGTATGTGTGATTTTCGGTTTTTGATAATTTTTACGTTTTTGAGATCGTTGCTTCGTATATTATCCGACCCATGCTCGAATTTTTGAGATTAGTATGTATGTGTGATTCGGCCATTAACATGTTTATGTGGTTTTTGATATTTGATGATTTTACATTAAAGATATGTTAAAGATTAGTATGTTTTGTATTGGAAATTTTAGTGAATTTGAGTATTTTGGGCTAAATTGCAAAATTGAATTTTTAAGGGGGCTAAAATGCAAAAGAAATGAAAGATATGGACTTGTAAGGTCCTTGTGAACATTCGGCCCTTGAGTGTTGTAGTGAAATTTTGTTTTGTGTTTTGTGCAATTAGGACTAAATTGTAAAAATGTGATATAGTAGGGGTAAAAGGCAATTTGCTCATTTATGTGTTTAGGGACTAAATTGAAATGAAATGTACTTGAATGAGCTGAATTTTAATGTGTTTAGATCAAGAACAAAGAAAAACGGATTTGGATCGGGGAAAGACGAAGGTTATCGAATAGTCGGTCTGCGCGGTCCGTCGACAGTCGAGGTAAGTCCTTAAGCTGAAATATATCAACGAATTATTTATGAACCTGTTAAATGATGATGTTCAACAAATTTGAGTATATATATATATATATATATATATATATATGTAAAAGCCGAATGTATATGGGATAGTTTGGTTTAAATGCATAAATTGACAATATGATATGAATGTGTAACTTTGATATAATAATTGGGAAAAATGTGAAGTATGTGATTGGTTTGTGAAATCAGCTTTTAGAAATGTGTAACACAAGAATAATTGTATTATATTTCGGGCTTTATGCCTAGCAGGCCTCGTGCTGGTGATATAATTCGGGCTTAATGCCTAGCAGGCCTCGTGCCGGTGATATAATTCGGGCTTAATGCCTAGCAGGCCTCGTGCCGGTGATATAATTCGGGCTAAATGCCTAACAGGCCTCGTACCGGTGATATATATATATATATTTTTCGAGCTTATTGTCTAGCAGGCTTAATGCCGGTGTTATGATTTTGGACTCTGAGTTCAGCAGGCTTAATGCCGGTGTGTGAGATTCAGGTAATGTTTAGTAGGTTCTAGCTATTGAATTACTATTTTAAGAGAAAATTTAGTGCTAATGATTTTGGTGGAATGAATTAAGTATGCCTAAATGTGTGGACGTGAATTTGTCAATTCGGTAGTAAGGTATGTGTTATTCCTACTTAAGTGTTCTATGAATACGCATGTATGTATATAGATGTATGTATATGATGTTATTGAGAAAAGGAAGATCAAAGTGATAAGAAAATTGGCTAAACGAAAGCATAAGTAGTTAAGGTATTTGTAAAGGTATAAGGTAATGTGTAAGTTGGTGTTATATATATATGCATATTCGACCACATTGTATATATATACATATACATATAAAATAAGAATTGTTTATTAAGGTTATGAGTTGGTTGTTTAAATGTTTTACCATTGAATGTGATAATGTTTTTGCTTAAGACTTACTAAGCTAGCATGCTTACTGTGTGTTCTTGTCTACTTCTATTTTATAGACTTTTGGTGCAAACTACGGGCTCGAAGGATCTTTGAAGAAGTCAACCACACTATCGACTCCCTTTTGGTATTGATAAACTTAGTTTTTAAGTTGAAAAGGCATGTATATGCTAGATTAAGCTTTATTACTAATGATACTTGTTCATGTATATATATTTAGCCATGCGAAGATGGCTATCTATTTTGGTTAAACTTTGTTCATGTGTTTTGATGAAATGGCTTTCTCATGCTATGGATTATTGTTTGCTTTCGGATGTTGTTTAGATACCATTTGAAATGTGAATGGGTGATACGAACGTTATGTATTTAGTTGGAGAAAGACTAGACTTGGGTCGTTGTTGCTTAATATAGTTGATTCGGTTAAGTAATATGAGTGATATTATGATTAAGGATTGTGTATGTATGTAATTTGTTGGATTCGTTGTTAATGATAAGTATAATTAGTTACAAGTTATGGAAAAGTGGTAATGAGTATTCGGTCAAGGCATGGTTTATATGCTTGTGTTTTTAAGTTAAGTTGGCTTTGAGACCTATGTTCATGTATGGTCAATTGTTGTACAATTAGTAATATGAGTCTTTGCATGAATTATGGAAGTTTAGTTGGCACATTCGGTCTTTGATCTATGCATATAACATGCACTGTTAGGTTATGGTTATGCACTAAAAGTTAAGGTTATGCATATTCGGATATATTTGCTTATTTATAAATGAAGTGTATTGTCTCTCAGTCCATAGATGTAAAGTCAAGTGATGTATGCTTGTAACCGTAATGATGCTTATTAGTAGTTCTAACTACAAGGTTCGGCATGCTTTAATTCAAAATGAAATGGTACGTGAGGCATGTTTGCATGAAACGATTACAAAAGAAGTGGTACAAAATAGGTGTCTGACCGTAGAATAAAATAGACAAATATGCTAATAATGAGATTAGAAGTATATTGTTTGATCATTTTGTATTTGTGGATGATTATATTGAATATGTTTTAGCTTAGTATATCAAGTATATATATACTATACTCATGTGCTTTGTCTGTCTAAGATAAGTATTAATTAATTGAAAAAAGATTTGGCTATTTGGTAATGCCTGTAACCCTAATCCGGCGACGGATACGGGTTAGGGGTGTTACATTTTATTGGTATCAGAGCTTACAGTTTAGTCGATTCTAGGACTACCGTAGCGCTTGCGAGTCTAGTTATACATACCTTTAATGTATATTTGATAGTGTGGTGACTTCTGGCATTCCGAACTGTGTTATATATAGTAAATGGATTCCGATCCTGATAGAGCCGTAGCTGATGATGTAGAGAGTGTAGCGCCTGATCGTGCACACGGATCAGCGCCAGTAGACTCTCGACCAGTTTCGGGTAGCCATGAGGGGGAGGCTAAACAAGCCTTCTACCGGATGATGAATGAATGGTTTACCCAGTTTGTTCAGAATAATCCGGCTATACAACAACCTCCACCCCCGAATAATCCAGCTCCGGTACGTTCAGCACCCCCGATGATAGATCCGATGAGATCTAGTATGCCTTCTGTTGATAAAATCAGAAAATATGGGGCTGAAGAATTTAAAGCTAATGATGATGATGACGCTGAGTGAGCCGAGATATGGCTTGATAATACTATTCGGGTACTTGATGAGTTATCCTGTACTTCAGAGGAATGCCTAAAGTGTGCTATATCGCTACTCCAAGACTCTGCCTACCACTGGTGGAAAACACTAGTATCAATGGTTCCAAAAGAAAAAGTGACGTGGGATTTCTTCCAGAATGAATTCCGCAAGAAATATATCAGCCAGAGGTTTATCGACCAGAAACGTAAAGAATTTCTTGAAATGAAACAGGGGCGAATGATCGTGACAGAATATGAGCGGAAATTTGTCAGACTCAGCAGATATGCGAGAGAGTGTGTTTCTTCTGAAGCCATTATGTGTAGAAGATTTGAAGACGGTCTGAACGAAGACATAAAGTTACTTGTGAGATTAAAGAGTTTGTGGTACTGGTCGAGCGAGCTTGCAAAGCCGAAGAGCTCGGAAAAGAGAAAAGAAAGGCTGAGACAGAAGCTAGAGACACTCGTAAAAGATCGTTGAGTAAAACTTTCCATTCAACATCTAAGAAGTTCAGAGATAACTTTAACTGACATAAGAATACTCCTGACTTGTCTAGACGAGACAGACCTCTAGTGAGTTCTCGAGCCATTTCGATGGCTAGTGTTGGTAATGTTCAACAGAATCAGATTGAGTGCAAGCATTGTGGAAAATGGCATTCTGGGAGTTGTAAATTCCGTGATCAGTCTTGTTTTAAATGTGGATCGTCGGATGATTTTATTCGAGAGTGCCCAATGCTAGCCGAGCAAAATACAGCTCAGAATACTAAACCGAACAGCGCACCAGCACGGGGCAGACCACCCAAACATGCAGGCAATGTAGGTGGCAGTCAGAGAGGGACGAAGGATACTGTAGTTCGATCAGAGGCTAGAGCTCCAGCTAGAGCTTATGCTATACGAGCCAGAGAGGATGCTTCTTCCCCAGATGTCATTACCGGTACTTTCACACTTTATGATACTACTGTGATTGCAATAATTGATCCTGGTTTGACTCATTCATGTCTGTGTGAAACTTTAGAATCCAGTAAGACTCTACCTGTTGAGTTTACTGAGTTTGTGATTCGTGTGTCCAACCCTTTGGGTCGCTGTGTACTTGTTGATAAAGTGTGTAAAAGCTGTCCGTTGATGATTCGGGATTCCTACTACCCAGCTGATTTAATGTTATTGCCTTTTGACGAGTTCGATATAATTTTGGGAATGGACTGGTTAACTTTGCATGATGTAGTGGTGAATTGCAAAAGAAAGATTATTGATTTGAGATGCCAGAACGGTGAGACCATCCGAGTTGAATCTAGTGATTTAAGTGGGTTACCTACAGTAATATCCTCAATGTTAGCCCGTAAATATGTGAGAAAAGGATGTGAAGCTTACCTGGCTTATGTGCTGGATAATAAAGTATCCAAAAAGTAGATTGAGTCCGTACCAATTGTGTGTGAATACCCTGAGGTGTTCCCTGATGAATTACCGGGTTTGCCACCAATACGAGAGATTGAGTTCAGCATTGAATTAGTACCGGGGACGACTCCGATCTCAATAGCTCCGTATCGGATGACACCTACTGAGTTGAAAGAGTTGAAAGCACAATTGCAAGAGTTGACAGATAGGGGCTTTGCACGACCAAGTTTCTCACCTTGGGGTGCACCAGTTCTATTTGTGAAAAAGAAAGACAGGACTATGCGAATGTGTGTTGATTATCGACAGCTGAATAAAGTGACAATAAAGAATAAATACCCGTTACCTCGAATTGATGATTTGTTTGACCAGTTAAAAAGAGCTTCAGTGTTATCAAAGATAGATCTGAGATCGGGTTATTACCAGTTGCGAGTCAGAGATTCAAATGTGTCCAAGACTGCATTCTGAACGAGGTACGGACATTTTGAGTTTCTGGTTATGCCTTTTGGACTTACTAATGCACCCGCTGTATTTATGGATTTAATGAATCGAGTTTTCAGACAGTTTTTGGATCAGTGTGTAGTAGTGTTTATTGATGATATACTGATCTACTCTAAAGATGAAACCGAACACGCTGAACACTTGATATTAGTGTTACAGACTTTACGAGATCAGCAGTTGTATGCAAAGTTCAGTAAGTGTGAGTTCTGGATGAAGGAAGTCAGCTTTTTAGGACATGTTGTTTCAGCGTCAGGTATTCGAGTTGATCCGAACAAAATCTCAGCTATACTTGATTGGAAGCCACCAAAGAATGTTTCCGAGATTCGGAGCTTTTTGGGACTTGCGGGATACTACAGACAATTCGTCAAAGGCTTTTCCATGATAGCTACACCTTTGACAAAGCTGCTATAGAAAGATGTTAAATTCGAATGGTCAGAAAAATGTCAGAGAAGTTTTGATGAGTTGAAAGCCCTTTTGACCGAAGCTCCAGTGTTAGCTCAGCCTGAATCGGGTAAAGAATTTATTGTTTTTAGTGACTCTTCTTTGAATGGTTTGGGTTGCGTTTTGATGCAGGAAGGCAAAGTCATAGCCTACGCTTCGAGACAATTGAAGCCTCATGAAAGAAATTATCCGACTCATGATTTGGAACTTGCAGCTATTGTTTTCGCTTTGAAAATATGGCGTCATTACTTGTTCGGCAAAAAATGTCATGTTTATTCAGATCACAAAAGTCTGAAGTATTTGATGACTCAGAAAGATCTGAACTTGAGACAACGCAGATGGTTAGAGCTATTGAAAGACTATGAATTGGTGATTGACTACCATCCGGGAAAAGCTAACGTTATTGCAGATGCTTTAAGCCGAAAATCATTGTTTTCTCTTCGTGCGTTGAACGCACATATGGTTATGACTGGTGATAGTTCGATCATAGCCGAATTGAGGGCTAGACTGTTGTTTATTCAGCAAATTAGCGATGCACAAAAAGTTGACAAAGATATGACTGCTAGACGAGATCAGTGTAGAAATGATACAGAGTCAGAGTTTCAAATTGATAAAAATGACTGTTTGAACTATAAAGGCCGATTGTGTATACCGAGAAATGCAGACTTGATTCAGATGATATTGGATAAGGCTCATAATAGTCAAATGTCGATACATTCGGGTAGCACAAAGATGAATAATGATCTAAAACAGTTCTATTGGTGGTCGGGCATGAAACGAGATATATCTGAATTTGTTTCAAAATGCTTAGTTTGTCAGCAAGTAAAAGCTGAGCATCAAATGCCTTCCGGGTTACTTCAGCCGATCATGATACCTGAATGGAAATGGGATAGAGTCACTATGGATTTTGTATTCGGTTTGCCTACGACACCAAGCAAGAAAGACGCAATCTGGGTTATAGTGGATAGACTGACCAAGTTAGCTCATTTTGTATCGGTTCGTATGGACTATTCGCTCGACAAACTTGCTGAATTGTATGTATCACAGATTGTGAGTTTGCATGGTGTACCGAATTCCATTATTTTAGACAGAGACCCGAGATTTACATCGCGGTTTTAGAAGAAGTTGCAAGATGCTTTAGGTACTAAACTTCATTTTAGTACAGCCTTTCATTCGCAGACAGACGGTCAGTCCGAGAGAACTATTCAGATACTTGAGGACATGTTGAGATGTTGCGTTCTCGAGTTTGAAGGTATGTGGGAACGTACCTACCTTTGATTGAATTTGCTTACAATAATAGCTTTCAAGTTAGTATCAAAATGGCGCCCTACGAAGCTCTGTACGGTCGCAAGTGTCGAACACCATTATACTGGACTGAGCTCAGTGAGAACAAGATACACGTGGTCGATTTGATTAAAGAGACAGAACAAAAAGTGGCTATAATCAGAGATAGTTTGAAAGCTGCATCAGATCGACAAAAGTCTTATGCTGATTTAAAACGTAAAGATGTTGAATTTCAAGTCGGAGATCGAGTGTTTCTGAAAGTTTCTCCGTGGAAGAAAGTACCTCGATTTGGTCGGAATGGCAAACTAAGTCCGAGGTTCATCAGACCGTATGAGATCATTGAACGTATTGGGCCTGTTGCTTATAGATTGAAGTTGCCCTCTGAATTGGAAAAGATACACAATGTATTTCACGTTTCGATGCTTCGTAGATATAGATCAGATCCATCACATGTGATCACTCCGTCTGAGATTGAAATCTGATCCGATATGACGTATGAGGAAGAACCGATCCATATATTAGCTCAGGAAATGAAAGAGCTAAGAAACAAGAAGATTCCATTAGTGAAAGTACTATGGAATCGGCACGGAGTTGAAGAGGCTACGTGGGAGACTGAGGATTCAATGAGGCAACAATATCCGACTTTGTTTAACGGTAAGATTTTCGGGGACGAAAATCCCTAAGGGGAGGAGAGTTGTAACAGTCTGAATTTGACCCTAATCAGAACGGTGGTTTCGGGACCACGAATTCGAGTCCGAGAAATATTTAGATATTATAATTTGTGCTTACTATATGTGAATTAATGTGTGTGAAAGTCTCGTAGAAAAATTTTATCGTTTGTGTGTTTAATTTAGAAAAATGACTTAATTGCGTAAAAGGTAAAAGTTGCAAACTATAGTGAAATGTACCAAATTGATTTTGGCTTTATAAATGGAAGTCCTAAAAGGGCAATTAGCCCATTATTCAAGATAGTGGACGACATAGGACTAAATTACCCTTATATTATAAGTTAGTTTTATTATTATTAAAAGGTTATATTAGTAATTCACAAATAAAACATATTATATGTTAAATAAAACAAAATAAAGACCACCATCATCTTTTACATTGTTGGCCGAATATTGAGAATGGAATAAGGGTTAGGAAGCTTTGAATTTCGGCAATCAAATTGCTTGATTAAGATATGTGTGATTTTCGGTTTTTGATAATTTTTACGTTTTTGAGATCGTTGCTTCGTATATTATCTATAACACCCCAAACCCGGCCTAAACGTTACGACCGGATCTGGCATGTCACATGAAAGGAATGTCTAAAAACTGTGCGTTCGTTAAAAAGCTCGTATTCTTTATAGTTGTTGTGAAAAATCGAGTTTAAGTAATTTTGAATAAGAAACGGTTTATTATCATCTTAGGAAAATCCCATATTGATCATTTAATAATAAGCAGTAAACAAATCAAAAGCTAAACCAAATAAAATACCAAAAATACAGTTAAAGTGGCCCTATTACATAACAACAATCCCAGTTACAAATAAGTTTAACTTGCATTAATACCGTTTTCTAAAATTTTAAACGCTACTACGCCTAAGGCCCATTGGGCTCAATCCTACTAGGCCCAATTTCAGGATGTTACATTATCCGACCCATGCTCGAATTTTTGAGATTAGTATGTATGTGTGATTCGGCCATTAACATGTTTATGTGGTTTTTGATATTTGATGATTTTACATTAAAGATATGTTAAAGATTAGTATGTTTTGTATTGGAAATTTTAGTGAATTTGAGTATTTTGGGCTAAATTGCAAAATTGAATTTTTAAGGGGGCTAAAATGCAAAAGAAATGAAAGATATGGACTTGTAAGGTCCTTGTGAACATTCGGCCCTTGAGTGTTGTAGTGAAATTTTGTTTTGTGTTTTGTGCAATTAGGACTAAATTGTAAAAATGTGAAATAGTAGGGGTAAAAGGCAATTTGCTCATTTATGTGTTTAGGGACTAAATTGAAATGAAATGTACTTGAATGAGCTGAATTTTAATGTGTTTAGATCAAGAACAAAGAAAAACAGATTTGGATCGGGGAAAGACGAAGGTTATCGATAGCCGGTCTGCGCGGTCCGTCGATAGTCGAGGTAAGTCCTTAAGCTGAAATATATCAAAGAATTATTTCTGAACCTGTTAAATGATGATGTTCAACAAATTTGAGTATATATATATATATATATATATATATATATGTAAAAGCCGAATGTATATGGGATAGTTTGGTTTAAATGCATAAATTGACAATATGATATGAATGTGTAACTTTGATATAATAATTGGGAAAAATGTGAAGTATGTGATTGGTTTGTGAAATCAGCTTTTAGAAATGTGTAACACAAGAATAATTGTATTATATTTCGGGCTTTATGCCTAGCAGGCCTCGTGCTGGTGATATAATTCGGGCTTAATGCCTAGCAGGCCTCGTGCCGGTGATATAATTCGGGCTTAATGCCTAGCAGGCCTCGTGCCGGTGATATAATTCGAGCTAAATGCCTAACAGGCCTCGTACCGGTGATATATATATATATATTTTTCGAGCTTATTGTCTAGCAGGATTAATGCCGGTTTATGATTTCGGACTCTGAGTTCAGCAGGCTTAGTGCCGGTGTGTGAGATTCAGGTAATGTTTAGTAGGTTCTAGCTATTGAATTACTATTTTAAGAGAAAATTTAGTGCTAATGATTTTGGTGGAATGAATTAAGTATGCCTAAATGTGTGGACGTGAATTTGTCAATTCGGTAGTAAGGTATGTGTTATTCCTACTTAAGTGTTCTATGAATACACATATATGTATATAGATGTATGTATATGATGTTATTGAGAAAAGGAAGATCAAAGTGATAAGAAAATTGGCTAAACGAAAGCATAAGTAGTTAAGGTATTTGTAAAGGTATAAGGTAATTTGTAAGTTGGTGTTATATATATATGCATATTCGGCCACATTGTATATATATATACATATAAAATAAGAATTGTTTATTAAGGTTATGAGTTGGTTGTTTAAATGTTTTACCATTGAATGTGATAATGTTTTTGCTTAAGACTTACTAAGCTAGCATGCTTACTGTGTGTTCTTGTCTACTTCTATTTTATAGACTTTTGGTGCAAGCTACAGGCTCGAAGGATCTTTGAAGAAGTCAACCACACTATCGACTCCCTTTTGGTATTGATAAACTTAGTTTTTAAGTTGAAAAGGCATGTATATGCTAGATTAAGCTTTATTACTAATGATACTTGTTCATGTATATATATTTAGCCATGCGAAGATGGCTATCTATTTTGGTTAAACTTTGTTCATGTGTTTTGATGAAATGGCTTTCTCATGCTATGGATTATTGTTTGCTTTCGGATGTTGTTTAGATACCATTTGAAATGTGAATGGGTGATACGAACGTTATGTATTTAGTTGGAGAAAGACTAGACTTGGGTCGTTGTTGCTTAATATAGTTGATTCGGTTAAGTAATATGAGTGATATTATGATTAAGGATTGTGTATGTATGTAATTTGTTGGATTCGTTGTTAATGATAAGTATAATTAGTTACAAGTTATGGAAAAGTGGTAATGAGTATTCGGTCAAGGCATGGTTTATATGCTTGTGTTTTTAGGTTAAGTTGGCTTTGAGACCTATGTTCATGTATGGTCAATTGTTGTACAATTAGTAATATGAGTCTTTGCATGAATTATGGAGTTTAGTTGGCACATTCGGTCTTTGATCTATGCATATAACATGCACTGTTAGGTTGTGGTTATACATTAAAAGTTAAGGTTATGCATATTTGGATATATTTGCTTATTTATAAATGCAGTGTATTGTCTTTTAGTCCATAGATGTAAAGTTAAGTGATGTATGCTTGTAACCGTAATGATGCTTATTAGTAGTTCTAACTATAAGGTTCGGCATGCTTTAATTCAAAATGAAATGGTACGTGAGGCATGTTTGCATGAAACGATTACAAAAGAAGTGGTACTAAATAGGTGTCTAACCATAGAATAAAATAGACAAATATGCTAATAATGAGATTAGAAGTATATTTTTTGATCATTTTGTATTTGTGGATGATTATATTGAATATGTTTTAGCTTAGTATATCAAGTATATATATATACTATACTCATGTGCTTTGTCTGTCTAAGATAAGAGTTAATTAATTGAAAAAGATTTAGCTATTTGGTAATGCCTGTAACCCTAATCTGGCGACGGATACGGGTTAGGGGTGTTACACAATTTATCAAGTCAGTCTCTTCTAATTCAGCCTTTATCCGCACCTTTAACCCTAGCTCCGTTACAACCTTGTTAAAGACCTTTTGATTTGTGTATCATCTCATATTACCGTGATGGAGATTTGATTTTCAGGCAAGCCTATGGGATTAACTTTTCAGGTTTGACTTCTGAGAGCTTAATCTTGAACCTTAAACACCTCGAGTGATTTGAGTGAATCTTTAGTGAGGACGTCAATCCTTGTCGATTTTGAATCAAAGGTAATTATTTAGATAAAGGGAGACACCTACGTTTTTGTGCTACAAATATATGACTTTGATTCTTTGAATCTTTAGGACTCTTTGAGTTAAACCATCCATGTATAAATTATCTATGAATTATGATAAGACATTATTGATAGGAATTATGAATCATGGAAAGTTTGTTTTAATTGTAAGTTGAGAATCTTGCTTGAGGACAAGCAAAAGCTTAAGTGTGGGGGTATTGTCAAAAACTTGATCGCTGGAATCAGAGTTTTAAAATTTATAAAGAGAATGATCGATCCTGGAAACTAACTCTGACAACGATTAAAGGCAAGTGTACCTATGGAATAGTAGTATAGCTTAGGCAAGACCGGATTATCGAACCCACAGGAACTAAAAGTACTAATACTAACTTTCTTTCTATTATTTAGCCTAAAATAAGTGAAGTTGTTTTAATCTGTAATTAACTAATTACTAAGCTAAGACGCAAAGACAATAAGAATGAATTAGGAAATAAACTTGGAAAAGAACTCAATTGATCAAGACGATACCCTCAGGAAGAATCCACTTAGACTTCACTTGTAATTAACACTGAACCATACGATTTATTCACTTAGTTTGATCCATAAGACTCCCTAAAGTATATTAAACCCTCTCTCGAGGCGAATAACGTCTAACCCTGGGTTAATTAACGAAAATCTCTTTCTCACTTAATAACCCCCTAGAATAGCAGTAAATCGATCTATGGACTCCCATATTAGGTTTCACCCTAATCCGGCAAAATCTCGTCACCCTATCTCTAGGTGTGCGATCAACTCCACTTAATTATGTTAAATCTACTCTTAGGCAGGGTCTATCCCCCCTCCACCTAAGCACATTAAAATTGGATTAAGTTCACATAATTAAGAACAAACTAAGTAATTATCATATAATTCAGAAAACAATAACAAGATTAATCTAGGTTTCATCCCCTTCGGGTATCTGAAGGGTTTAGTTCATAATAAATAAAGATAACATCTCAGAAGAAAAGATAAAACAAAACATAAGAAATCCCTAAAACCTCCTGAAGGAATTGAAGGAGAGATCCGCCGTCTTGAGTAGAATTTCGGCTTCTAGAGATGGATCAACTGGCTATCTTCAAGTGATTCCCACAAATCTGACCTTTTCGGCTTGGCTCCTAGTCCTAGCTAACCGCCCCTTTCAGGTAACACTTAGAGGGTTTATATAGGCTCTTGGAATGTGTTTCTTTACCCCAAAGTATCCAAATCTGAATGAAATTGCTCTTTGCCACGATAAGGACACGGCCATGTCACACACCCATGTGACTAGACTTCAAGCCGTGTTTGGACTTCTTTAATAAGGCACGGCCGTGTGACTCGGGGGTAAGGTCGTGCTCTAGTTGATCAATGTGGCACGACCGTGTGGGCTTAAGTCCAGCCCGTGTGGATTTCGTGATATGGCCCATTTACTCCATTTTGGGCCCGTTTTATGTTCTTTTCGTCCTCGGGTGCTTTCCTGAGTATAAGACATGAAAAGAAAGGACTAAGAGCACCTTTTTATATCAATCGAGGCTTAAATCATCCAAAAGCATACTAAATATGGGATTAAAATATGTTGCTTTTACGGTTTATCAAATACCTCCACACTTAAGCTTTTGCTTGTCCTCAAGCAAAATTCTCAACTTACAATTAAAACAAACTTTCCATGATTCATAATTCCTATTAATAATGTCTTATCATAATTCATAGATATTTTATACATGGATGATTTAACTCGAAGAGTCCTAAAGATTCAAACAGTCAAAGTCATATATTTGTAACACAAAAAGGTAGGTGTCTCCCTTTATCTAAATAATTACATTTGATTCAAAATCGACAAGGATTGACGTCCTCACTAAAGATTCACTCAAATCACTCGAGGTGTTTTAGGTTCAAGATTAAGCTCTCAGAAGTCGAACCTGAAAAGTTAATCCCATGGGCTTGCCTGAAAATCAAATCTCCACCACTGTAATATGAGATGATACACAAATCAAAAGGTCTTTAACGAGGTTGTAATGGGGCTAGGGTTAAGGGTGTGGATAAAGGCTAAATTAGAAGGTTAGAATCGAGACTGACCTGACAAATTGCCTAACTAAAAAAAATTGAACTAATCCTAATAATTACATCAATTGAAAACTAATAATACAAGCTTTTTCCTCAAGATGTGGAATTTCAACATGTAAGCTCACTTAGTAGAACTAATACTGAATATACTTCGGGTTTTTTTTTAAGAACAAATCAAGTTTACATAATAAGAAATGTATCTATTACTTAAAATAAAGATAACAACTAGGCAACACATCAAATCAAATCTCGATATGAGGGTAGTCAAAAGGAATGGTGATAACAAATACAAAGGGGTTTTGGGTTAATATTAGTTGGTAAGTCAATAAAAAGGGTTGTTAGGATCAAAGGGGTTCACTAAGTGTAACACCCCAAACCCGGCCCATTCACTACGACCGAATTTGAAATGCCACTGCGGAACACGTTCGAAAATATTCTTACTTAAGAGTAAAAACCGTTAAAAATTTGTTTCCATTAATAAAACATTTTCGTGACTTAACATATTCTAAGTAAGAATTAAAGTTTGTTATAAAAATACCGGATTCAAGCATTATTGTACATACTTAAGAAAATAAAATCATTTGCAATCAACATTTAAATTGTCAATTCATAATAGAACATAATAATAAAGATACTTAATGAAAATACTTAAATACTTTAATGGGCCTTATTACAATAAACACTTAATCAAAATACTGAAACTATAAATACTTAATTAATTAAAATATCTTCTGCATGGGCCACCTCGTATCCACTCCAACCCGGTCCGATCATCATATCACCTGCGATGTTTGATAAAATATTTGGGTGAGTCACACGGACTCAGTGTGTAACTAATCCACTGAATTCAACCCACATGTTAACCACATATTAACCCATAAATCAAATGACAAGATATCATGTTCACAATTTAACACATTCTGGGCTTGGCCCATATTCATAACACTTAACAAGTAACAGGGTAATTAACCACAAAATCTCCACATACTGGGCTTAGCCCATTTCTTATTCAAATCCACATTCACATACTAGGCTTGGCCCAGTTCCACATTAATCCACATATCAATTGGGCTTGGCCCACATTCATATTAAATTCACATATCAGATACAATTATGCAAAGTGTACCCAACCCAAACCTAGGGTCCATCCTCTACACACCCCCGTATCCAGCCTACCGTACACCAGGGGATTAACAAATCACCCTCTCCTTTTCACTCCAAAGGCAATCAATGCCGTCCACGTGCAATTAAGCACAATAATCCACAACGCGACCTCAGTCAGCGCCAATCCACGATGTAGCCGTAGCTAACACCAAAACCACGATGGGACACATAGTCACTCATCAACCATGATATGGCACATAGCCTATATCAACCACGATGAGGCACAGAGCTACTCATCAAGCCACGCGAACTAAATCGCAATTATTCCACAACGTGACCTCAGTCAACGTCAATCCACGATGTAGCTCAAGGCTAACATCAAACCACGTACTCGAAGTACACCCGTACCTTGTTTCATATCCCAACCCATTGACATGCAACATGTAATAATGGCATAATAATAAATGCATGCACATGTTAATAAGGCAGACAATCACAATTCCACAAGCATAGTCACATTCACATCGGCACTTTCACATTCTTATCAACAGATAATACTAACCTGTTTATCGATATACCCCATTTTAGGGTATCCATCTCATAATTTTTACTGCATTTGTTAGTACACAATCAACACATACAGATATAGAAAAAACCCGGAAAACGGTAGGTTAATCACGCACCTTACTATTCAGCGAAATCCCTAGCTACTTGGATTAACACGATGAACGGAGTTTTTCCTCCTCCCCTAATGCCGATTTGGTCTCCTACCAAATCCCGAAGGCTTTGATTATCTCTGCCGATTTATCTCTAACATGCATAGATAGAATTGGTCACACTTAATCACGTAGTATGGCTTATGGCCGAAAGTCACCAATCACTTACCTCACTGAAACCCGAGAACTGATACTAGTTCTTTGAGTAGTCGAAATCCCTACATATACCAGATGTTAAAATCGGCTAGCACATAAATCCATGAATAATGGCCCTTGATCGAAATTACATAACGCTTACCTTGATCTCTGCAAATCCCGAAACTTCTCATTTAATGCTCCTTCTTTCGGCTACACACACAAAAAGGACACACTTAATGGCACTAAGACATTCGGCCATGCTCTAAAAATCAAGACCAATCATTGATTCGGCATACCAATATAAGAACCCAAAACCAATTGTTTAAGAAGAGAACACACTTACCACCCCACGTTACTTGTGAAGACCCAAAAAAGAGTAAGTTTCGGCTTTCTATCTTGGCTTTAAAGGCTTGCGGCAAAGAATAGAAAATAAACACTTTGATATTCGGCTAGGCTTTTCAAATGGGGTTGCTATATTCAGCTATCACTAAAAGAAATAAATATAGATAGAAGAAAAGAAAAGTAGTAGTGGCTAAGGGAATTCGGCAATGGCAATGTTTAAGAGTGATTTCGGCTCAAGCAAAAATTAAAAGAAAAGATGTGGAAGAAGAAAGAAAAATCCATGCACAAAAAGGTTCTAACTTTCGGCTTCTGTAAAAAGAAAAATAAGGTGCAATAGTTTGGCAAAACACAAAGATGAAAAAAGGAGAATTTACTCAAAGTTTCGGCAGTAAAATAAGCACCCTTACTAACTAAAATTCTGCACTTATGCTCCCCACATGACTGAATTTCAACAACCAAAGACACCATATTTCGGCCACCACATCTTTACTTATCCAATCCTAAATTAATCTCCTATTTTACCTCTTCAACATCCATTCAAAAAAAGAATTTAAAAATAAATAAATCTTTATCCCTATATCACCTCTTCAAAAACAAATAAAGTAAGGCCACCCTTTCTATCTTAACTAAATAAATAAATAAATAAATAAATAAAAAGATAAAAGCCAGCATATATCCATTATCCCAGTCGAATTTAAAAACCAAAAACTAGCTTAATCTTTATCCAATTGAGAGTCCATGTGCAGACCACTAGCTCTCTCTCTCCCTTCACGCCAGCATGCAAAAATAAAGCACCAAACTGCTGCCCCTCCCCATGGTTCGAACATGGGACCTGATGGAGCAAACTGCACTAACGCCCCTAGCCATTCTGCCAAGGCGTTTCTTTGTGACATAAACTCGTCACTATTTCTTTTAAGAGCTCCTTCGTTAGCTCCCCCTTGCCTTAACGCCAACAGCCAAAAATAAAGACATCCAACTGCTACTCACACGCCTTGAACCCGAGACCTGTTGGAGCCTTTGACTGCAGATAACGCCCCAGCCACTTTGCCAAGGCGCTGTTTGTGATATAATTCACCCTGAACTTCTTTTAACACCTCTTTCCCTAGCTCCCCCTTGTCCTAACGCCAAAGCAAAATAAAAACATGCCCCATGCCGCCAACGGGATTCGAACCAAGGCCCTCGTTGCCGCAAGCCGCATATAGCGCTCCAAGCCACTCTGCCATGGCCTTTTTTATGACATAAACTCGCCACAACTAATATTAAAGCCTCTTTATCTTGCTCCCCTCTTAACGCCAAAAGCAAAAACAAAACACCCATTTGCTTTCAACGCTACTCGAACCCAAGACCTGCGCCAGGCGTCACCTCCAGGCCCTTAAGTGGCGCCTTGCAGCCACTTTACCAAGGCCTGCTTTATGTCCAAAGACCACTGCATATTTCCTTAAAGCCGTCTTCAATCCAACCTCCCTTCTTGACGCAAAATACAAAAATAAAACACTCCCATGCTGCCCTCAAGACTCGAACTCCAGACCCTTGTTGGCGCCATTCCCAGGCCTTAAGTGGCGTCCTTAAGCCACTCTACCAAGCCCCTTTTTATGACCCAAAACTCCCAGAAATTATTCTTAAGGCCTCCTCAGCCTAATTTCCTCTTTTTACACTTAAATCCAAAATTTTCCAAAGCATTCCCTTATATTTTAAAGTTCCCAAAACCCTTAAAACATATCCAAACATACTCCAAGCCTATTATCACTCGAATTATGCACGAACGCATAACCCCTAATCTAGGATGTTACAGTTCTACCCTCCTTAAAAATAATTTCATCCTCGAAATTACTTACTAACAAATAATCGTACATCTTAACTCACCGCACTACGCTTATGCTGCGCACTCTGATCTTAATAGAACCATCATACTTCCTAGGCACAATTTTTAAGTTCACATCCAGGGTTTCAAGCATTTTACTAGCAACACAAGCATGAATTATCTCTAAAGCAATAATAGTATTCCAAAACAAGGAACTTACCCGCTATCACATCCTTGGTTGCCTCGCATCCAAACCTTCAGCACCTATGCTTGGGGTTCCACGACCTTGACCTCGAGCCCTATCCATCACTTGAGGACAATTCTTAACCAAATGAGCCTTAGATCCACACCGGAAACATGCCTTACTATTTTCCCAACATTCTCCTGCATGAGCTCTTCCACACTGAGCACATACACGACTTCGATTTTCAGCAACTGGTACAGGTGCACGTACAGAATTCTCGATACTTGGTCTTTTTTGAATATCTCCAAATGATACTGACGGTCTAAAACTCCTCTTATTCCCATTCCTTTCCTTATCTCGGTTTTCTCTTATAGTCCTCTTAACTTCTTCAGCGATCTGAGCTTTCTCCACTAGAGTGGCGAAGTCCCTTTCTCTGTGCGAAGCAATCAACTCTCGCAACTCATCTCGTAGCCTATCCTCAAACCAGACACACCTTTCGTAATCAGTAGCCACGATCCCTTTGGCGTACTGACTTAACCGCACAAATTTAGCTTCATACTCTGCTACCGACTTGCTTCCTTGAACCAAGTTTAGAAACGCCTTTCTCTGCGAGTTTAAGTAGCTAGCTCCAACGTACTTCCCTTCAAACTTAAGCTTAAAATATTCCCAATCCACTCGATCTGCTGGAACACCTTGCCTGACAGTGAGCCACCATCGATAAGCTTCATCTCGGAGCAACGAGACAGCACCTTTCAGCTTTTCCTCAAAAGTACAGTCCAAATCGTCCATGATTCTTTCGATTGCCTCCAACCAATACTCCGCTACATTCGGAGCCACTCCCAATACTCCTCTAAAAACTTCGGCTCCGTTTGACCTAAGTCTTTCCGATACTGATTTCTGAGCTCCATTTCCCACACTAGCTCCTGCCACTCGCTCGAGCACTCGTAGCATAGCCCGCGATACTGCGTCATCTTCTCCTATCTGATCTTGCTCCTCTGTGCCCACTGCTGGCGGCGGCACTTCATTTTCTGACCCATGGCCAGACCCTACCGGTTCCGATACTGCCATTCTACCTCTACCGCGTCCACGACGACCACGTCCCCTAGAACTCATTTCTAACGTCGCGATTTATCTGATTAAAATTTTTTATGCATTAGTACTTTTGTTCCACTGATTAACCGCGAACAATTTTATGAAAAGAGTTTTAGAAGTGGTTCTTTCGTATTCATACATGCACACAGTCTTCACATTCATTCATTCATCCATCAATCAATTATGAACTTTCGTTCATTCAGAGAAATGTTGTAGTTCTCATTGTTGTCGTTTCTTTTTTTTTTCCCGCTACCTAGGGGTATTTTCGTAATTTGCCCTACAGGGGTATTTTTCGAAAATTTTCAAAGAAAAAGTTCCTTGGTGATTTTATCAAAAAGTATTTTGGAATTTTTAAATTCCCAGGGTATTTTGGAAAATTTAAAATCCGGGGGTATTTCGGTAATTTTGGAACTCGGGGTTATTTTGGTAATAAACCAGGGTAAATTTGTAAAGTTTAATATTTCCGGGGTATTTCCAAATTTTGCAAAACTTTGAGAGTTCTTTTGAGAATGGTACTTTCCAAAACGATAATGTTGCAAAAATTTGAGATTTCAGGGTCATTTTGGTAATTTTGTAAGTATGGGTAATTTTGTAATTTTTCAAAAATCAAGGTATTTTGATATTTTGCAAATTGGGGTTTTTGAACATTTATAAAATAAAATAATGAAATTTTGGTAAGACTGTTGGGTAGTTGGACATTTTATAAACCAAGGGTATTTTTGTAATTTCATAAATCAGAAATTTTTCGATTTTTTTTTTTTGAAAATCTTAAGAACTAAGGGTATTTTTGTAATTTACAACACAGGGGCATTTTCGTAATTTTGCAAATCAGAGATTTTGGAAAAAATTTCACAATAATCTTTTACTACAATTAAAAGGGTAATTTAGGGATTTTTAAAAACTAGGAATTTATAAAACTGCATGGCTAGTCCCTTTCGGGTTTTAATTATCGGGTTTAGCCCATAAATAAGTCCTCTTGATTAGGGTGAACAGTAGTTACGCACCAGGTAGGATTCGAGTAAAGAGGAGGTGAGTCGCTAGGACTACTTAAGTACCAAGCTCTTACTGAATACCAATCCTAGACATGCGTACCATGGTTGCCACACCCTAACTCAGCGACTTACTTCACAGGTTTGTTTAATGGTCCTTAAGTCTTATGAATCTTGTGTTTGAGCAGACTAGTCCTAGGGTTCAACAGATCCTAGTTCACTAATCTACGTTCCTATTAAAGCCCATATAATTCACCTACTCAATTCATTTCAGAAGTCAGAGGTACTTACCTGGTGGACTTCGGGTCGGAGGTATAGGTGCCATGCCAGAATAACCTGAAAATAGTCCATAAAAATCATTGTTTTTGAAAAGCCCATCTTAAAAAAAACATTTTTGGGCCCAAAACCCTCAAAACCTTGTTTTGAACCGGGCTCTGATACCAAACTGTAACACCCCAAACTCGGCCCATTCACTACGACCGAATTTGAAATGCCACTGCGGAACACATTCGAAAATATTCTTACTTAAGAGTAAAAACCGTTAAAAATTTGTTTCCTTTAATAAAACATTTTCGTGACTTAACATATTCTAAGTAAGAATTAAAGTTTGTTATAAAAATATCGGATTCAAGCATTATTATACATACTTAAGAAAATAAAATCATTTGCAATCAACATTTAAATTGTCAATCCATAATAGAACATAATAATAAAGATACTTAATGAAAATACTTAAATACTTTAATGGGCCTTATTATAATAAACACTTAATCAAAATACTGAAACTATAAATACTTAACTAATTAAAATATCTTCTGCATGGGCCACCTTGTATCCACTCCAACCCGGTCCGATCATCATATCACCTGCGATGTTTGATAAAATATTTGGGTGAGTCACACGGACTCAGTGTGTAACTAATCCACTGAATTCCACCCACATGTTACCGCATATTAACCCATAAATCAAATGATAATATATCATGTTCACAATTTATCATATTCTGGGCTTGGCTCATATTCATAACACTTAACAAGTAACAGGGTAATTAACCACAAAATCTCCACATACTGGGCTTAGCCCATTTCTTATTCAAATCCACATTCACATACTGGGCTTGGCCCAGTTCCACATTAATCCACATATTGTAACACCCTGGTTTTAGGGGTTAGATTTTTGGTGCTTAGTTCGGGTGTTGGCACACTTCAGTGTGTGGTTGGGTGAGTTTTAGGGGTCCTGAGAACCCTAGAAGTGGGGCAATGCCTTAGAAAATTTTTGGTTTTTAGTGTTGAAAGGGGGGAGCTTGGCAAAGAGGGGACTTAAGAGAATTATTTGGGAGTTTATGTCACAAGAAAGGAGTTGGTGGAGTGGCAGGATGGGCGCCACTAAGGCCTTGTGTGTATGACGCCATTTGCAAGGGGAAGGGTCTCATGTTCGATTCGCGGGAGCAGCAGATGGGCATTGTTTTTTGGTAAGGAGGTTGGACGGTTTTGAGGCTTAAAAATAGATGAAGACTTGGTCTTCTTTTTTTAAATTTTGGCTAGAAGGTTTGACCCATTCAAACTATTTTGAATGGATGGTGGGGAGGTATTTTAGGAGATTTTTAGGGATTATTTTTGGGGGGTTGGAGCTTGGCTTTTTAGTATAAATGGGGGGGGGGAGGTGCTCATTATTCATTCATCATTTGTTTTCTCTCCCTTGTCAAATTGTGCTTCACATTTTCTTTGGTTGCCGAAACCCTTTTCTCCAAAGCTTAGTTGCCAAATCCTTTGCTCTCCCTATTTCCTTTCCTTTTCACTTCAAAACCGAAAGTACACCCCACATCTTTCTTTCTCTTCTCTTTGGCCGAAACCACTATTCCCTACTTCTTGATTTTATAGATAGCCGAATCTACACCACCACCCTTTGCCGAATTTTCCTTCCCTCAGTTTGGTAGTGTTATTGGCCGAATGTTGGCATAGACTTCTTCGGGTTCCATAGCAATCGATTTGGTAAGGCTTTGTTTTAATAAGCTATGTATTTAGTATTCGTTTAACCTAAGGTTATGATGATAAGGCCGTTTGTAGGGGGGAGAGGAGACTAGCGCAGGAGACCTTTTCGGGATTGGTATAGGCAGCATTTGCTGAGGCATAGAGTAGCGTTTCGGGTTTGGATTGTTGAGCTATTAAGGTGCGTAATCATCGCACTATTTCTGTGGTTTTGGTTGCTAACTTGTTACATGTGTATTATGTGTGGAAGCCGTTTATAATGGCATAAGTGATGAGAACTGGTGATGGTAAGTTTATTTGTGATGTATTTATGTATGTATAAATATTTATATACTTATGTGATATGATGGCTTAACATGTTGCATATATATGTAGTTGCATGGGGTTTGGGGATTTGCTGTGTGCTACCTCAAGGGAGGTGTTGGCTCGGTGCCCATCTCGGCGGTTGATTGCTATGTGCATCACCGTAGACAGATTACGATATTGGATCACTTGGGTTGATCGGTGGCTCAGCCACGGCCTTGAGCAGCGAGCTTGCCAAGGTAAGATGTTATGGATCACAATGTGATCGGTGGATTAGCCACGGCCTTAGGCGGGGAGTCTGCTAAGGTTGGTGTTCGGTTGGACAATGGGTTGGGCTGAGATGCATTCTTGCGTGATTTGTTTCGATGGCTGTGTGGGTATGGGTCGAGCCCATACGGATGGAAATATGTGTTGTGATTATGCACTGAGTCAGTGGACTCACTCTTTTAATTAACCATTTCAGGTGACGCGTAGAGTGGACCGGGATCGGAGAGGACACGTGGTGGCCCATGCAGAAAGAAGAGTTTAAATATTTTAAGTTTATTTATATTAAGTACTAGATCTTTTAAACATTGATGTAATAAGACCCTTTGATTTTTATTTACTTTGGGAATTATTTAATTATTTTATGTTTGGATTATATTAAATTACTAAGTGGAAACGAATTTATTTTTGACAACTTATTTATTTAGAATTAGTCTTATATATTCATTGAAGTTTTATTTTTGGGCATTTTATAATATTGATATGATAACAAAGTTTTACTCATAAGTTTGAATAAACATGGATTTTACAAAAAGGTAGCAAGTTTTACTAAATTTTTCTAAGTTAAATAGATTTTTTTTCCACCGTCTTTTCCGCACTAATATAACCAGATTCGGTCGTAGTGAATGGGCCGGGTTTGGGGATGTTACACATATCAATTGGGCTTGGCCCACATTCATATTAAATTCACATATCAGATACAATTATGCAAAGTGTACCCAACCCAATCCTAGGGTCCATCCTCTACACACCCCTGTATCCAGCTTACCACACACCAGGGGATTAACAAATCACCCTCTCCTTTTCACTCCAAAGGCAATCAATGCCGTCCACGTGCAATTAAGCACAATAATCCACAACGAGACCTCAGTCAGCGCCAATCCACGATGTAGCCGTAGCTAACACCAAAACCACGATGGGACACATAGTCACTCATTAACCACGATATGGCACATAGCCTATATCAACCACGATGAGGCACAGAGCTACTCATCAAGCCACGCGAACTAAATCGCAATTATTCCACAACGTGACCTTAGTCAACGTCAATCCACGATGTAGCTCAAGGCTAACATCAAACCACGTACTCGAAGTACACCCGTACCTTCTTTCATATCCCAACCCATGCACATACAACATGTAATAATGGCATAATAATAAATACATGCACATGTTAATAAGGCAGACAATCACAATTCCACAAGCATAGTCACATTCACATCGGCACTTTCACATTCTTATCAACAGATAATACTAACCTGTTTATCGATATACCCCATTTTAGAGTATCCATCTCATAATTTTTACTGCATTTGTTAGTACACAATCAACACATACAGATATAGAAAAACCTGGAAAACGGTAGGTTAATCAGACACCTTACTATTCAGCGAAATCCCTAGCTACTTGGATTAACACGATGAACAGAGTTTTTCCTCCTCCCCTAATGCCGATTTGGTCTCCTACCAAATCCCGAAGGCTTTGATTATCTCTGCCGATTTATCCCTAACATCCATAGATAGAATTGGTCACACTTAATCATGTAGTATGGCTTATAGCCGAAAGTCACCAATCACTTACCTCACTGAAACCCGAGAACTGATACTAGTTCTTTGAGTAGTCAAAATCCCTACATATACCATATGTTAAAATCGGCTAGCACATAAATCCATGAATAATGGCCCTTGACCGAAATTACATAACGCTTACCTTGATCTCTGCAAATCCCGAAACTTCTCATTTAATGCTCCTTCTTTCGGCTACACACACAAAAAGGACACACTTAATGGCACTAAGACATTCGGCCATGCTCTAAAAATCAAGTCCAATCATTGATTCGGCATACCAATATAAGAACCCAAAACCAATTGTTTAAGGAGAGAACACACTTACCACCCCACGTTACTTGTGAAGACCCAAAAGAGAGTAAGTTTCGGCTTTCTATCTTGGCTTTAAAGGCTTGCGGCAAAGAATAGAAAATAAACACTTTGATATTCGGCTAGGCTTTTCAAGTAGGGTTGCTATATTCAGCTATCACTAAAAGAAATAAATATAGATAGAAGAAAAGAAAAGTAGTAGTGGCTAAGGGAATTCGGCAATGGCAATGTTTAAGAGTGATTTTGGCTCAAGCAAAAATTAAAAGAAAAGATGTGGAAGAAGAAAGAAAAATCCATGCACAAAAAGGTTCTAACTTTCGGCTTCTGTAAAAAGAAAAATAAGGTGTAATAGTTTGGCAAAACACAAAGATGAAAAAAAGGAGAATTTACTCAAAGTTTCGGCAGTAAAATAAGCACCCTTACTAACTAAAATTCTGCACTTATACTCCCCACATGACCGAATTTCAACAACCAAAGACACACTATTTCGGCCACCACATCTTTACTTATCCAATCCCAAAATTAATCTCCTATTTTACCTCTTCAACATCCATTCAGAAAAAGAATTTAAAAATAAATAAATCTTTATCCCTATATCACCTCTTCAAAAACAAGTAAAATAAGGCCACCATTTCTATCTTAACTAAATAAATAAATAAATAAAAAGATAAAAGCCAGCATATATCCATTATCCCAGCCGAATTTAAAAACCAAAAACTAGCTTAATCTTTATCCAATTGAGATTCCATGTGCAGACCACTAGCTCTCTCTCTCCCTTCACGCCAGCATGCAAAAATAAAGCACCAAACTGCTGCCCCTCCCCATGGTTCGAACATGGGACCTGATGGAGCAAACTGCACTAACGCCCCTAGCCATTCTGCCAAGGCATTTCTTTGTGACATAAACTCGTCACTATTTCTTTTAAGAGCTCCTTCATTAGCTCCCCCTTGCCTTAACGCCAACATCCAAAAATAAAAACATCCAACAGCTGCTCACACGCCTTGTACCCGAGACCTGTTGGAGCCTTTGACTGCAGATAACGCCTCAGCCACTTTGCCAAGGCGCTGTTTGTGATATAATTCACCCTGAACTTCTTTTAACACCTCTTTCCCTAGCTCCCCCTTGTCCTAACGCCAAAGCAAAATAAAAACATGCCCCATGCCGCCAACGGGATTCGAACCAAGGCCCTCGTTGCCGCAAGCCGCATATAGCGTTCCAAGCCACTCTGCCATGGCCTTTTTTATGACATAAACTCGCCACAACTAATTTTAAAGCCTCTTTATCTTGCTCCCCTCTTAACGCCAAAAGCAAAAATAAAACACCCATTTGCTTTCCATGCTACTCGAACCCAAGACCTGCGCCAGGCGTCACCTCCAGACCCTTAAGTGGCGCCTTGCAGCCACTTTACCAAGGCCTGCTTTATGTCCAAAGACCACTGCTTATTTCCTTAAAGCCGTCTTCAGTCCAACCTCCCTTCTTGACGCAAAATACAAAAATAAAACACTCCCATGCTGCCCTCAAGACTCGAACTCCAGACCCTTGTTGGCGTCATTCCCAGGCCTTAAGTGGCGTCCTTAAGCCACTCTACCAAGCCCCTTTTTATGACCCAAAACGCCCAGAAATTATTCTTAAGGCCTCCTCAGCCTAATTTCCTCTTTTTACACTTGAATCCAAAATTTTTCCAAAGCATTCCCTTATATTTTAAAGTTCCCAAAACCCTTAAAACATATCCAAACATACTCCAAGCCTATTATCACTCGAATTATGCACGATCGCATAACCCCTAATCTAGGATGTTACACTAAGGGTTAATTATGGAGGTAGGCTTTTTAGTGGAGTGAGTGGGTTAAATCCTAGGTGCCTTTATCATCTCTGTATACCAAATCATAGATGTGGTCTCAACATGTATAATTGAGGCAAGTTCTGGAATAACAGTTCATAGTTGACACACTCATAATCAATAAAGTGAGCATGAAAAAGAATATATGCTCTAATAGGCTCAAAATCTTACAAAAATTATGGGTGTTTTGACATCAACCTTGTAAATTTAAAACTTCCAGATAATATTCAGATTCAGTTCAACAACCTAGAAAAGATTTTAATTTTGAAAAAATAGACTTATCATGCTCGATTCTCTAATATTCTTCTAATTTAATAATCAATGCACAATTAACTATGTCTTAATTTAAAACATATCAATAAAAATTATAAACCATCAGAAATTTCATCCTAATTAGTAATATGAGAAAATTACTTAAAAACAAGACTAAATTCAGGGATTTGAGAATAATGCAGAAAGTTTGGCCTTTTCTTTAAATAAATATTCACCCCCCCACGCTTAAGATGTACATTGCCCTCAGTGTACAAAGACAGAAATAAAATTTAAGAGAGAGGGAGAGGTGAAACTTCCTAAATTATGGATGAGATCCTAGAGTTGGAGGAGTCGGTCTGGATGACGATCCTGAGCTAGATGAAGAAATTGGGGAGCTCGTAAATAGTTAGCCAGGAGTTATTAAGACACATTTAAAATAAACGAAATATATAACTAAGAACAAGAAAGAAAAAGGAAAGGAGACTAAGAAGGAAAATAAACTAAGATTGGAAGATAAAAGGGCTTGAGAATCCTTATCGGTAGATGGTTCGTGAGGTGGGTGTTACTTCTAGGGTGACGGAGGTGCTGGCGGTGGCGGAAGTGGCGTAATTCCCAAGCAGCCTTTACAACCTAACACTAAGAACTTAAAATATATTAAATTAAATTAAGCATAAGATTGTCAAAGAGAAGGAAATTGAAGCAAAAGAGAAAAGAAAAATAAAAACTAAATGGTCTCAAAGACCCTTGGCTTGTTGTTTGGATGAAGTGGCTGGCATGAGCTTATGTATAGGGTCACCCTTGGTGAGGTTATGCTTGGCTTCTTCGGCTTCTTTGGCATGGTTTTGGTGTAGCTCAAGGGTTGGAGAGACTTGTTATGGAGGGGAAATCTGGGGATAGGGAATAAGAAAAGAGGTGGGAAGTAGAAGAACGGGGAGGGGGTTGGTGTTTTAATAGAGGCTCAATACTGGTACTTGCCCACGCCTGTGGATTAAGGGCGTGTCGATTCACACGGCCGCTTCGCAGGACCGTGTTGTGGAGTGTGTTGCTTTTCCTATGCCGGTTTTCATCCGGCCACGCCCGTAGGGTGCAAGTCAGTATGTTAGCACGGTTTGAAGGCACGAGCGTGTTCTACCCGTGGCTTGCAAGTCAGTAGCTTTATACGGTTGTAGGGCACGGCCGTGCCACTTTGTCGGTTCCCGTGGGGGAGTGGTTGGATCTGTGACATTGAGGATTAGGTGAATCTGACTTGTACTGCCTCTGCCATGTTGGTACGAAGATTCTTGATGTACACACGGCCACGACCATGGCCGTGTGCAGGGCCGTGTGGCCTGGAAATATGCACCCTTAGCTAGTTTAAAGTTAGGTGATGAAGAAAAGAAGAAAAGAAAACGAAATGAAAACAAATTATGTCAGTACTCGGGTTGCCTTTCGAGGAGCGCTCATTTATAGTCTTAAGCTAGACTTTCTTTGTTTTGAAAATTCAGGGAGGTTTAAAAATTTGGATATCTTCCCTCGTGTTGATCGTTCCATTTTCTTGATGAGATTTGAGTCGAGAAGCATGTACCTTAGAAGTGCCGAATATATGATTGCTTACCTCGACTATTCTGTATGGGAAGATATTGCTTACCTCAAGGGGGATTTCTTCGTTCGTGGTCAGGTCTGATGTGATGTCCCGAGGATCTGCCTTATATAATAGTACATGGTCTCTTATTTTAAAGTGGTTTGATGTTCCTACGAGCTCTTCTAGGGGCTCCTTTAGTTTTACCTCATGCGGTTTCGGTTCTTCTCTGATTTGTATTTCCTGCTCTTTTAGTTTGTCGACCCTAAGGCTTTGTTTCTTATGTGATTCTTCCTTGTTGGCTTGGGGTCTATGACTTGGCTCCGATTTGTATCCTTGCGGTGTTTCCTGCGATGAAGGTTGCACAATTTGATTATCAACTAAATTGACTTTCTTATCTTCATCGATTGTTATCCTGGCCGAGTCAAGAGCTTGATGACTGATTGATTTGTCACCTACACAAAGTATAAGTTTTCCTGTTGCAACATCAATTTTAGTCTTGGCAGTTGCTAGGAAGGGTCTTCCTAAAATTAAGGGGATTGAATTATCCTCATCCATGTCTAAGACAACAAAATCTACTGGGAAAACAAATTTATCGATTTTAACAAGAACATTTTCAATAATGCCCCTACGAATTCTAACAGTTTTATCAGCTAATTGAATACTCATCCTAGTTTGTTTGGGCTTCCCTAGACCTAGTCGTTTAAATAATGTATAAGGCATGACATTTATACTTTCACCTAAATCAGCTAACGCATTATCAACATTTAGTCTACCAATTAGACACTGAATAGTAAAACTCCCTGGATCTTTTTGCTTCCGCGGTAGTCTATTTTGTAACATTGCTGAGCATACTGCGTTTAATTCTACATGTGGCTCTTCACCTAATTTGCGTTTGTTCGTTAAGAGCTGTTTTAAAAAATTTCCTTGAATCTGGCATCTGAAAAAGAGCTTCAAGAAGAGGTAAGTTAATATGTAATTTCTTTAAAAGTTTAAGAAACTTACCAAACTATTCTTCTGTATCATCTCTTTTCATTGCTTCGGGGTAAGGTATGCGAGTTTGGTATTCTTTAATTTCTAGTTTTGGCTTTTCCTGTGTTGCCTCAACTTTTCCTTTATCTACCTCGTTCTTTTGTATTGGATTAGGTTTGTCTACTCCTGTGCTATTATGAGCTGTGATGGCTTGGATTTGCTCCTTTGGGTTAATCTCAGTGTTACTCGGTAGATGTCCTTGCGGTCGTTCGGACATTAACTTTGCAAGTTGTCTAACTGCTTTAGTGACTTCCCTACTAACTTAGTAAGTTCCCCGATTCAGTTCTTGGTCTCCTCAACCGATGTTTGTTGGCTTTTAAGTGTTTTCTCGGTATCTTGCAGACGATTTTCTGTGCTTTCCATGAATTTTGTCAGCATCTCTTCAAGGTTTGGCTTCTTCTCTTGCGGATATGGCTGATTTTGGAAATTTTGAGGAGGTTGTTGTCTTTGATTTCCTTGGTTTCCTTGACCTCCCCATGAAAAATTTGGGTGGTTCCTCCAACCTAGATTGTAAGTATTACTATAAGAATTGTTATTGGATCTGAAATTATTTCCTATATAGTTCATCTGTTCTCTCTCTACGTCTGGTTGGTAGGGTGGGTACTCAAGATTCACCACAGTTCCACTTGCGTTGCACTGCATGACTGGGTGTACCTGCGAAGAACAAGACTATCAAGCTTTTTATTTATCATCTCTATCTGTGTTGATAGTGTGGTCACTGCATCGAGGTTGTAAACTCCAGCTGATTTTGTCGGTTTAGTCCTTGTAACTTGCCACTGATAGTTATTTAGTGACATCTCTTCAATGAATTCGTAGGCTACTTCAGGAGTTCTATTGTTCAGGGTTGCACCGGCGACTGAATCAATTAATTGCCTCGTTGAGGAGTTTACACCGTTATAGAAGGTTTGGACTTGTAGCCATAAGGGTAAACCGTGGTGCGGACACCTTCTCAAGAGATCCTTGTATCTCTCTTGTGCATTGTATAATGTCTCAAAATCCATCTGCACAAAAGAAGAGATATCATTCTGTAATCTGGCCTTTTTGCCCGGTGGGAAATATTTTAAAAGAAATTTTTCAGTCATTTGTTCCCATGTAGTGATTGAACCTCGTGGTAACGAGTTTAGCCACTGTTTGGCTTTATTCCTTAATGAAAAGGGAAATAACCGAAGACGTATGGCATCATCAGAAACACCATTTATTTTGAAGGTATGACAGAACTCCAAAAAATTAGCTATATGAGTGTTTGGGTCTTCGTCTTGCAAACCATCAAATTGAACAAATTGTTGAATCATTTGTATTGTGTTAGGCTTTAATTCAAAATTATTAGCAGCTATAGTAGGCCTAACAATACTCGATTCTGCTTCTGTTAAATGCTGTTTAGCATAATCAAACATAGTACGTGGAGCATTGTTTTCTCCCACATCATGTGGTTGTGGATTATTCTTGTCCATCCCTTCAATAGGATTGGATCTGCCTTCTTGATTTTCCTCTGTATAACGGTAGCTTCAATTTCACTATTGTATACTAAAGGTCCCCTCGGGTTCCTTCTAGTCATAAACTAGAGGAACCTGTTGAGAAAAGAAAGAAAGAAAATTTAGCAAAATCAAATTTTAACCTAAAAATAAAAGTAAATTGCAGAAAAATAAAAATAATGGCTAAAGTAATAAAAATAGAGTTTTCTTAATATTTTAGTTCCCCGGCAACGGCGCCAAAAACTTGATTGCTGGAATCAAAGTTTTAAAATTTATAAAGAGAATGATCGAACCTGGAAACTAACTCTGACAACGATTAAAGGCAAGTGTACCTATCGAACAGTAGTATAGCTTAGGCAAGACCGAATTGTCGAACCCACAGGAACTAAAAGTTCTAATACTAACTTTCTTTCTATTATTTAGCCTACAATAAATGAAGTTGTTTTAATCTGTAATTAACTAATTACTAAGCTAAGATGCAAAGACAAAAAGAATGAATTGGGAAATAACTTTGAAGAAAAACTCAATTGATCAAGACGATACCCTCAGGAAGAATCCACCTAAACTTCACTTGTAATTAACACTGAACCATACGATTTATTCAATTAGTTTGATCCAGAAGACTCCCTAACGTATATTAAACCCTCTCTCGAGGTGAATAACATCTAACCCTAGGTTAATTAACGAAAATCTCTTTCTCACTTAATAACCCTCTAGAATAGCAGGAATTCGATCTATGGACTCCCATATTAGGTTTCACCCTAATCCGGCAAAATCTCGTCACCCTATTTCTAGGCGTGCGATCAACTCCGCTTAATTATGTTAAATCTACTCTTAGGCAGGGTCTATTCCTCCTCCACCTAAGCACATTAAATTTGGATTAAGTTCACATAATTAAGAACAAACTAAGTAATTATCATATAATTCAGAAAATAATAATAAGATTCATCTAGGTTTCATCCCCTTCGGGTATCTGAAGGGTTTAGTTCATAATAAATAAAGATAACATCTCAGAAGAAATGATAAAACAAAACATAAGAAATCCCTAAAACCCCCTGAAGGAATTGAATGAGAGATCTGCCGTCTTGAGTAGAATTCCGGCTTCTAGAGATGGATCAACTGGCTATCTTCGAGTGATTCCCACAACTCTGACCTTTTTGGCTTGGCTCCATGGCCTAGCTCACCGCCCCCTTCAAAGGTGGTACTTAGGGGGTATATATAGGCTCTTGGAATGTGTTTCTTTCTCCCTAAGTATCCTTTCCCGAATGAAATAGCTCTTTCCAGCGATCGAGACACGACCATGGCACACGTCCGTGTGACTAGTCTTTAAGCTGTGTTCAGATTTCTAAATGAGGCACGGCCTTGTAAATCGGGCTGAAGTCCAGGCCGTGTAGATTTCTTCCTTGGCCCAATTTGCTCCGTTTTGGGCCCGTTTTATGTTCTTTTCATCCTCGGGTGCTTTCCTGAGTATAAGACATGAAAAGAAAGGATTAATAGCACCTTTTTACATAAATCAAGGGATAAATCATACGAAAGTAAGCTAAATGTGGGATTAAAATATGTTACTATTACGGTTTATCAAATACCCCCACACTTAAGCTTTTGCTTGTCCTCAAGCAAAAATTCTCAACTTACAATTAAAACGAACTTTCCATGACTCATAATTTCTATTGACAATGTCTTATCATAATTCATAGATAATTTATACATGGATAATCTAACTCGAATAGTCCTAAAGATTCAAACAGTCAAAGTCATATATTTGTAGCACAAAAACATAGGTGTCTCCCCGTATCTAAATAATTACCTTTGATTCAAAATCGACAAGGATTGACGTCCTCACTAAAGATTCACTCAAATCACTCGAGGTGTTTAAGGTTCAAGATTAAGCTCTCAGAAGTCGAACCTGAAAAGTTAATCCCATAGGCTTGCCAAAAAATCAAATCTTCACCACTGTAATATGAGATGATACAAAAATCAAAAGGTCTTTAACAGGGTTGTAACGGGGCTAGGGTTAAAGGTGTGGATAAAGGCTGAATTAGAAGGTTAGAATCGATACTGACCTGACAAATTGCCTTACTAAAAAAATTGAACTAATCTTAATAATTACATCAATTGAAAACTAATAATACGAGCTTTTTCCTCAAATTGTGGAATTTCGACATGTAAGCTCACTTAGTAGAACTAATACTGAATATACTTCGGGTTTTTTTTGTTAAGAACAAACTACAAATAATAATAACGACTTTAACAACTGAAATATAGAACATAGTTAGGTAACTACTCAAAATCAAATATCGACAAAAAGGGTAATTAGAAGAATGGTAATAACAAATACAAAGGGGTTTTGGGTTAATATTAGCTGGTAAGTCAATAAAAAAGGTTGTTGGGATCAACGGGGTTCACTAAGGGTTAATTATGGAGGCTTTTTAGTGGAGTGAGTGGGTTAAATCCTAGGTGCCTTTATCATCTTTGTATATCAAATCATAGATGTGGTCTCAACATGTATAATTGAGGCAAGTTCTAGAATAACAGTTCATAGTTGACACATTCATAATCAATAAAGTGAGCATGAAAAAGAATATATGCTCTAATAGGCTCAAAATCTCAGAAAAATTATGGGTGTTTTGACATCAACCTTTTAAATTTCAAACTTCCATATAATATTCAGATTCAGGTTAACAACCTAGCAAAAATTTTTTAAAATTAGACTTATCATGCTTGATTCTCTAGTATTCTTCAAATTTAATCATCAATGCACAATTATCTATGACTTACTCAAAAACATGTCAATAAAAATCATAAATCATCAAAAATTTCATCCTAATTAGTAATATGAGGAAATTACTCAAAAACAAGACTAAACTCAAGAATTTGAGAATAATGCAAAAAGTTAGGCGTTGTTATCCCCCCCACACTTAAGATGTACATTGCCCTCAATGTACAAAAATAAATAATAACAATTTATATAAAATCAAAAGAGAAGGGGGAAGTAACACTTCCTGAATTAATGGATGATTTCCTTGGAGGATGGTAGAGGTCGTGGTGTCGGATGACTTGTGTAGTAGTGAATTGCTCTTAGTGATGTTTTTGAAACTGCTAAATCATCAGTTAGAAATCTCGGAGGCGTAATTAAATAAATGTTAGAAATACTCGAAGGTTAGATGTGAATGATAATCATGATAAAAGTTTTCAATGTATGAGGAAAATGTTCAAACTTAAGACAAATAGAAATTAAAATAAATAGAAAATAAAAGTAAAAACTTAAAATAAGGAAAAGAAAAACTAGATAAAAGGACTCAAAGGTCCTCATCATCGGCTGGGTCTTGTGGTGGTGTCGGTGATGAGATATGGAGGTGATGGCATATCTGCTGGAGGGTGGCCTCAGGCCCATCAAAAGGTCTAGTACAATATTGCTCGAACTGGTTGAGGCGTCCAGAGATATCTGACGATGGAGTTGCTGCATGGGATGGCCGCTGGCTCGGGTATGGTGCCTCCTGTGCTGGTGGTGAGACATCATTAGTAATGTCCTCGGGCTGCTCCTCGTTTGTGGGGATGGCTAGTTGGTACTGAGGAGGGTCGGTCCCACGATGATATTTAATCATTCTCATATGTAGCATCGTCTGGATGCCCTGAGGTACCATCGGGCCCATCAATGTGAGTGAAGAGATTTGTGCGTCTGTGTCGAGAAGACCAAAGTGTCGAGCTAATCGTGTAATGTATGGCCCCATCGATAAAATCCCCTTCCTGTGCTGCTCTGTCTGATGTTGCATTGCACAGGCTATGAAGTAAGCGAGGTCGAAAACATGCCCTTCTGACATGCACGATAAGTAGTAGACATCGTGCTTATTTACCACGCCGGTGCTCTCACGTCGACCTGTGATGGTGTGAGCTAGAATGGCGTGGATATACCTCAGGGGTGGGACAAGGGCTATCGCCTTAGAGCGACTGGGGTCGTAGACACCCGTGGTGGGGCCTAAGCTGTGCCAGCAGTTGAGGGAAGTGCAGTGGAGCTGACGGTTTAACTCGGAAAGTGGATTTTCTGCTATAAACTCCTCTGTGTAGAGTCCGAGTGATGTGCCGAATTGCGGTATGCTTAGTCGACGTACCGTGCCTCCTAAACGGAATTGGACTGTACATGGGTCGTCATATTGGGCCATCATTGTCTGTAAGGTGAAAGTGGTACAGAACTCGAGTGTGAGTTCCAAATATGTCGGCTCGATGATAGAGAAAAATCGCTCCCATGGCTCGGTCGAGATGAGGGCTCGAATATCACTGTCAAGTTGGACCTGCTCTAAAGCGGTCCAGTCGATACACCTACCAGTGCCTAGGGGTTGCGTACGTAGTAATGTATAACAATCCTCTTGGACCCCTGGAGGGAATTGAAGGAACGGATGGCGCACTTCGGTGGATGCTCTTGCGGATGATGATCCGGGACCTTTTCACTTTTTCGAGCTCGGGGATGTTGGTCTCTGTCCTCAAGATGACGACATAGTACCTGGAAATAATGAATATTGAAGTAATGTTTGTACTAATTTGTCATCTTGACTTGAGACATTTAGAGGCCAAATAAGATTTCTCTAATTACCATCAACCAATTCTCTAACTTTTCTAAATCAAAATTTCCACTATAACGATTAAAATTGATTTTGCAAGGAAGTAAATAACATTGATATGAGTAAAATAAAATAAACTAGATACCATGAAAGATTGAAATATGTTCTGAAGTTTTAATGAATGATTCTAGAGGAAAATAGTTAACACTAAAATAAACAAAAATTATTAAATAGTTAGTGAAGAAAATGGAGTAGTGAAGGGAACCAGGGGGTTGTAATGGTGTGAGTCGTCGGAACACGGGCGTAGCACGGCGGTGCTGTGATTGTTTTGCAAGTGCACGGTTGTGGCGAGGGCGTGGGCTGCTGCAGCACGGCGGTGGCGATGGCGTGGGCGCAGTTTTAGTGTGGTTTTTGGAGAGAAGGGAATGTTGAGAGGTTTTTTGGGGAAGTGGAGGGTATAGGTGTGGCCGGTTTTGAGAGAAAGGAGGCTGAGAAATTGATTTTAGGGTTGATTTAGGGGAGATGAGCGGTTAAGTTGCCTAAATAGGGGTAGGGGCACGGACAGGTGCCACGCCCGTGCTCAATTTTTATCAGCCCGTGTTTTTCGTGGTTTTGAATTTTGGGCACGTTCAGGTGTTCAGCCACGACCGTGGGTGTCGTGGCACGCCCGTGTTATTCTTCACACGGTCCTTTAGAACAGGTGTGTTCTACCCGTGTTCGACAAGTCAGTATGTTGGCACGATTAGCCGGCACGGGCGTGTTCCGCCCGTGTTTGGCAAGTCAGTATGTTGGCACGGTTAAAAAGCATGGCCGTGTTTGGCCCGTGCTCAACAAGTCAGTAACCAAGCACGAGTAGTCAGCATGGGCATGGTCTGTTATCGCAGCCCGTGTTTGGGACAAGAAATTCTTCTCTGTTTTGTGCACGGTTACTGGCACGCCCATGGTTCGTCCCCTGGCTTCCACATGGTCACAGGCACGCCTGTGTCGAAGGCTGTGTGGTCTAAAACCTGCGCTTTTTATTAGACTAATTTAGTATAGAGTTAGATGCTGAAAAATTAAAAGTAAAATGTTAGGGAAGTTTAGTGCTCGGGTTGCCTCCCGAGAAGCGCTTGTTTAAAGTCTTAAGCTAGACTTTCCCTGTTTTCATTTCTAAAAGAAGGTTCATGGAGCTGAAGCTCCTCTTTCATATCCCTAAAATCTGCATGATTATAAATTTTGAGTCGATGGCCATTTACCTTGAATGTGCCTTTAGTGGGATGAGTTACCTCAATTGTGCCATATGGAAAAATTGTTTTAATCATGAATGGGCCTGACCATCTTGATTTCAGCTTCCCAGGAAATAATTTAAGCCTTGAGTTGTATCGCAGGACCAAGCCCCCTACTTCGAATTGTTTTGATTTCTTGAGACGAGCATCATGGTGTCGTTTTGTTGCCTCCTTGTATAGTTTCGAGTTCTCGTACGCCTCAGCTCTCCATTCAGCTAGCTCGTTCATCTACATCATTTGTTTCTTTCCTGCAGTTTTAAGATCAAAATTTAAAAACTTAATGGCCCAAAAAGCTTTGTGCTCTAACTCGAATGGTAGATGACATCTTTTCCCGTATACAAGTTTGTATGGGGATGTTCCTAGAGGGGTTTTAAATGCTGTTCTATAGGCCCATAAGGCATCATCTACTTTTAATGTCCAATATTTTCTATTTGATTCAACTGTTTTTTTCTAGGATGCGCTTAAGTTCTCGGTTTGCTACTTCAACTTGCCCACTGGTTTGAGGGTGATATGGGGTAGCTATCCTGTGGTGTACTCCATATTTCTTTAGAACTTTTTCAAATTGAGTATTACAGAAATGAGTGCCCCTATCACTCATTATAGCTCTAGGTGTTCCAAATCGAGAGAATAGTTTCTTAAGAAACTTAACTACTACCCTAACATCATTGGTAGGTAAAGCTTCCGCTTCTTATGTATTTTATGTATTTTATGTGCTGTCTTAATGCTACTGCAGTGTCCTCGTGAAGGTCCTGAATGGCAATGTTCCAGGATTTTGCTTGCTTCTGCCTTTGTAACGCATCTTCGAATTACCTGATCTGCACATATGCGGAAAAGAAAGGGATCTTCCCAAAAATAATTTTTCACATCAGCAAAGAACCGTTTCTTTTGGCGATGTGTTAGTCTTTTTGGCAAGATGTTAGCAGCTAAATAATTCACAATATTTGCAAACCATGGTACCTCAGAATGTGTTATAGAGAAGAGTTGTTCTTCAGGAAACGAATCGTTTATCTCATTTTAATTGAGCTCTCCGATATGTGGATTCTCAAGTCTGGAGAGGTGATCTGCCGCAAGATTCTCAGCTTCCTTCTTATCTTGTATTTCCAAATCAAATTCCTGTAAGAGTAAAATCCATCGTATAAGTCGAGGTTTTGCATCAGGTTTGGTTAAAAGATAACGAAGAGCAGAATGGTCAGTGTAAACGACAACTTTAGACAATATTAGATACTGCCTAAATTTGTCAAAAGCAAAAACTACAGCTAGCAATTCTTTCTCTGTGGTGGTGTAGTTCTCTTGTGCGGGTGTTAATGTTCAGTTAGCATAATAAATTGGCTGAAAATGCTTGTCTCTTCGTTGTCCCAAAACTGCACCTACTACAAAATCACTTGCATCACACATTAGTTCAAAGGGTAAATTCCAATCAGGTGCAATTATAATCGGAGCACTTATTAATTTATCCTTAAGGACATTGAATGCATCTAAACATTCCTGATTGAAATTGAAAGGAACATCTTTTTCTAGTAGTTTTGTTAAAGGCTTAGCTATTTTAGAAAAAATCTTGAATGAATCTTCTATAGAATCCTGCATGTCCTAAAAAGCTTCTAATAGCCTTAACTGAACTAGGGGGAGGTAATTTTTCTATGGTTTCAATCTTTGCTTTATCTACCTCAATCCCTTTACTAGAAATCTTGTGTCCTAACACAATCCCTTCTCTAACCATAAAGTGACATTTTTCCCAATTCAAAACAAGGTTTGTTTCCTCACATCTCATTAGAACTCGTTTAAAATTTTTAAGGCAGAGATGGAAAAAATTACCGAATACTGCGAAATCATCCATAAATACCTCCATAATATCTTCCACAAGTTGGTCGAAGATTGCAAACATGCAACGCTGAAAAGTAGCAGGAGCATTACATAATCCAAAAGGCATTCTACGATAAGCAAACGTATCGTATGGGCATGTAAATGTTGTCTTCTCTTGATCTTCAGGAGCTATTGGGATTTGGAAGTAGCCGGAGAGTCCGTCTAAGAAGCAGTAGTACATATGCCCGGATAGTCTTTCTAACATTTGATCTTTGAAGGGTAGAGGGAAGTGATCTTTTCTGGTGGCATCATTCAGCTTTCGATAGTCTATATAGACTCTCCAACCAGTAACTGTTCTTGTAGGGATCAATCCATTCCTTTCATTGAGCACCACAATTATACCTCCTTTCTTTGGAACTACCTGTAAAGGACTTACCCAAGTGCTGTCAGAAATAGGATAAATTATTCCTACATCTAGAAGTTTAATTACCTCGGCTTTGACCACTTCTTTCATGTTGGGTTTAGCCGTCTCTGAGGCTGCACACACGGTTTGTATTCCTCTTCCATTAAAATTTTGTAGGTGCAGAACGATGGGCTTATACCCTTGATGTCAGAAATTTTCCAAGCTATGGCTCTTTTATGTTCTCTTAGTACCTATATCAACTCCTCTTTTTCCTTGGGTTTTAGTTCCGAAGAGATAATTACCAGTAGTGTAGAATTGTCCCCAAGGAATGCGTATTCTAGGTGTTTCAGCAACTGTTTCAATTCCAGATTGGGCGATTCATCAATAGAGGGTTTTTGTTTTAGTTCGTCATTGACTTCAATGCTTTCTTCTTCCATTTGTCTAAATGAAGATGTATTCAAATTCAACTCGTCGTCTTCATCTTCTTCCCCCTCTTCTTGAGTCATGACCAGTTCCATCGTGTCATCATGTATGATTTCCAGTAATGAGTTTTGAATGATATGATCAATAGTATCAACAAAATAATAGGCATCATCTTGTTCTCTAGAATATCGCATGGCATCATATTTTGAAAAATAATTTCTTCATCATCTATCCTTAATGCGAGTTTATCATTACCTACATCGATGACAGCCCTAGCAGTAGCGAAAAAAGGACGCCCTAAAATTAAGGGAACATCAATGTCTTCATCCATGTCTAACACAACAAAATCAATAGGGAAAATAAATTTATCAATTTTCACCAAAATATCTTTGATAACTCCTCTAGGATATTTAATAGATCTATCAGCTAACTGAATGCTCATCCTAGTGGGTTTTGGTTCCCCAAGATCTAGTTGATTAAACAACTTGTAAGACATTAAATTAATACTGGTACCTAGATCAGCTAATGCTTCTTAATATTTAAGCTACCAATTAAACAAGGAATAGTAAAACTTCCTAGGTCTTTTAATTTGGTTGGTAACTTGTTTTGGATGATGGCTGAGCATTCTTCATTAAGTTCCACCGTCGATACTTCTTCAAGCTTCCTTTTATTCGCCAGGAGTTCCTTTAAGAATTTTGCGTATTTTGGCATCTGTGAAATAGCTTCAACAAAAGGTAAGTTAATATGTATTTGTTTAAAAAGTTTGAGAAACTTACCATATTGGGCATCTAATCGTTCTTTTTTCAACTTTTTCGGATATGGGATTGGTGGTTTACTTTCTTTGCGTACTGGATTTACGTCCTCCATTCCCTCATCCTTTGTGTTGTTATCTTCGAGTGGTGTTTTTTTCTTTGGCTTGACTAACTCCTTTCCACTTCTTAGTGTAACTGCTTTTACCTGTTCTGTTTCTTTAGAAAAAAATTTCTGCCCGTATTTCACAAATCATTTTAGTGAGTAGTCCAACTGACTTAGTTAATTCCCCATCTGATTCAGTAAGTTCCCCAATCTAGTTCTTCGTCTTTTCAGCCAATGTTTGTTGACTTATAAGTTTTTTCTCAGTATCTTGGAGACGATTTTCTATGCTTGCCATGAATTTTGTCAGCATCTCTTCGAGGTTTGGCTTCTTTTCTTGTGGATATGGCTGATTTTGGAAATTCTGAGAAGGTTGTTGTCTTTGATTCCCTTGATTTCCTTGACCTCCCCATGAAAAATTTGGGTGGTTTCTCCAACCTGGATTATAAGTATTACTATATGGGTTATTATTGGATCTGAAATTATTACCTATATAGTTCATCTGTTCTCTCTCTGTGCTTAGTTGGTAGGGTGGGTACACAGAATTCACCACAGTTCCACTTGCGTCGCACTGCATGACTGGATGTACCTACGAAGAACACAAACTATCAAGCTATTTATTCATCAATTCCATCTGTGTTGATAGCATGGTTACTGTATCGAGGTTGAAAACTCCGGCTGATTTTGTCAATTTCATCCTTGTAACCTGCCACTAATAGTTATTCAGTGACATCTCTTCAATGAACTCGTAAGCTGCTTCAGGAGTTTTGTTGTTTAGAGTTCCACCGGCGGCTGAATCAATTAATTGTCTCATTGAGGGGTTTACACTGTTATAGAAGGTTTGGACTTGTAGCCACAGGGATAAACCGTGGTGCAGACACCTTCTCAAGAGATCCTTTTATCTCTCCCATGCGTCATATAATGTCTCTAAATCCATCTGCACAAAAGAAGAGATATCATTCCGTAATTTGCCCGTTTTGGCCGGTGGGAAATATTTTAATAAAAAATTTTCGTTCATTTTCTCCCATGTGGTGATTGACCCTCGCGGTAATGAGTTCAACCACTGTTTGGCTTTATTCCTTAATGAAAAGGGAAATAACCGAAGATGTATGACATCATCAGAAACGCCATTTATTTTGAAGGTATCACAAAACTCTAAGAAATTAGCTATATGCGTATTTGGGTCTTCGTCCTGCAAACCATCAAATTGAACAAATTGTTGAATCATTTGCATTGTGTTAGGCTTTAATTCAAAATTATTAGCGGCTATAGCAGGCCTAACAATACTCGATTCTGCTCCTGTTAAATGAGGTTTAGCATAATCAAACATTGTACGTGGAGCATTGTTTTCTCCCACATCATGTGGTTGTGGATTATTCTCGTCCATCCCTTCAATAGGATTAGATCTGCCTTCTTGACTTTTCTCTGTGTAAATTAGGGCTCGCTTGATTTCTCTGCGAGTCCTACGAACGGTAGCTTCAATTTCACTGTCGTATACTAAAGGTCCCCTCGGGTTCCTTCTAGTCATAAACTAGAGGTACCTGATGAGAAAAGAAAGAAAGAAAATTTAGCAAAATCAAATTTTAACCTAAAAATAAAAGTAAATTGCGAAAAAATAAAAATAATGGCTAAAGTAATAAAAATATAGCTTTCTTAATATTTTAGTTCCCCGGCAACGACGCCAAAAACTTGATCGCTGGAATCAGAGTTTTAAGATTTATAAAGAGAATGATCGAACCTGGAAACTAACTCTGACAACGATTAAAGGCAAGTGTACCTATCGAACAGTAGTATAGCTTAGGCAAGACCGGATTATCGAACCCACAGGAACTAAAAGTACTAATACTAACTTTCTTTCTATTATTTAGCCTAAAATAAGTGAAGTTGTTTTAATCTGTAATTAACTAATTACTAAGCTAAGACGCAAAGAAAAAAAGAATGAATTGAGAAATAACTTTGAAGAAAAACTCAATTGATCAAGACGATACCCTCAGGAAGAATCCACCTAGACTTCACTTGTAATTAACACTGAACCATACGATTTATTCACTTAGTTTGATCCGTAAGACTCCCTAACGTATATTAAACCCTCTCTCGAGGCGAATAACGTCTAACCCTAGATTAATGAACGGAAATCTCTTTCTCACTTAATAACCTCCTAGAATAACAGTAAATTGATCTATGGACTCCCATATTAAGTTTCACCCTAATCCGGCAAAATCTCGTCACCCTATCTCTAGGCGTGCGATCAACTCCGCTTAATTATGTTAAATCTACTCTTAGGCAGGGCCTATTCCTCCTCCACCTAAGCACATTAAATTTGGATTAAGTTCACATAATTAAGAACAAACTAAGTAATTATCATATAATTCAAAAAACAATAACAAGATTCATCTAGGTTTCATCCCCTTCGGGTATCTGAAGGGTTTAGTTCATAATAAATAAAGATAACATCTCAGAAGAAAAGATAAAACAAAACATAAGAAATCCCTAAAACCCCCTGAAGGAATTGAAGGAGAGATTCACCATCTTGAGTAGAATTCCGGCTTCTAGAGATGGATCAACTGGCTATCTTCGAGTGATTTCCACAACTCTGACCTTTTCGGCTTGGCTCCTTGGCCTAGCTCACCGCCCCCTTCAAAGGTGGTACTTAGGGTTGGGATGCGTTTCTTTCTCCCTAAGTATCCTTTCTCGAATGAAATTGCTCTTTCCAGCGACAAGGACACGGCCATGGCACATGCCCATGTGACTAGTCTTCAAGCCGTGTTCGGATTTCTAAATGAGGCACGACCTTGTAAATCAGGGGTCAGACCTTGTTTTAGATGATCAATGAGACATGGCCGTGTGGGCTTAAGTCCAGGCCGTGTCAATTTCTTCCTTGGCCCAATTTGCTCCGTTCTGGGCCCGTTTTATATTCTTTTCATCCTCGGGTTCGTTCCTAAGTATAAGACATGAAAAGAAAGGATTAGGAGCACCTTTTTACATAAATAAAGGGATAAATCATCCGAAAGTAAGCTAAATGTGGGATTAAAATATGTTACTATACGGTTTATCTGTATTAAAAGAGATATCAGATTTTTCTAAAGATTATTCCGAATATGTGATGTCATTGTTATGGAAGAAGTTATTCATGAGTAAACGAATTATCCAGATATGACATTTACAGAACGAATTAGTCGAAAATTCTTCTGAATTGACTCTTTCAGTGAACTGAATAATGTAAGATTATTGATTACTTAATTAGTCAGTAGAATAGTGATGAAATTGCAAGGATATTTGAAGGCAGCTGCTATAATTAAGAATATTACAGCAACATCTCTTGGGTACACTATAAGTTCTGTTATTATCAGAGGCATATGAAATTGTTCATGTTCAGATGCAATATTTGTCGTATTAAAAGGCTAGTAAATCATGATAGATGGAATTACTGTAAGTCAGGTTGATTCATGAGTGGTATTGCTCTATCTTATTTGGGTTTTTCTAATTCATCATGATTGATATAAGATTGGATGATAAGGTTTATATGATCTTACTTTCTACTTCTACTGATTGAAGCCTTGAACTGCGAATATGCAAAATTATATTTTCTTTGTGGCAATTGTTTCTACTTAGTATGCGTGATATTACCCTTCTGAATTTTCAATGAGATATCATCAATCTCATTATTATTTAAACATTTTTTATCTATGAAAGATATTCATCGGTTGAATTTATTACCGTTATAAATATTGACTCGATCATGAAATTTGATGACAGAGATTATAGATTATAGAAACTGAATTACTGCATTGGTTATTATAGGGGCCACCTGTCTAGCCCACAACTCTAGCTACAAAATGTCTTTTAGTGACCAGGAGGGGCTGCCCTCTTCTTCCCCTTTACATCTCCGTCTTTGTTGTAACTGCTACCCTCTATTTTCGTATAAGGGATTTCTCCTTCAAAAAATGACTCTCTACTATCTACTCCCTTTTCAATTTTTATTTTTGGGTTTTATATCTCCTCCTTTAGGGTAAACCCATCATCCCATGATCTTTTTCCTCTTTTATGGGCTAATTTTTCTGGTACATGTATAGCAGGGTTGATAATGGTTAAGTGTTGACTGGGTCGCTTCTTGGCATTGCCATGACATTCATGTTGGCAAACTGTCCAACCTTTTTCCACGACAAACCTTCAGTTCTTTACTTCTTTTCCTCATTCTGCACTTACCACTTAACAAACAAGTCCTTCTCGCAAACAATTAAAAGTAACATGTAATAACATTTAAGCACAATCCAAGACTTTTAATGCAATTAACTAAAAACACTAACGGAAAATCCTAAAATGCAACTAAACTTATCTAAGTACAGGCAATTAATCAAGTCTAAAGGCATAAAATATAACTCATTTCAAGAGTTATCACTAGCTCATGTTGTCCACCTCTTCGTTGACACTAAAATATGTTGTGTAGATATCGGGATAAGTGGCTGCACGCAAAACAAACAAATAAAGGCAAATAATAAAAAAATAATAGAAATAAAAACAAATAAAAACAAATCCAAAAGTAGTTTAGTAGTTTAAATAGTTTACATGCCGCACAAATAAAAAGAAATGCGTAAACATGTAACTAATCTTCATTATCGGAGCGCACTCTGGTCCAGCTACTTTGTTCCCATTGCCCTTCACCACTGACCTTTTATATGGCGGGTGCGTTAGTGGTTTGGGGTCTCAAATGAAGAAACTTTCTATAAAGGGGCGTTCGGGTGCAAATGTTGCCTCGAAGTCATCATGATAAGACACCACTTCGTCATCCTTAGTTGCCTTGTCATCTATATTAACATCTACTTCGGTATCCCCTTTGTCAGCTTCTTTTCCTTCCTCTATGGCATCATCGTCTGACCTTATTAGCCAATGAATGTCGTCTCCTAAATCTCCATAAGGTATCCACAAAAGGTTGCATGGCATCCAACCTTCTACTGGAGTATCAGACCTCATTGAACAACTTCTCAAGTTGTGCTTCAAGGCCCCCAGATGTCATTTTAGAGGTTACTTTCCTCGGATGAGCAGGAGGGGTGTCCATTTTATGTTTCCTTCGTTGGTTCTAGTCCTTTATTTATTCTCGGTGATGGTCCCAAAATTTATAAAGCATGGAGTCGCCAATGATGCGTTGTACGGGCTTGTAAGATTGCTCCATCGGGTCTATGACAACCTTCATCAGGTGGGGAAAGTAGATACCTACTTTGCCTCGCACTGTAATACCCTTAACCTGTATCCGTCGCCGGATTAGGGTTATGAGGCATTACTCGTCTAACCACAAGTCAACACACTCGTATAAATATTAATACAGTAATTAATGCTTAATTAATTCATGAAATCACTATCAAACACGTACTTTCATTTTTAATATTAAAACGTTAACAAACATACCACGAATAATATCATTAACATCATTTAAAAACTAATTTCATTCAATTAGGGAAAACACTATTCATTTGGTCATTTTGAATACTATAGCCAAATATGTATGTTTAACCTTATTCAATTTATACCAATCCAATAACTATATTTATTCAATCACATGCGCACCAAAACTAGATGATCACAACAATAATTTAACCCTTCAAACCTCATGTCCGAATACATATAAACATCTAATGAAAAATATAAACTCCAAACTAAATCAATGCCATGGCCGAATATTTACAAGTGAGTATACTTCAATTTGATCATTAATATATCGTATTCAATAGTCACATACATAAAGTATGACCTAATCCTCTCATGACTTGTCTCGTAAGTGCATACAAAAATAAGCAAAAGTATATCCATCAACCAAAATGCCCTATATACCTTATTCAAACCAAAGTCATATACTCAAATATCACACGTAACATAATATGAAATAAACGTCCAAGTTAAGCTTATAATATATATATATATATCCAAACATACCCAAAATAATAACACCATAATCAAGCATGACTAAACCATACTCAAGCATAGAAATATAGCCATTTCCGCATGGCATTTATACATATACACACCATTCAAAAACAAATCAAAAGTGACATAGCCTATACATGCCATAAATTTCAAAAGAGTTTCAACTTATAAGATACCAAAGTTAGGTGATAGTGCGATTGACTTTGACGATGATCCCCAAGCTCGAGCTTAGACTTCAAAATCTATAAAATATTCAAATGAACACACACAGAGTAAGCTAACATAGCTTAGTAAGTTATAAGCAATGGTAAATTATACAATTAAACAATTTACTACTAAATCAATTTAACATGACCATCAACAAACTTATAACCGTAAATATACATCGTAACACCATTCAGAAACTACCATACTTAGAAGTCTCATAACCGAATATTCATGCATTCATCTTTAGATTTCATTTGATACTAAGCATAATTATTTCATCTCGATACATTCTCAAAGTCTAATAATTACATTTCATTTCTGTAATTTCTTAAACAAGAATAACTTACCTCATTAGCACCAATTAATACGACTATCATGAATCACTTACTTATTTATTTTGTCTCGTTTATCACAATTCACTGGTTGATTTCCTTATAAGATCCGTAAACCCGCACCCTTAGTGCAAATCATGTAACGTATCGCACACTTAGTGTCGTTACTTTGATAGAGTGCACACATAGTGCCAATTTCTTGTAATGTATTGCACACTTAGTGTCATTACATCATATTCCGCACACTTAGTGCCAAATGACCGATTTTGCACACTTAGTGCTCGGTGTTTAAGTTCGCACACATAGTGCTCATTAACCTGATCTCCTCCTCTTGCATATAGACATATATATATAATCACATTTTATACATTTGAACATACATATATGCACATGTTCGAACCAACCCATTCTTCCTATGAACTATCATCACATTCGGCCATACTCAAAGAAATATTTATAGTCACATATTCAAATACAACCATTACCTATTACAAATTCCACATTTAACTACTTCTCAATCTGTAAGTACTTATTCAACTCAAATACATCAAAGCTCATATATAATTCAACCTTACATTCGACAAGCACATAACTTATCCAATGTCACATTCGGCCTTAAGTAATTTTATATGCTTCCTTATATTTAACATATACACCTTAATATAAATTAAAAATTCAATTCAACCAAATTGCTTAAAAACTTACCTCAGAAATCGACGGATTAGGTTTCCCAGCTATTCGTTCAACTTTGTTTTTTCCCCGATCCAATCCCGATTCTTTTTGTTCTTGATCTAAATAATTTCAAATTAAGCTCATTCAAATATATTTTCATTCAATTTAATCCAAAAACACATAATTCTACAAATTACCATTTTACCCCTGACATTTACAATTTTTACAATTTAGTCCCTATTGCACAAAACACAAAATACAAAAACTTTGGATATACTCCTTTAGGGCCGAATGTTACCCATGCCCATACAAGACCATACAATTCATTTATTTTGCAATTTAGTCCTTCCAAAAATTTATTTTTACAATTTAACCCAAATTACTCTATATCATCAAATATTCAAAGATAAAACTTGTTAATCTAACACATATAATTAATATTTCATCATTAAACAACAAAAACAACCAAATCCCTTTAATGGCAACTCACGGAATACACATCAAATCCCAAAATTTAAACATGGGCTTACTAAAACACTAAGCAACGATCTCAAAAACGTAAAAATTATAAAAAAACAGAACACAAACTAACCTTGAATTAGACCAAAACCATGGCCGAGCCCTTGCTTGTGTTTTTCTTTCTTTTTCTTTTATGAATTCAGCAATAAGATGGTGATAAGAACAAAGCCACTAACTCATTTTCTTTTTATTATAATGTTTTCATTATAAAAATATGACTTATAATATATAATATAAATTTGAACTTAATATATAAACACATATAAATATATACATAGCCACACTTAATGCTGTCCACTATAAGTTAATATGGACTATTTGCCTTTTAAGGACTTCATAATAATAAAGCCACATCAATTTGGCCATTAATCAAATAGAAAGCCTCTTTTTTTTATGCAATTTAATCCTTTTCTCAAATTAATCACACAAATATACAAATTAATTCACAGAAATTTTAACACATGCTCAATCATATATAATTAACACGTAAAATAATATTAAAATATTTTTTTGACTCGGATTCGTGGTCCCAAAACCACTGTTCCGATTAGGGCCAAAATCGGGCTGTTACACGCACAATACACTTTTTCATTTCCTGGTTGATCTAGTACCCTAAGCAAACCCGCTTACATTGTAAAATGGTATACAGAAGCACAACTCAAAATACAGTGACAGTGTTAGTATTAAGAAAGGGGCTAACACGTGTGCAAATGAATTGCATCCACATCTTAACCATAGGGAACATTATGGCCTGTATGAAAGCAAGAAGAAGACTGCGATACCCATCGCATTTCCATTCGCCTAGGTTTTCAATTAAAAAATTTAATGAGACATCCATATGACATTCGTAAAATGTTCTAAATCCATATTCTAAATGTCATCATTTGGATAAAACAGGACACCGTAATGTTCACAAATACGCTTGTGTGCTATGTCTATGTTGGAAAATTAGGTTTGGAAAATGTAGCGGAAAAAAATTTAGGGAAAAACTAGAGTTTTAAAATTTTTCCAAAAGTAGAACTTGGTTGTGATATCTCAAGTAATAAACACTTAATCAAAATTGTACATTTTTATCCGTCTAGGATGAGCGCTTCGACTGAGTACTCTTCTCTGCTATTCTCAAGCTCACGTCTACAGAGTGTCGGCTCTATTCGAATCGGAAAATTTTTCACAAAAATTACTAGTGTGGTAATTTTGTAATTTCTCTAAACTTTTGGACAAAGTTGTAAATAAGAAAAATATCTTCAGAAATTTTCTAAAATAATTTCTTTAGATAATTTTTTCTCTACAACTTTCTCTTGAATTCAAGTATGTAAAATAATGATCCAATGCTCTCTAGGATATTTTATCTACAAAATAAACATTAATTCAAATTTAATATTAAGATAATCACTTTAATATTAATTTAATAAAATACAATTAAGATAAGTTTTAAATTAAATTTAATATTAAATCTATTAAAATAATATTATTTTTTGAATAGTTAATCTTAAATGAAATTCTCTAGTAGAGTTCCAAAATGAGTGTAATTCTTCCATTGCTCAACCATAGAAGACCCACCGCCGCCAACCATTTTTCAGGCACCCGAACACTTTAGTCCCAGCTGCCGACATCCCGAGCTAGTTCGGCTTCTGTCGGTTTGGTCCAAGCCAGTGACAACCCGACCGGTCCAATCCAACCATCAGTTGGACCATCAACCCAATTTCACATACAAATTTTTGGGTCTTGGTCTCGGTTTTGGGCTCTCAGGCCCAATTTACAATCTCAGGTCTAACTTTCAAGTTCAATTACCCATTCAGCCAATTGTTTGACTTGAAAATTAATTTCCAAAAATATCGTATTAATTTTAATTAATTTGATTGATTTTACTTGATCAAAATTAATTTTCCCAAAAATCACTTAGATTTTACAAATTAAATTTTCAAGAAAATTCTTTAATCAAATTTTCTAGTTGAACAATTCTTACGACCGCTCAATTTAATTCCATGTCGAACAAATTGAATCAGTTAAATTATTTCCAAAGTTGTAGAATTTCCTTCTAATTCAAATGCAATCTAATCGAGCTTTTGTTGAGCTAGTAGAAGGACCAATTAGACATATACAATTAGGCTCTAATAATTGCAATTATATCCAGAAGCAGCATTTCGATAATTCTCAATTACTTAATCATGGAGTCAATTCACAAGAAGTACCATGATTGAAAACTCCCTATCGTATACTCTTTACAAAAGCAATTCATCCAATTGCTTTGTCCAATTGCCTCTTCATGTGTGTGTTATCCTCATATGATATCATTGATTCCTTTAAGTTAAATCTGTTCACTTAATAAAATCATATTTTATCTCATTGCCACTATTGTGTCTTCTTAATAATTAATATGATCACTGTCAACAAATGACTGTGATAAATTGCTCATTCGAGAACAAGCAACCCATGGCCACGTACCATATTTATCAATCCAAACAATACCAACGAGAGGATATCATTAACTCTTTAATTGGGCTATGAATTCCACTATTGCTAGTAAAGTCATGTCATACACAAGTCATATACCCAACATACTGACTATTGGCTCGATTAGCTTTAAAGCATATGTAAAGTAACACCCCAAACCCGGCCCAAACGCTACGACCGAATCTGGCATGCCACGGGTTGAAATGTTAAAATCAAAGTTCTTTATTTGCTTTAAAGAAAGCACGTATCCCATTTGAAACACTCTTCAATGAAGTGTCGTGCTGAAAACCTGACTTTGTTGGTTTTGGAAATCTCGGTTTGATTAATCAAATACTCGTTAACTTAGTCTTTTTTAAAACATAACTTTATGTTAAGCGTGTTTGAAATTCCCTTCTCATTACTTATAGTAATTACGTCTTTGAAAATAAATTTAAAATATAAACATTAACACATATGAATCGATAACCTAAGCTACGGAGGCCTTATTACATAAATAATCCCAACATTGAAACTTTAAGAGAAAACTGAAAATAGTTTATGAAAATAAAAGATTTGATGGCCCCCCTCGAGTCCGCCTCGGCTCCCATATCCACGATCCACTGCTCACCTGAAAGTTTTAAGGAAATTAAAGGGTGAGTCACCAAGACTCAGTGTGCAAATCCCGAAAACACATAAAAGGCTTAAGACCCACAAACACATTATGGGCCCTGGCCCATACACAATGGCAACAGAATATTTACATGCAACATGGCCCAACCCAACCTAAAAGTCCATCCTCTACACACCAGCCCATACCAGCCAACACACCTCGGGGATTTCTACAATCAACCCACCAACCGCTACTCACCATATCGACAGTCATGCTGCCTATTCCTAACAATCAGGAATAAATTTAACGTTGCTTAGCCACTGATCACTATTGTAACCTAACTTTACAATTCGTGGTTTAACCACCGATCACTAAGTGAGCTATTAACATGCTCTTCCCCTTCATCATATTAACCCCATCCCATGCATACATACATGCAGAATCAACACAATATACTACCTAAAAGATCACAGACTGTCATATACATCGATACACATAGAGAAGTTTCTATGATTACGTACTTGGCATCCCTTGCCTACCCTTTTCGGGTAATACGACTGTCCATACAGCCTCTTTCCAGCTTTTAGCCCATAACATATATAATACAGATTAATTAGTGTGATAGAGATCTACGACCCTGATTATGATCAAGACGATACTTTCTATGTCGACACTATCAGTAGCCGATATGACCGCTAACTACCTAGGGTTTTGTTCTGACGCCGGTCCACAACCCAGTGGCCAATCCCGAACCGGTGACACCACTCGTTTCTTAAACTTAGGGATTGGGTTTACAGATCTAATCCCTTCCTTCGCCTGATCGACATGTGATTCCATCAAAAGACCTTATCGGTTGCTACCATCACAACATATGGTTGTTAATCCGTATTATAGGGTTAAGATCACAATTCCGATAAACAAACCTAACGAAAATCTAAAGAGAACCCCTTACCTTGAAATCCTGAAAAGAGATATGGGACTCAGAGACTATCGATTTTCGGCTTTTGGAATCTAGATGATTCGGTCTACTTCGATTCTCAAAACGTCGCCCCAAGATGAGAACGCAAGAACAGTCAAAACGTTACTCATAAGATACCCTTGCCACGCTTATCAGCCTTTCGGCTTTGGCCTCCAAAAACCGAAAAAGAAAAGAAGAACATAGGAGAAATCGCCCCTTACCTGAACACAGAGGATTCAAATCACACCTAAGAGAAATCGGCACAAGCACCACAGAAGAAGAAATTCGGCAATATCAGGGAAGAAAAGAGCCGAAAATAAACAAAAGAACTATAGGTGGGACTTAGGAATTTTCGACTTTTAGAGGAGATAAAGAAGAAAGATGTAGATACAAAGGCTATGGAAATTCGGCTTTAGCATAAAGGTGGAGATGAAAGAATGGGATTAGGGGTTTCAGCTTAAGCAGAGAATGAAAGAAAAGAATGGGAGGAAAAACCCAAATGCCGGAATTGAAGAAGAGAATGGAAGAATAAAACCCTAATGCCAAAAATAAAAAGATATTCCCCTCACTTAAACACAATTTCGGCACCTGCTACCTAAAAACTGAAATTTCGGCACCCCTTTTTACAACTAAAACTAAGCTATTAATCAAGGGAAATTTTGGCACCCCTTGGATATACCAAAATCGATTCCTCCTCCCACTCAGTGTTGGAATTTCGGCCATTACTATGGCCAGCAAATAATTCCTAAATTTTCTCCCTTATCATTATCTGATCTCTTATCCACAAGTGACCCAATTAACACCACCTCTTCTTCCCTTTATCTGCCACATTATCAGCCATATTATCTACATTATCCAAACATTTATTCCCCCTATTTCCAAACCCCATTGCCGTCTAACCTGCTCCCCCTTTAACGCCACCTCCCTGCTCTCTGAGTGGTGCCACTTTGCCACTGGGCCACAAGCCCACACAGATAACATCTTTTAAGCCCTATCCTAACTGGCTTTCCACTAGAGTGCCCAAACAGAAAATTTGACTAAGGCCTCGGCTCAACCTTGAGCCCAATCTGAACCCCTTAAACACTCTCATTAACACATTAAGCGTAACAACACATCACAGCACATCAAATGCAAAGCCCCAGAAATTCAGGATGTTACAGTTCTACCCCCTTAAAGAAATTTCGACCTCGAAATTACTGGTCAGAATAGATGCGGGTACTGCTGCCGCATCGTCTCCTCTGGTTCCCATGTAGCCTCCTCAGAACCGTGATTCCGCCATAGAACCTTAACCAACGGAACTGTCTTCCTTCGTAACACTTTGACATCACGATCTAAGATTTCCACAGGCTCCTCTTCAAAGGATAGGTCGGTTCTTACTTCAATTTCTTCCACTGGCACCACATGGGATAGATCCGAACGATAACGTCTTAACATGGAGACATGGAATACATTGTGAATCTAGCTTAGCTCTGAAGGTAGCTCAAGCTGATAGGCTACCGGTCCTACTCGTTTCAACACCCGGTATGGTCCGATGAATCTGGGACTTAACTTACCCTTCCGTCCAAACCTTAATACTTTCTTCCACGGCGACACCTTCAAGAAAACCTTGCCAACCACTGCAAATTCTTTGTCCTTACGCTTCAGGTCAGCATAGGACTTCTGTCTGTCTGACGCTTCCTTTAATCGAGCCCGAATTAACTCAACCTTCTCATCTGTCTCGGTAACCAATTCTAGGCCCAAAATTCGACGGTCCCCTAACTCCGTCCAACAGGTAGGAGTACGACACCTCCACCTGTACAATGCTTCATAGGGTGCCATTTGAATACTAGACTGGTAACTGTTGTTGTATGCAAACTCCGCCAACGGTAAGAACTCTTCCCAACTACCCCTGAAATCAATGACACAACCCCTTAACATGTCCTCTAAGACCTGAATTACCCGCTCAGACTGACCATCGGTCTGAGGATGGAACGCTATACTGAAATCCAACTTCGTACCCAACACTTGATGCAACGCCTTTCAAAATCGTGATGTGAACCTAGGGTCACTGTCCGATATGATTGATACTGGTACTCCATGCAACCTCACTACCTCCGCTATGTATAGCTTAGCCAATTTCTGTAGAGAATAATCGACCCGTACTGGTATGAAATGAGCAGACTTTGTCAAGCGATCAACAATCACCTAGACCGAGTCCTTCTTAGTAGGCGTGAGAGGTAGCCCACTAACAAAGTCCATTGTGATCCTTTCCCATTTCCACTGTGGAATCTTTACCAACTGTAACAACCCCGATGGTAACTGATGTTCCGCCTTTACCTGCTGACAGGTCAAACACTTCCCCACAAATTCGGTCACCTTTCGTTTTAGGCCCGGCTACCAAAACTATTCTCGCAAATCCCAATACATCTTACTCCCTCCAGGGTGCATATCGTATGGACTACTGTGCACTTCTACCAAAATCTTATGCCTCAACTCAGGATCTTTCGGCATGCACACTCTCCCTTGAAAACATAATAGCCCTTCCTCATTCACACCAAATTCTGTTGATCCATCACTTGTTCCTACTTGAAACTTCCCCTTTAGCAACTCATCAGTCTGCTGCTTCTCCTTAACCTGACTAACCCAAGAGGGTTTTACTTGAAGTTCAGCTAATAAACTCCCATCACCGTATAAACTGAGGTGAGCAAACATTGCTTTCAAATCAGAGATTACTTTACGACTCAGGGCATCCACTACTTTAGCTTTACCCGGACGGTACTCGATCTAGCAATCATAATCCTTTAATAGCTTGATCCACCTCCTTTGCCTTAGATTCAACTTCTTTTGGGTCAAAAGGTATTTTAAGCTCTTATGGTCGGTATAAATGACATATTTCTCCCCGTACAGATAATGTCTCTAGATCTTCAAAGCAAAAACCACCGTCGCCAATTCCAAATCATGACAACGCGTCATCGAAGAGTTTTTCAAATGAGATACGTGCTCTCTTTAAAGTAAATAAAGAACTTCGATTTTAACATTTCAACCCGTGACATGCCAGATCCGGTCGTAGCGTTTGGGCCGGGTTTGGGGTGTTACAATGACTATGTTTTAACTGACTTGACTGTAGGCGTGTGTCTGATTTGCTATTAATATGTTTTGAAATGATTGTTACTAAGCATGGCCATTTTGCATACACCTGTAATGATTGAGCATGACATACATGGCATATTGCATTGGGTTGGGTTTGATGATTGGAGGAAGTGTAGCCTGGTGGCTCTGCCACATACTGTTTTAGTGGCTATGCCACATATATTATTTTGGTGGCTCAGCCGCATATACCGTTATTAGAAGCATGTCTGCATTATTGGAAAGCTTGGCTCTGTTCCATCTTGATTATGGCTTTGTGCCAATCATATTTACCCGTGGCTATGTGCCTAGCAGATATCAATAACTCTGTATCGATCATATTTACCCAAGGCTGTGTGCTAATTATATTACCATCGCTGATGGCTATGTGCCAAATATAATACAGTTATTAATGGCCCTGTGCCAATTATAATACCGCTATTGAAGGCTTAAGAGCCGTATATATATATACCTTGATTAGCAGCTTCACTGCAATATTGGTGTGATTGGCGGGGTGGGTTGACTTGATCCCCACAGGTGACGATTGGTTGGTACGGGGGTGTGATTGGTTGGATTGGGTTGGGCTGCATTACTTTGTTTGCATTACCATGATTTTTGGGTTAGGCCCAATTGATTCTGTTATGGGCTGTGACCTAAATGATATTGTAGTGGGCTTTGACCCAGGTATGCTCTGAACTAGACTGTACTATAACTGTTAAAGGGCTTTGGTCCAGACTGTTAGATTTCTGATTCTGTATATTGACTGTTACTCTAGTAAGGGGATTACACACTGAGTTCTCGTAACTCACCCCTTTCTTTTAACCATGTAGGTAATCCCCAGCGATAGAGGATTTGGAGCTGCGAGGGACTCGAAGGTGGCCATACGTCGGTCTTACTACTCACGGAACTTAGTAAATTCGGTTTTAGTTTATTTTATATTAATACTTTTGTGTTAATATTTTGTGTAATAAGGCCGTTGAATTTTTCTTTTTAAACTTTCATTTGGTAATTCTGCTAGTTAATAATTGTTAATTGGTTAAACATGGATTTTTAAAAACGATAACAACTATTTTCCAAAATATCACGTTTCCGCAATTCTTAAGTCAGATTTCTGCAATAAACAAGTTTTCGAAAAATAATGACATCTTTACAAGAATACACTTTAAGCAAATCTTGTTTTTTTTTCAAACAACAAAATTCAGAGTTTCAAAAAGAATACGAAGTTTTCAACGAAGGCGTCGCTTTTAAACACCCTTTTGATGTGACATGCTAGATCTGGCCATAACATCTAGGCCGAGTTTGGGGTGTTACATTTTCCATTACCACTCTTTTTATTTTTAATCATTCAACTGTAGATCATCTCATATATATATATATATCATAAGTATAACATTACATAATATAAATATTATAAACAATTATAAAACAAATATATAAAAGATAAGTAATTAAACTAAAATTTTCAACCAAGGTTTCTATGGTTCTATTTCTAGTAAATAAATGAAAAAAAATAAAATAACAGTTTTTCGCCACAAGGCATTTCTTGGGTTTTCAACCGCCATCGCTCCATCTTCTCCTCATCATGGCCTCCTTTTGAAAAAGTTACATTTAAGCCTTATGTTCGTTTCTGGCTCATAAGAATTCTATGAATTAAAAAAAAAAATCCTATGTAGAGATGATAGACCACGACCTATTTCCTAAGAACCACAACCTTTGTAAAAAGAATTTATATAACGAATATATAATATCCCACCCATTCTCATATATAACTCAAAACATGCATAAGATCTAAAGAATGCCACTTTCTATGTAATCACATCATTTAAGAAGAAGAGAAATTTATTTTGATTATTTGTTTATACTTATAGATAGAGCACAACTTGGATCTTACACCAATTGTTGGAAAATCAAGTTTGAAAAATGCAGCAGAAAATAATTCAAGGAAAAACTAGAGTTCTAAATTTTTTTCCAAAACTAGAACTTAGTTGTGAGATCTAAAAAAGTAAATACTTAATCAAAATTGTACCTTTTTTTATTCGTCTAGGATGAACGCTTCGACCAAGTAATCTTCTCTGTTATCCTCAAGCTCACTTCTATAGAGTGTGGACTTGCTTCGAATCAGAAAAATTTTCACAAAAATTACCAGTGGATTATGTAATGGCCCAATTATGTCCGGCACAGACAAAAATAAAAAAAGTTCATTAAATAATAGTCAGGTTACAAAGAAATACCCAAAGATACAAGCTCAACAACCCTAGACCCAATCTGCTAACCTAAAACCCTAAAGCCCAATAAATCGAAGCCTAAAGCCTACTATCCTAAACACATCAGGGAAACCCTAATTTCTCCTTAGCCCTTCAGCGCCGCTGCCCTTGCCACGTCAGTAGGCACGCCGTCCAAGGGCCTAATTGTAACACCCCAAACTCGGCCCCAACACCACGACCGGATCTGGTATGTCAGTTGGGAAGTATTTATAAAACTTTGCGATCTTCAGGAAATTTTCATGTCCCTTTTTGAAAACTCCCAGTTTAGTGGTTCGTTCAAAACCCAATAATCATTTAGGGAAAATCTTTAATTAGCCCAATCTTTGTGTTTAGGTGACGTTTGAGAACACATGTTTGTTACATCAGATTAAACTAGAAGTTCATCGTAACAATCCGTTTATAAAATCGTTAATTAAGTCGTGAGAAAAACTTTCATTTGCATTTTGTAAAAGCATTTTATCGATTATTTTGTATTCAAAACGTCTAAAGTTTAAATCGAAATTAAACCAAACTAGTAGTGGCCTTATTACATAACAAAGTCCTGAAAATTAAAGAAAAGTAGAGTTCTAATTAATAAACCGTGCATGGCCACCTCGTAATCCTCTCCAGCCCAAGTCCACTGCGCTATGTATTACCTGCAAAGATGTTAAGCAAAAAGAGTGAGTCAAAAAGACTCAGTGTGCAATTGCCAAGCACCATCACTGGGCCCGATCCCATTCATTTACCATCTGGGCCTTAGCCCCCTTGCATAATCACTTTGGGCGAAGCCCATTCGAAATCAGATTGGGCCTTAGCCCTACAACACAGTATAGCAGATAGCATATGCAAAATGATGCAAAACCCAACCTAGCCTAAATTTCCATCCGCTATACACCACCCGTTCCTGCCAATCACACCAGTGGGGATTTCTACAATTGACCCTCACCGCTACACACCATCGATAGCAGTCATGCTGCAGTCAGCTACTCATCACCAAAAAATGTGGCATAGCCACTGATATTATGTGACAATGTCACCGAAATATGTGGCAAAGCCACCGAAATAACATTGCCCCTTTCATCATTATCATATCCCCATGTACATGCGACATACGATCATAGTGGTATGAATGCAACATATAGTGCAACATGTAACAGCATACTTCAAATATTCAAAGCATATGTATATTCATGCCAATGATAATACTTATCAGCCTAATCAGAGAATAACTCACCTGGTGTTACGAGTTTTACCCCCTATGGGTAACACAATAGTTGTTACTGCATTTTCGGCTTTCCAAACAACATATATATATAATAACATGCAAAAGAAGGTGTTGGAATTACACACCTGTAAATGCAAAGAACTAAACTTTCAATCTCGTTGACACCCTCATTCGTAGGGATCACAGCGATCTGCCTATCCCTCTCCGAAGCTGGCCCATAACCCAGTAGAAAATCTTGAACGGCTGACACTGTACGCCGTTTGAACTTAGGGGCAGGGAGTACGGGTCCAACCCCCTCCCTTACTTGGCTGGCATTTGAATCCATGAAAAGATCTTGGTCAGAAGACCGGGTTAAGGCATTGAAGAAGATGAAAGTGAAAATAGATGATCAAAACGAAGAAGTTTCTTACCTAGATCTACAAAACCCGAAAGCTAACAAACCTGTATTAAGAAATTGGCTGAGTCCCTACACAATCCCCACATTAGAATCAGTCCTCCAAAATGTATTAGAAGAAGTGGCCTTTCGGCCAACCAGTTGGTAAGAGGCCCCTTACCTAGATCGATCAAACCCGATTGCCCCCAAAGATCCTCCAAACATTGGCCAGATGCAGAAAAGAATGCGAAGACGAGGCCTCCTACATTCGACCAATGCGCCAAAAAACAAGGTTAACGCCTTCGGTTTAACAACCAGTAAGAGAAAAGAAAGAATCGAAAGAGAAGAAGAACACTTACCACCATACAAGAAGAAGCCAATTTGTGAAGGTTAGGAGAATGAGTGACGAAAAGAAAAGAAGAAATAGCTGGGGAAAGATTCGGCTTGAAGAAGAACAACTGGCAAATGGAGTAGGGATATTCGGCTATAGTGAATAGAAAATAAAACTCAAGGAGAAGGAATGAGGGATAGGTTTCGGCTTTGAAGAAGCAAAAAGAAGAAATATGATGCAAGTAGATGTTTCGACTTTTAGTTGAAAAAAGAATGAATGCAAAAGTAAGAGTCCCAAAAGATGATTTCGGCTTTCGCAAATGAGAGAAGAAAACAAATGCTCACCAATGCAAAAAAAAAAAAAAAAACAGAATAAAAGTGTTTCTAAGCTTGATTTGCTAACACTCCACTCACAATGACCTTTGGAAGAATCAGCACACACACACACATACACCTAAAGACCGAAAGTGGACAAAAGAGGTGAAAGAAAGCCTAGATTCAAAGAACTTTCGACACACTCACTTCACCTAACCCCAAAACCAAAACCCCCCTTCAACCCAACCATATTCGGTTAACAACCCCCCCAACAAGCCACCAATCCCATGATCATCTCCTACATTCACTCTCCTCCCATCATTTGAATTAACTTGAATAATTCAAACTCCACCTTTCTCTCATGGACACATATTCAAAATATTTGACCCCTTCAAACTCCCCCTTGAAGTGTCCATGCCGAAATCCACCACCTCTCATCCTGACGCCAAAAAGAATTTCCCCAAAAAGCAAACTATGCGACTCGAACCTGCTCCCTCACTGCTCCCCTGTGGCATCATCTCCCCTTGCTTCCTAAGCGTTACTTTGCCACTCCACCACTTCACTTCTTGTGTCAACAAACACAAGCGATGATCCTTAAAGCCTGTCCCAGCTAGCTCTCCCCTAAAGACACCCAAAAATGAAATTTCCACCAAGGCTTCAGCTTAACCCCAAGCCTTCCCGGGGCCCCCCAAACATAACAAATTAACAGATAAAGCATACCAAACACATAGAAACATAACAAATACAAAGCCCCTAATTCCCGAATGTTACAGTTCTACCCCCTTAAGGAAATTTCGGCCTCGAAATTTACCTGGTCAAAAGAGTGAGGGTGTTGCTGACGCATAATATCCTCTGGCTCCCACGTCGCTTCTTCCACACCGTGATTCCGCCACAAGACTTTGACCAAAGGGATTGATTTCCTTCTTAGCACCTTAACGTCTCGATCCAGGATCTGCACAGGTTCCTCCTCAAAGGACAGGTCTGGTCTTACCTCAATCTCCTCCACTGGCACAATGTGAGACGGATCCGAATGATAGAGCCTCAACATCGAGACATGGAACACATCATGTATTTGTCTCAAATCTAAGGGTAGCTCAAATTGATACGCCACTAGTCCCACACGTTTCAATACCCGATAAGGCCCGATGAACCTGGGACTTAGCTTGCCTTTCCGTCCAAACCTCAAAACTTTCTTCCAAGGTGAAACTTTCAGGAACACCTGCTCACCCACTGCAAACTGTATATCCTTACGCTTCAAATCAGCATAGGATTTCTACCGGTCGGAAGCCTCCTTCAACCGAGTTCGAATCAACTTAACTTTCTCTTCTGTATCCGAAACTAATTCCAGACCCAACACCCGACGCTCACCTAACTCTTTCAAGCAAGTAGGAGTACGACACCTTCGTCCATACAACGCTTCATAGGGCGCCATCTGAATACTAAACTGGTAGCTGTTATTGTATGCGAATTCTGCCAACGGTAAGAACTCCTCCCAACTACCCCTGAAGTCAATGACACAGCCTCTCAACATATCTTCCAAGATTAGAATCACCCTCTCAGACTGACCATCAGTCTATGGATGAAATGCTATGCTGAAGTCTAGTCTTGTACCCAATACCTGATGCAGCGCCTTCAAAAAACGCAACATAAACCTAGGGTCTCTATCCGATATGATGGACACTGGTACCCCATGCAACCTCACAATCTTTGCCACATACAGCTTAGCTAACTTCTGCAATGGATAGTCGACACGAATAGGTATGAAATGAGCGGACTTCGTCAACCGATCTACAATCACCCATACCGAATCTTTCTTAGTAAGCGTAAGAGGTAGCCCACTAACAAAGTCCATCACGACCCTCTCCCATTTCTACTGTGGAATCTTCACCGGCTGTAATAACCCCGAAGGCAACTGATGTTCTGCTTTCACTTGTTGACATGTCAAGCATTTACCTACGAACTCGGTAATTTCTCGCTTCAATCCAGGTCACCAGAACTGTTCACGCAGATCCCAATACATCTTATTCCCATCAGGATGTATAGCGTAAGGGATACTATGCGCCTCCTGAAGAATCATCTGTCTCAACTCAACATCCTTTGTCACGTAGACCATTTTACGAAAACACAGTACCCCATCACTATTCAAACTATAATCCTCTACCCCACCATTCTGTACTTGCAGAAGTCGAGCACTCAAGACATCATTCGATAACTGCTTCTCTTTAATCTGACTTATCCACGTCGGCTTCACTTGGAGTTAAGCTAACAAACTTCCATCATCATACAGACTGAGATCAGCAAACATTGCCCTCAATTCCAATATCACCTTCCAACTTAACGTATCCGCCACCACGTTAGCTTTACCCGGATAGTATTCGATCGAGCAGTCGTAGTCTTTCAATAGTTCAATCCACCTCCGCTGTCTTAAATTCAACTCCTTCTGGGTAAGGAGATATTTTAAACTCTTGTGGTCGGTGTAGATAATGGACTTCTCCCCATACAGGTAATGTCTCTAGATCTTCAGAGCGAACACTACTGCAGCCAACTCTAGATCATACATGGGATAGTTCATCTCATGCGGTCTCAACTGTCGAGACGCATACGCAACTACCTTCCCATTTTGCATTAACACACATCCTAATCCCATATGTGAAGCATCACAATAGACAACAAACTCCTTCCCCACTTCAGGCTGAATCAATACCGGAGCCTCCGTTAAGATCCTCTTCAGCTTCTCAAAGCTTTCCTGCTGCTTGTCTGCCCAAACAAATGATACTCCCTTCCACAACAACTTAGTTAAGGGTGCCGCAATCAAAGAGAATCCCTCAACAAACCTTCTATAGTACCCAACCAATCCCAAGAAACCTCGAATCTCCGCCACAGACTTAGGCGGTTTCCAATCCAACACAGCTTCAATTTTCCAGGGATCAACCCTAATCCCCTCTGCGGATACAACATGACCCAAAAAGGTAACTTCTTTCAACCGAAATTCACACTTACTAAATTTGGCGTACAACTGTTTCTCCCTCAAAATCTGTAGAACCACCTGAAGATGCGAATCATGCTCTTCCTCTGTCTTGGAATATACCAGGATGTCGTCTATGAACACCACAACAAACAGGTCCAGATAGGGTTGGAATACCCAGTTCATCATATCCATAAACACAGCTGGTGCATTCGTCAAGCCAAACAGCATTACTAAAAATTCATAGTGTCCATAACGAGTTCGAAACGTCGTCTTATGAATATCTACTTCCTTCACCTTAAGCTGATCATATCCTGACCTCAAATATATCTTCGAGAAGACTGAAGCCCCTTTAAGCTGATCGAACAAATCGTCAATTCTCGGCAACGGGTACTTGTTCTTAATTGTCAACTTATTCAACTGGCGGTAGTCAATGCACATACGCATCGACCCGTCCTTCTTCTTTATGAACAACATCGGCGCTCCCCACGGAGATACACTTGGCCAGACAAAACCATGATCCAACAGCTCCTGGATCTGAGCTTTAAGTTCTACCAGCTCCTTCAACGCCATCCTATAAGGGGCGATGGACACCGGAGTCGTACCCGGAAGTAGCTCAATTCCAAACTCCACTTCACGATCCGGAGACAACCCTGGAAGATCCTCAGAAAAGACATCCACAAATTCCTTTACTGTTCTAACCTCATTAACAGACGCTTCTTTTGCATCCAAAGCACTGATAAAAGCTAGGAATGCCTTGCACCATTTCCGAACCATCTTAACAGCCCTTAATGCGGAAACCGCGTTAGACAAATAATTCCTTCTTTCTCCTATCACACTACCTCTTTGTCCTCTGGGGTTCTCAACACCATTTGCTTAGTCGCACAATCCAAATTAGCACAATGTTTAACCAGCCAATCCATGCCTAAGATGAGGTCAAACTCACCGAATGGTAATTTTATCAAGTTAGCTGGAAACACTACTCCTTGAATTTCTAAAGGCACATCCCTATATAACTTGTTCACCACTACGGATTGTCCTAAAGGACTAACCACAGTTATTCCTCTAGCAGCTATTTCAGATTCTATACTTAAAGTCTCAGATACAGTACAAGCAACATAAGAGTGGGTCTATCCAATATCAATCAAAGCAAGAAATGGCTTATCAGCTATAAGAAACGTACCGGTTATGACGTCTGGTGCGTCGCCATCCTCTCACCGATAAGCTGCATAGACTAGACCCAGCTGTCTTGCTTCTGCATTACCGACACCCCTGCCTGGTGCTCCACGACCCTGACCAAAACCATTCCCTCTTCCAACCGGACCATGACCTCTCAGCGGTTGCTGCCCACTTTTCCTAAACTGAGTAAAACCCTGACCTAAAGGCTGCACCTTATCCAACTCTTATGGACAGTCTCGAATCATATGGTCCTTAGACCCACACTTGAAACATCCCCTAGTTCTTTTCCAACATTCCCCTGGATGCATCTTTCCACACTGACACATGGACGAAACTGACCCACTGTAGCAGACGTCGGAACTCGAGCTGGCCCATCAAACCTCGGCCTTTTTTGAAAACCCCCAGATGATCCTGACGACCCAAAACTTCTCTTGTTTTTACCTCGATCTTTATCCCTGTTCTGTCTCTCAGTCCGCTTTACCTCCTTGGCTATTTTAGCTTTTTCAACCAAGATGGTAAAGTCCCTCTCCCGCTGCGGAGCTATCAATACCCACAACTCATCTAGCAGCCCATCTTCGAACCGCACGCAACGCTCATAGTCAATCGCCACTATTCCTCGGGCATAACGGCTCAAGCGCAAAAATTTCGCCTCATACTCAGCCACAGATTTACCCTCTTGTACCAAATTCAGGAAAGCTTTCCTCTGAGCATCCACATAACTTGCCCCAACGTATTTCCCTTGAAATGCCGTCTTGAAGAAATCCCAATCAATTCGATCCGCTGGGGTACCCTCTCTTACGGTGAACCACCACTGATATGCCTCATCCCAGAGAAGAGACACTACTCCTTTCAGTTTCTCCTCCGCCGTGCAGTCTAGATCGTCTATAATCCGCTCGACTACCTCTAGCCAATACTCAGCTACATTTGGAGCCACACCAGAGATACCCCTAAACATTTTAGCTCTGTTTGCTCGAAGTCGCTCAGGAATAGACTTCCGAGATACTGTCTCAGTGCTTGCCCCAGCAACTCGCTCCAACACACACAGCATTGCTTGAGACAGGGCATTATCCCCAGTAGTTATATCTTAAGATCTCGCTTCTGCCACAGGTGATGCTGGCGCCTCACCTTCAGGCTCATGCCTTGCTTCCGAGAACACAGCCTCAACACCCCGGCCTCTACCACGGCCGCGTGCAACACGTCCACATCCTCTGGCACTCATGTCTATTGTTTCATCTTAATCTGGTTTACAAATTTTATGCATTAGCCTTTCTTTTCACTGTTGATTAATGAGTAGTTTTATGATAATAGAGTTTTAAGTAGTTTTTTGCAAAACACACATATAACTAAAGGTTTCCATCTCTAAAGTAGAGTTCCTTAGTTCTAACTTTCTTAGCACAATATAACTACTTCATGCAATTCACCTAATTTAGTCAGAAAAACTTACTGTATGGACTTGGTGCTGGAGACTCGGGTGCCATGCTTCTAGAAAACTTGCATATATATAATTTTTTTCTAAATCACTTCTAGACCAACTTCGAAAAACATTTTGAACCCAAAACCCATGGTTGAGCTTTTAAAACCAGGCTCTGATACCAAATTGTAACACCCCAAACCCGGCCCAAGCACAACGACCGGGTCTGATATGTCAGTTGGGAAGAATTTATAAAACTTTGTGATCTTCAGAAAATTTTCATGTCCCTTTTCGAAAACTCCCAGTTTAGTGGTTCATCCGAAACCGAATAATCATTTAGGGAAAATCTTTAATTAGCCCAATGTTTGTGTTTAGGTGACATTTGAGAACACATGTTTGTTACATCAGATTAAACTAGAAGTTCGTCGTAACAATCCGTTTATAAAATTGTTAATTAAGTCGTGAGAAAAACTTTCATTTGCATTTTGTAAAAGTATTTTATCGATTATTTTGTGTTCAAAACGTCTAAAGTTTAAATCGAAATTAAACCAAACTAGTAGTGGCCTTATTACATAACAAAATCCTGAAAATTAAAGAAAAGTAGAGTTCTAATTAATAAACCGTGCATGGCCACCTCGTAATCCTCTCCAGCCCAAGTCCACCGCGCTATGTATTACCTGCAAAGATGTTAAGCAAAAAGAGTGAGTCAAAAAGACTCAGTGTGCAATTGCCAAGCACCATCACCGGGCCCGAGCCTATTCATTTACCATCTGGGCCTTAGCCCCCTTGTATAATCACTTTGGGCGAAGCCCATTCGAAATCGGATTAGGCCTTAGCCCTACAACACAGTATAGCAGATAGCATATACAAAATGATGCAAAACCCAACCCAGCCTAAATTTCCATCTGCTACACACCACCCGTTCCTACCAATCACATCAGTGGGGATTTCTACAATCGACCCTCACCGCTACACACCATCAATGGCAGTCATGCTGCAGTCAGCTGCTCATCGCCAAAATATGTGGCATGCCATCGATATTATATGACAACGTCACCGAAGTATGTGGAAAAGCCACCGAAATAACACTACCCCTTTCATCATTATCATATCCCCATGTCCATGCGACATACGATCATAGTGGTATGAATGCAACATATAATGCAACATGTAACAGCATACTTAAAATATTCAAAGCATATGTATATTCATGCCAATGACAATACTCATCTGCCTAATCAGAGAATAACTCACCTGGTGTTACGATTTTTACCCACTATGGGTAACACAATAGTTGCTACTGCATTGTCAGCTTTCCAAACAACATATATATATATATATATATATATATAAAATAACATACAAAATGAGGTGTGGGAATTGCACACCTATAAACGCAAAGAACTAAACTTTCAATCTCGTTGACACCTTCACTCGCAGGGATCACAGCGATCTGCCTATCCCTTTCTGAAGCCGGCCCACAACCCGGTGGAAAATCTCGAACGGCTGACACTACACGCCATTTGAACTTAGGGGCAGGGACTACGGGTCCAACCCCTCCCTTACTTGGCTGGCATTCGAATCCATGAAAAGATCTTGGTCAGAAGACCGGGTTAAGGCATTGAAGAAGATGAAAGTGAAAATATATTAAGAAATTTCTTGCTCAAAATGAAGAAGTTTCTTACCTAGATCGACATAACCCAAAAGCTAACAAACTTGTATTAAGAAATCGGCTGAGTCCCTACACAATCCCCACATTAGAATCGGTCCTCCAAAATGTATCAGAAGAAGTGGCCTTTCGGCCAACCAGTTGGTAAGAGCCCCCTTACCTAGATCGATCAAAAGCCGATTGCTTCCAAAGATCCTCCAAACGTTGTCCAGATGCAGAAAAGAATGCGAAGATGAGGCCCCTCTACATTCGGCCAATGCACCAAAATACAAGGTTAACACATTCGGTTTAAAAACCAGCAAGGCAAAAGAAAGAATCAAATGAGAAGAAGAACACTTACCACCAAACAAGAAGAAGCCGATTTGTTAAGGTTAGGAGAATGAGTGACAAAAAGAAAAGAAGAAATAGCAGGGAAAGATTCGGCTTGAAGAAGAACAATTGGCAAATGGAGTAAGGAGATTCGGCTATAGTGAATAGTAAAACAAAACTCAAAGAGAAGGAATGAGGGATAGGTTTCGGCTTTGAAGAAGCAAAAAGAAGAAATATGATGCAAGTAGGTGTTTCGGCTTTTAGTTGAAAGAAGAATGAATGCAAAAGTAAGAGTCCCAAAAGACGATTTCGGCTTTCGCAAATGAGAGAAGAACACAAATGCTTACCAATGCAAAAAAAAGAATAAAAGGGTTTCTAAGCTTGATTTGCTAACACTCCACTCACAATGACCTTTGGATGAATCGGCACACACACACACACACATACACCTAAAGACCGCAAGTGCACAAAAGAGGTGAAAGAAAGCCTAGATTCAAAGAACTTTCGGCAGACTCACCTCACCTAACCCCAAAATCGAAACCCCCCTTCAACCCAACCATATTCGGTCAACAACCCCCCAACAAGCCACCAATCCCATGATCATCTCCTACATTCACTCTCCTCCCATCATTTGAATTATCTTGAATAATTCAAACTCCACCTTTCTCTCATGGCCACATATTCAAAATATTTGACCCCTTCAACACTCCCCCCTTGAAGTGTCGATGCCAAAATCCACCACCTCTCATCCTGACGCCAAAAAGAATTTCCCCAAAAAGTAAACTATGCGACACGAACCTGCTCCCTCACTGCTCCCCTGCGGCGTCATCTCCCCTTGCTTCCTAGGCGTCACTTTGCCACTCCACCACTTCACTTCTTGTGTCAACAAACACAAGCAATGATCCTTAAAGCCTGTCCCAGCTAGCTCTCCCATAAAGACACCCAAAAATGAAATTTCCACCAAGGCTTCAGCTTAACCCCGAGCCTTCCCGGGGTTCCCCAAACATAACAAATTAACAGATAGAGCATACCAAACACATAGAAACATAACAGATGCAAAGCCCCTAATTCCTGGATGTTACACTAATGCCTCCCTTGCCACCATTGCACCAAAATGGCAAGGGGCATAGCTCCCATCATTGTTGATTGAAGCCCCTTGCCACCATCGCAAAAGTTGCCTACAAAAAGGAAAAACAGAAAAATATGGAAAAGAAAACTAAAAAGAACAATAATATATCTTGTAATATATTTGAATATAAAAGCCAAAACCATTTTGTAACACATTTATCAAAAATAGAATAGAGAACAAAAAACAAAAAAGAACAAAAATATTAAAAGGTATAATTCTTTTTGTTTATATTTTTATTTTTTGGAAAACAAAATAGAAAGATATGGATTTTTACTTAACTGACGTTTCATTTTCCGCCGTTGTGGGTGGGTGAAGACTCCATCTCCAAGGAAAGACGACCTTCTCTGACACGAAAGACCTCTGAACCCATCAGGATTTTTCAGAGGCCTCATCAAAGAGAAGGAAACCGAAAGCTTTTTTTCCCCTTTTCTGGAGTTTTGACTAAGTTTCTAGGGGTTTCAACCCTAGATTGGTGTTTTTCAAGTTAAGGGACTTGATGGGAAGAGTTCTTGGGAACTTTGACCACCGGAGGCGACGGTCTCTGTCGCTGATGACCGGTCGCCACGGCGGAGATCTATCGTCTCTATGGTCGGCTTGAGGGAGGGTTTAAAAGAAAAAAGAAAGGGGAAATGAGTTTTTTTTTTAAAAAAACTCTTAAAATGATTTTTTTTCAAAGTTTTTTTTAACTTTTATAGGGCACTGGTACAATGTCGTTTTGGCCATGCTTCAAAAGCCCTAAAACGATGTCGTTTCGAGCTTGACCTGATGATTCGACCTGAACCCCTCCAAGATCCGCGTGTTTTTGAAGGGTTGGGCACATTGCTTCCTAGGGCCTTCCGCTTTTTTTCTTTCCTTTTTTTAATTTCGTCCAGTATCATTTTATTTATTTTATTTTTAACCTTTTAATTTTATTTTCCTACAAATAAGTCCTTTGACCTACTGTTGACCCACTAAGGGGATGACATGTGTTTTGGGGGTTGGGAAAATAACCCTCTAAGTCCTTATACTTTCTTATCTTATTTTAATTTGATCCTTTACATTTTTTTCTTGTAATTTATGCTTTAAATTTTGTTATATTTTTAATTTAGTCCCTTTATTTAATTCCATTCCTTTACTTTATGTTTTAATTTCTAGTTCTTTTAATCTTATTATTTGCACTTTAATTGTAATGCCCCAAATATACCTGTTTATGATTCTGTATTGATTGACATAATTGTGTATCTGTCTCAGTGGTTAAGTGTTCTGGGAGTGTTTGAGAAGTTCTGGGTTCAAGCATTGACTTGAGCAAAATTTTTGTTTTTATGTGAATTAAGCCCTATTTCTAGATAGTAGACTTTTATTTAATTGTTTGTAAAAACGTGTCAGAATGGGCCTGCTGGTCTGGTGGTTAAGTGGAGTGTCAATATGCTGGTGGACTTGAGTTCGAATCCCTGTGCGTGCAAGGGATTTGTTTTTTTTTACTTACCGTGTAGGAGTTTAAAGTGTGGTAAAATGCTGAGTGTTTGAGGTGTGTGGGGAAGTAGTGAACAGTTTTTGAGTGTTTGAAAGGTGTGGGGAAGTGTGGGAGCGAATATAGGATAAGTGGGAGAAAATTAAGGGATTATGGGGGAGAATATCCAAAATCTGATCATTTTCTTTTCTTTTTCGAAAAAAGAGTCAGTTTTCTCTCCATCTTGCTGACGATTTCTCTCCCCCATATCTACCATTTTCATTCTTCAATTCTTTCCCTTGCTTCAGAATTCTGCTTCTCTTCCCTCACCCTTGGCGTTTCTTTTTGCTTTTCTTTGCTTCAATCATTCTTTTTTGGCAACCTTCATTTCTGATTGTACGATAAGTGAAATAAGGTGTATTTGGTTTTCTTCTCAATTTTCAGTTCTCCCCTTCTTGCTAAAAGCCTCTTGACGTTTCTCCTATTATTTCTCTAGTCGAACCTTCGCCTTGGTTCTTCGCCTTTTTCAGTTTTTTTATCTTTTACGTTCTTCCTAAGCATCATCCTCTCCGCTCTTTCGATAAGTTGAGTTTTGTTTAAACTTTTAACTAGGATGTGGTCAAGTGTTTATATGGATTCTTTTGGTGGTTAGGGGTTTATCGACACACTTTTGATCGCTCGTTAACATTCTAAAGACGAGGAATTCCTGCTACTCGATATAAGGTAATTGCTTATCGCTTGAAAATTGATTACCATGCTCCGGGATTTAGAGGAATTCAATGGTTTAATCGATTAATCAATTGTATATTGCTGATTTTAGGTACCAGGAGTGCTCGGGAGTTTTAGACGTCAAGATCAAAGTACGTGTGTGTAACCACAACACTGAAAATAGAAATCGGTGAAAAGCCACGGGCTGTCGACGCCACACGGATGTGTAGCCGTTCGTGTGGTAGGCCGTGTGACGGAACACAGGCGTGTGATTGATAAGACAGGCCGTGTACAACACACGGGCCAAATTGAATTGGGCCGTATGGCCCACACGAGTGAACCACACAGGCGTGTGGGATTTTTGGGCTGTGTGATCCACACAGCCAAGGCCATTTTGGGCCGTATGGGCCACACGGTAGTGTGGGCCCACACGGGCAGACAGCATGGGCGTGTGAGCCCATTTTCACTTTTTTGTTGCTAAGGTTGCATGGGTCACCCGAGTCGACTGTAAATCTACTGTAGGGTCGGTAAGCTTACCTAGACCCCTAATTGACTGAAATGACTGTATGACTATTATATATATATGCATGTTATTGAACATGATGAAATTCTATTGATCTAATATTGTATGTACTGTTACCATGAGATAGTATGTCATAACTGTATATTGCATTGCATTGGGTTGGGGGTTGATGTTAATCGGAGAAAGTGTACTGAAAGGCTTCAAGCCTAACTTATTGGCAGCTTAGCTGCAAACTATTGTCTAGTGCAGCTAACGATACTATTTAGAGTGTAGGGATGGGCGGGTTGATTATATCTCCACATGGAGTGTAGGGTTGGACGGAGATGGTGTGTAGAGGATGGCTGGGTAGGATTCTGTGACTGCATATCTGTTACTGTTATTGTTATTGTGAGGGGCTAATGCCCTACTATTTGACCTCTTCTGTACTGAAATGGGCTAAGGCCCAAACTGATACTGCTACTGAAAAAGGGCTTAGACCCAAACCGTGATTAATTGCATACTGTATGTTTTTCGTTATGGTGATTACACACTGAATTTATGTAAACTCACCCCTTCTGTCTAATCTGTACAAGTAACCCCTAGAGTTAGGCGGATCGGTGCGGCGGAGGACTCAGCGGTGGCCACACGACCTCTTAACACTGTTTCGTACTTACTTATGATTTTAAATTTTATTTGGGTATTTTATTGTAAATATGGTCTCTATGGATTTTTATTTTAGTTTGGGATTTTTATTGGTTATGGTTTATAACTATTAGTATTAGGATATCTCGAGTTTTTAAAAGAAACAAACGTTTTAACAAAATACTCACAAATACGTCTAAAAGCTTTCGTATTGAATAAACATTTTGAAAACTTTCGAATGATTAAATAACATGATTTTAGAATTAATAAGAAATAATAAAGAGTTTCTAAACGGGATTTATTTTAAGCAAAGTTACGGTTTTCAAACACATTACCATGTGACATCGCCTGATCCAGCCATGACGTCCAGGCCGGGTTTGGGGTGTTACATTTAGTGGCAATAGAGCTAGGTTGCAAAACTCGGCTACGGATTTGGATTTTAAGACTTGATTTCCAAAAAAAAAATTGATTTTTAAGTGATTTGAAATGTTTCTATTGAATATGTGGTACACCGAGTTCCTGGTGCCGATCCTATAAGTTCACTGAAACTGTTATGTGTGTTAAACCGAAAATACTATGAATTGTATATACTGAGACTACTGTAGGTAGTATAATGTACTAAAAACACTTTAGTTAATGTACACTAAAAGCTGTAGTGAGACTGCGATTTACGAAAATGAACACTGAATTATCGATACTGATTTACATAAAACTTTGCTAATAAATAACTGAAACTTTAAACTGATACATAAAACTGTTAATATAGATAAAATATGGTTAAATAATGAGCACAAGAGGTACCGCAGACAAGGTACAAAAGGCCCTGGTAGAGGCCGTAGAAGGGCTCCAGCTGAGTCCTCTTCACTGGGCGGTATGCCAAATTTAGACACTAGTGAGACCCCGGTGTCGCCTGTCACAGAGACTGGGACTGGGACTCATGACCGTATAGTTGGGGATGACGTACTGTCCCAAGCCATGTTAAGGATTCTGGAGAGGGTCGCTGGGCCCAATACTGAGCTAGAGGCCAAAGGTCGGTTACGGAACTACTCCGGTCTAATAGAGCTGAGATAATCAGGGGTGTCGCTGGGGTTGCCCCTAATGTGGATGAGTACTAGATTGAGGACATAGAGAGGATCATGGATGATATGGAATGCACCCCAGTGTCACTACTATGTGATGAAGCTTACCAGTGGTGACTTACTATTAAGAAGGGCACTCAGCCCGAACGACTGACCTGGGAGTTCTTCAAGTCCGCCTTTCAGGGGAAATATATGGGGGCCAATTATGTGGATGCCCGTAGGAGAGAGTTCTTAAATCTGACTCAGGGAGATAGATCAGTGGCCAAGTAGGAGGCTGAATTTCTGATACTGAGCTTCTATGCGCGAGGTATGGTGGCGACTGAGTATGAACGATGTGTTCGCTTTGAGGATGGCCTCAGGAATAACCTGAGAGTTCTGATAGCTCCACAGAGGGAGCGAGACTTTTCTGTACTGGTTGATAAGGTGAAGATCACCGAGGAAGTGAAGCGCCCTGAGTGCTAGAGCCGAGAAAGAGGTAGGAGCAAGAGGGATTCAGAGCCCTCGAGTTCCATTCAGAGGCTTATGAAAAAGGCCAGAGTTGATGGGCCGATCAGAGTTGCGACTTCTATTGCTGCTACTAGATAGCTGTCGTGTACTGACTGTGGTAGACACCATCAGGGCGAGTGTTGGAAAAGAACTGGGGCTTGCTTGAGGTGTGGTTCATTGGAGCACCATATTAGAGAGTGTCTGCGGAGGCCTGATCAGATGCAAGCTCAGAGTACTGGTACTGCACCACCACCAAGAGCAATTCAGCAGCCACCGAGAGGCTGTGGTCAGGCTAGAGGTGGTAATGAGTTGGGTCGTGGTCAGAGAGCACCAGGCAGAGGTGCTGGTCATACTGAGGTGAGGCAGCCAACTCTAATTTATGCTGCACGTCGCCAAGAGGGTGGAGATGCTCGGGGCGTCATCACGAGTACGTTATTTATTTACGATGTACCTTATACTGCACTGATAGATATAGCATCTACTCACTCCTATATATCATGTACTATGACTAAAAACTTGGGTATCTTGGTTGAGAGCACTACGAGTGAGGTTATTGTACTGAGTCCACTGGGGTAGTCGATAAGGGTAAATAAATTATTTAGAGATGTCCCTTTAGAGGTCCAAGAGGCTACCTTTCTGGCTGATCTGATGGAACCTCCTTTTGGAGAGTTTGATCTGATACTAGAATGGACTGGTTGGTCAAGCACAAAGTAAGCTTGGATTGTGCTACAAAAAGGGTTGTACTAAGAACTAAGGAGGACAGTGAGGTAGTCGTAATTGGGGAACATCAAAACTATTTGTTGAATGTAATTTCTGCACTAATGATGGAAAAGTTGTTTCGTATGGGATGTGAGGCGTACCTAGCCTACATTAGTGTTTCATATTCTGGGAATTCATTGCTTAAAAATATCAGAACGGTAAAGGACTTTCTGGACATATTTTCTGAGGAGCTACCTGGATTACCTCCGAGTCGTGAAGTAGAGTTTGGGATTGAGCTCTTTCCTGGAACAGCTCCGGTGTCCATATCTCCCTATAGAATGGCACCGAAGGAGCTTGTGGAGCTTAAGGCTCAGATTCAAGAGCTCCTAGATCGTGGGTTCATCTGCCCTAGTGTGTCCTCGTGAGGAGCACTGATTCTGTTTGTAAAGAAAAAGATGGATCCATGCGTATGTGTATCGACTATCAGCAACTAAACAAGTTGACCATTAAGAATAAGTACTCTCTATTGAGGATAGATGATCTGTTTGATCAGTTCCGAGGAGCTTCAGTTTTCTCCAAATTGACCTTCGATCAAGGTATCACCAGTTGAGAGTTAAAGAGGCTGACGTGCATAAGACGGCGTTTAGGACTCGCTATGGTCACTACGAATTCCTAGTAATGCCATTTGGACTGACTAATGCACCAGCGGCTTTCATGGATCTGATGAATCGAGTGTTCCAGCCCTATCTAGATCGATTTGTAGTGGGATTTATTGAAGACATACTAGTGTATTTGAGGACTGAGGATGAAAATGACGAACACCTTAGAGTGGTTCTGTAGATTTTGCGAGAGAAACAACTGTAACCAAGTTCAGTAAATGTGAGTTCTGGTTACGAGAAGTAACATTTCTGGGCTATGTGGTTTTTGCGGAGGGAGTTAGGGTCTATCCTCGAAAGATTGAGGCGGTGGTGGATTGGAAACAGCCTAACACTGTATCTGAGATTCGTAGTTTTTAGAGACTGGCAGGGTTTTATCAATGATTTGTAGAGGGCTTTTCACTGATTGCAGCACCCTTGACTAAGCCGCTATGTAAGGGTGTGCCATTTAACTGGACTGATGCGCAGCAAGAGAGCTTTGAGAAGCTCAAGACTGTACTGACTAAGGCCCCTGTTCTGATACAACCAGAGTCTGGAAAAGAGTCCACTGTTTACAGTGATGCATCACATGTCTGTTTGGGATGTGTGTTGATGCAAGAGGGAAACATTGTAGCGTATGCTTCTCGTCAACTTAAGACTCATGAGGTGAATTATCTGATGCATAACTTGGAGTTGGCTGTAGTGGTATTCGCATTGAATATCTGGAAGCATTATTTGTATGGTGATAAGTGTATCATCTACACTAATCACAAAAGCCTCAAGTACCTCCTTAATTAGAAGGAGCTAAATCTTAGGCAGCGTAGATGGATTGAGCTGCTTAAGGACTACGACTATACTAACCACCCTGGTAAGGCCAATGTGGTGGTAGACGCACTGAGTCGTAAGGTTATGACTGATTTGAGGGCAATGTTTTCTAGCTTTAGTTTATTTGATGATGGTAGTCTGTTGGTCGAACTTCAGGTGAAATCGATGTGGATTGAACAAAATAAAGGTAAGCAGTTAGAGGACGAGTCTTTGGGTCTTTGCTTCCGACAGCTTGAGAGTGGGAATACTGTGGATTTGGACTGAATAGTGAAGGGGTAATCTGTTTCTGTGGGAGAATCTGTGTACTGAATGATACCGAGTTGAGGCAATCTATACTGAGGGAGGTGCATAGTAGCCCTTATGCTATGCATCCTAGCGAAAATAAGATGTACCGAGACTTTCGTTAGTTATATTGGTGGCCAGCTCTTAAGTGAGAGGTTATCGAGTTTGTGGCTAAATGTCTGACATGCCAGTAGGTTAAGGCTGAGCATCAGTTACCTTCGAGTTTACTGCAGCTGATTAAAATTCCTCTATGGAAGTGTGAGCTCGTAACTATGGAATTCATTAGTGGGTTGCCTCTAACACCCACTAAGAAGGATTCAGTATGGGTCATCATGGATCGATTGTCCAAGTCCACCCACATCATACCGGTTCGTACTGTTTATTCACTACAAAAGCTGGATAAACTGTATATTTCTGAGATAGTGAGACTGCATGGGGTACCGGCTTCGATCATCTCTGATAGGAATCCTCGCTTCACGTCTCAGTTCTGGAAAAAGCTACATGAGGCTCTGGGTTCAAGGTTGGTCTTCAGTACTGCTTTGCATCCTTAGACAGATGGTCAATCTAATAGGGTGATTCAGATACTAGAGGATATGTTGAGAAGCTGTGTGATTGACTTTCGAGGCAGTTGGGAGAAGTATTTATCGTTGGTAGAGTTCACTCACAATAATGTTACCAGTCTAGTATACATATCGCACCTCACGAGGCACTTTATGGTCGTAAGTTACGCACTCCTTTTTGCTGGACTGAGTTGGGCGAGCGGCGAGTTCTGGGTCCTAAACTGGTTTCTAATACTAATGATAAAGTTAGACTGATTTGGGACCAATTGAAGGTGAAATCTGATAGACAAAAGTCTTATGTGAACTTGAAGCGATGCAAATCGAGTATTCTGTGGAAGACTTTGTTTTTCTCAAGGTCTCACCATGGAAGAAGGTACTGAGGTTTGGTCGCAAGGGCAAGTTGAGCTTTAGGTTTATTGGGCCTTACCGCATTCTGAAACGAGTGGGACCAGTTGCTTACCAGTTGGAGCTACCTCTAGAGTTGACTGGATCCATGATGTATTCCATGTCTCGATGCTGAGGCGCTACCATTTTGATCCCACACATATTGTTCCTGTTGAGAAGATTGAGGTTAGGCCAGATCTGACTTTCGAAGAGGAGCCAGTTTAGATATTATATCACAACGTAAATATTTTAAGGAGAGAATCCATCTCCATGGTTAAGGTTCTATGGTGTAATTATAGCACTGAGGAGGCCACGTGGGAGCCTGAAGATGTGATGCGTCAGCAATATATATTTATGATTTTGTATTAATTGATAACTGTGTATCTGCCTCAGTGGTTAAGTGTTCTGGGAGTGTCTGAGAAGTCTTGGGTTTAAGCCTTGACTTGGGCAAAATTTTTGTTTTATGTGAATTAAGCCCTATCTCTGGACAGTAGACTTTTATTTAATTATTTGTAAAAACATGTCAAAATGGGCCTGCTGGTCTGGTGGTTAAGTGGAGTGTCAATATGCTGGTGGACTTGAGTTCAAATCCCTGTGCGTGCAAGGGAGTTGGTTTTTTTTACTTACCGTGTACGAGTTTGAAGTGTGGTAAAATACTGAGTGTTTGAGGTGTGTGGGGAAGTAGTGGACTGTTTTTGAGTGTTTGAGGGGTGTGGGGAAGTGTGGGAGCAAATTTAGGGATAAGTGGTAGAAAATTACGGGATTGTGGGGGAGAATATCCAAAAACTGATCATTTTCTTTTCTTTTTCGACAAAAAAGTCAGTTTTCTCTCCATCTTGCTAACGATTTCTCTCCCCCATCTCTACCATTTTCATTCCTCAATTCTTTCCCTTGCTGCCAAATTCTGCTTCTCTTCCCCCACACTTGACGTTTCTTTTTGCTTTTTTTTTCCTCAATTGTTTTTTTTGTGGCAACCTTCGTTTCCGTCTGTACGGTAAGTGAAAGAAGGTGGATTTGGTTTTCTTCTCAATTTTTGGTTCTCCCTTCTTACTGGAAACCTCTTAACGTTTCTCCTATTCCTTCCTTAGCCGAACCTTCGCCTTGCTTCTTCCCTTTTTCTAGTTTTTTTTATCTTTTACTTTCTTCCTGCGCATCGTCCTCTCCACTCTTTCGGTAAGTTGAGTTCTGTTTAAACTTTTAACTAGGATGTGGACAAGTGTTTATATGGATTCTTTTGGTGGTTAAGAGTTTATCGAAAGGCTGTTGATCACTCGTCAACATTCTCAAGACGGGGAATTCTTGCTACTCGATATAAGGTGATGGCTTATCGCTTGAAAAATAATTACCGTGTTTCGGGATTTAGAGGAATTCGATGGTTTAATCGATTAATCAATTGTATATTGCCGATATTAGGTACCGGGAGTACTCGGGAGTTTTAGACCTTCAAGATCAAAGTAGGTGTGTGTAACCACAACAATGAAAACAGAAACTGGAGAAAAGCCAAAAATAGTGCTGTCAACGCCACACGGACGTATGGCCGTTTATGTGGTAGGCTGTATGAAGGAACACAGGCGTGTGATCGATGAGGCAGGCCGTGTGCGACACACGGGCCAAACTGAATTAGGCCGTATGGCCAACACGAGTAAACCACACGGGCGTGTGGGATTTTTGGGCCAGGCCGTGTGATCCACATAGCCAAGGCCATTTTGGGCCGTATGGGCCACACGGGCAGACAGCATGGGCCTGTCAGCCCATTTTCACTGCTTTGTTGCTAAGGTTGCACGGGTCACCCGAGTTGACTGTGAACCTACTGTAGGGTCAGTAAGCTTACCTAGACCCTTAATTGAATGAAATGAATGTATGACTGATATATATATATATATATATATATATATGCATGTTATTGAGCATGATGAGATTCTACTGATCTATTGTTGTATGTACTGTTACCATGAGATAGCATGTCATAACTGTATATTGCATTGCATTGGTTTGGGGGTTGATGTTAATCGGAGAAAGTGTACTGAAAGGCTTTGAGCCTAACTTACTGGCAGCTCAGCTGCAAATTACTGTCTAGTGCCGCTTACAGTACTATTTGGAGTATAAGGATGGGTGGGTTGATTATATCCCAACATGGAGTGTAGGGTTGGACGGAGATGGTGTGTAGAGGCTGGCTGGGTAGGATTCTGTGACTGCATATTTGTTACTGTCATTGTTATTGTGAGGGGCTAATGCCCTACTACACGACTTCTTCTGTACTTAAATGGGCTAAGGCCAAAACTGATACTGTTACTAAAAAGGGGCTTAGATCCAAACTGTGATTAATTGCATATTGTCTGTTTATCCTTATAGGGATTACACACTAAGTTTATGTAAACTCACCCCTTCCGTCTAATCTATACAGGTAACCCCCAAACTTAGGCGGATCGGTACGGCGGAGGACTCAGCGGTGGCCACACGACCTTTTGACATTGTTTCGTATTTACTTATGATTTTAAATTTTATTTGGGTATTTTATTGTAAATATGGCCTCTGTGGATTTTTATTTTAGTTTGGGATTTTTATTGGTTATGGTTTATAACTGCTAGTATCAAGATATCTCGGGTTTTCAAAAGAAGCAAACGTTTTAACAAAATACTCACAAATACGCAAACTATTCTAAAAGCTTCCGCATTGAATAAACGTTTTGAAAACTTTCGAGTGATTAAATAACACGATTTTAAAATTAATAAGTAATAATAAAAAGTTTCTAAACGAGAATTATTTTAAGCAAAGTTATGGTTTTCAAACACACTACCATGTGACATCGCCTGACCCGGCCATGATGTCCAGGGCAGGTTTGGGGTGTTACATTTAGTCCCTTTAAATTATGCAATCTTCAATTTCATCTTCAAATTGTTATTTTATTTATTTATTCATTTATTTATATTATTATGGTATTAATCCTGTCATAATTATTGATATTGTCATTGATTGATGTCATTGTTACTATTATAGTTGTATTATTATTATTGTTTACTAGCATGATTACTATTATTTTTTTTCTTTTATTATTATTTTACTATATTATCATTTTGTTTTTTTACCCTCATAGTTATTTTATTTTTATTTCTGCCATCACCACATTATATCTCATGCTTAAATATATTTGTTCATTTTCGCACCATATTCAAATAAATTAATCGCGTATCGTATTATATGTTGTATTCATTCTCATGTAACACGTAAGAAGTAATTAGACCCGAGGCGATGTTCGTTATTTTGGAGATTCAAGGAGTCATGCCTCTAACTTACAGAGTATGACTTCCTTCTAGAACCAAAATGACTAAATATCCTTTAAAATTAAAAACACATATGATTTAGGTAATAATTAAATGATGAATATCTTTATTTTTAGGGATTTGGGATTTTGTGCCCTAACTTATGGGACACGACCTTTCTTTCTCGATTGACTCGAAATAAGAGAATATTCTTCATAAGATCCAATTTAGATAGTAATATTTTAGTATCGTCACCAAATAAAACCATTTACATGCATAAAAGGGTCGTTTCTTTTATCCTTATCAAATTCTTAATTAATCACACTAAGACATCAAGTAATCAACTAGGTATCAATTTTGGGTGTTATAAGGGTGTTAATCCTTCCTCATATGTAACTGACTCCCGAACCACATCCTAGATTTTGTAAACTGAAAATTATCATTTTCAGTAATTTTAACCTTTTATTAAAATGATTAAACTTCGAGGTGATCCAATCACACCTAATAAAAAGGATTGGTGACGACTCCAACTTCGTTTTAAAATAGAAAGTTGAGTTCCAAAAAGGTTTCGATAGGGTAATTTTGCAATTTCTCTAAGCTCAGAGAAACATCGCAATGTCGATAACTTCTCTGTGAATAAGCTGGATGGTTTGGTCAACAACCTGAGTGCGGACAATGTCATTTTCTTCAATGATGACAAAGTACCTCCAGGGGGTATGGGATCAAAAAAAGCTCTGTATATCACTACTTATTGTAAGGGATATACATTGCCTGAAGTATTCATTGACAATGGGTTTGCCCTGAATGTTCTACCTCTGTCCACACTAAATAGGTTACCAGTTGATAGCTCTCACATGAAGACATGCCATAACATAGAAAGGGCATTTGATGGCATAGAAAGGAAAGTGATAGGGAGGATTGAAATATCGCTCCTAATAGGTCCAAATACATATAAGGTGGATTTTCTAGTAATGGACATCAAGCCAACCTATAATTGTTTATTGAGAAGGCTTTGGATTCATTCAGCAGGAGTAGTGCGCCATCGCTGCATCAAAAGTTGAAGTTGGTAATAGAGGGTCGGTTGGTCACGATAAACATCGAAGAGGACATCATTGCATTAGTGAATAGTAACGTGCCCTATATAGGGGCAAATGAAGAAGTTGTAGAATAATCCTTTTGATTATTGGAATTCATAAATGTAACTTTTATTGCTAAAGGAAGCAAGATCCCCACGCCAAAAGTATCCAAAACCACAACGATGGGTCTGCAATTGATGGTCAGGAAGGGAGCTTTGCCAGGAAGAGGACTTGGGAAATATCTCCAAGGAAGGGTTAATGCACCAATGATGATTGTTAAACAAGATCGTTTTGGCTTTTCGTAAAGCTAGATGCAAGACAGAAGAGGAAGGAACTGGAAAAGAAGTAGGAGAGGAGGAAGGCGTGACTGACTGGGGAAGAGATCAAATGGGAGCTGATGATTTTTCCCATATATCTGAAACATTCGTGTCAGGAGAGGTCATCTACCCTGAACAAAATATGATAGAGAAAGAGAGCCTGATAATTAAGACTGTGGAAGAAATGTTGGGAAATTTAAACATCAACGTCATATCTAAAAAAGGAGCTGAGGAAGAGAATCTATCAAAAATTCGTCTCTACACCCTCGAAAGTGTTCTGAACAACTGGACTGTATATGATTTCCCTGTAGTTTTTAGGACTATTTTAGAGTAATGTTAAAAACATACCTATTGCTCTAAAGCTTGGGAGCAATAGGGATCCTTTTGTGAAAAGGCGCATGTCCACTATTTTTATTTCAATGAAAATAATGCATCTTTATGTCCCACTTGAAAAATATTCTACTATTTTTTTCAGTTCATTCATACTCATACCACACAATTAATCATTCTTAAATTCATTTGTTCCTTGGGTCTCTTTTTATTCTTATAATAGGTCTCCGAATATTAATGATATGAGCGACGCTGCTGCTGACTCAGAACCTCCTTTTGAGTAGGATATGTGCCTAGAAGAACCTCAGGACTTTGAAGATGATCAAGATTGTAACTTGTCTCATAATCTACTAAGGATGGTAGAGCAAGATAAGAAACAGATATTACCTCACAAAGAGTCGGTGGAAATTTTAAGCTTAGGGGATGAACAAGAAAAGAAAGAGGTGGAAATTAAAACTTGCATCACTACAAAAACAAGGTGAGACCTCGTTGAGTTACTTTGAGAATTCAAAGATGTCTTCACATAGTCGTATCAAGACATGCCTAGTCTAAGTATTGATGTCTTGGTACATAGGCTTCCCATAAAGGAAGAATGCAAGCTGATTCAGTAGAAACTTCGAAGGATGAGTCCTAACGTACTGTTGAAAATAAAATAGGAGGTCAAGAAATAGTTTGACGCTAGTTTCCTATAGGTTGTCAAATATTTGGAGTGGGTAGCCAATATAGTCCTCGTCCCTAAGAAATATGGAAAAGTGTGAATGTGTGTAGATTGTCAAGATTTCGACAAGGCCAGCTCGAAGAACAATTTTCCGTTGCCCCACATTGATACCTTAGTGGACAACACGGTAAGACATTCACTATTCTCCTTCATGGATGGTTTCTCCGAATATAACCAGATAAAAACGCATCCTGATGATATGGAGAAAACCACATTCGTAATAATGTGGGGGATGTTTTGTTATAAAGTGATGCCGTTTTGACTAAAAAATGCAGGAGCAACATATCAAAGAGCCATGGTGACTTTGTTTCATGATATGATGCACAAAGAAATTGAGATTTATGTTGATGTTATGATATGATCGAAAAATCCTGAATGGAGAGAGAGTGTGTAAAAGTATTGAGGAAATTGTGCTTAAGGTTGAGGAAATTCTAGTTAAAGCTGAACCCAACAAAATGCACTTTTAGGGCCAAATCGGGCAAATTGCTGGGATTTGTAGTCAGCGAGAAGGGAATTGAGATTGATCCGGATAAATTTAATGTCATACAAGAGTTACCACCATCGTGTACCCAAAAAGAAGTTTGGGGTTTCTTAGGGAAATTAAATTACATTGCCCGGTTCATTTCACAATTGACCGAGGAATGTGACCCCATATTTTGTCTCCTGAAGAAGCATAATCCAAGTGTATGGGATGATAAATGCCACGAGACCTTCGACAAGGTAACATATTATTTGTTCAACACCTAAGTGCTAATGCCATTTAGCACAAACAAACCATTAATACTATACTTGGCAGTATTTGGAAATTTTATGGGATGCATATTAGGCGAACATTATGAGCCAGGGAGGAAAGAAAGAGCAATCTATTACCTCAGCAAGAATTTTACTGAAAGCAAGACAAGATATTCGTCAATCGAGAAGCTATGGTGCACCTTAATCTGGACCACCCGGAGGTTATGACAATACATGTTGTACCATACGACTTGGCTCATCTCAAAAATGGATCCTCTAAAATATATGATGGAGTCAACTGCGTTGAAAGGAAGAATGGCTTGATGGCAAATCCTGCTCTCTGAGTTCAACATAATTTATGTAAACTAGAAGGCAATAAAGGGAAGTGCGATAGCAAATTTCCTGGCTAGTAAAGCTTTAGATGATTATGAGCCGTTAAATTTTGATTTCCCAAATGAAGATCTAATGTATGTTGTAGCCACTAAATAAGGTGCTACAAGAGAATCTCCCTAGAAACTGAATTTTGATGGCACCTCAAACCCCATGGGTAACAGAGTTGAGCCGGTCTTGGTATCTCCAGACAAATATCATTATCCTCTCACCAGTAAACTAGATTTCAATTGTACTAATCATGGGTATTAGTACCACTATAAAACGTAAGATCAAAGTGCTGAAAGTATATGGAGATTCTGCAGTAGTAATCTATCAACTCAGAGGTGAATGGGAGACAAGAGATTCCAAGCTGATTGATTATCGAAGTCTAGTTCTCAAGTTAATTAAAGAGTTTGATGACATCACATTCTATTACCTCCCGTGAGATGACAATCATATGGCCGATGCCTTGGCTACCTTAGTCTCCATGATTAAAGTGAACAAACAAGATGACTTAAAACCAATCCAGATGAGCATCTGTGAGGCCCTGGCCTATTTTTACAACATCAAGGAAGAAGAAAGGGATGATTACCCTTGGGACCATCACACATTGCAATATGTAAAGAACCGTAAGTACCCTACGGAAGCAACAACGAATGATAAAAGGACGTTAAGAAGGATGGCTAATGAGTATGTCTTAGATGAAGAGATCCTATACAAAAGAAGAAAGGATCAGGTGTTATTAAGATGTGTGGACACTATTGAGGCCAAAAAAATCCTAGAGGAAGTCCATGAGGGCGTTTGCGAAGCACATGCCAATGGTTTTACAATTGCCAGGAAAATCATGAGATTCAAATATTATTGGTCCACTATGGAAGGAGATTGTATCAATTATGCCAAAAGGTGTCATAAATGCCAAATTTATGGGGACAAAATTCATGTGCCTCATTTACCTCTTCATGTTATGACTTTTCCATGGCCTTTCTTTGTGTGGGGCATGGATGTCATTGGGATAATCTCGCCAAAGGCTTCCAATGGGAATTAATTCATCTTCATGGTCATCGATTACTTCACAAAGTGGGTAGAAGTCACTTCTTATGCTAATGTCACGAAATCGACAGTTAGCAAATTCTTGAAGAAAGAGATTATATGTCAGTATGGAATGCCAAAAAGGATGATATCTAAAAATGTATTGAATTTAAACAACAACACGATAGTAAAGGTCTACAGCTAATTCAAGATCTATCATCACAACTCGACACCATATCGCCCAAAAAAGAATGGTGCAGATGAGGCATCCAATAAGAACATGAAGAGGATTGTGGGGAAAATGATAGAGACTTATAAAGATAGGCATAAGAAATTACCATTTTCCCTCTATGCTTATCGAACGTCTGTTAGAACCTCCATGGGGGCAATACCTTTTTCTTTGGTTTATGGAATGGAGACAGTTTTACCCTTTGAGGTCGAGATTTCTTCGCTCTGAATTTTATCAAAATTGAATTTAGATGAATCATAGTGGATCCAGTCCAGATATGATCAGTTAAACTTGATTGAAGAAAAGAGGCTGAGAGCTATCCGTCATGGTCAGATGTACCAAAAAACGAATGATACGAGCTTATTACAAAAAATGTCTGCCCTAGAAAATTCCGTGAGGGCGATCTAGTTTTGAAAAGGATTCTTCCCATACAAAAAGACTTCAGAGGAAAATGGATGCCAAATTGGGAAGGACCTTATGTGGTAAAGAAATCCTTTTCTAGAAGAGTATTGATTCTGTAACACCCCTCACTCGTATTCAACGCCGGAATAGAGTTACCGAGTATTACCAGACTTATAATACTTTAAACATACATTTCATATACAATTTATCAATTCAAATACATTACAGTCAATACCTATCATAATATCTCTCATAAGAGCCTACGAGGCCCTAACCATGCTTTGGGAGTGGTTCGAGACTAAACTAATAATTCAAGTAACTTTTATAAAACTTTGAAAATTTTTCTCAAAACAGGGGACGCACGCCCGTGTCACAAGCCTTGTGGACATTCGAAATGGAAGCACATGGTCATGTCTAGCCCCTGTGCCCTTCCAAAAGGCCACACACGCCCGTGTGCCAGGCCGTGCCAAACCTATAGGGTATACTGACTTATGCAACACGGCCAAGTCACACGCCCGTGTGCTAGGCCGTGTGCAAATTAGGGGTATACTGACTTATACCATACGACCGATCATACGCCTATGTGTGAGTCCGTGTGGAGCATGCCGGCTTAATTTCAATTTCAACACCAGGGGACACACAACCGTGAAACATGACCGTGTGTCACACACAGCTGAGACACACGCCCGTGTCTCTGCCCGTGTGGACAAAAATAGGCTATTTACCAAGCCAATTTGCCACCCACAATCTCATGTACCTAAACAAACTAAATGGCACAAATTCATAGCATTATTGAACATCCAGTTTAGCCACATTCAAGACAATTTCATACCATTTACAATACTAATAACCAATATGCTTATACCTCAAATTTTACTCAACTGAAACATACCAAAATATATATACCAATCATCTAGTTAAACCTTTATTTAACATACATCATTTTTCACCAATTCACAAGCATGATACCAATTCCACAAACCTCATATTATAGGTCATTCACATATCCATCTATGAACTCAAATATCAATCATATTTGCACATATAAGCACATAACCAAATCCACTAAATTAAGCCAAATCTCATGGTTATATTTACAAACCAAAACATATACATTTACAAGTCATTATAAATAACCAAAACCATTATCAATCTATAATCAAAATGACTCAAAATGCCTATACATGCCATATACTTAAAATACCAAAGTTCAAACGTACCAAGTGATAGGTGGTAGTATAAAACGATCCCCGAATCCGAGCTAGCTTTGAAATCACTATAAAACACAAAGAAATACACAAAGTAAGTTTTATAGCTTAGTAAGCTCGTATGAATTAAACTTGACAAATCATAAATCAACAAATCAGCAAATTTGAACTATATAATATATAATTCATAATAACAAACAAACCTTCCATATATTTAATCATATGCTTATATGCAAATTCATAACTTCTTCTATTTGAAGCTCATACTTTCCATGTACACACCTATACAAATTTGTAACGAGTTCATACCTATTCGGAATACTGTCGAATACTCGATATCTCGCACATTAAGTGCCAATACATAGCCGAAGCTATTTTAATCTCACACACTAAGTACCATACATAGCCGAAGCTATTTTGATCTCACACATTAAGTGCCATACATAGCCAAAGCTATTTCGATCTCACACACTAAGTGTCATACATAGCCGAAGTTATCTCGATCTCGCACACTAAGTGCCATACATAGCCGAAGCTAATTCGATCTCGCACACTAAGTGCCATACATAACCGAATTGTCGTCAAACAAGATTGTAGTCTCATATATACAATTTATGCAATATCAAAGCATTTAAAGCGTAAATAGAACAATGCTTATTACATACGAACTTACCTCAGATGTGAAAACGACGATTCGACCGACTAATTCGATATCTTGTTCTTTCCTCGATCTAAGTCCGTATTCTTCTTTTCTTGATCTATATAATATCAAATTTAGCTCATTTAATCATCCATTTATTCAATTCAATCCAAAATATACTTTAGGGCACATTTACACTTTTTCCCTTAATATTTCACATTTTTCACAATTTAGTCCTTATTTCATAAAATTAAAAATTAATGAAATTCAAAATAAACCCATGTAGATGAATTACCATTATTCCACCTAGCAGCCCATATTTTTCATTTATTTCACATTTTAACAACTAACTTTACACATTTCTCAATTTAATCCCTATTTTGCATTTTCACTAAAAATCTCTTTACAAAACTTGTTTAACTATCAACAAGCATTCAAAATCTATCATCAATCATCAAAACTCATACATATTCATCAATGGCATCTTTCAAAATCTTTAACAGTTTTGCAAAATAGTCCCTAAGCTAGCTAGTACTAGATGCAACGAGAACAAAAACATAAAAATCATTAAAAGCCGAACAAAAACGGACTTACAATTGCACCTTGAAGTAGCCGAAAATTTTAAACCCTAGAATAGTCAGTACGTACCGGAATGAAATATCCTAATTTCGTTAATCGATCAATGACAACCCAAATAGCATCTCTCCTTTTCAGAGATAAAGGTAATCCCTATACGAAATCCATCGTAACTCTGTCCCATTTCCACTCTGGTATCATCACAAGATGAAGTAAACCCTATGCTACTTGATGTTCAGCTTTGACTTGCTGACACACTAAACATTTCGCTACAAATTCAGAAATGTCTCGTTTCATACCTGACAACCAATACAGTTGTTTCAAATCATTGTACATTTTAGTACTTCCAGGATGAACGGATAAACAACCACTATATGCCTCGTGTAAAATTTTCTGGATTAACTCTGGATTCTTCGGTACAGAGATTCTATCTCGGAACATCAAACAATCATCGGATCCAATTTGGTACTCTGAATCACTAGTCAACTCGCATTGCACTCTTTTAGCTTGTAAATCATTATCACATTTCTGAGCTTCACAAATTTGCTAAAGAAATACTGGTTTAGCTTTTAACTCAGCTAAAATCAAACCATTATCAGATAATGTCAACTGTGTATTCATTACTCTCAAAGAAAACAACGATTTTCTACTCAAAGCATTTGCGACTACATTTTCTTTTCCCGGGTGATAATCAATCACTAACTCATAATCTTTTAATAACTTGAGTCATCTCCGCTGTCACAAATTCAAATATTTCTGAGTCATAATATACTTTAAGCTCTTATGGTCAGTGAAGGTGTGGCATTTTTCACCGTACAAATGATGACGCCAAATTTTCAATGCAAAAACTATAGCGGCCAACTCTAAATCGTGCGTCGGGTAGTTCTTTTCATGCAGATTCAACTGTCTGGAGGCATAAGCTATAACTTTTCCCTCTTGCATCAACACGCAACCCAAACCGTTCAATGACACGTCGCTGTAAATCACAAATTCTTTACCCGATTCTAGTTGAACCAACACTGGTGCCTCAGTTAACAATGCTTTTAATTGATCGAAACTTTGTTGACATTTCTCGAACCATTCAAACTTGACATCTTTCTATAACATTATGGTCATCGGTGTAGCAATCATTGAGAACCGTTTTACAAAACGTTGATAGTAACCAGCTAATCCGAAAAAGCTTCTGACCTCGGATACATTTCTAGGTGGTTTCCAGTCAATAACTGCAGAAATCTTGCTCGGATCAACTCTTATACCTTCCGCAAAAATAATATGCCCTAAAAATCCAACTTTCCGGAGCCAAAACTCATATTTGCTAAATTTAGCATAAAATTGCTTATCTCTCAAGGTCTGTAACACAATCCTCAAATGCTCGGCATGCTCAGACTCATCTCGATAATAGATCAGAATGTCGTCAATGAACATAACAACAAATTTTTCTAAATACGGTTTAAAGATTCGATTAGTCAAATTTATAAAAATGGCAAGAGCATTAGTTAGTCCAACAGGAATAACAAGGAATTCATAGTGTCCGTACCTCGTTCTGAACACAATTTTCGGCACATCTGAGTCTTTAACTCGCAACTGATAATAGTCAGATCTCAAGTCAATCTTTGAAAACACGGTAGCACCTTTCAATCGGTCAAACAAATCATCTATTCTCGGCAACAGATACTTATTCTTTACTGTGACCTTGTTGAGCTGACGATAACCAATACACATTCTTATTGACCCATCTTTCTTCTTAACAAACAATACTGGTGCTGTAACATCCCGAAATAAGGCCTAAACGGAACAGTGGTTTCGGGACCACAAATCTGATGTTGAGAAATTTATTTTATTTATATTTTTATGTTCTACAATTTCACGGAATGATTTCGTGGAAATCTCATTCGAAAGTTTTGACGTTTGGGCACTCAATTTAGTCAAAAGGACTAAATTGTAAAAAGTGCAAAAGTTGAGTTCTACATGTTAGAGGTGTCCAATTGTTATGAAATTTTATACTGGAGGTCCTTAAATGATAATTAGACCATTGGTTAAGTTGGTGGACAAAAATGGACATGGATGGGTATGTTTAAAAAGAATTTTTTTAAGGGGCATTTTGGTAATTTAGTGAATTAAATGAATTAAAAATAAAATTTAAATGCCAAATATGTCCATCTTCTTCATATGGACGAAATTTACCAAGAGAAGACATGGCTAGGGTTTTCTCAACTTTCCAAGCTCATGGTAAGTCCGTTCTAGCCCCGTTTTTCAAGTTATTTACGATTTTGGAGTCCCGGTAGCTCGATTTAGCTTATGCTACCAATAATTCATGCTAGGGTTCATCTTTGGAAAATTACCCATAGGTGAAAAGTGTGTATTTTGATGTTTTATGATAGAATATGAAGGCTGAAATTATGTTAAACAACTTTTACTAAGCGGCTTTACGTGAAAACGAGTAAAACGTCATAATCGGTAAAAAATACCTAATGTTCATAAGTACATGTTAGAGTGAGAATTTGATGTTGCCATAGAAGAGAAAAATGATCATCATGTTATAAAACATAAGAATAAGGGCTGAAGTTTAATTTTCGAGTATTGGGGAAAAAGTGTAAATATGTAAAAGTTTAGGGGCAAAATTGTAATTTTTCAAAAGTTGAGTTAAGACTGTTTTGAATAGTAAATTAATTAAATAAGTGAAATGTGATGTTTTAGACCTCGAAAAAAGAGATTTGGACCTAGAATTGGAGGAAAATCGAAAATCGGGAAAGTTGGTAAAATGGTCGTTTCGGCATTCGAGGTAAGTTGGTGTGTTAATAATAATGCAATAATGTCGTAATGTATATTTGAAACCTAAATTGTGGTATTAAATTGATTTTTTTGAATTACATGTTTAGTATATTATGTTGGTGAATTGATTTAATAATATGTTTATGATAAAAGGTGACATAGGTGACATGGAAAATGGGTTGAAATATTGTGCTTAAAGGTGTTTTCTATGACTATGGTTATTATGTGAAATGGAAAGTTTATATGTAAATAATTCATTTATTTTACTTGTTCAATAATTATTTTGCTAGATATTATGGAAATCATTGGGTGATAACTATAATATGAAAATGTATGGAATGCGAAATTCTCGATTGAACCTTCGGAAAATCGAGAGATACGGACAATATGTAGCTAGGTCACACGAGTGATAAGGGAACTTCACCGTGTGCACAAGAAAGCTACGAGATGGAAAAATTTGATATGCAGCTAGGCCACATGGATGATAAGGGATTTTCACCATGTGTGCAAGAAAGCTACGGGACAATAATTTCATATGTAACCAGGTCACATGTGTAATACTGTGTGTATACCATGTGTACAAGAAAGTTACGGGTTATGAGTAGCTAGGTCACATGAGTGGTTTTTAGTGTTGGACACCATGTAGACAAGAAAGCTACGAGATGGAACGGCTAGGTCACATGGGTGATAAGGGACCTTCACCATGTGTACAAGAAAGCCGAATTATGTGTGGGTGGAGCTATGTGCTGAGACCACTGAGTATCGGGCGTTTTCCGAAGGGGTTCAACGAGATAATTTACTAATGATGATTGGTCCGATCATGTTATGAATAAGTGCAAGTGTGAATGTGACCAATTGAGAAATGTGGCAAATGTACGTATGAACAATATGCTCGATATGTAATCGGAAATTGGAAAGATTGGTATAGGCAAGTGATGAACACAACTAAAGTGAGAGAAAGCAAAATTTTACAATAAAACTGTTTTCGACAGCACAAGTGAGGTGAATTTCAAAAATCACCAAAAATGGTAGAAATTGAATTATATGTTTTATAAGACATTTATTTAAATATTATTGAGTCTATTTTTATATAAAGGAAACAGAGAAAGCAAAGGATTGGTATATTTTGAGATATTTAGATTTTTGTGAGACTGGTTCAGAGTGATTTCGAGATCCCCTGTTCTGACTTGGAAAAATCATTGAAAATTGTACAAAAATAATATTGGGACATAATTTATATGATTAGATTCCTTATTGAGTCTATTTTTATAAGAAGCAAACCATAACATCATTTGAATTCTGTACAAATATATAATTAAATTTTAGCAAAGAATGGTCGGAATTGTCGGATAGCAGAACAGGGGAGACTTTGAAGAATAAACTGTACTAATTGGCTACACCAAAAACTCTGAAAATTTTATGGTAAACAGATATGTGAGTCTAGTTTCATGGAAAATTTACAGATCTTAATTTGGAGTTCCGTAACTCCAGATATAAATAATTTAATGACTGTGACTCAAGAAAACAGCTTAACTGGAATTTGAATAAATAGGAAGAATATGAAAATAACATGTTATCACATTGCTTATTATTTTCATGCGAGCTTACTAAGCGTAAAGCTTACTCCCTCCTTTCCATTTCTTTTAGTTTTGTCGGGTCAGCTCAGCGTTGGAGATCGTCGGAGGCAGTATCACACTATCGGGTCATTATCCTTGGAGTATTGGTATGTGTATGTTAAATGTTTTCAAGTGAGTGGCATGTATAGGGACTTAGTTTTTCTATGATGATGTTGTTGTGATTAGCCAAATGTATTGGCATATAGTGATTTGTTGATTATGGCCATGAGATGTGGCTTATAATGATTTTGGCTTATAATCCTATTTGTCCATGGTATGTGTTAATGTCTTGTTATGTGGTATAAGTGATTAAATAGATGACAATGTCAAATGCATGTCTTTGAAAAGTTTTAAATTTTGGGCAAAATTTGGTAACCCGGTTTTGTATGATTGTGAATGTTGAAGTGCGGTAACGCCTCGAACCCTATTCTGGAGTTGGACACGGGTGAGGGGTGTTACATTTAGTGGTATCGGAGCTATGGTTTAGTCGGTTCTCGGACTAACATAGCAAGTGTGAGAGTCTAGCTATACATGCCACCAATATGTGATAGTGTGATGCCTTCCGACATGATTGAGGATAATCTTATTAAAAGAGAAGTACTCTTCAACCGAGCTATATCTGACCATTTAATAGTGATATTGAAGTATTTGAATAAAGTGTAGCAATGATGAGTTAAACTCAGAAAAGTAAGAATAAGAATTCGTAATGTGTATATGTTATAATGTGTGAAATGAAATTTTATACAGTAATATGCTTATTCATAATTTTTCTGACCTTCACATACTGTAGCATGCTTGACAAAAATTTATTAGTGAATGTGCTAAGTAAGTTATTCAAATTTTGTAGAATGTATGAATGAGTGCACTTGTTTGAATGAGATAATTGAAAATTTTATGTCAGGCAAATATGAATGATAAATTGTTCGAAGTGGGTCGTATAGTTATAATGACATATGTTAATAATGAAATATGTGTCATATGTATATATATGTGTGTAAGAATCGAGTTAGAGGCTGTACGACCTCACCCCCTTACCGATGAGGTGTTTATAATGGAAATTCATGAGAATCATGTTGATTAAGTTCCTAAGTGTGGAATCAAAGAGTTCAGTTATAGCATAACTATAGATATGATCAAAGACTGAGGATGGTTGAAAAATGAAGGACAGGATTAGAGAAATATCATATTGACTCAAGAATCATTTGGTTTATACAATATCATAATTAGTGAAAAATTGAACTTTGATAAATCGACTTATTCAAATAAGATACTGAAAGGAAGTATTAACTGAAATTTTTCTAAACTGATTTTCTTTAGTGAAAGAAATAATGTGGAAATTAGTGAGGGCAGAATTAGTCAGAAGAATGAGGTTTGACATGTGAAGATGTTTAAATATGACAGTCATAGTTGAGCAGTTTACGATTATCTCTTCTGGGCATTTTATGTTTTCGTATCTTTTCAGAGACAATTATGATTGCTTGTTTTCTGAGTAAAGAATCGTCAGTTTGATTGATCTATGATTGGTATTCCACTATCTTTTATTGAAATTTAATTCCATTACGTCTGAGATAAGAGTGACAGTGAACTTATATGAATGATTCTACTGTTTCTTTTGGCTATTGTTCTGTTTATATTTGTATAAAATATGTTTTATCTCTGTTATAATCGACTTTGGAACACAATGGAATTATAATTTTTCAGTGACGCACCAATGAACGGATTTGAATGTGTATATTTTCTAAAATGTAAAGTAATGGTTCATGTTTTCAAACAGTTAATATTATATTAAAAAGATCTGTTCGATTAGTAATTTAGAGATGGTTATTATTATGTTTGTATTGAAAAATTTGATGACACTGTTTGTTTAACGAGGATTGTCATATGTTTCTTGGTTTCGAGAGTCTAATATATCTGATGGCATAGCAAAATTTGAGTTTAAGACAGTGGTGATGAATTAAGCTATTGAAAGATTGTGAGTGATCATCGATTGATCTGTGGGGAGCCAAGAGAAATGCTAGTGGGTTGTTTTCGAACGTTTGATAGAATTAGCATAATAATTTCAATATGTATCGATTCTTTGTTTGACAGAATTCACTGAGTTCTATTAGGATTCAGAAGGGCCACCGAGTATCGGGCGTTTTTCGAAGGGGTTCAACGAGATAATTTACTATTGATGATTGGTGCGATCATGTTATGAATAAGTGCAAGTGTGAATGTGACCAATTGAGAAATGTGGCAAATGTATGTATGAACAATATGCTCGATATGTAATCGGAAATTGGAAAGATTGGTATAGGCAAGTGATGAACACAACTAAAGTGAGAGAAAGCAAAATTTTACAATAAAACTATTTTGGAGAGCAGCAGTAAGGTGAATTTGAAAAATCACCACAAATGGTAGAAATTGAATTATAAGTTGTATGAGACATTTATTTAAAGCTTATTGAGTCTATTTTTATATAAAAGAAATAGAGAAAGCAAAGGATTGGTATATTTCGAGATATTTTGATTTTTTTTGAGACTGGTTTAGAGTGATTTCGAGATCCCCTGTTCTGACTTGGAAAAATCATTGCAAATTGTACAAAACTAATATTGGGACACAATTTATATGATTAGATTCCGTATTGAGTCTATTTTTAGAAAAAGCAAACTAGAACATCATTTGAATTCTGTAAAAAAAAATATAATTAAATTTTAGCAAAGAATGGTCTGAATTGTCAGACAGCAGAATAGGGGAGACTTTGAAGAATAAACTGTAGTAATTGGCTAAACCAAAAATTTTGAAACTTTTATGGTAAAACGATATGTGAGTCTAGTTTCATGGAAAATTTACAGATCTTAATTTGGAGTTCCGTAACTCTAGATATAAATAATTTAATGACTGTGACTCAAGAAAACAGCTTAACTGGAATTTGAATAAATAGGAAGAATATGAAAATAACATGGTATCACATTGCTTATTATTTTCATGCGAGCTTACTAAGCGTAAAGCTTACTCCCTCCTTTCCATTTCTTTTAGTTTTGTGGGGTCAGCTCAGCGTTGGAGATCGTCGGAGGCAGTATCACACTATCGGGTCATTATCCTTGGAGTATTGGTATGTGTATGTTAAATGTTTTCAAGTGAGTGGCATGAATAGGGACTTAGTTTTTCTATGATGGATGTTGTTGTGATTAGCCAAATGTATTGGCATATAGTGATTTGTTGATTATGGCCATGAGATGTGGCTTATAATGATTTTGGCTTATAAGCCTATTTGTCCATGGTATGTGTTAATGTCTTGTTATGTGGTATAAGTGATTAAATAGATGACAATGTCAAATGCATGTATTTGAAAAGTTTTAAATTTTGGGCGAAATTTGGTAACCCGGTTTTGTATGATTGTGAATGTTAAAATGCAGTAACGCCTCGAACCCTGTTCTGGAGTTGGACACAGGTGAGGGGTGTTACAGGTGCACCCTAGGGCAAAAAACTAGGTCGTGCAAAGCCTCTGTCTGTTAACTCTTGTAACTGAGCTTTCAACTTTTTCAACTCTGTTGGAGCCATTCTATACGGAGCTATTGATATTAGTGCAGTTCCCGGTACTAACTCAATAGCAAATTCAACCTCTTTAATCGGTGATAATCCTGGCAATTCTTCTGGAAATACATCCGAAAACTCACATACTACTGGCACTGATTCAATCTTTGATTCAGACACTTTTGTATCCAATATATAAGCAAGATAAGCTTCGCAACCTTTTCTCACTATAGGCAACCCACTCGACTCACCAGAATCAATCCAAAGAGTTTTATTATTCTGACATTTCAATTCTATAATCTTTCGTTTACAATTCATAACAGCATCATGCAGAGTCAACCAATCCATACCCAGAATCACATCGAACTCATCAAATGGTAAAAGCATCAAGTCAGTCAAAAAACAGTAACCCCGAGTCATTAAAGGACGGTTCTTGCAAACTTTATCCACTAGAACATACTTGCCTAATAGGTTTGATACTTTAATCACAAACTCAGTAGACTCAACAGGCAAACTCATATTAGACACCAAATTCATACATATATACAAATGAGTAGATCCAGGATCAATCAATGCAATAACATTAATGTCGTAAAGTGAAAATGTACCGATAATGACATATGGTGATGACGCATCTTCGTGAACGCGAATAGCGTAAGCTTTAGCAGGTACTCTAGCCTCAGATCTTACTGTATAATCTCTCGTTGTACCACAATTACACCTTGCATTTACCGCATTTCTTGGCGACTTCCCTCGATTAGCTATATTGCTTGATCTTGCATTCTGAGATTTATCTTTCTCATTTAACTCGGGAAAATCTCGGATAAAATGATCTCGTAAACCACAACTTTAACAAGCTCTATTATTATTTTTCACCCAACAATCTCTAAAATGTCGTCTTCCACATTGTTGACACTCGGGTTTGATGCCTTTTACGTTGCCAACACTCGATACTGACTTGAGATTTAGGGCTGGTGTATTACTTTCCATGGTCTCTATTGGAATATCCCATTGAAGTTGTTGATCGATTAAAATAGTCTCTAGATTTCTTCGACGAGGAATGATAAGGTTTACTCATTGATCTCTTCCTCAAATCTCTTGCCTTTGAATCAGCCTTTTTCTTTTCTTTGCTAAGTTCCTCGGCTTTGCAAGCTCTGTCGACTAAAATAAAAAATTCCTTCAGTTCTAAAATTTCAGGTAAAAGTTTAATGTCCTTGTTTAACCCATCAACGAACCGCTTGCACATGATTTCTTCAGTAGAAACATATTCCCAAGCATACTTGCTCAACCGTACAAATACTCTTTCATATTCTGTCACAGTCATCCGGCCCTGTTTCAACTCTAGAAACTCTTTATGCTTTTGATCAAGGAACCGCTAACTTATACATTTCTTTCAAAACTCAGTCTAAAAGAATTCCCAAGTCACTCGCTCTCAGAGTACTACAAACACCAAGGTATTCCGCCTTTGATATGCTATGTCTCTCAACAAGGAAATGGCACACTACAAACATTCAACTGGCATGCACGAGAGTTCATCGAATAGTCAAATATTATTCTCAAGCCAGAATTCAACTTTCTCTGGATCATCATCAACAGTAGCTCTGAACTCTTCAGCCCCGTACTTACGAATTTTATCAACCGGAGGCACATTTAGTCTTTGATGGTCCACAACTTGAGGAGCTACGGGTACAACTTGAGGAGCTACGGGTACAACTTGAGAAACTGGATTCATTCGAATTTATTGCATGAACCATTCGTTCATCATATGGAAGAAGGCTTCTTTAGCCTTTCCTCCCTGGCTACCCGTTACGGGCCTAGGATCAGACAGTGCTGTCCCTTGAACAGGAGCAGGCGCATTACTTTCAACCTCATCAGCTATGGCTCGATTGGGATCCAATTAGTATATGAAAACACATTTAAAAATGTAACACCTCAAACCTAGCCTAGACGTTACAACCGGATCTGAAGTGTCACATCAAAGTGTTGTTTGAAAATCGGCTTGTTCAATAAAAGCTCATTACTGAACATTAATTATCTTTGAGACGTTTAGGGTAGTAAAATCATAAACTCATTATTCCCATATTGGTCATATCATTTATTAAAAAGAATTAAATATCGCGAAAGCTTGTTCAAGTTGTCAACTTTAAGGTTTGAAAATAGTAATTTACTTTGGAAACCGTTATTGATTTAAAACCCGCGTTTCTTAGTCTAGCAGATAGTAACTAAAAGAAAATACCAAATAAAATTAAAAATCCAAATGGCCTTATTACACAATCATTAGCCCAATATATTAAAATTAAATAAAATAACTAGGTTTACGTTTAAAACATATCAAGCATGTGGCCACCTCTGAGTCCCTAGCAGCTCCAAATCATCTAAGACTAGGGATTACCTGCACAGTTAAGGAAAAAGGTGACTTATGAGAACTCAATGTGTAATCCCTTATTACAGTAACAGTCTGGGCCTAAGCCCTATTTAGTACAGATCGGTCTGGGCCTTAGCCCTATACAGTAAAAGTCTGGGCCCAAGCCCTATTCAGTATCAGAGTGGGTCTAAGCCCAAAATCATATCAATGCAAAACAGAAATGTAACCCAACCCAGTCTAGCCAACACACCACCTGTACCAACCAGCACACCATGTGGGGACCAAGTCGACCCACCCAGCCAGCACACCATTAATGCAGCCTAGCTGCTAATAACAACGAAGCATAGCTGCTAATAACAGTATACGTGGCTGAGCCACTAAAATCAATATACGTGGCAAGCCACTAGATCAGTAAAACGTGACATAGCCACTAGCACATTACTTCCTCCAAAATACAAAACCTAACCCAATGTAGCATGTCGTGTCATAAATAACCCATGTATGCAGTATATTACAATCATAATAAACCATAAAAATACTACACATACATCACTTATACTACCACTAAGGGTATAACAGTCATTTGGACAGTTGGGGGTAAAAGGGTAATTCACCCCTCGGGGGTAATTTGGTATGTAACATCCTAAATTTATGGGCTTGTACATTTTGTGTAATGTGTGCTTAAATTATTAATTTAAGTATTTAAGGTGCAAATGGGGCTCAGGTTTGGGCTGAGGCTTTGAATAAATATTTTATTTAGACACTCTAGGGGCTTAAATTAAAGTTTAGTAGTTTAAGTGACATATTGGGCTTGTGGCACAGCAACTAGGGGCACAGTAAAGGGGAGCTGTAAGTGGCGTCACAAGTGCATAAGGAGGGCCCAAATTTTGGCAGCTTGAAGCCCAAATTTTAGGGCTAGATTTCGACACTTAAAGGGAGCAACAGGGGGGACGGCACAAGTCTATTTTCTAGGGATTTTTAATGTTTATTTTATGTGGATAATAAGCAGATAAAGGCTATTTTTGAGGAGATAATAGATCAAGATAAGGGAAAAGATGAGAGCTCATCCAAGAGGCTAGAGTTGGCCGAAAATCAAACTCAGTAAGGGGGGAGGAATCGGTTTAGAATAGTCTAAGGGGGTGTGCCGAATTCTTCATTATGTTCTCTAAAAATTCTCTCAAGATTTCTCTTTTATTTTCGGTAAACTTGAACCCTCTCTTCTCTTTTCTTTTTCTGACAGAAACCAAAACTTCTTAGATCTCAATTGTTGAAACCCCACCATACTTTTTCTCTTTTCTCTTGGCCGAATCTCTCTATCCACTCATTGCTTATATTTTTCCAATTCTTTGTTCTTCTAAAAACCTAAATCACTAAGATCACACCTCCTGAAGTTGTCAAATTTTCTTCTGTGGAGTCTGCTTGTGCCGAATTTTGAAGGAAACAATAGGTAAGTGTCGATTTCGGGATTTTAATGTTTTTTTGGCTTTTGAAAGTTCCTAGCCGAATTGCTATTTAGAAACTAATCTCTTTTTTCTCTCTTATTTTCGGCATTCCGGGATCTGAAGTGGAGTCAATCGCGTAGATCTCTAAGTCATAAGTTCAGTAATACTCGAATCGTGTTACTTTTGGGATTTCAAAGTAAGGAGAACTATTGATTTTAGCAGGTAAATTCGGGATTTACTAACCCTTGGCCGATTATAGGAGAGGCTCTATTTTACATCTTTCCAGCTTTTCAAGCAAAGTTGTAGATTGGTTTAGCAAGGGTATCGACATTAATCAGGTGTGTAACCTTTCACACCATTAGATTGATTGCTAATATATATGTATAAATCTGCTATACTCTGTTAAATGCCGAAATCCTGGCATAACGATTAAAAACCCGAGGAGGGTAAAGGCTAATCATCAGGTTAGTATTTCTGTCATTCATCAGTAAATGTTTCTGTTAAAATGATATGCCCTGTATGTTGATTTCTATGTATGCTTGGAGTTGGGTGATTGATGAAAGGGGAAGTGATCTGTTCTGGTGGCTTTTGCCATTTCAGCCTGGTGACTCTGTTACATACTCTATTTCTGGTGGCTTCTGCCATTTTAGCCTGGTGACTCTGTCACAACTTTGACGATGAGCAGCTAACTGCAGCATGACTGCCATCGATGGTGTGTAGCGGTGTGGGTTGATTGTAGAAATCCCCAATGGTGTGATTGGCAGGTAAGGGTGGTGTGTAGCGGATGGAAACCTAGGATTGGGTTGGGTATTATGTATGTTATCTTCTATATTATGTCTATATTCTGATCTGTGGGCTAAGGCCCAATCTGATGGTGCACGAGGGTTACACACTAAGTTTCGCGACTCACCCTATTATTTTTAGCAATTTCAGGTGACACTTAGTGCATCGGACCGGGCTGAAGAGGAGAGCAAAGTGGCCATGCAAAAGAACATTTGGATTCAGCAAAAAGACTTTAGTTTATTATTTTATATTTTTTTATTTTAAGTGGGTTTTAAATATGGTTGTAATAAGGACACCGGCCACTAGACTATCTTATTTGTTTTGGTTTTATTTTGGGCTTCCATTATTGCTAGACACTTGAGTTTTAATTAAACTAAGGCATGTATTAAGATTTTGGGTTTTAATTCATAAAACAACAAATGAAATTTATATCTTATTTAAACCTATCAAGTTATTAAGTTTTCTCGAACAAAAGATTAAATACAAGAACAATATTTCCCGAAATTGCGACATCTTTTACAAAACACGTTTTAGTGACATGCCAGATCCGGCTGTGATGTTTGGGCCGGGTTTGGGGTGTTACAGATTGGTATCAGAGCCCGGTTCAGAACTCGGCTCTGGGGTTTTGGGCTCAAAACATTTTCTAAAAATGGGCTTTTGAAACATGCATGTTTTTAAATGATAACAGGTTTGTTAGCTTGGCATGGCACCTGCGTCTCCGGCCCAAGTCCGCCAGGTAAGTACTCTGAACCATTGTGTGATATATATATATATATGTGTGTGGGCTTGATGGGCTTTATGGGACGTAGATTAGTTAGATTAGAATCTGATGGACTCTAGGTCTAGCTGAAACAACTTCTAAAATCTCATAAGACTTAATTTCACTAAAACAAACCCATGAACAAATCGCAAGACTAGGGTGTGGCAACAAGCATGCGCATGTCTAGGATTGGATCCGGAAGAGCTTGGTATTTAAGCAGTCCTAGTGACTCACCTCCTCTTCGCTGGAATCTTACCAGGTGCGTAGTGACTGTTCATCCTAGCCGAGTTAGGGTGTGGCAACGGGCATACGCATGTCTAGAAGTGGATTCAGGGAGAGCTTGGTATTTAAGCAGTCCTAGCAACTCACCTCCTCTTCGCTGGAATCTTACCTGGTGCGTAGTGACTGTTCACCCTAATCATGAGGACTTGTTGACAGGCTAAACCTTATAGTTAAAACCCGAAAGGGACCAGTCACCTTTTTTTTCAAAAAATTACTAAAATACCCTTATTTTGGAAAAAATATATACCAAGATACCATGATTTGCAAATATATCCCGATTTACGAAGTCAATGAAATTTTTCCTTAAAAAAATTACCGAAATACCCCTGGATTGTAAAATTACCTAAATACCCCCAGATTTTAAAATTACCAAAATACCCCAGATTGAAAAATTACCGAAATACCCCCAGATTGAAAAATTATCGAAATACCCCCGGATTTCAAAATTTCCAAAATACCCTTATTTCATGAAATCAACAACACTATTTTTGAAAATTACAAAAATACCCCTATAGGATAAAATTACAAAAACACCCCTGGGTAGTGGAATAACGGAAATACCTCTATGTAATGAATGTGGATGTATGGATGTTGTCTGTATGTTGATTGTGGAATGTATGTAGTTTCTAGAACTAGGGGATGTGAACTTGAGACTAAATTGTAGATTCGAAAGAAGTACTCCTAAAATTACTATTCATAAGACTGTTCGTGGTTAATCAGTGGAAAGAATTAATGATTCCTAAAATTCTTAATCAGATAAACGCCAATCGGAAGAATGAGTACAAAGGGTCGAGGACGTCATCCGCGTGGATGCAGTAGGGGTAAGATGACCTTGTCTGAGTCAGTAGGGTCTGGCCACGGGTCAAGGAACGAAATGCCGAATCCTCCAGTTGTGGAGGGAGAGTTACGGGATCAGACGACCGGAGATGATACGGTATCTCAGGCGATGCTGCGGGTTCTCGAAAGAGTTACTGGAGTAGGCATGGGCACAGGAGCTCGAAAATCTGTGCCGGAGCGGCTTAGGGCCAATGGGGCAGAAGAGTTTAGGGGAGTTTCTGGCGTAGCCCCTAATACAGCTGAGTATTGGATGGAAGCGACTGAGCGCGTAATGGATGACTTAGATTTCACGGTGGAGGAGAAGTTGAAAGGGGTTGTGTCTCTTCTTCGAGATGAGGCTTATCAGTGGTGGCTCACGATGAAGGAGGGTACTGCCGCAGATCGAATTGACTGGGACTTCTTTAAGGAGTCATTCCAGGGAAAGTATGTTGGGGCCAGCTATGTGGATGCACAGAGGAAAGCATTTCTGAATCTAGTGCAGGGAAGTAAATCTGTGGCTGAATATGAGGCGGAGTTTCTGTGCTTGAGCCGCTACGCTCGAGGAATGGTAGCAACCGAATATGAACATTGTGTTCGGTTCGAGGATGGATTGCGGAATGAGTTAAGGGTTTTGATAGCACCGCAGAGAGAGAGAGAGATTTTGCTGTTCTGGTGGAAAAGGTTAAGATAGATGAGGAGGTAAAACGGACTGAGAGACAGGAAAGAGATAAGGATCGGGTATGAATAAGAGAAGTTTTGGGTCATCAGGATCATCTGGAAATTTTCAGAAGAGGCCTAGGTCTGATGGGCCAGCTCGTGCTCCGACACCGGCTGTGGGGAATCAGAATCGATTATGTAATTGGTGCGGGAAAGCACATTCTGGGGAGTGTAGAAGAAGAACAGGTGGATGTTTCAGGTGTGGATCTACAGAGCATCTGATTAAGGACTGTCCGCAGGTGGATCAGGTATAGCCAACGGGCCGAGGTTCTGACCAGACTAGGAGAGGTGGCCAGCCTGGACCGAGGGGTCGTGGTTCAGGTAGAGGTGGAAATGGGGCTGGTCGCGGACGTGGAGCACTTGGTAGAGCTGCAAGTAATGTGGATGCAAGGCAGCCGGGTCTAGTTTATGCAGTTCGTTGACAGGAGGATGGTGACGCACTGGATGTCATAACCGGTATGTTTCTCATTGCTGATAACCCTTTACTTGCCTTGATTGATATTGGGTCAACCCACTCCTATATTGCATGTTCGATATCTGAGACCCTAAGTATAGACTCTGAAACAATTACTAGGAAGATGACCGTGGTTAGTCCCCTAGGACAATCTAGGGTAGTGGACAAGCTATTTAAGGATGTACCGTTACAAACTCAAGGGGTAGTGTTTCCGGCAGATTTAATGGAATTGCCATTTGGAGAGTTTGATCTTATCCTAGGAATGGATTGATTGACTAAGCATCGTGCTAAGTTGGATTGTGAGACCAAGCGTGTGGTGTTGAGTACCCCGGAAGGCGGGGAGGTAGTTGTGTTAGGAGAAAGAAGGAACTATTTGTTCAACGTAGTATCGGCATTGAAGGCTGTTAAGATGATTCGGAAAGGATGCAATGCATTCTTAGCTTTTATTAGTGCGTTGGATGCTAAGGAGGTGACTGTCGATGAGGTTTGAACAGTCAAGGATTTCGCGGATGTCTTTCCGGAGGAGTTGCCAGGATTACCCCCGGATCGCGAGGTGGAGTTTGGAATAGAGCTACTTCTGGGTACGGCTCTGGTATCCATTGCTCCTTATCGAATGGCACCGAAGGAGTTGGTAGAACTCAAAGCTCAAATCCAGGAGCTTTTGGATCGAGGATTTATTCGACCGAGTGTGTCTCTCTAGGGAGCGTCGGTCCTATTTGTGAAAAAGGACGGATCCATGCGTATGTGCGTGGACTATCGTCAACTGAATAAGTTGACGATTAAGAACAAGTACCCATTACCAAGAATCGATGACCTGTTCGATCAGCTTAAAGGAGCTTCGGCCTTTTCGAAGATTGATCTAAGGTCAGGTTATCATCAGTTAAAGGTGAAGGAAGGGGACATTCATAAGACAGTGTTTCGAACACGTTACGGTCATTATGAATTCTTGGTAATACCGTTCGGTTTAAGAACGCGCCAGCAGCATTTATGGATATGATGAACTGGGTGTTTTAACCATACCTGGATCGGTTTGTGGTGGTGTTCATCGATGATATTTTGGTTTACTCCAAGTCCGAGGAGGAGCATGATGCACATCTTCTTATGGTGTTGCAAATTCTGAGGGAGAAGCAGCTGTACGCGAAGTTCAGTAAGTGTGAGTTCTGGCTGAAGGAAGTGACTTTCTTAGGGCATGTAGTTTCCGCAGAAGGAATTAGGGTAGACCCTCCAAAGACAGAAGCTGTATTAGATTGGAAACCGCCGAAGTCTATGGCAGAAATTCGAAGTTTCTTGGGATTGGCAGGGTATTACAGGAGGTTTGTTGAGGGGTTCTCTTCAATAGCGGCACCGTTAACTAAGTTGTTAAGGAAGGGAGTATTGTTTGTATGGACTGACAAACAGCAGGAGAGCTTTGAGAAGCTGAAGAGAATTTTGACGGAAGCGCCAGTGTTAATTCCGCCAGAGGCGGGAAAAGAATTTACCATCTATTGTGATGCGTCACACACAGGTTTAGGGTGTGTGTTAATGCAAGATGGAAAAGTTGTTGCATATGCGTCTCGACAGTTGTCACCACATGAATTAAACTACCCTACGCACGATTTAGAATTGGCGACGGTAGTGTTTGCTCTAAAGATTTGGAGGCATTACCTGTATGAGGAGAAGTCGGTTATTTACACGGGCCATAAGAGTCTGAAGTATATCTTTACCCAGAAGGAATTGAATCTGAGACAACGTAGGTGGATTGAACTCTTGAAGGACTATGGCTGTTCGATCGAATATCATCCGAGTAAGGCTAACGTGGTGGCAGATGCGTTGAGTAGGAACGCGATAGCAGATTTGAGGGGATGTTCGCTAATCTCAGTCTGTATGAAGATGGCAGTTTGGTAGCCAAACTTCAAGTAAGACCTATGTGGACAAGACAGATCAAAGAGAAGTAACTTTTGGATGATGTTTTAAGTACTCGAATCTGACAAGTGCAGAATGGTGAAGGAGAGGACTATAGTTGTAATGGTGATGGAGTTTTGTGTTTCCGTGGGAAGATTTGTATGCCAAAAGATGTGGAGTTAAGGCAGATGATTCTTCGGGAATCGCATAGTAGCCCTTATGCTATGCATTCTGGAGGAGTTAAGATGTATCGGGATTTGCGAGAGCAAATCTGATGGCCAAGGTTGAAGCGAGAAGTTATGGAATATGTGGAGAAGTGTTTGACGTGCCAGCAGGTGAAAGCTGAACATCAAGTGCCTTCGGGATTGTTGCAGCTGGTGAAGATTCCCCAATGGAAATGGGAAAGAATCACGATGGATTTTGTTAGTGGGTTACCTCTTACGCCCACTAAGAAGGATTCGATTTGGGTAATCGTGGATCGGTTGACAAAGTCTGCTCACTTCATACCGGTTTGAGTGGACTTTTCTCTGCAAAAGTTGGCTAAGCTGTACGTGGCTGAGGTTGTAAGACTACATGGTGTACCAGTGTCGATCATATCGGATAGGGACCCTAGGTTCACGTCACGATTTTGGAAGGCTCTTCATCAAGCAATGGGAACAAGGTTAGACTTTAGTATCGCTTTTCACCCACAGATTGATGGTCAGTCTGAGAGGGTAATTCAGATCTTGGAGGATGTGCTAAGGGGTTGCATCATTGATTTTAGGGGTAGTTGGGAGGAGTATTTACCTTTGGCAGAATTCGTATACAATAATAGTTATCAAGATAGTATTCAGATGGCGCCCTACGAAGTGTTATATGGAAGGAAATGTCATACCCCTACTTGTTGGACGGAGCTAGGTGAACGTCAGGTGTTGGGACCAGAACTAGTTTCAAAAACGGAAGAGAAAGTTAAGTTAATATGGGCTCGGTTGAAGGAAGCGTTGGATCGACAGAAATCTTATGCGGATTTAAAACAAAAGGAGATGGAATTTGCAGTAGGAGATCAGGTCTTTTTGAAAGTATCACCATGGAAGAAGGTAATGAGGTTTGGTCAGACGGGCAAGCTAAGTCATCGGTTTATTGGGCCTTATCGGGTATTTGAAAGCGTGAGGCCAGTGGCTTATCGTTTGGAGTTGCCTTCAGTGTTGGAACAGATACATGACGTGTTTCATGTCTCGATGTTGAGACGTTATCGTTCTGATCCATCGCATGTGGTGCCGGTGGAAGAGATTGAAGTAAGGCCAGATTTATCTTTTGAGGAGGATCCAGTGCAAATCTTGGATTGAGATGTAAAAGTATTGAGAAGGAAGTCCGTCCCTTTGGTTAAGGTTTTGTGGCGAAATCACGGCGCAAAAGAGGCGACGTGGGAGCCAGAGGATGTTATGCGACAACAGTATCCCCATCTCTTTTGATCAGGTAAATTTCGAGGCCGGAATTTATTTTAAGGGGGTAGGACTGTAACATCCTGAATTTATGGGCTTGTGCATTTTGTGTAATGTGTGCTTAAATTATTAATTTAAGGATTTGAGGTGCAAATGGGGCTCAGGTTTGGGCTGAGGCTTTGAATAAATATTTTATTTAGACACTCTAGGGGCTTAAATTAAAGTTTAGTAGTTTAAGTGACATATTGGGCTTGTGGCCCAGCAACTAGGGGCACAGTAAAGGGGAGTTGTAAGTGGCGTCACAAGTGCATGAGGAGGGCCCAAATTTTAGGGCTAAATTTCGGCACTTAAAGGGAGCAATAGGGGGGACGGCACAAGGCTATTTTCTAGGGATTTTTAATGTTTATTTTATGTGGATAATAAGCAGATAAAGGCTATTTTTGAGGAGATAATAGATCAAGATAAGGGAAAAGATGAGAGCTCATCCAAGAGGCTAGAGTTGGCCTAAAATCAAACTCAGTAAGGAGGGAGGAATCAGTTTAGTATAGTCTAAGGGGGTGTGCCGAATTCTTCATTATGTTCTCTAAAAATTCTCTCAAGATTTCTCTTTTATTTTCGGTAAACTTGAACCCTCTCTTCTCTTTTCTTTTTCTGACAGAAAGCAAAACATCTTAGATCTCAATTTCCGAAACCCCACCATTATTTTTCTCTTTTCTCTTGGCCGAATCTCTCTATCCACTCATTGCTTATATTTTTCCAATTCTTTGTTCTTCTAAAAACCAAAATCACTAAGATCACACCTCCTGAAGTTGCCGAATTTTCTTCAGTAGAGTCTGCTTGTGCCGAATTTTGAAGGAAACAATAGGTAAGTGGCTTCTGCCATTTCAGCCTGGTGACTCTATCACAACTTTGATGATGAGCAGCTAACTGCAGCATGACTGCCATCGATGGTGTATAGCGGTGTGGGTTGATTGTAGAAATCCCCAATGGTGTGATTGGCAGGTAAGGGTGGTGTGTAGCGGATGGGAACCTAGGATTGGGTTGGGTTTTATGTATGTTATCTTCTATATTATGTTTATATTCTGATTTGTGGGCTAAGGCCCAATCTGGTGGTGCACGAGGGTTGCACTCTGAGTTTCGCGACTCACCCTATTATTTTTAGCAATTTCAGGTGACACTTAGTGCATCGGACCGGGCTGGAGAGGAGAGCAAGGTGGCCATGCAAAAGAACATTTGGATTCAGCAAAAAGACTTTAGTTTATTATTTTATATTTTTTTATTTTAAGTGGGTTTTAAATATGGTTGTAATTAGGTCACGGGCCACTAGACTATTTTACTTTGTTTTGGTTTTATTTTGGGCTTCCATTATTGCTAGACACTTGAGTTTTAATTAAACTAAGGCATGTATTAAGATTTTGGGTTTTAGTTCATAAAACAACAAATGAAATTTATATCTTATTTAAACCTATCAAGTTATTAAGTTTTCCCGAACAAAAGATTAAATACAAGAAAAATATTTCCCGAAATTGCGACATCTTTTACAAAACACTTTTTAGTGACATACCAGATCCGGCTGTGATGTTTGGGCCGGTTTTGGGGTGTTACATGGTAATTTCACCCATTGAGGGTATTTTGATAAATTCGCCCATTGAGGGTATTTCAGTAAATTCACTCATCGAGGTTATTTCGATAAATTCACCCATTGAAGGTATTTCAGTAAATTCACCTATTGAGGGTATTTCAGTAAATTCACCCATCGAGGGTATTTCAGTAAGTTCACCCATCGAGGGTATTTCAGTAAATTCAGTCATATAACGGCCTTTCTGGAGGCCTACAGTTGCCTCGAGCGACACAGATACCCTTTCTGGTCAAAACGGTACAATTGGGCTCAAAGCTCAATCTTCGGCCCAAGTGGGCCCAAATGCTCGTGTGGCCCATTCCTCCCAATATCGGCCGTAGCTATGTGAACTTCGCAGCCCATTTCATTGTTATCTTTTTACAGGGGACTTTACCCATGTGGGGCCCATTGGGCCCCTATGGCCCATTGAGGCCCATTACGACCTAAACCCACAGAAATGCTCGTGGCAGCCTCTACGATCTAAGGCCAACGATTGTGGCTCGGTTTATCCTTACGAGCGTTCGCACGCTCGAGGGCTCTTAGATGCCGGAAGTGCGGCTTTCCGGCTTTTGCCGATACGCAGTAGCACAAGAGTGTGAGACATCGATATCTAGTGTTTAAACAATATGGTAATGGGTGTACGATTACACAACTTGATTACGAAACGTGCCACGAATCCCCTAGCACCGATCTTACGTTAAAATAAGACTATCAGTTAGTCATCCGATCAAAAGAGTTATCCTCCTTCTCCTCAACATAAACCGAAACCACACTTATACATACCTTGATTGACCGAGTTTTGCTAAGTCCTCTCCAAATATCAACGAAGATTAAGAACCCCTGAATGGATTCTGCGTTACAATACACCCTTATTAAAAGAGATTGAATAAACATGTGGTTAAAATCCACCCTTGACAAATACAAAACCCTCAGGCAAGATCAGTCCTCAAACCAAACACAAAGAGAGAATGCTTACTTGATCAAGGCTAAGAGTAACGTATCGATTGCTTCTGGACGCTTGCCCCTTTTCACACTTCGAGAGAACCTAAATACCAATCAGCATCAGACTAAAGAAGGAAGGGAAGATTCGGCACAAGAGAGAAAGAATAGCACCAACAAGGACAATTGACTAAAAGAAAGTCAATAATACTTACTCTGAAATTCAGCAGGAACAGGTTTCTTTGAGTAAAAGAAATAGACACGTATTGCCCCAGAGATGAAAGTATTCTAGAAGAAAAGAAGAGGTTAACTTCGGTTTACTCAAACTTAAAGAACAAGAGATGAAGCGTTGAGAACAAAGGAGAAAGATAGGTCCGGCTATCTTGCAAGGAACAGAAAAGAAAATCGAGAGGGAAAGAGGATGTTGAGTTCGGCCAAGGAAACTAAAAGAAGAAAGATGTGTCGGCAGGGAGTGGGCAGCAGTTGGGGAAATAATTAACGAGAAGAAAACCCGAATGGTAACAATGTTGCACAAAACGCCAATACAGAAAGAAATCCTGAGATGAACAAAAGAAAACCCGAAAGGCAAAAAGGGATTTTCGGTTTCTACTTCACACAAGGTTGTCGAAATGCCCAAGTGACACCCCCTAGCCAAAATTCCTCCCTTAGCCAAACTCTTCCATTCGGCCAACACTCCTCTCCCCTCCAACTCCCTCAAACACTCCACCAAAATCTCCTAGAATTGCTCCCATCCTTCCATTCGAAATCCTTGACCAAGTCTTCAACCTCCTTTACAGAGTTTGATCCAAACTCTACTTCTTCCACTCCCAAGACATAAAATAAAAGTCCCCAATTGCTATTCGTAGGATTTGAACCCCACTCCCCCTTGTTATCCCAGTGACGCCACAGCCACTAAGTCTCATGCTCATTTTGTGTCACTTAAACGCCCCCTATTTATACTTAAGTCCCACTGCTAATAGCCCCTTCCTCCTAAGAGCCAAAAACTAAAATTCTTCCACAGCTCAGACTCGAACCCAAGCCTCCTTACCCCCAAATACACTCAAATAGCTAGCCGTTCAAGCACAACATGGAATTTAAGCAAAATTACAAACCCCTAATTTTTGGGGCGTTATAAAAAATGTGAGCAGTCATCACACTATCACAGTTTAAATAGGGCATGTATAGCTAGAATCTCACACACGCTACATTAGTCTTAGAATCGACTAAGCTGTAGCTCTGATACCAATAAATGTAACACCCCTTACCCGTATTCAACGCCAGAATAGGGTTACAGAGTATTACCAAACTTATAATACTTTTAAACATACATTTCATTACAATTTATCAATTCAAATACATTACAATCAATACCAATCATAATGTCCCTCAAATGAGCCTACAAAGCCCTAAACATGCTTTGGGAGTGGTTTGGGACTAAACTGATAAATCAAGTAACTTTTATGAAACTTTAAAAAATTTTCACAAAACAGGGGACACACACCCGTATGGCCTAGCTGTGTGTCTCACACAGCCACCAGACACGCCCGTGTCACAGGCCGTATGGACATTCAAAATGGAAGCACATGGTCGTGTCCTAGCCCGTGTCCTACCCTGTATCAAAACAAGTGAACTTACTGACTTGGGTCACACGACCAAACACATGCCCATGTGTCTAGCCCGTGTGCCCTTCGAAGTGGCCACACACGCCCGTGTGCCAGGCCGTGTACTAGGCCGTGTCAAACCTGTAGGGTATACTGACTTATGCAACACGGCCAAGTTACACGCCCTTGTGCTAGGCCTTGTGCAAATTAGGGGTATACTGACTTATACCACACAGCCGATCACACGCCCGTTTATGAGACCGTGTGGATCATACTGACTTAATTTCAATTTCAAGACCAGGGGACATACGACCGTGTAACATGATCGTGTGTCACACACGGTTGAGACACACGCCCATGTCTCTGTCCATGTGGACAAAAATAGGCTATTTACCAAGCCAATTTGCCACCCACAATCTCATGTACCTAAACAAACCAAATGGCACAAATTTATAGCATTATTGAACATCCATTTTAGCCACATTCAAGACAATTTCATACCATTTACAATACTAATAACCAATATGCTTATACCTCAAATTTTACTTAACCGAAACATACCAAAATGCATATACCAATCATCTAGTTAAACCTTTACTTAACATACATCATTTTTCACTAATTCACAAGCATGATACCAATTCCACAAACCTCATAGTATAGGTCATTCACATATCCATCCATGAACTCAAATATCAATCATATTTGCACATATAAGCACATAACCAAATTCACCAAATTAAGCCAAATGTCATGGTTACATTTACAAACTAAAACATATACATTTACAAGTCATTATAAATAACCAAAATCATTATCAATCCATAATCAAAGTAACTCAAAATGCCTATACATGCCATATACTTAAAATAACAAAGTTCAAAGGTACCAAGTAATAGGTGGTAGTGTGAAACGATCTCCAACGATCCCCTTTAAGCTAGCTTTGAAATCACTATAAAACACTAAGAAATAAACAAAGTAAGCTTTATAGCTAAGTAAGCTCGTAAGAATTAAACTCGACAAATCATAATACACAAATCAATAAATTTGAACTATATAACATATAATTCATAATAATAAACAAACCTTTAATATACTTAATCATATGCTTCTATGCAAATTCATAACTTCTTCTATTTGAATCACATACTTTCCATGTGCATACCTGTACAAATTCGTAACGAGTTCATACCTATTCGGAATACTGTCGAATACTTGATATCTTGCACACTAAGTGCCAATACATAGTTGAAGCTATTTTAATCTCGCACATTAAGTGCCATACATAGCCGAAGCTATCTCGATCTCACACACTAAGTGCCATACATAGCCGAAGCTATTTCGATCTCGCACACTAAGTGCCACACATAGCCGAAGCTATCTCGATCTCGCACACTAAGTGCCATACATAATTGAATTGTTGCCAAACATGACTGTAGTCTCATATATACAATTATGCAATATCAAAGCATTTAAAGCATATTTAGAACATTGCTTATTACATACGAACTTACCTCGGATGTGAAAACGACAACTCGGCCGACTAATCCGATATCTTGTTCTTTCCTCGATCTAAGTCCGTATTCTGCTTTTCTTGATCTATATAATATCAAATTTAGCTCATTTAATCGTCCATTTTTCAATTCAATCCAAAATATATTTAGGGCACATTTACACTTTTTCCCTTAATATTTCACATTTTTCACAATTTAGTCCTTATTTCATAAAATTAAAAATTAATGAAAATCAAGATAAACCCATGCTAGTCGAATTACCATTTTTCCCCTAGCATCCCATATATTTCATTTATTTCATATTTTAACCACTAACTTTACACATTTATTAATTTAATCTCTATTTTTCATTATCATTAAAAATCTCTTTACAAAACTTGATTAACTATAAACAAGCATTCAAAATCTATCATCAATCATCAAAGTCATACATATTCATCAATGGTATCTTTCAAAATCTTTAACAGTTTTACAAAATAGTCCCTAGGCTAGCTAGTACTAGATGCAACGATCACAAAAACATAAAACTCATTAAAAATCGAGCAAAAACAGACTTACAATTGCACCTTGAAATAGCCAAAATTTTTAAGCCCTAGAATGGCTTTTATCCATGCTTCATTCAACCAAGAAGATGAATGAATCAAAAACCTTTTTTGTTTTGTTTTAATTTAATTAAATTTATTTCATAAATTACTAAATTAACCTTGGTTTAAAACATTCAAAATCACTTGTTTTATGCCCATAAATGTCCACTCACCAATATAATGGTCTAATTACAACATAAGGACCTTAACTTTAAGGTTCTATAGCTATTTGACACATTTAGCTAATAGAATAACACTTTTGCATTTTACGCGATTGAGTGCTTTTTATCAAATTGAACAACCAATTGCTAAAATTTCTTAACGAAAACTTCACACCATCATATATTCATGCTGTAAACATTAAAATAGTAATAAAATAAATATTTGACCTCAGATTTGTGGTTTCAAAACCACTATTCTGATTTGGCTAAAAAAAGGGCTGTTACAGATTCTACTAGAGATGGATGGCAAAGATCTGCTCAATCCCGTGAATTTAGATTTAGTTAAGAAATATTTCACCTAAAAAAAAGGGAGAGGTCAAGGCAAAAATCCACAAAGGGCTTCTTGAAACCTAAGGAGTTTTGAGTTGAAAATCCAAAAAGGGCGGCTCAAATTTGGGCCCAAGAATGAGTATGTAATAGTCGTTTCTTCTCCAATGTAATGAGAAGGAGGAACTTTACATCTTGGGACATCGACAAAGTACTCTAGATCTCCCAAACACATATGACGCTCAGATTGATCCTCAGCAAGTTTGTTCAGAGAAGCTCATATTGTGATATCTAGGGCACCTAATTTCATTTTTACTCACTTTGTGTTCTAGCAATGATTTCCATTTTAGTTAATCCTTTCATGATGGTTTTTGCACCCAATAAATTGAAATCTTATCCATGTTGCGACCTTGTTCAAGAATTTTTCCATTGAAATAACGGTTAATGGACTGGCAATGATATAAAGTAAAATGATTTCTGCATATCGCTCTGAAAAATTTCTAAATAGTACTGGGACCTAAACAGGACCACTAGTTAGAAATAACCAAATTTGAAAGTTGGAAAGGTCTTGGAACGAATAGTTCAGATTGGGATTACCTCTTCAGGTTTCCTGTCAAAGATACCAGACTTGAACAGAAGGCATGGTAACACATCAGTGATAAAACCTGGACGAACAATGAGCAATGTCAACCTAAGCACTAAAAAGGGAGACCATTATCAAATGACATTTTGTATTCATACAAATATCATTCATACACATCTAATTAGAAGAATTTGATTAATTCCGATCTTAACATCCTAATAGTTTGGCAAAAAAAAAATATAGGCGTTTAAAATAGATTCTACAAGTCCTGTTCCCCAAAGGGCGACATAATGGATCAGTGAAACGAAAAATTCCATATCCTTAAAGTTGCAGCAGATTGAATCAAAACTATAGTAGTGAATCTCATCTCCACGAAGATGAAATGGGGCAAGATGAAGCTACAATATCAAATCCCATATCCCTGAAGATGCAATGGATTGGATTGAAGTTACAATAGCGAATCTTATCTCCCTGAAGATGCAATGGAGAAAGATAAGGCTACAACATTGAATCCTGTCTTCCTAAAGTTGCAATGAAACAAATAAAACAACAATTCCAGTCCCTCTGAAGTTGCAGCAGGTTGGAATGAAACTACAACAACAAACCTTATCTCCTTAAAGTTGCAATGGAGCAGGATGAAGCTGTGACACTAAATACTACCTTCCTAAAGTTGTAGCAAAGTAGGTACAATAGAGTAGAGTAACCAATGAATTGAAAGAGAGAGTTACATGAAAAAAGAAGCACAAGAGAAATCGAGATTTAGTGGGACCAGACAGAATTGGTCCTCCTTTCAAGTCTTTTCTCCCTTCCAATGGCCCAATTATGTCTGCCCAGACAAAACAAAAACTAAAAAATAAAAATTCCATTAAATAATAGTCCAATTACAAAGAAATACCCAAATGTAGAAGCCCAATAACCCTAGACCCAATCTGCTAACCCAAAACCTAAAACCCAATAACCTAAAGCCCAAAGCCCACTATCCTAAACACATTAGGGAAACCTTAATTTCCCCTTAGCACTTCAATGCTGCTACCCTCGCCACGTTAGTAGGCATGTCGTCCAAGGGCATGACACCTTCTCTGCCACTACTGCACCAAAATGGCAAAGGGGCACGACTCCCACTGCCATTGACCGAAGGGCCCTTGCCACTATCGTGAAAGTATTATATTATTATTTTACTATATTATCATTTTGTTTTTTACCCTCATAGTTATTTTATTTTATTTCTACCATCACCACATTATATCTCACGCTTAAATATATTTGTTCATTTCGCACCATATTCAAATAAATTAATCCCGTATCGTATTATATGTTGTATTCATTCTCATGTAACAGGTAAGAAGTAATTAGACCCGAGGCAATGTTCATTATTTTGGAGATTCAAGGAGTCATGCCTCTAACTTATGGAGTATGGCTTCCTTCTAGAACCAAAATGTAACATCCTAAAATTAGGGGTTCTGCAGTTTGTGTTATTCTATGTGTTTGGCTCGCTCAGCTTGTTATTTAAGTGTGTTAGGGGGTCTTGGGAAGGCTCGGGGTCGAGCTGGGGCCCTGGTGAAATTTTGGTTTTAGGGCATTTTGTGGGGGTGAGCTAGTGGAGGCAAGACTTGTAACATCCCGAAGTTGGGCCTAGTAGGATTGGGCCCAATGGGCCTTAGGAGTAGTAGCGTTTAAATTTTTGGGAGAACAGGAAATCGGCTTTAGTGCAAGTTAGACTTATTAGGTAAGTGATTTTGGAAGGTTAGAGGGCTTCTATGAAGCCCCGGGATCGAACATTAGCTTTGGGGAAATTTTGGTTTTAGGCGAAAAAAACCCTGGAAGTTGGCAGGTAGGCCTTAAGAATAAAAAGTAGAGGAAAATGACACAACTGAAGTGTGTGGTGTAGTGGCAAAGTGACGCAACATAAAAGACAAGGGGGTGACGCCACAAGGAAGGAAGGAGGTCCAAGGTTCAAGTCTTGGCTTTTGCATTTTAGTTTCTTTTACTTGGATCTTAGAATTTGGGCCATAGTTTATATTTAGTTGCGCATGGTTTAAGGCACAAGAGGAGCTTGTGGCCAAGTGGTTAGCGGCGTGGATTATGTTGCAAGGGAGCCTGGGTTCGAATCTCATGAGAAGCAAGGGAGTATTTATTTTGCGGATTGGACGGCAAGAGTTTCAGTTGAATTTAAGCTCTACTGACGAAGGGATCCCACATCGGAAAGATACAAAGAAGGAAGGTGAAGAGCTAGCTATATAAAGAGCATTCCAGGAGGAGAGTTACCATACCTGGTTGGCGTTGGGCAAAGGAGTGCTCGGAGCGCGGTTTAGCAGCTTCAGATTCCTATCAGGTGTGTAACTCTCTCTACTCTAGTTGTAGAGCGACAAATACCGAAGTGCCGGTCACGATAATAGTAGCCACACGATTGTGCGAGCGCACGTGTGGGGCTTCGACGCGATAGTTGAGGCCATCAGTAGTATTCTTGTGGGTTGAGGCTGCTTGGGCCGCGATGGGCCGAAGTGGGCCCAATTGAGCAAAATGTATGATGGTATAGTATATAGTGAACTAGACTAGGTGGAACTTATATACGTGGCTAGATTTATGTTAGGTGGGCCACACGAGCGCGTGGGCCCGAATGGGCCAGAATCAGGTTTTAGGCCCAATAGTCTGGTAAAGACAGAATTGGTAGTCGAGTCGCTCAGGCGACATTGGGCCTTCGGAAAGGCCATTCCAGGTACGAAATTACTAAAATATCCTTAGTGGGTAAATTACCGAAAATGCCCTTGGTAGGTAAAATTACTGTTATACCCTTAGAGGTGGATTAGCTTGGTTATGACGTATTTGTTATTCTGATTATGATGGTAATTCATTTCATGTGTTGTCTTTGATATATGTTTAGCACACATGACATACTGCATACACGAATTATAATGTCATATTGCATAGGTATGCTGAGAGGAGGGGGAAGGTATGATTTCAGACTGTCACCAGTGGTTTTGACCACACAGTGGGTTGGCCCCGCTTTCTATATTGTTTTTGTGACTAAGTCTCAGTGGTTTTGACCACCAGTGGTTTTGACCACACCGATATTATTTGTGACTACGGTCACCAGTGGTTTTGACCACATATTGCTATCTTTGTGACTCATCCCAGTGGTTTGGTACCACAGTGGGTTGGCCCCACATATCGATATACGGGATTGTCATCAGTGGTTTTGACCACATTGTGGGTTGGCCCCACGCATATTATTGTGACTACGGTCACCAGTGGTTTTGACCACACCGATATTATTTGTGACTACGGTCACCAGTGGTTTTGACCACCAGTGGTTTTGACCACACGGGGTAGATTTGGGAGTTTCGGATGGATAGGATGGATGGGTTGCATGACATGCATATTTGCACATGGATCTGTGTATGAGCTTAACATACTTTGGATGGGGATTTACACACTGAGTCTCGATGACTCACCCCTTAGTTAATTTTGCAGTTAGATCGCGGATTTGGGAGCTGAGACGGACTCGTGAAGGCCATACATTATTTTCTCGTAAACTTGTTCTCTTATTTCAACTTATTTTTAATTTGGGATTTTAAGTTGTAATAAGGCCGCTTTAATTGTATTTTTGGTATTTTATTTGGTTTAGCTTTTAATATGATTGCTGCCTATTGTTATCAAATGTTCAATACGGGAATGTCCTAAACCCTTAACAACCATTTTCCAAAATGTTAACAAAAGGATATCAAGTGAATAAATATTTAAACTCGAAAATTTTTAACAAACGCGCAGTTTTTAAACAACTCTTTTATGTGACATGCTAGATCCGATCGTAATGTTTAGGCCGGGTTTGGGGTGTTATAGGACTTAAGTATAAAAGTTGGTGTTGTGTTAACAAAAGGAAGCAGAGTGGTCTAGTGGAGTTGGCGTCACAAGGAAAGCAATGGAGGAAAGGTTTGAATCCCATCTGCTACACTGTGGAGTTTAATTTTTGTGCTCAAGGTGGGAAGAGGTGGCATTTGGCTGGGACTCTACTTAGGTGGTTGTTGAATAGGTCAAAGGTTTTCAAATGGATGGAGGAGTGGAGCTTGGGGAGGTTGAATTGGTCAACCAATTCGAATTGGGAGATGGAGAGTGAATGGAGGAGAAAAACAAGGGATTTGGAGAGGGTGGATGAGAGTTGGCCGAATGTGGGAGTTGTGGGGGGAGAATTTCGGCTATGTGATGTAGTTGGCTAGGGAATTTCGGCATTTTGGGTATGAGATAGCGAAACCGAACCATTTAGAGAGATGTGCCGAATTCTATAGTTTTCTTTAGCTTTTCTAGTTGATGATTTGGTGTTTTACTCTTAAGGCATTTCGGGTTTATTACTCGTTGTTGTGCTTGTACCGAATCTCTCAAACTTTCCTCTCCATCTTTTTCTTTTCATTGGTGTGATAGCCGAATTTCGACTCTTCTCCTACTTCTTTTGTTTCATTCTTTTCTTCTTAGCACCTCTATCTCTTTCTTCTCTTGACCGAACCATTTCCTTCTACACCCTTCCATTTTCTTTGACTCCATATGCCTTAGCCGAATCACTCTTCTCCTACACCCTTTCCTTCGTAGCCGAACCTCAGCTTGCCCACTTGCTCTTCTTTTCGTTCTGTTTCTTCTTGTTCTATTGTTCTAGCCGAAACTTACTTCTCATCATTCTCTCTCTTTGCATCTTTTTCTATACCATTCACCATTAGCCGATCATTTGAGGGACTGAAGCTTGAGGGTTCGTGGTTGTAGAATCATATTATTCCATTCGATTCATCATTGGTGTTAAGTGCCGAATCTCCTATTCGGGTTTCTTTCAAATAGTAGGTAACACATTCTTTCCTTCGCTATCTCTTTTTCTTTGCTCTTCTCTCTTAAGCTGAAATATTTAAGAATAACCTTTGACTGTTAGACCGAACCTCTGTCTCTCTCGCAACTCATCTCTGACTCAAGGACAAATCGGTTGTTGTGCGGTTCCTCATTTATTAAGGTAAGGAGTTCTCTTTTATTCGATTTCATTCCTCTTTCTCATTTCATTTTACTCTGCCATAACCAAGCCTCATTGTTAGATAACCACCAATCCTCATTGTATTACAATCTTTGATCGAGATTTTCTTCATGGATGTGAGTGCTAGCCAATCTAAGGGGGTAGCGTTAAAGGAGCCTGAGGGGAGTGGACTCGTAGTCTCTACTCCCAAGTTCAAACGACGTGCGCTGTCGGCGGTTCGAGACTTTCCGCCAGGTTATGGTAGAGAGCTGACATCCGTTTGGGATAGGCAGATAGTGGTTATTCCCGCTAGTGAGAGTAATGACGATCAGGAGTGTTTAGTCCTTCGCGTCATCAGGTGTGTAATTCTCACACCTTCTTTTGTGGTTTGGTAATAAATATGTGTATTGTTTAAAAGTTGAAATAACTGTAACGACAGTTGAGATATCTTTGAGGGTAAGGTTGGAGATACCAAGTTAGTAACCTTTATGACTACGTCATTTAAATAACTTAGCATGAATATATGCATACTCTGATTATCCGATGTACATTGATATATGTTTGCATTCATTACATGATGATATTATGTTGCATGGGATTGGGATATGATATTGATGAATAAGGGGCAGTGTATTTTGGTGGCTCTGCCACATATTCCGGTGACCCTGTCACAATATTTCGATGACTCTGCCACATATTTCGGTGACCTTGACACAATTTCAGCTTTGAGCAGCATGACTGTCAGCATGACTGCCAATGAGGTGCGTAGTGGATGGAAGGTTGATTGTAGAAAACCCCACAGGTGTGATAGGTTGGACACGGAGTGGTGTGTAGCGGATGGAGTACTAGGCTGGGCTGGGTTGCATTGCATTCATTATCTGATATGCCATGTTGTTGGGGCTACGGCCCAATTCAATCCGTATAGGCTACGGCCAAATTTGCTACCGTGAGGGCTAAGGCCCAATTTGCTTCTGTGGGCTTAGGCCCAGATTTCGTTCGTTAGGGGAATTGCACACTGAGTTCTCGTAACTCACCCCTCTGCTTAATCTTCCAGGTAATCCTTAGCTTGTGGATTGGGAGCCAAGGTGGACTCTGCGGTGGCCATGCGTTATTTCTTTCGTAAACTCTGTTTTTCCTTAATTAAATTTATTCTTAATTTTGGAGTATGTTATGTAATAAGGCCTCCGGGATTTTAATTTGGTTTTGATTTAGTGCGGTTATCATATATTATGAAATGTTAAATACGGAGTTTTCTAAAAATATAAATAACCGTTTTTTGAAACATTAACAAACGGTTTTCAAGTTGCAAACAATGAAACTCGGGATTTTCTTAAAACTACAATAATTGTTTTCAAAAACATCACATCCTGAAATCCACCGACTTCGATTCTCGTAGTATAAAACAAGTTTTTGGTAGTTAGTAATATTCACAACATTTTGCAAGGAAACCTTAAAAACGAATCTGATTTTCAAAATGAAAACAAAACTCAAATTTTTTTTAAACATTCGCGAAGTTCTTTAAACAACCGTTCCTGTGACATACCAGATCCGGTCGTAACGTCTAGGCCGAGTTTGGGGTGTTACACAAAATGACGAAATACCTTTTAAAATTTAAAACACATATGATTTTAGGTAATAATTAAACGACGAGTATATTTATTTTTTGGGATTCGGGATTTCATGCCCTAACTAAAAGGACATGACCTATCTTTCTCGATTGACCCGAAATAAGAGAGTCTTCTCCATAAGATCCAATTTAGATAGTAATATTTTAGTAATGTTACTAAATAAAACCATTTGCATGCATAAAATGGTCATTTTTTATCCTTATCAAATTCTCAATTTCCGACACTAAGACATCAAGTAATCAACTAGGAACCAATATTAGGTGTTATAAGGGTGTTAATCCTTCCTCATATGTAACCAACTTCTGAACCCACTTCATGGATTTTGTAAATCCAAAATTATCATTTGTAGTAATTTTAACCTTTTATTAAAATGATTAAACTTTGATATGATCCAATCACACCTAATAAAAAAGATTGGTGGCGACTTCGTCTTCGTTTTAAAATAAAAGTCAAGTTCCAAAAAGGTTTCTGTAACACCCCAAACCCGGCCCAAACGCTACGACGGAATCTAGAATGCTACTGAGGAAAAAGTTTGAAAAGAATTTGTCATAAGAGTGAAAACATAATAATTTTTCGTCATTTATAAAACATTGTACATTTAAAATTCTTAAGTAAAAATTATGTTGTTACAAATTTCCGGATTTAAAACTTTAATATAAGTTTTTAAGATATAAATAGGTTCCAAAAATCATTTCCAGTTATTAGTACAATAACAATTTAACTTCAAACCATAAAAAGTTCCCAAATACTTTAAGTGGCCTTATTACAATAAAGATTTACTCAAAATTACTAAAAATATAAAGTGCATAAAACAAATAAACATCTTCTGCATGGCCACCTCGTATCCACTCCAGCCTGGTCTAAGAATCATGTATCACCTGCATTGTTTTTGGAAAAAAAATAGGGTGAGTCAAACCGACTCAGTGTGTAATTAGTCTACAGATTTCTACACATGGGCTTAGCCCAAACCACACCAATCCACATATCAAATAATAATGCAAAATGCACCCAACCCAGCCTAGGGTCCATCCTCTACACACCCCCGTATCCAGCCACCACACACCAGGGGACTACTAAATCAACCCTCCAACCTCTACACACCAATTTGGCAAGCAATGCCATCCACCAAGTGGTCAAGCCACTGGTCCACGTGAAATAAATCACAGTATATTCCACAACGCGACCTCAGTCAACGTCAATCCACGATGCAGCTCGTAGCTAACATCAAATCACGATGAGGCACATAGCCATCACCAACCACGATATGGCACAAAGCCGATACCAACCACGATGAGGCACAGAGCTGATCATCAATCCACGTGAGGCTCGTAGCCATCACTAAACCACGTACATAAATGTACACCCTGTCCTTCAATAATCATATCCCAATCCCTATGCATATGCATATGTCAGTATCATGGCCAAATAACAGTAAAATTCCAATGAGCATACATCACATGCTTACCACAATTCCACACATATACCATGGTAAAATAATATCATAAAACTGACCTGGTTAACCGAATACCCACCATGGGTAGCCACCATCTCAGCCATTAATTCCAGCTATTATACACATCTTATACGTATATATATATATATATATTCATAGCAACACACAAACAACAGGAGATCAGTGTGATAACTACACACCTTTTTCGGCACAGTCGACTAAATCCCTAAACCCAAAGACTAAACGATTTGCACCTTGCGATTTGATGAACTCCCTCCTACGTAACTATGTTAGAATCGGCTTCAACCCATAAGGCTTACAAAAAATGGCCTTTGGCCGAATATCACACTTCACTTACCTTGGATACTCAAATCCCAAGTAATCTCCCTTTAATCGACGGCTACAAAAGGATCTCGAAATCCTCCTTCAAGTTTTCGGCCAAAGAGAATATATAGAGATTAGATTCCTAATTTTCGACTAATCCAAAAGAAAAAGAATGAACAAACGAATGACAGTTGATTCTTACCCCTAACACTGAGATAGATTGCGCCCTTACTTGGAACCACAGAGATATTCGGCTACTATAGAGGAGTGATTGACTTTGGAAGAAGAAAGAGATGGAGAAATCGGCTAAGGTTTACTTGTGTTTTCGGTTTTTGATGGATTGTGAAAAGAAAAGAGAAGGTTGAGACTTGATGCAATTTAGCTTTGGTATCCAAAGGGAGATTCGACCTAAGCAAAGTAAAAAGAAAAGAAAAGAAGAGAAAAGAAGAAGATGAGGGAAAGAGAGAATAATGACTTTAAGTTTCGGCCAAGGAAGAAAAAGAATAAAATGAAAGAAAAACAATGCTCCTTTAAATGGTAGTAATTTCGGCACAAAGAGGAAAAGAGCTTGAGAGGGAAAAGAAAATAATACCAATTTGGTCAAGAATAATAGCCAAAACCAAAGCAAAATTTTACCAATAGCCCCAGACACATTCGGCTAGGAAGAGAGGTTTTGGAGAGAAAAGAAAATGGTGCCCAATTTGCTAAAGAATTTGACCAACTATCCCCTAATCCCTTTCAATATTCGGCCAACTCCCCTAGCCCCAAAAACCGACCAGGTTCATGGTCAAAATAGCCATGAAATAATTTCCAAAACAAAGCCCATGATTCATGCCTTAAAATCCTCTACTTTCCCAAAGTTTAAGAAATTCTATCCCTTATTACAAGCCTTATGTCCCCTTATCATACCAAAACTTAGGATTTCATTCCTTAAATTAACACTTACCTTTTTCCTTAGTCTACTATCCATAAAAGAAAATAGTCCAACCTTACCTTAATTAAAGTTTGACCATCACATGCCATACAAGTCCAAAATAAAAATCACCTTAAGACTATCCATGAGATTCGAACCTAAGCCCCCCTCACACTGCTTGTGGCGTCACTTTCCAAGGCCCTAAGTGGCGCCTCCCTTGCCACTTTGCCAACTGGATTCTTGTGTCTTAACCTCCACATTAATTCCCTTAAGGCCTAGGTCCCTTAGCTCCCTTTAACTAACACTTAAAACAAAAATTTTTCCTACAGCTCGGGCCTACCCTTGGCTTATATCTAGATCTTAAAACACCTTAATTAATGCACAATCAAGCCATACACATGCAAAACAACTCAAACCTAATAGCCCCTATTTTAGGATGTTACAGTTCTACCCTCCTTAAAGAAATTTCGTCCTCGAAATTTCCAACTAACTAACAATCGTGCATCCTAACTCACCATGCTACGCTCTTGCTGTGCACTCTGATCTTAATAAAACTAACATACTTTCTACGTACAGTCTCAAAGTTCACACTCAAAGTTCTAGATACTTCACTAGCAATACAGGAATGACTTGACCCTATATCTAACAAGACAATAAAGGGTATTCCGGAAATAAGGAACGTACCCGTTATCACATCTGGCACATCTTCCTCCTCGCGACGCCTGACTGCATAAACTAACCCTGGCTGTCTCGCATCTACACCCTCAGCACCTCTGCCTGATGCTCCACGACCTCGGCCAGAACCATTCCCTCCATGGTTCGGACCACGACCCCTTATCGCCTGCTGACCACCTCTGCCCGGCTGCACATAACCCTGGCCTACTGTCCGAGCCCTATCCATCTCCTGAGGACAATTCCTAACCAAATGAGCCTTAGACCCACACCGAAAACATTCCTTGCTATTTCCCCAGCACTCTCCTACATGAGCTCTCCCACACTGAGCACATGGACGACTCCGATTCCCAGAAACTGGTACAGGTGCACGTACAAAATTCTCAATCCTTGGTCTTTTCTGAAAATTCCCAGATGATTCTGACGATCCATAACTCCTCTTATCCCGGTTCCTATCCCTATCTCTATTCTGCCTCTCGGCCCTCTTGACCTCCTCAGCTATCCGAGCTCTATCCACTAAGACTGCAAAGTCCCTCTCTCGATGCGGAGCAATCAACACTCGCAGTTCATCTCGCAACCCATCCTCAAATCTGACACACCGCTCATAATCAGTAGCTACAATCCCTCTAGCATACCGACTTAACCGCAGAAACTCCGCTTCATACTCAGCTACCGACTTATTTCCTTGTACTAAATTCAGAAACGCCTTTCTCTGAGAGTCTATGTAGCTAGCTCCGACGTATTTCCCTTCAAATTTAACCTTAAAATACCCCCAATCCACTCGATCCGCAGGAATACTCTCCTTGACAGTGAGCCACCACTGGTAGGCCTCATCTCGAAGCAGCGAAACAGCACCTTTCAGCTTTCCCTCAGCAGTGCAGTCCAAATCGTCCATGATCCTCTCGACTGCCTCTAACCAGTACTCCGCTACATTCGGAGCTACCCCAGATACTCCCCTAAAAACCTCGGCTTCGTTTGATCTAAGTCTCTCAACTACTGACTTTCGAGCCCCATTACCCATACTAGCTCCCGCTACTCGCTCTAGAACTCGCAGCATAGCCTATGATACTACGTCATCTCCTCCAGTTTGCTCTTGAAATTCCGCCCCAACAGCCGGTGGCGGAGCCTCATTTTCGGAACCTTGACCAGACCCAACTGGTTCCGACACAGCCATCCTACCTCTACCGCGCCCACGACGACCACGTCCCCTAGAACTCATGTCTACTATCGCGATTTAATCTGATTTAAGAAATTTTATGCATTAATATTTTATTCCACTGATTATCTGCGAACAATTTTATGTAAAGAAGTTTTTAGTAGTAGTTCTTTCGATCAACCAAAGTTTTCATCTCAAGTTTACTACCCTAATTCAAAGAGTCACATTCATTCATCCACAACATCCACTACACTACTTTGGGCATTTTGTCCGTTCCCAACCCAGAGGTATTTCCGTAATTCATCTTACAAAGGTATTTTAGCAATAAATCGGGATTAATTCAATCCTAACGAATCAAAGGTATTTCAGAAATTTTAGAAATCGGGGTTATTTTGAAAGTTTATACAAATCAAAGGTACTTTTGGAAATTTCAGAAATCGGGGTTATTTCGGTAATTTTGTAAATAAGGGGTAATTTATTAATTTTTTTTTCAAACCAGGATATTTTGGTCATTTTCAAATCTTAAGGTAGTTTTTACAAAACAATGTAGCTGGTCCCTTTCGGGTTTTAATTATCGGGTTAAGCCGGTGAATAAGTCCTCTTGGTTAAGAGTGAACTGTCACTACGCACCAGGTAGAATTCGAGTGAAGAGGAGGTGAGTCACTAGGACTGCTTAAATACCAAGCTCCCACCGAATCCATTCCTAGACATGCGCACAACTGTTGCCACACCCTAACTCGGCGACTTACTCACAGGTTTGTTTGGTTGCACTTAAGTCTTATGTATTTTGTGTTGGAGTAAGCTAATCCTAGGGTTCAATAGCTCCTAATCTACTAATCTACGATCCCATAATGCCCATAAAGTTTCACATACCAATCACTTTAGTAGTTAGGGGTACTTACCTGGTGGACTTCGGGCCTGAGATACAGGTGCCATGCCAGAATAAACCTGAAATTGTTCATGAAAGTCTACGTTTTTGAAAAGCCCATCTTTGAAAAAAAATGTTTTTTGGACCCAAAACCCTCAAAGCCGAGTTTTGAACCAGGCTCTGATACCAAATTGTAACACCCCCAAACCCGGCCCAAACACCACGGCCGAATTTAGAATGCTACTGAGGAAAAAGTTTGAAAAGAATTTGACATAAGGTGAAAACTTAATAATTTTCCGTCATTTATAAAACATGGTATATTTAAAATTCTAAGCAAAACTATGTTGTTACAAATTCCCGGATTTAAAACTTCAATATAAGTTTTTAAGATATAAATTGCTTGAAAGAAAACATTCCTAGTTATTAGCTCGATAATTAATCCAACGTAAACATAATAAAATCCCCAAAATACTTTAAGTGGCCTTATTACAATAAATATTTATTCCAAAGTACTAAAAATATAAAGTGCATGAAATAATTAAAAACATCTTCTGCATGGCCACCTTGTATCCGCTCCAGCCCGGTCCAAAAACAATGCAGGTGATTTCTTTTCAAACTTTTTCCTCAGTAGCATTCTAAATTCGGCCGTGGTGTTTGGGCCGGGTTTGGGGGTGTTACAGTTTCGAAAGGGTAATTTTGCAATTTCACTAAATTTTTCTACCAAGTTATAAATAAAAAAATAACTCTCGAAATTTTTTGAAACAATTTCTTCAGAGAATTTTCTCTCTACAACTTTCTTTTAAATTCAAGTGTGTGTAAAATAATAACCTAAGGCTCTCTTTATATAGGGATAGTTTAGAAAATTCAACTATGATTAAACTTAATCTCTTTAATATTAAATTAATATAATACTTATCAAGATAAATACTAGAGTAAATTTAATATTAAATATTGTTAAATTAATAGTGTAACATCCTGAAAACGGGCCTATGCATATTTGATTTAAGTATACGAAATGGCATGTCTTGTGTGTTATGAATGTATTATGAACATTTTTGGAAACTTGGAAATGATTTAGAAATGTTAAGTTTCATAAGAGGAAAGTGAACATTTCTGGAAACTCGGAAATGTAAGAAATGTTAAGTTCAAAAGAGGAAAGTGAACATTTCTGGAAACTTGGAAATGTAAGAAATGTTAAGTTTAAAGGAGGCAAATGAAAATTTTTGGAAACTTGGAAATGTAAGGAAATGTCAAGTTTTAAAGTTTAAAAAGAGGAACCTAAGGCAAGGTGGCCTTAAGAAAATTAATAGGAGGAATTTGACACATAAACAGGCTTGGAAAAGTGGCCTGAAGATATCACTTAAGGCCCAGGTAGGTGACGCCACAAGCTATGCAAGTGGGCCTGAGTTCGAGTCACTTGGGGAGCAAATAAAAGAGTTTTATTTTGCTGCAAGGAGCAAGGGAGTTGGACGGCACATGGCTAAATTCTAGGAGCTTTTATTCTTTTATAATTAGTGGATAAATAAGGGATAAATAAAGGATTTATTTATCATTATTTTCAAGAGATAATTGTTGGATTAAATTCTTTTAATAAAGTGATAATTCAAGGGATAAAGCTATCAAAATAGAAGAGTGGTGGCCAAGTAAGGGACTCTAGCTAGTAAATTCGGCTATAAAAGGAAAAGAGAGGCCATTCATTCATTCACTTTTCCTTTGCCGAATTTCTTAAGCAAATTCTCCTCTCTCTATCGAATTTCCTACAGTTTTTATTCTTCTTCTCTTTGTTAGCCAAAGCCGAAATACCTTATGTTCTAGCCGAATCCTCCATCTTTATTCTTCCTTCTCTTTTCTTTCTAATCCCTCCAAAAGCCGGAAGTAAGCCTTTTAAGGCCATAGCCGAATATCTCAAGTGGCTTCAAGCTTAGGTGCTGTCGATTTCGTCAAAGGTAAGAACAAGTTTGATTTCTATTCTTTTCTTTTAGATTTGTCAAAAATCTAGGACTAATCCCATCAATATTCTTGTTGCCGAAACCTTGAGGAGATCTTTCGGGATTTACTAAGTGTCAACTACAAGGAAGGAGAAGTTCTTTTCCCGAAGGTACACCATATGCCGCGTGTTCCCTAGTTATTCGGTGAGTTTCGGGATTTAAAATCCACAAGGCAAGTGTCTATAGCATTCGGCCAAGGCTTATTTTGGTATGAAGATCTATTTCTTATTTCGTTTAAAAGCCGAAACTAATTAGTTAAGTGATTTTAGTGCCTAGCCGATTGCAAGGGGACAACTCTGCGAAGTTTCAGGATTTGACTATAATCAATTCGACACCAAGGTAAGTTTTAGTGTACTAATCCTACTAGGATTTGGTTTTATAGCCGAATAGGCTTTATGCTAATATATTAAGGTTGGCCGAATGTAGGAATTGAGATCTAAGGCATTAAATCAAGTTTTTCGGGATTTAAGTGAACCGCTAAGCAAATCAGGTGTGTACCCTACCCTAAGTTTTGATATGTTCATGGCTATGTTTAAATTAAATGTAATATTAAGAATGTGAAAATATGGCTAAGTACCATGCTATGGTACAAAGTACTCAGGTACGTTTCCTACTCCCAATAGGATTATGAAACATGTTATAAACATGAGAATAATGATAAGAATGTGAACATTGGCATGTTAATGCATAATATGATTTGGGCATATGGGTTATATGAAAAGGGGAAGCGAATGTGGTGACCTAAGACCACGATATCTGACTGTGGTGACCTAAGACCACGAAATCTGAATGTGGTGACCTAAGACCACGAAATCTGAATGTGGTGACCCAAGACCACGAATTTTATAAGGGCGATGAGCACGTCGACTGCAGCGACTGCCTTCGATGGAGTGTAGCGGAAGGAGGGTCGACTTAGTAGTCCCCACGGTGTACAGGTTGGTACAGGGAAGTGTAGCGGATGGCTAACTAGGTTTGGGTTTGGGTTGCATCATTATTTTATATCTGTTATATGAATATGTATGTGATATGATAATGCATGCCTGAAATGTTAAGACTTAGTGTTTGTGTACACATTGAGTCTGTTTGACTCACCCCGTTGGGGAACTTTTTCTTCCAGGTGATGATCAGTAATGGACCGGGTCGGTAGGAGCTTAAAGGTGGCCATGCACAGCAAGGAAAATTTTATTATTTGGACTTTTATTTTATTTAAGCACTTTAATTCATTTTTGGGAATTATTTTATGTAATAAGGCCATAATAGAACTACTTTATTTTTCCTTTATTTATTACGGTACAAATTTTTATTAATTAAAGATCAAGTGAAATTTATTTTCAAATAAACTCTAAATATTTTGTCACCTCAAATAAACTCGTTTTCAACTCAAGCCCAACCCAAAACCATTTTACTCTCAAAACACACAAATTTTTCCTAAGTCACAAAAGAATTTGAAACGGTTTACACCGGGGAACATACCAGATCCGGTCAAGGCTCGTAGGCCGGGTTTGGGGTGTTTCAATTTGGTATCAGAGCCCAATTTCAAACCCTCAGCCTGGGGTTTAAGGCCCAAAACGTTTTCAAATCGACCCCAAATGAGTTTTTGAAGATAAGTAGGTTTTCTGGCATGGCACCTAAGTCTCCGACCCGAAGTCCACCAGGTAAGTACCCCTAACCTTTATGTGAATTATAGTATGAATTGTAGAAGGGTAGAACTGGAATGGCACGTAGAGTAGTATGATAAGTATTTGGAACCCTAGGACTAGTTTACCCCAACTATTACATAAGACTTAATGACTAATTAAACAAACCTATGGCTAAGTCGCCGAGTTAGGGTGTGGCAACCATTGTGCGCATGTCTAGGATTGGATCCGGAAGAGCCTGGTATTTAAGCAGTCCTAGTGACTCACCTCCTCTTCGCAGGAATCCTACCTGGTGCGTAGCTTCGGTTCACCCTAATCAAGAGGACTTATTCATAGGCTAAACCCCTAACTAAAACCCGAAAGGGATTAGCCACATTTTTATGGAAACCCTAGTTTCAAAATGACTAAATTACCCTTTTGATTTATACAAGCTATCCCATAAAATTTTTCTGAAATATTTCTTGATTTACAAAATTACTAAAATACCCTTGGTGGTAAAATTACAAAAATGCCATTGGTTTATGAAATTTCCAAAATACCCACAGTTCTTATTAAAAAAAAATTCATTACTTTATAACAAGTCCAAAAACTCTACTTCTGCGAAATATTAAAATACTCCAACTTGGAAAATTTACGAAATTGCCCCTAACTTACAAAATTACCAAAATGACCCTGATTTCCAAAATTTTTGCAACATCACTGATTTGGAAAACAAAATTCTCAAAAATAACCCTCAAGTTTTATAAATTTTGAAATACCCCTGAATTATTAAACTTTACAAATTTACCCTGATTTGTAAAAATTTACTGAAATACCCCTAAAATTTCAAAATTTCCAAAAATACCCTGGGAATGCAAAATTACCAAAATACCCTTATTGACAAAATCCACAAGGAACCCTATTTTTGAAAAAAAATTACGAAAATACCCCTATAGGGCAAATTATGAAAATACCCCTGGGTAGTGGAAAAACAGCAACAATGAAAACTACAACATTTCTCTGAATGAACGAAAGTTCATAATTGATTGATGAATGTATGAATGTAAAGACTGTATGCATGTATGAATACGAAAAAACCACTTCTAAAATTCTTTTCATAAAACTTCTTCGCGGGTAATCAGTGGAATAAAGGCTAATTCATAAAATTTCTTAATTAGATTAAAGCACGATCGTAGAAATGAGCTCTAGGGGATGTGGTTCTGGAATACCTTAATTGCCTTGTTCGTTGTAAAGTCAGTTCGTTCTTATGTGGCTAGTAAGGTGTATGGAACCTTGATTGTAAACTAAGAGAATGTGCCTAGAAAGTATGATAGTTTCTTAAGATCAGAGTGCGCAGTGGTGAGCTAGGAAGTACGACTGTTCGTTAGTAAGTAATTTTGAGGACGAAATTATTTTAAGGGGGTAGAACTGTAACATCCTGAAAATGGGCCTATGCATTTTTGATTTAAGTATACGAAATGGCATGTCTTGTGTGTTATGAATGTATTATGAACATTTTTGGAAACTTGGAAATGATTTAGAAATGTTAAGTTTCAAAAGAGGAAAGTGAACATTTCTGGAAACTTGGAAATGTAAGAAATGTTAAGTTTAAAGGAGGCAAACGAAAATTTTTGGAAACTTGGAAATCTAAGGAAATGTCAAGTTTTAAAGTTTAAAAAGAGGAACCTAAGGCAAGGTGGCCTTAAGAAAATTAATAGGAGGAATTTGACACACAAACAGGCTTGGAAAAGTGGCCTGAAGATATCACTTAAGGCCCAGGTATGTGACGCCACAAGCTATGCAAGTGGGCCTGAGTTCGAGTCACTTGGGGAGCAAATAAAAGAGTTTTATTTTGCTGCAAGGAGGAAGGGAGTTGGACGGCACATGGCTAAATTCTAGGATCTTTTATTCTTTTATAATTAGTGGATAAACAAGGGATAAATAAAGGATTTATTTATCATTATTTTCAAGAGATAATTGTTGGATTAAATTCTTTTAATAAAGTGATAATTCAAGGGATAAAGCTATCAAAATAGAAGAGTGGTGGCCAAGTAAGGGACTCTAGCTAGTAAATTCGGCTATAGAAGGAAAAGAGAGGCCATTCATTCATTCACTTTTCCTTTGCCGAATTTCTTAAGCAAATTCTCCTCTCTCTGTCGAATTTCCTACAGTTTTTATTCTTCTTCTCTTTGTTAGCCAAAGCCGAAATACCTTATGTTCTAGCCGAATCCTCCATCTTTATTCTTCCTTCTCTTTTCTTTCTAATCCCTCCAAAAGCCGGAAGTAAGCCTTTTAAGGCCATAGCCGAATATCTCAAGTGGCTTCAAGCTTAGGTGCTGTCGATTTCTTCAAAGGTAAGAACAAGTTTGATTTCTATTCTTTTCTTTTAGATTTGTCGAAAATCTAGGACTAATCCCATCAATATTCTTGTTGCCGAAACCTTGAGGAGATCTTTCGGGATTTACTAAGTGTCAACTACAAGGAAGGAGAAGTTCTTTTCCCGAAGGTACACCATAGGCCGCGTGTTCCCTAGTTATTCGGTGAGTTTTGGGATTTAAAATCCACAAGGCAAGTGTCTATAGCATTCAGCCAAGGCTTATTTTGGTATGAAGATCTATTTCTTATTTCGTTTAAAAGCCGAAACTAATTAGTTAAGTGATTTTAGTGCCTAGCCGATTGCAAGGGGACAACTCTGCGAAGTTTCGGGATTTGACTATAGTCAATTCGACACCAAGGTAAGTTTTAGTGTACTAATCCTACTAGGATTTGGTTTTATAGCCGAATAGGCTTTATGCTAATATATTAAGGTTGGCCGAATGTAGGAATTGAGATCTAAGGCATTAAATCAAGTTTTTCGGGATTTAAGTGAACCGCTAAGCAAATCAGGTGTGTACCCTACCCTAAGTTTTGATATGTTCATGGCTATGTTTAAATTAAATGTAATATTAAGAATGTGAAAATATGGCTAAGTACCATGCTATGGTACAAAGTACTCAGGTACGTTTCCTACTCCCAATAGGATTATGAAGTATGTTATAAACATGAGAATAATGATAAGAATGTGAACTTTGGCATGTTAATGCATAATATGATTTGGGCATATGGGTTATATGAAAAGGGGAAGTGAATGTGGTGACCTAAGACCACGATATCTGACTGTGGTGACCTAAGACCACGAAATCTAAATGCGGTGACCTAAGACTGCGATAATCTGAATGTGGTGACCTAAGACCACGAAATCTGAATGTGGTGACCTAAGACCACGAATTTTATACGGGCGATGAGCACGTCGACTGCAGCGACTGCCTTTGATGGAGTGTAGCGGAAGGAGGGTCGACTTAGTAGTCCCCACGGTGTACAGGTTGGTACGGGGAAGTGTAGCGGATGGCTAACTAGGTTTGGGTTTGGGTTGCATCATTATTTTATATCTGTTATATGAATATGTATGTGATATGATAATGCATGCCTGAAATGTTAAGACTTAGTGTTTGTGTACACATTGAGTCTGTTTGACTCACCCCGTTGGGGAACTTTTTCTTCCAGGTGATGATCAGTAATGGATCGGGTCGGCAGGAGCTTAAAAGTGGCCATGCACAGCAAGGAAAATGTTATTATTTGGACTTTTATTTTATTTAAGCACTTTAATTCATTTTTGGGAATTATTTTATGTAATAAGGCCATAGTTGAACTACTTTATTTTTCCTTTATTTATTACGGTACAAATTTTTATTAATTAAAGATCAAGTGAAATTTATTTTCAAATAAACTCTAAATATTTTGTCACCTCAAATAAACTCATTTTCAACTCAAGCCCAACCCAAAACCATTTTACTCTCAAAACACACAAATTTTTCCTAAGTCACAAAAGAATTTGAAACGGTTTACACCGGGGAACATACCAGATCCGGTCAAGGCTCATGGGCCGGGTTTGGGGTGTTTCAAATAGAATATTTATCTATAAGATAAACATTAAACTAACATTAATATTAAAATAATCACTTTAATATTAAATTAATAAAATACTAATAAGATAAGCACTAACTTAAATTTAATATAAAACATATCAAAATAATATTATTTTTTGGAATAGTTTAATTTTTCCACTACTTAACCACTAAAGACCCAGCGTCGCCGACCATTTTTCGGCTACCGAAATATCGCCACCGCAGTTGTCGACACCCCGAGCTAGTTCAATTTCTACCGATTCGATTTGGGCCAGTGACAGCCCAATCGATCTGGTCCAGTCACTGGTTGGACCGTTGGCCCAGTTTCACAAGCCAGTTTTTGGGTCTTGGTCTCGATTTTAGGCTCCCGAGCCCAATTTACGATCTCATGTCCAACTTTTAAGTTCAATTACCCAGAGCCAATTGTCTGACTTGAAAATTAATTTCCAAAAATATCATATTAATTTTAATTAATTTGATTGATTTAATTTTACTTGATCAAAATTAATTTTTCCAAAAATCACTTAGATTTTCCAAATTTATTTTTCAAGAAAAATTCTTTAATCAAATTTCTAGTTCAACAATTCCTACGACCGCCCAATTTAATTCCACATCGAACAAATCAAACTTAACTAAATTATTTCTAAATTCGTAGAATTCTCTTCTCATTCAAATGAAGTCCGATGGAGCTTTTTTTGAGCTAGCAGAAGGACCAATTAGACATTTACAATTAGGCTATAGTAACTGCAACTATGTCCAGAAGCATTGTTCTAATAATTCGCAGTTACTTAATCATGGATCCAATCCACAAGAAGTACCATGATTGAAAACTCCATATCGTATACTATTTATGAAAGCAATTCATCCAATTGCTTTGTCCAATGACCTTGTCATTTGTGTGTTACCCTCATATGATATCTCTGATTTATTTTAGTTAAACTCGTTCACTCAATACAATCCTATTTTATCTCATTTTAACCATTGTGTCTTCTTAGTGATTAATATGATCACTGTCAACAAATGGCTGTGATAAATTGCGCGTTTGAGAACAAGTAACCCGTGACCACATTTCATATTTATCAATCCACACAATGGCAATGAGAGGTTATCATTAACTCTTTAATTGAGCTATGAATTCCACTATTGCTAGTAAAGTCATGTCATACACAAGTCATGTACCGAAAATATCGGCTATCGACTCGATCATCTTTAGAGCATAACCCTCTGCTTATATCAAAGCACATGATTTACATAAGCATAGTCAGTGACTAACTCAGAATTTAGGTCAATCATTCCATTAATGTCACAAGTGAATTAATTCACAAACGGATTCAAAATTAACTCTTCTTGGGTCCAGTGCAATGCATTATTCTGCCAATGAATACATCTATATATCTCTACTCGTAAAGTTAACTGCTCCGGTAGCCAAGACCAATCATCTCCTCAATTAGAATTGTAGACCACATAATAATCATTCTCAGTATTTGAATCAAATGCTCACTTTGATTCTTTTACGGGATTATGGACTCGTTTAGATTATCTAATGAAGTAAGTTGTCTTTATCGCAATGTAAACATTCTTACAATGCCACTTATCATCAGTTTGAACTTAGACAATAAATGAGTTAATATTTTCTTGTCACAATTTCGCTATGCATGCTAAATATGAAAGACAAAAATACAAAAGACGTAACATTGAAATGTGAAATTTATTTATTCATTTTTCAAATACATAGAAAATAATTACATGTTTATTACAACTTGAGAACATTTCGCAACAGTCTATCCATTGACACCTCACATAGACCCAATCATTGACTGTGAATTTCAAGTTAGAAGAAAATTCCAGCACAATGGTTATGGCCGCGGGTGCCGTAAGTAAGATGAGAAATTGATTCCACCATAGGAAACAGATAAGGTCCCAAATTTTGTGGCAATCCTGAAAGGCTAAATCAAAACCACGTTCATAAATGAACAATCGACTTTGAATAGATTGAAAATATTCTTAAGCCTCTTTGAAAATATATTTATCGTTATTGTATCCTAACGAAGGGATAGGCTCCATTTGGGTACGAGTTTGTTTGGGGATTCTTGGTGGCATCTTAACAAAAATCATCTCTTTCAATCACAATAACACAACACTATAATTCTAACCAACTAACCTACAATCAACAACAATAACACACAAGCAAAAAAATTTAAAACTAACAATAAAAATCAACAAAAATCTAAAGATAATAAAATAAAAGTCTAAACCATAGGGAATCCATGTTGGCACCGTGGGATGAGTTGATAGAGTGCTATTCCAAAGCAAGGAGTAGCAAACCTAAAAACCAAAGACAAAAGAAAATTAAAAGAAAAAAAAAAGTGTAAAGAGATGGAAGGGGAGTTAAATGAAAATATGAGAGAAAAGATGAAGAGAGAGGAAGAATTAGGACAGCTAGGCTTAGAATGAATGATTTGGGGATTTTGGGGTGTTTTAAGGGTTAAACCCTAAAAAACACACGAATCATGATGCCTAAACTTGTTTCCGGCGTAACTCAATTTGGATATCACATAATCTTGAAAATTTTTGGACCCACATTTTGAATTTTTTGGTGATATTGCAATATCTAGGGGTGGATATCGTGATACCTAAGTGTTGCCCACAAATCTTTATTTTTTTGAAAATTTAAAGGATATCACGATGTCAACGTTGGGTATTGCGATATCCACATGGTTTTTGGCCCCTCTGTTCAAACTATCAGAGGTATCCCGATATCCCCCTTTGGATGTCACGATACCACTAAATGAAGCCCAAAAACTTTTCAAATATTCCATCTTTTGCCCCCAAACATGCAAAATTAACTCTACAAGTTTAAAAATGAAAGGTGTGCGAATGTAAACCTAATCTAAACGAGAAAAAGAAATTGATTCCATGCTCAATAATTTATATATGTATGATAAACCATAATTTACACATATTTTAACCCCATGCTTAGCTTAATTTTGGATGAATTCCTATTGAGTTTGATGAATTCGATGCTCCTAATCTCTTAATTTCATGTTTTATACTCAGGAGAGCTTAGGGAATCGAAAAGAATGAGAAATAGGCCAAAAAGGGGACAAAATGGGCCTACACGGCTTAACCACCGCACACGGGCAGACCGCACGGTCGTGTGTAGCAAGTCGGATCAAACACGGCCTGGGCTATCAACGATGGGCGTGTCCCTGCCGAAATAAGGATGAATTCTATTCGGAATAGGATACTTGTAGGCTAAGAAAGACATCTCGAAGCCTATATAAACATGCTAGGAGGCAACCTAAAAGGGGAGTTCGACAGGACGTCGAATAGACGCCGAGTAGAAGGAGAAAATACTCCAAGACAGCCATCGGGAACAGCTTAGGAGAAGGATCTCCATCAAGACTGAGGATTCTCCATCAAGTTCTTTAGAAGTTTTGGGTTTTTCTTATGTTTTGTTGTTTTTCCTCTTTTATGATGTTTTCCTCTTTTAGTATGAACTAAATCCCTCAAATACCTGAGGGGATGAAACCTAAAACGAATCTTATTATTATTTGATTTATGAGATAAATACTTGTGCTTATTCTTAATTGTGAATTCTTATTCCTGTTTAATAATTCAGGTTATTGATTCAATTCGAATGTGCTTATTCAGTGGAGAAAAAGTCCTTGTCTAAGAGTAGATCAACACAATTAAGCGGAGTTGATTGCAACCCTAGAGATAGGGCGATGAAAATTTGTCGGATTAGGGTCAAACCTAGTAAGGGAATCCATAGATCGAGTTAATGTGACAATAGGGGTTTTAATTAGAAAGAGATTTGAATTAATCAACCTAGAGTCAATTGTTAGCAGCCTCGAGAAAGGTATTAATATAAATAAGGGATTTCTACGGATTAAGCCAAGTGAATAAATCACATGACTCAAAAGTAATAAGTGAATTCTAAGTGGATTCTTCCTTAGGTATTGCCTATCTCATATAAGTTGTCCAAAAGTATTTTCCCAAATTCGCTCACCGTCGCTTTCATAGTTAAATAAATTAGTTAGTTAATTTTAGATTAAAAACCAAATTCCCTTAATTATTAGCCTAGATAATAAAAAAGATAGTTAATACTAGTACTTGGTCCTTGAGGATACGTGTAACGCCCTGAATTTGGGCCTAGTAAAACTGGGCCTATTAGGCTTTGGGCTTTGGGCTTTGGGCTTTGGGTTTCAAGAAATTTTTAAGTGAGCAAGAAAATGACAATTGGCATGTGGGCTATTGGGGGTTATTGAATTTGGAGTGTTTAGGGGTGTTGGAGATGTTCTGGGATCGAGTAAGAGTATAGGAAAAATTTTGGTTTTAGCCCAAGGGAACCGTAACTTCAGTTAGTAGGCCTTTTAAATAAATGAAGAAGAAAAATGACACAATTGGGCATGTGGTTCAGTGGCAAGGTGGTGCCACTTGGGGAGCTATAAGGTGGCGTGTTGTTAGCTGAGGAGGTCCAATGTTCGAGCATTAGGAGTGGTATTTTTGGAGTGTTTTATTTTGCATAGGTGGATGGCCAGAGTTGTGTTGAATATGAACTCTTGCGTTGGAGTGTTTGAGTGGTAGGGGGAACTGATAATGAAGGGAAATTCGGATACGGCTAAGGTGTTATCAGGGAGAAAAGTTAGGAGCTGAGAAGTGTGAAGAGTTTGTGCCATTTTGGGAAGTGGAAAGTGTATAAATTCAGCTTATGACGGTAGATGATTGCCATTTTTGGGTCTTTTAGGGGGTATTACGAATTTTCATTGTGACTTTCAGCATTTGGAGAGTTTTGCAAATAGATCAGTCTTTCTTTTGTTTACCAAATTCCTTTGAAAGGTTCCTTGGATTTTCCATTACTTTTCTTTTCTCCCCCTTATTCTGTTTCTCCCATTGCCAAATTCTTCCATTGCAAAAAAACATCATTCCTTTTTACCGAAATTCCTATTGGTGCTGCGTTCTTCTTCTTTCTCTGAAAGCTAAGTACTCCCTTATAATCGAATAGCCCTATCTTTTTTCCAAATTGTCTCTGTCACCATACTAATCTCAAAAGTCGAATTTAAGCCACAGGATCAAAGAAAGATTTTCGTAAGTGCTTAGTTGATCTTTTTAGTAAGTTTTGTTAAAACCCGAAGGGCTACCAAACCCCTCCTTATCGTTAACTTTGTATTAACAAGGGTAAGGCTCAACAAGCGTGGTAGGTAAGGATCATTAGCAAGGTGGTAAGTGTTCTTGACTAAGTTATGGTTTAGTGGATGGCCGAATGAAATATGGCTTATAGGGGTGACTTATGTGGAATACGAGTCACTTGGTTTTGACGATATACGTTTGGGTGCAGATCTAGAGAATATTCGCAAATAGTAGCACAGGAAGGTCTACTAGAACGTGTGGCACACGGTAAGGGTACGGTGAGGTTTCAATTTTTGATAAGTATGCGTTAAGCCTTGGCTAATCACTAGTGATGTCAATTGTAGGTTCGTGATTAAGAGGTTTGCAACACGCGAGGTTACCAGGTGTGTACAAACACTACATACACATGATATAGGCAATGCCGAAAAGCCAAAAGTGGCTAAATAGGTCCGGTGGGCCCTGAGGCTAAGTTTGATGAAATGGATTAATTTGATTATATGAGTTGGGTCAGGCATGCATGTTAGATGATCTAGATTTGTTTTGGGCCTAATGGGTCATATGACTGAGATTTAGGCCTAGTGGGCCATAAGAATGTGATGTGGCCATTATGGGTTATATGAACGTGAAATGGGTTGATGGGCTTTATGGGCTTTATGGGGACGTAGACTAGTATGCTAGGGTTTTATGGACTTTAGGATTAGTACTGAACAACTCTTAAACCGCATAAGACTTTATAATAATTAAACATTGTCCGTGGACAAGTCGCTAGGTTAAAGTGTGGTAACGGGCATGTGCATGTCTAAGATTGGATCTAGGGAGAGCTTGGTATTTAAGCGGCCCTAGCGGCCCACCTCCTCTTCTCTAGAATCCTACCTGGTGCATAATGTCAGTTCACTTTAGCCGCAAGGACTTGTTAATGGGCCAAAGATTATAACTAAAACCCGAGAGGGACCAAATACCCCTAGATTTGTAAAATTACTAAAATACCCTTGATTTGAAAATAACCAAAATACCCTTAGTTTGAAAATTACCAAAACATCCTTAGATTTGTAAAATCACTAAAATAGCCCCGAATTATGAAATTACTAGAATACCCTTGGTTTGCAGAATTACCAAAACATCTTTGATTTACAAAATTTCGAAAGTACTCTATTTTGCGAAATTACCTAAATACCTAAATCTTTGCCTCCAAGTATCCTATTCCGAGTAAAAATCCTCTTGGCCGCGGTAGGGACACGCCCATGGCACACGCCCGTGTGAATCGTGGTCAGGCCGTGTTCGAGACTGTTGAATGAGGCACGGCGTGTGGTCTTGGGCCCAGGCTGTGTGGATTTCGTGATATGGCCCATTTACTCCATTTTGGGCCCGTTTCTTGTTCTTTTCATCCTTTGGTGCTCTCCTGGGTATAAAACATGAAAACAAAGGATTAAGAGCACCAAATTACACAATTCAAGGCTTAAATAATCCAAAAGCATGCTAAATGTGGGCCTAAAATATGTTACTATTACGGTTTATCAAATACCCCCACACTTAAGCTTTTGCTTGTCCTCAAGCAAAATTCTCAACTCATAATTTAAACAAACTTCCTCGATTCATAATATTCATCAATAATGTTTCATCAATATTCAAAGGTAATTCATACATGGATAATTCAACTCAAAGAGTCTTAAAAATTCAAACAATCAATGTCATAGTTTTTATAGTATGAAAACATAGGTGTTTCCCCTTACCTGAATAATTACCTCTGATTCAAAATCGACAAGGGTTGACATCCTCACTAAAGATTCATTCAAATCACTCGAAGTGTTTAAGGTTCAGAATTAAGCACTCAAAAGTCAAACATGAAGAGTTAATCCCATAGGCTTGCATGAAAATCAAATCTCCACCACTATAAGATGATACACAAATCAAAAGGTCTTTAACAGGGTTGTAACGGGGCTTAGGTTAAAGGTGTCGATAAAGGCTGAATTAGAGGGTTAGAATCAAGACTGACATGACAAATTACCTAACTAGAAATATGAACTAATAATGAATAATTACATTAAATGAAAATTTGTACTACTAATATTAATGACACGAGCTTCTTTTTCAACAATTGGAAATTAAACGTATAAGCTCATTTAATCGCATAACTGATAATGAAGATACTTCGATTTTTTTTTAGAACAAGTCAATTAATAATAAGGGATGAATTTACTACTGAAAAAATAATTAGGCAACCGATCAAATCAAATCTCGATATAAGGGTAGTAAAAAAGAATGGTGATAACAAATACAAAGGGTTGTGGGGGAATATTAGTGGGCGAGTAAATAAAAAGGGTTGTTAGGATCAACATGGTTCACTAGGGGTTAGTTATGAAGGTAGGCTTTTTAGTGGAGTAAGTGGGTTAAAACCTAGGTACCTTTATCATCTTTGTATATCAAATCAAAGGTGTGGTCTTGACATTTATAATCGAAGCAAGTTCTAGAATAACAATTCAATATTGACGCACTCATAATAAAAAGTGAGCACGAAAGAATGTATGCTCTAAAAGGCTCAAAATCTCACAAAAATTATAGGTATTTGATGTCAACCTTGTAAATTTCAAACTTCAAGGTAATAATTAGATTCAGGTAGACAACCTAACAAAATTTTTAATTTCTGAAAAAGAGACTTATCATGCTTGATTCTCTAGTATCCTTCGAAATTAATCATCAATGCACAATTATCAATGACTTAATCTAAAACATATCAATAGAAATCATAAATCAAAGGAATTTTCATTCTAATCATAATATAAGAAAATTACTTTAGAACAAGGCATAATTCAGGGATTTTCCAATAATACTATAGTTAAACCCCCCACACTTAAGATGTACATTGCCCTCATTGTACAATGGTAGATAATGGTCATATAGTAAGAAAATCAAAAGAGAGGGAGAGAAGTGAAACTTCCTAAATTTTGGATGAAGAAAAACGTAGGGAGTGCCTCGAGCCGTTTGACTTGAATCCTCAAAGTAGCCGGTCTGATTTTATTGTATCCTAAGCTAAATTTAAATACCATGAAGAAAAAGAAAAAAGTAATAACAATAAAAATAAGAATAAAAGTACATTATGAAAAATGAAAGAAGAAAGATAATGGGAAAAAGAAAGGAAGAAGGGGTTTAAATAGAGATGCATCCCACGCTCATGTTCTTTCCTGTGGTGCCCACACGGCCACAGCCATGGCCGTGTGCAAGGTCGTGTAGGTATGGAAACCTACGCCTAAATACGAAAAGAGTTAAATCGAAACTAATTAGTAGAGTTAGTGCTCAGGTTGCCTCCCAAGAAGCGGTCGTTTATAATCTTAAGCTAGACTTTCCTCTCATTCGCATATTCGTGGTGATTTGAGGAGTTGAAAGTCCTTCCTCATGCTATCAATCCTGTTATCATGGTAAAATTCAAGTTGAGTAGCATTTACTTTAAAGGTACCGATTGTAGGATTACTTACCTCGACTGTTCTGTATGGGAAAACATTGAGTACCCTAAAAGAGATTTCTTTGTTTGTATTAGGGTCTGGAGGAGGTATTCGAGGGTCTGCTTTATCTAACAGTACCTTATCTCCAATCTTGAATTTGTTTGTTCATTGGAGTGGCGTTGGTTCTGCTTTGTGTATTCCTAATTTTTCCTTGAAGTGTGTCTTCCACTCGTCTAGTTCATCGATCTGAAGCCTTCGTTCCTCATGGGTTATTTCCTTGTTGGCATGAGGTCTAGGATCTAGCTCAGTTGTGTATTTTCTTGGTGCTTCCTGAAAAAAAGGTTTTATCGAATGGTTATTAATAGAATTAATGTTTTCACCTTGATTACTCGATGTCCTAGCTGAGTCGAGAGCTTGAAGACTAATTGATTCGTTACCTACACAAAGTATGAGTTCACCTGCACTGACATCAATTTTAGTCCTGGCAGTCGCTAAAAAGGGCCTTCCTAAAATTAGGGGGATACTATTGCCCTCATCCATGTCTAAAATGACAAAATCTAACAGGAATATGAATTTATCAATATTCACTAGCATGTTGATAACCCGTAAAAGTAACATATTTTAAGCCCACATTTAGCATGCTTTTGGATGATTTAAGCCATGAATTGTGTAATTTGGTGCTCTTAATCCTTTGTTTTCATGTTTTATACTTAGGAGAGCACCGGATGACGAAAAGAACAAAAAACGGGCCCAAAATGGAGTAAATGGGCCATAACACGAAATCCACACGGCCTGGGCCCAAAACCACACAGTCGTGCCCCATTCAACAGCCTCGAACACGGCCTGACCACGACTTACACAGGCATGTGCCATGGGCGTGTCCCTGCCGCGGCCAAGAGGAGTTTTACTCAGATTTGGATACTTGGAGGCAAAGAAACACATTCCAAAGCCTATTCAAACACCCTAGTAGGAATTTTAATTGAATTAGGATACTTAAGGGCCAAGTAAGGCATCTCAAAGTCTATAAAAACACCCAAGGGGGCAACTTGAAAAGGGAGTTCAGTAGAAGCCTTCTACCAGGGCTTTTGTGAGGCAACCCAAGGCTTTAGTCAAGGGCCATCTAGCTAGGCCAAAGAGGGCAGATTTGTGGAGATTTACTCGAAGATAGCCAGTTGATCCATCTCAAGAAGCCGGAATTATACTCAAGACGGAGGATCTCTCCTTCAATTCCTTCAGGGGGTTTTAGGGATTTCTCATGTTTTGTTTTATCTTTTCTTTTTAGATGTTCTCTTTTATTGTCATGAACTAAACCCTCAGATACCTGAGGAGATGAAACCTAAGATGAATCTTGTTATCGTTTGCGAACTATATGATAAATATTTGACTTGTTCTTAATTATGTGTTCTTAATTATTGTGTTGATATTTCCGAGAAATTAATTCAAGTGTGATGTGCTTAGGTAGAGGAGCAAAAGTCCCTGCTTAAGAGTAGATAGGTACGCTTTCCTCACATCGTTGTCATAGTTAGTTTCCAGGTTTGATCATTCTTTTTATAAATTCTAAGACTTTGACATCGCATAAAACAACGATCAAGTTTTTGGCGCCGTTGCCGGGGAACTAAAATATTAAGAAAGCTTAATTTTTATTGCTTTAGCCATTTTTTTTATTACAACTTATTTTCATTATTATTTTTTATTTTTATTTTTATTTTTTTACTTTGCTAATTTTTCCTCTATTTGCTTTTGGTAGATAATTTTAGTTTATAGAGAAGATGGCACTGAATAATTATCAATGGCAAGTCAAGAGGACAATTCCTACTAAAGCAGCCAGTGTCTTCAACCTCGACGTGGTCACCAGGTTATCTAACCAGCTAGAGATGATGAATAAAAAGTTTGATGGTTTGTATAGTCTCTCGCAGGTACACCCAAAAATGCAATATGACTTAAAACTAGGGGGCTTGGCGAATCTTGAGTACCCACCCTATGGATATGGCATGGAGAACGAACAAGTCCACTATATGGGTAACTACTCTAGACCTCAAAATAATTTTTATGATAACACTTATAATGCAGGTTGGAGGTACCATCCCAATTTCTCGTGGGATGATCAAAGTAGCCAAAGACTGGAACTTCCTTCAGATTTTCAACAACCACCTCACCAACAGGAAAAGGAGTCGAACCTCGAGGAGATGTTGACAAAATTTATGCGACCTCAGAAAAACGTTTCTAAGATACAGAAACACATTTCCAAAAGATAGAAATGAAACTTGAGGCATCAACACAAGAGATCAAGGATCAGTTTGGTCAGCTTACAAAGCTGATCTCAGAACAACTACAAGAAAGCTTGCCAAGCAACATAGAAACTAACCCAAAAGAGCAAATTCAAGCCGTAACAGCTCATAACAGTGAAAGGTTAGTGGAATCTGACCCATGGCAAGAGCCTGTGGTAAGTGAAGGTAAGGTTGAGGTAAGCCGTGATTTACCAAACCCGGTGATTACAGAGTACCAACCCCGTGTGCCATACCCCGATGCGATAAAGAAAGACCACACAGAGGAATAACTCGATAAGTCTCGTAAACTTTCAAAGAAATTTCATATTAACTTGCCGTTTCTAGAAGCTCTTTCGCAGATGCCAGATCCTAGACCTCGTGTTGATAAAGAAGAAATTCATGAGGAACGAAGGCTTTGGATCGATGAACTAGATGGAATACACACTTCAAGGAGAGACTAAAAACACACGAAGCAAAAACGAGGCAACTCCACGACAAACTTAATAATGGGACAACCCAGCTTAACATAGGAGATCAGGTACTCAAAATCTTCCCAGATGGAACGGTCGAGGTAACACATTCTAATTTCGGCACTTTTGAGGAAAACATTACTCGACTTAAATTTTATATCAATAACCGAATTGACAGCATGAGAAAGGATTTTCACCTCCTCAAACCACCATGACCATACGAATGAGAGGTAAAGTCTAGCTTAAGACTATAAACGAGCGCTTCTCGGGAGGCAACCTGAGCACTAACCCCATTAATTTTTACACTTTTTTATTTTTTACTTTTATTTTTCCTTCTAGCACCTAACCATAAACTAACCAAAGTACAGATTTCCATACCACACGGCCGTGGCCGTGGTCGTGTGGCCACCACAGGAAGGTACAAGGGCGGGGCCAACTACCAGATCCATAATTTCTATTTAACCCCATTCTTCCCTTCCTTTTTCCTGTTATCTTTCTTCTTTCATTTTCCATTATTTATTTTTATTTTTATTTTTATTTTTATTTTTTATTTTCTTTATTATCTTCTTCTTATTCTTCGTACCATTTAGATTTAGCTTATGATATATCAAGCCGGCTACTTCGAGGACTCAATTTCCAACTGTTCGAGACGCTTCCCCATGTTCACCTCCAACCCTATCCGGTTCCTTTTCATTAACTTCATCCAAAATTCAGGAAGTTTCACTTCTCTCCCCGTCTTATGATTTTATGATTATTTTGATATTATCTATCTTTGTACATTGAGGGCAATGTACATCTTTAAGTGTGGGGGGGTTAACTATAGTATTATTTGAAAATCCCTGAATTATGCCTTGTTCTAAAGTAAGTTTTTCATATTATGATTAGAATGATATTTCTTTTGATTTATGATTTTTATTGATATGTTTTAAGATTAAGTCATTGATAATTGTGCATTGATGATTAAATTTGAAGAATATTAGAGAATCAAGCATGATAAGTTTATTTTTCAAAAATTAAAAAGTTTGTTAGGTTGTCTACCTGAATCTGAATGTTACCTTGAAGTTTGAAATTTACGAGGTTGATATCAAATACCCATAATTTTTGGGAGATTTTGAGCCTTATAGAGCATATATTCTTTTCCTTGCTCACTTATTGGTTATAAGTGTGTCAACATTGATTTGTTATTCTAGAACTTGCATCGATTATACATGTCGAGACCACACCTTTGATTTGATATACAGAGATGATAAGGGCACTTAGGATTTAACCCACTTACACCACTAAAAAAGCCTACCCTTACAATTAACCCTTAGTGAACCACGTTGAGCCTAACAAACCCCGTTTATTGACTCACTTACTAATATTAACCCAAAACCCTTTGTATTTGTTATCACCATTCTTTTTTACTACCCTTATATCGAGATTTGATTTGATCAGTTGGCTAATTATTTTTTTTCAGTGGTAAATTCATCCTTTATTATTATTTGACTTGTTCTTTAAAAAAAAGGAGAAATATATTCATTATTAGTTCTATAATTAAGTGAGCTTACATGTTTAAATTTCAAATCTTGAAGAAAAAGCTCATATTATTAGTTTTCAATTGATGTAATTATTTAGGATTAGTTCATTTTTCTAGTTAGGTAACTTGTCAATTCAATCTCGATTCTAACTTTCTAATTCAGCCTTTATCCACACCTTTAACCTAAGCCCCGTTATAACCCTTTTAAAGACCTTTTGATTTGTGTATCATCTAATTTTGCAGTGGTGGAGATCTGATTTTCAGGCAAGCCTATGGGATTAACTTTTCATGTTTGACTTTTGAGTGCTTAATTTTGAACCTTAAACACTTCGAGGGTTTGAGTGAATCTTTAGTGAGAATGTCGATTCTTGTCGATTCCGAATCAGAGGTAATCAATTAGGTAAGGGGAAACACCTAACGTTTTCAGGGCTATAAATGTATGACTTCGATTGTTTGAATCTTTAGGACATTTTGAGTTGAATTATCAATGTATGAATTGTCTTTGAATTATGATGAAACATTATTAATGAATATTCTGAATCTAGGAAGTTCGTTTTAATTGTAAGTTGAGAATTTTGCTTGAGGACAAGCAAAAGCTTAAGTGTGGGGGTATTTGATAAACCATAAAAGTAACATATTTTAAGCCCACATTTAGCATGCTTTTGGATGATTTAAGCCCTGAATTGTGTAATTTGGTGCTCTTAATCCTTTATTTTCATGTTTTATACTTAGGAAAGCACCGGATGACGAAAAGAAAGGAAAACGAGCCCAAAACAGAGTAAATGGGCCATATCACGGAATCCACACGGCCTGGGCCCAAGACCACACGGCCGTACCCCATTCAACAGCCTCGAACACGGCCTGGCCACGACTTACACGAGCGTGTGCCATGGGCGTGTCCCTGCCGCGCCCAAGAGGAGTTTTACTCAGATTTGGATACTTGGACGCAAAGAAACACATTTCAAAGCCTATTCAAACACCCTAGTATAAATTCTACTTGAATTAGGATACTTAAGGGCCAAGTAAGGCATCTCAAAGTCTATATAAACACCCAAGGGGGCAACTTGAAGAGGGATTTCGGTAGAAACCTTCTGCCAGGGCTTTTGTGAGGGAACCCAAGGCTTTAGTCAAGGGTCGTCCAGCTAGGCCAAAGAGGGCAGATTTGTGGAGATTTACTCGAAGATAGCCAGTTGATCCATCTCAAGAAGCCGGAATTATACTCAAGACGGAAGATCTCTCCTTCAATTCCTTCAGAGGGTTTTAGGGATTTCTTATGTTTTGTTTTATCTTTTCTTTTGAGATGTTTTCTTTTATTGTCATGAACTAAACCCTCAGATACCTGAGGAGATGAAACCTAAGATGAATCTTGTTATCATTTGCTGGATTATATGATAAATATTTGACTTGTTCTTAATTATGTGTTCTTAATTCTTGTGTTGATATTTCCGGGATATTAATTCCAGTGTGGTGTGCTTAGGTGGAGGGGCAAAAGTCCCTGCTTAAGAGTAGATCTAGCATAATTAAGAGGAGTTGATCGCACACCTATAGATAGGGTGACGAGATTTTGCCGGATTAGGGTGAAACCTAATATGGGAGCCCATAGATCGAGTTAATGTAATTCTAGGGGTTTTAATTAGAAAGAGATTTCAATTAATCAACCTAGGGTTAGACGTTAGTCGCCTCGAGAGAGGGATTAATATAACTGAGGGAATCTTACGGATCAAGTCAAATGAATAAATCATCTGGTTCAGAGTTAGATAACAAGTGAATTCTAGGTGGATTCTTCCTTGGGTGTCGTCTTAATCAATTGGTTTTTCTTCAAAGTATTTTTCCCAAATTCATTCTTCTTTGTCTTAGAGTTTTTTTTAGTATTTAGTTAATTTTAGATTAAATAAAAATCACTTTAATTCTTAGGCTAAATAATAAAGAGAGAGTTAGTATTAGTACTTTTGGTTCCAGTGGGTTCGACATTCCGGTCTTGCCTTAACTATACTACTGTTTGATAGGTACGCTTGCCTCACATCGTTGTCATAGTTAGTTTCCAGGTTCGGTCATTCTTTTTATAAATTTTAAGACTTTGACATCGCATAAAACAAGGATCACACGTCTTCAATTATACCCCTAGGAATTTTAATAGTTTTATTAGCTAATTGAATGCTCATCCTAGTTTGTTTGGGTTTCCCTAAACCTAGTTGTTTAAACAATTTATAAGGCATCACATTTATGCTTGCCCCTAAATCAGCTAAAGCATTATCAATAGATAAACTACCAATTAAACATGGAATTGTACAACTCCCTAGATCTTTTAATTTCTGTGGTAGTTTATTTTGCAACATTGCTGAGCACACTGAGTTTAGTTCCACATGTGATGCTTCGTCTATCTTTTGTTTGTTCATCAACAGCTCCCTTAAGAATTTCCTAGAATCTGGCATCTGCAAAAGAGCTTCAAGTAATGGTAAGTTGATATGTAATTTCTTTAAAAGTTTAAGAAACTTACCGAACTGTTCCTCTGTGTCGTCTCTCTTTATTGCTTCGGGATATGGTATGCGAGGTTGGTATTCTTTGATTACCGGTTTTGGCTTTTCTTGGCTTACCTCAACCTTACCTTCCTCTACCACATTCTCCTGCTTTAAATTGGGCTCGTCTAACCCTTCACTATCTTGAGCTGTTATGGCTTGAATTTGCTCCTTTTCCCTAGGTAAGCTTTTTTATTGTATTTAATCCTTGAACTCCTGTGTCGATGCCTCAAGTTTCGTTTCTATATTTTAGAAACGTGTTTCGGAGGCTGCTATGAATTTTGTCAGCATCTCTTCAAGGTTCGGCTTCTTTTCCTGTGGGTAGGACTGTTGTTGGAAGTTTTGGGATGGTTGTTGCCTTTGATTTCCTTAACCACCCCATGAGAAATTGGGGTGGTTCTTCCAACCTGGATTATAAGTATTAGTATAAGGGTTATTGTTAGATCAGAAATTGTTACCCATATAGTTCATTTGTTAGCTCTCCATGCCCTGTTCGTAGGGTGGGTACTCAGGATTCGCCACTCCTCCACTTGCGTCGCGCTGGATAACTGGATGTGCCTGCGAATAACCATACAAACCTTCAAATTTTTTATATAGCATCTCTACCTGGTTTGATAGCACGGTTACTGTGTCTAGGTTGAAAACTCCGGCTGCTTTGGCTGGCCTTGTCCTTGTAACTTGCCACTGATAGTTATTCAATGACATCTCCTCTATAAACTCGTAGTCCGCTTCAGGAGTTTTGTTGTTCAGGGTTCCACCGGCGGCTGAATCGATTAGTTGCCTTGTTGAAGGGTTCACACCATTGTAAAAAGTTTAGACCTGTAGCCAGAAAGGTAATTTGTGGTGTGGGCACCTCCTCAACAAGTCTTTGTATCTCTCCCATGCATCATAAAGTGTCTCTGAATCCATCTGCACAAAAGAAGAGATATCATTCCTCAACTTGGCCGTTTTGGCCGGCGGAAAATATTTCATTAAAAATTTTTCGATCATTTGATCCCATGTAATGATTGACCCTCGTGGAAGAGAATGCAACTACTGCTTGGCTTTATTCCTCAAATAAAAGGGAAATAACCGAAGACAGATGGCATCATCAGAAACGCCATTTATTTTGAAGGTATCACAGAATTCTAGAAAATTTGCTAAGTGTGTATTAGGATCCTCATCCTGCAAACCATCAAACTGAACAAACTGTTGTATCATCTGTATAGTGTTAAGTTTCAGTTCAAAATTATTTGCAGCAATAGTAGGCCTAACAATACTTGATTCAGTTCCTGTTAAACTAGGTTTAGCATAATCATACATAGTTCAAGGAGCATGATTTTCGACCATCTCTGGAGGTAGTGGATGATTTTCAGCCATCTCTTCGGTGGTATTAATTTCGGCTTCTTGCTCTCCTTCTATGTAGTTTAAGCTTCGCCTTATTTCTCTGCGATTTCTACAAACGGTACCTTCAATATCACTGTCGTAAAGTAGAGGTCCTACCGGGTTCCTTCTAGTCATAAACTAGTGGTGCCTAAAAGGAACAAAAGAAAGAAAATTAGCAAAGTTAAAAATAAATATAAATTGCAAAAAATAAAAATGGCTAAAGTAATAAAAATTAAGCTTTCTTAATATTTCAGTTCCCCGGCAACGGCGCCAAAAACTTGATCGTTGATGCAAAGTCTTAAAATTTATAATTAGAATGATCGAACCTGGAAACTAACTATGACAATGATTTGAGGCAAGCGCACCTATCGAACAGTAGTATAGCTTAGGCAAGACCGAATTTTTGAACCCAAAGGAACCAAAAGTACTAATACTAACTTTCTTTTTATTATTTGGCCTAAAATAAAAGGAATTTGTTGTTTAATCTAAAATTAACTAATTATTAAACTAAAGACTCTAAGACAAAGAAGAATAAAATTGGGAAAATAACTTTGAGGAAAAACCGATTGGTTAAAACGATACCCGAGGAAGAATCCACCTAGGCTTCACTTGTTATCTAACTCTGAACTAGACGATTTATTCATTTGACTTGATCCGTAGGATTCCCTAAGTTATATTAATCCCTCTCTTCAAGGCGACTAACGTCTAACGCTAGGTTAATTAATTGAAATCTCTTTCTAATTAAAACCCCTAGAATCGCATTAACTCGATCTATGGACTCCCATATTAGGTTTCACCCTAATCCGGCAAAATCTCGTCACCCTATCTCTAGGCGTGCGAACAACTCCGCTTAATTATGATAGATCTACTCTTAGGCAGGGTCTATTCCTCCTCCACCTAAGCACATCAAACTTGAATCAATATCCCAGAAATATCAACAAAAGAAGTAAGAACACAGAATTAAGAATAAATCAAATATTTATCATATAGTTCAGAAAACAATAACAAGATTCGTCTTAGGTTTCATCCCCCTCAGGTATCTGAGGGGTTTAGTTCATAACAATAAAAGAAAACATCTCAGAAGAAAAGATAAAACAAAACATAAGAAATCCCTAAAACCCCCTGAAGGAATTAAAGGAGAGATCCTCCGTCTTGAGTATGATTCTGACTTTTTGAGATGGATCAACTGGCTATCTTCGAGTGAATCCCCACAAATCTGCCTTCTTTGGCCTAGCTGGACGCCCCCTGACAAAAGCCTTGGGTTCCCCCGATAAAAGCCCTAGCAGAAGGCTTTTGCCAAAAGCCTTGGGTTCCCCTGACAAAAGCCCTGGCAAAAGGCTTCTGCTGAACTCCCCTTTAAGTTGCCCCCTTGGGTGTTTATATAGGCTTTGAGGTGCCTTACTTGGTCCCTAAGTATCCTAATCCAAGTGGAATTCCTACTAGGGTGTTTAAATAGACTTTGGAATGTGCTTTTTTGCGTCCAAGTATCCTATTCCGAGTAAAAATCCTCTTGGCCGCAGCAGGGACACGCCCATGACACACGCCCGTGTGAATCGTGGCTAGGCCTTGTTCGAGACTGATGAATGAGGCACGGCCGTATGGTCTTGGGCCCAGGCCATGTGGATTTCGTGATATGGCCCATTTACTCCATTTTGGGCCCATTTCTCATTCTTTTTATCCTTTGGTGCTCTCATGGGTATAAAACATGAAACCAAAGGATTAAGAGCACCAAATTACACAATTCAAGGCTTAAATCATCCAAAAGCATGCTAAATATGGGCCTAAAATATGTTACTATTACGGTTTATCACACTTTATGATGCATGGGAAAGATACAAGGATATACAAAGAAGGTGCCCACACCATGGATTACCTTTGTGGCTCCAGGTTCAAACCTTTTACAACGATGTGAACCCCTCAACTAGGTAGTTGATTGATTCAGCCGCCGGTGGAACCCTGAATAACAAAACCCCTGAAGCGGCTTATGAGTTTATAGAGGAGATGTCACTGAATAACTATCAGTGGCAAGTCACAAGGACAAGGCCAACAAAAGTCGCCAGTGTTTTCAACCTCGACGCAGTAACCATGCTATCAAACCAGGTAGAACTATTAAATAAAAAGATTGATGGTTTGTATGGTTCTTTGCAAGTACATCCAGTTATGCAGTGCGATACAAATGGATGAGGGATGAACAATACAGAATATCCGTCCTACAACCTTGACATAGAAAGCGTATAGATGAACTATATGGGTAATAATTCAAGACCTCTGAATAACCCTTATAGTAACACTTATAATCCAGGTTGGAGGAATCACCCCAATTTCTCATGGGGTGGCCAAGGAAATCAGAGACAACAACCCCCTCAGGCTTTCAGCAGCAGCCCTATTCACAAGAAAAGAAGCTGAACCTTGAGGAGATGCTAACAAAATTCATAGCGGTGTCAGAAACTCATTTCCAAATCACCGAAACAGTACTTAAAAATCAACAGGCATCAATTCAAGGGATCGAAAACCAATTAGGACAGCTTGCTAAGCTGACCTCAGAACGACCACAAGGCAGCTTGCCAAGCAACACTGAAACTAACCCAAAGGAGCAACTTCAAGCCATAACTTCTCACGATAGTGAAGGGTTAGATGAACCCAAACTGAGGCAAGTGAATGTGGTAAAGGAAGGTAAGGTTGAGGTAAGCCATGATAAGCCAAAACTGGTAATTACAGAGTACCAACCTCGTGTGCCATACCCCAATGCGATGAAGAAAGACCACACAGATGAACAATTCGTAAATTTCTTAAACTTCTAAAGAAATTACATATTAACTTACCGTTTCTTGAAGCTCTTTCGCAGATACTAGATTCAAGGAAATTTTTAAAAGAGCTTTTGACAAACAAACGGAGGTTAGACGATGCATCGCATGTGGAGCTAAATGCAGTGTAACACCCCAAACCCGGCCCAAACATTACGACCGAATTTGGTATGTCACGGAGAAAAGTTATTTTTGTAAAATCCCTTTAAGCAGATTTAAAATTTTTGTTGAAAACATTTCTGGTAATGAAGAAAACAAAAACTTAGTGTTGATTAAAAATACATAAAGTCATGTTGTTACCGATTTCAGATGTACCCGCTGGTACAATAAAACATTTTGCGTTTGATTTTGAGAAAACATGTGTATCCATTTTCAAGTCATTAAGTTGTTAAACAAATTATCCAAAACAGATAAAATAACCAAAATATAATCCTAGGAGGCCTTATTACAATTTAAGCAAAATAAACCAACAATAAAATAAAAGTAGTTCATAAATCATTTAATCCAAATGTTCACTGCATGGCCACCTCGAGTTCTTCCGGCTCCTTTTCCGCGATCTACGAGTCACCTGAAAAATTAAAGGAGAAGGTGAGTCACCAAGACTCAATGTGTAACCCTTCCCCGGTTTAGTGCAACACATACACAAGTCATAACCAATTAACATGCACAAGTTTAATATGCACCCAACCTAGCCATCCAAACGCCTTTCTCTACCCCGTGTGGTACCAAACCACTGGTGGTGCCAAACCACTGGTGACTCAAAGTCACAGATGTGATACCAAATCACTGGAGATACCAAATCTCTGGTGTCTGAAGACACAAATCGAATGATGGGGCCAACCCATCGTGTGATACCAAATCACTGGCGTCAATCCCGTATCTCAAAGTGGGGCCAACCCACGGTGGTGCTAAGCCACAGGGACGAGACGCTATGAGGTGCCAAACCTCTGGAGGTACCAAACCTCTGGTGACCGTAGTCACAATGTGTTACCAAAACACTGGTGTCCGTCGACACGAATATCACTGCCCCCGCCACTCATTTAATCCCACATCAATCAATAATATGCATTTAACAAATTTCATGCCAATAGATTTATTTAACAACATCCAACATATATATCATGAGCCATATATTATAATCTGCATATACCAAATATGCCATGCTTCCCAAAAGCATCATAAGAAAGCTCTTAACAACAAAGACTTACCTGAATCCTTGTTTATACCATGATGGTATTACATCCGAATCTACACAATCTGATTAAGCATACATATAACACTTAGCACATTAAATAGTTATAAGGTGTGTATGTACACACATGTCACCAACGATAGTCCTAAATCCCGAAAAGTCACTCGGCCACCTTAGATTTCTTGCTCCTATATTCGGCCAAACACAAGAGTTAGGGACATGGACTATTCGGCCAAACCACATAATTCTACGGGGTTATCACATGAACCCGAAACCTCACCTAATCGCCTTCGAGTACTAACTACAGTAACCGATACGCGAATCTGCTTCACTTCCCTACAATCGGCAACCATTAATAATAATAGCCTTCGGCTTTTGAATAATCAAAAGAATAATCCTTTAAAATAAATCCTTACCACCTTCAATATTCGGCCAATATACTTCTAAATAGAAGAAGAGAGTTTCGGCACGCCCAAAGGAGTATATTCGGCCAATAAAGAAATTATTGAGAAGAAAGGAGAAATAGGGGATTCGGTTTTGAGAAGAAAAGAACAGAAGTAGATGAAAGATGATGGTGTAGGAGATTCGGCCAAAGTTTAGAGAAAGAAAGAATGGTTTTTGGTTTTGATAAAGGTTGAAAAGAGAATGAAAAAGAATTTATCAAAGGAAGAAAAAGAGAGATGGAAGAAATGGTATTCGGTCAACACAACTTTACCAAAGAAGAAAATGCACAAGATACAAAAATGTAGTTTGGTTCAAAAGGACAAATGAGAGAAAGAAAGTGGTATTTTGTTTCAAACAAAATGAAGTTGTCATCAAAAGAAATTTTGCACCAAAAGTACCCTAAACATTCGGCCAAAGATGATAGTTTTTGGAGAGAAAAACAAATACCAAAAAGATGTACAAAACAAAAGATTGGCTAACATCCCCCCTAGCTACCTACCAAAAATTCGGCCACTCCCCCTAGCCTTACATGCCGTCCACATACATGCACTAAGGCATAGGATTTCTTTCCAAAACTTCCTCCACCTTCCATGCCTTTGTCCCCTCATTATACCATAAACTCAAGATTCTTATCCCTAACTTCAAGCTTTCCATAACAAATTTTCAACTTACCAAAAGATGGAAGTCCAACCTATCATAAACATAGGTTGACCGGCCATTAATGCTAAAACACAAAAATAAACTTTCAAAAAAAACTAAACATACTACTCGAACCTCTAACCTCAAGCTATAAGTTCAAACACCATAACCACTTTGCCACTAATTCCTCATGTGCTTTAATTAACACTTAAATTAACTTAAGTGCTAAGCTCACTTAATCCACTTCATTAAATAAACCATACTAAAATTTATTCTAGCTCTCTAAATAAAATCAAACTTTCATAAGACTATGCTAAGCACACAAACAATACTACCCGAGCTAACACAAGTAACTAGATGACACACAAATTTTTCCTAAAGCCCATGGCCCAATCGGCCCAATTCTACTAGGCCCAATTTCGGGATGTTACAGTTCTACCCTCCTTAAAAATAATTTCGTCCCCGAAATTACTTACTAACGATCAATCGTACAGTCTAACTCACCACACTACGCTCTTGCTGCGCACTCTGATCTTAATAACACTACTAACAATCAAAGCGGTATATAGAAATCCAATGATCAAGAACATACTGGTGAAGATGTCCGGTGCGTCACCCTCCTCATGACGCCTCACAGCATACACCAAACCAGGTTGCCTAGCCTCAGTGTTGCCAACGCCTCTGCCAGCTGCTCCGCGACCTCGACCAGAGCCATTACCGCCTCTACCATTATCACGACCCTTCTGCGGTGGCGGTCCCTCCTTTCTGAACTGAGCACGACCTTGACCTTCAGACTGATTCCTGGCTTGCTTACATGGACAGTCTCTCACACGATGATCCAGCGAACCACACTCGAAACATCCTTTTTCTTCGGTCCAACATTCGCCCCAATGAAACTTCCCACATCGGTTACACCGTGCTGGACCCTGATTAGCAGTAACAGGCCTCCCAGACTGATTCGGCCCACTCTGCCTAACCCTTTTTTGAGAATCTTCGTCCGACCCAGATGATCCATATCTTCTTTTATGCTAGTTCCGGTCGTAACTCTGTCTCACGGACTCCTTGACCCTTTCGGCTACCTTAGCCTTTTCCACCAAGACAGCAAACTCACACTCCTGCTGTGGAGCAGTCAGCAACCTTAACTCATCCCTAAGTCCGTTTTCAAAGCGGACGTAACGATCATGCTCCGTTGACACTATACCCTGAGCGTAGCGGCTCAGCCTCAAGAATTCCGCTTCATACTCTGACACAGACTTATTTCCTTGTACCAACCCCAGAAAAGCTTTCCTCTGTGCATCAATGTAGCTTGTGCCCACATACTTCTTCTGATAAGCAGTTTTGAAATACTCCCAAGTAAGATCATCCGCCGTAGCACCATCCCGAACCGTGAGCCACCATCGATATGACTCACCCTTGATAAGCGACACCGCCCCTTTCAGTTTCTCCTCATTCGTCAGTTCAATCTCATCCATGATTCTTTCGGTCGATTCCAGCCAATACTCAGCCGTATTGGGCGCTACACCAGACACACCTCGAAAAAATTCAGCTCCGTTAGCTCGAAGTCTCTCAGGTACCGATCCCTGACCCGACCTAACAGGTTCCGATACAGCCATTCTACCTCGACCATGTCCACGACGGCCACGTCCTCTATAGCTCATTCTAACTATCGCGTTTTAATCTGGTTAGGAAATTTTTATGGATTAGTACATGTTTCACTTGGTTATCCGCGAAGAAATTTTATGAAGAGCTTAATAGAGATTCTTTCGATCAATCAAAGTTTTAAGTCCTCTATCCTAATTCACACAGAAAAACACATCCATTCCCTAATACCTTTCATACCTATTCACTCTTCAGACATTTCTATCCGTTTCTAACCTAGGGGTATTTTCGTCATTTTCCTACAGGGGTATTTTTGTAATAAACCGAAGAAATTTGAAAACTTTAATAAATCAAAACATTTTGTAATTTCTAAAACTGAGGAGTATTTTCGAGAAATTCTCAATTTAAAGGTATGGCAAAATTTTGAAAACCAGGGGTATTTTGGTAATTTTGTTAATCGGGGGTAATTTTGTAAATTCCAGAAGTCAGGGTATTATTTTGGAATACAACAATTTGGGTACTTTTGCAAAGTAAATATTTAATCAAAATCGGGGTAATATGGTAATTTTAGAAACCAAGGGCACTTTCGTAATTTTGCCACTAGGGACATTTTGGTAATTTTGATAAGCCAAGAATATTTGAAAATTTTCTAGAAATAAATTTTTACTACTATTTAAAGGAGTGTCGTAATGATTTTTAAAACTTAGAGCTTTCATAAAACAGGGTTAATCCCTTGCGGGTTTTATTTAACGTCTTTAGCCTATGACCGAGTGCTTTTGGTTAGGGTGAACCGAAGCTACGCACCAGGTAGGAATCCCGCGAAGAGGAGGTGAGTCACGAGGACTGCTTAAGTACCAAGCTCTTCCGGATCCAATCCTAGACATGCGCACTAAGGTTACCACACCCTAACTCGGCGACTTGGTCGTGGGTTGGTTTAATTAGGCTTTTAAAGTCTTATGTCTTTGTTTGGGGTATCTAGTCCTAAGGTTCAACACCTATCACACTAACTACGTTCCATACCTACCCTTCTACCAATAATAATTCACAAAGAAATGAGAAATACTTACCTGGGCGGATCGGTGCCGGAGACTCAGTGCCATGCTGTTCAAAACCAAAATTATTTCAAAAAGGCCTACCAAAACATTTTGGGCCTTGGGCCCCCACAGCCGAGCTTTGAACTGGGCTCTGATACCAATTTGTAACACCCCAAATCCGGCCCAAACATTACGACCGAATTTGGTATGTAACGGAGAAAAGTTATTTTTGTAAAATCCCTTTAAGCAGATTTAAAATTTTTGTTGAAAACATTTTTGGTAATGAAGAAAACAAAAACTTCGTGTTGATTAAAAATACATAAAGTCATGTTGTTACCGATTTCAGATGTACCCGCTGGTACAATAAAACATTTCGCGTTTGATTTTGAGAAAACATGGGTATCCATTTTCAAGTCATTAAGTTGTTAAACAAATTATCCAAAACAGATTAAATAACCAAAATATAATCCTAGGAGGCCTTATTACAATTTAAGCAAAATAAACCAACAATAAAATAAAAGTAGTTCATAAATCATTTAATCCAAATGTTCACTGCATGGCCACCTCGAGTTCTTCCGGCTCCTTTTCCGCGATCTACGAGTCACCTAAAAAATTAAAGGAGAAGGTGAGTCACCAAGACTCAATGTGTAACCCTTCCCCAGTTTAGTGCAACACATACACAAGTCATAATCAATTAACATGCACAAGTTTAATATGCACCCAACCTAGCCATCCAAACGCCTTTCTCTACCCCGTGTGGTACCAAACCACTGGTGGTGCCAAACCACTGGTGACTCAAAGTCACAGATGTGATACCAAATCACTGGAGATACCAAATCTCTGGTGTCTGAAGACACAAATCGAATGATGGGGCCAACCCATCGTGTGATACCAAATCACTGGCGTCAATCCCGTATCTCAAAGTGGGGCCAACCCACGGTGGTGCTAAGCCACAGGGACGAGACGCTATGAGGTGCCAAACCTCTGGAGGTACCAAACCTCTGGTGACCGTAGTCACAATGTGTTACCAAAACACTGGTGTCCGTCGACACGAATATCACTGCCCCCTCCACTCATTTAATCCCACATCAATCAATAATATGCATTTGACAAATTTCATGCCAATAGATTTATTTAACAACATCCAACATATATATCATGAGCCATATTTATAATCTGCATATACCAAATATGCCATGCTTCCCAAAAGCATCATAAGAAAGCTCTTAACAACAAAGACTTACCCGAATCCTTGTTTATCCGAATCTACACAATCCGATTAAGCATACATATAACACTTAGCACATTAAATACTTAGAAGGTGTGTATGTACACCCATGTCACCAACGATAGTCCTAAATCCTGAAAAGTCACTCGGCCACCTTAGATTTCTTGCTCCTATATTCGGCCAAACATAAGAGTTAGGGACATGGACTATTCGGCCAAACCACATAATTCTACGGGGTTATCACATGAACTCAAAACCTCACCTAATCGCCTTCGAGTACTAACTACAGTAACCGGTACGCGAATCTGCTTCACTTCCCTACAATCGGCAACCATTAATAATAATAGCCATCGGCTTTTGAATAATCAAAAGAATAATCCTTTAAAATAAATCCTTACCACCTTCAATATTAGGCCAAGATACTTCTAAATGGAAGAAGAGAGTTTCGGCACACCCAAAGGAGTATATTCGGCCAATAAAGAAATTATTGAGAAGAAAGGAGAAATAGGGGATTCGGTTTTGAGAAGAAAAGAAAAGAAGTAGATGAAAGATGATGGTGTAGGAGATTCGACCAAAGTTTAGAGAAAGAAAGAATGGTTTTTGGTTTTGATAAAGGTTGAAAAGAGAATGAAAAAGAATTGATCAAAGGAAGAAAAAGAGAGATGGAAGAAATGGTATTCGGTCAACACAACTTTACCAAAGAAGAAAATGCACAAGATACAAAAATGTAGTTTGGTTCAAAAGGACAAATGAGAGAAAGAAAGTGGTATTTTGTTTCAAACAAAATGAAGTTGTCATCAAAAGAAATTTTGCACCAAAAGTACCTTAGACATTCGGCCAAAGATGATAGTTTTTGGAGAGAAAAACAAATACCAAAAAGATGTACAAAACAAAAGATTGGCTAACATCCCCCCAAGCTACCTACCAAAAATTCGGCCACTCCCCCTAGCCTTACATGCCGTCCACATACATGCACTAAGGCATAGGATTTCTTTCCAAAACTTCCTCCACCTTCCATGCCTTTGTCCCCTCATTATACCATAAACTCAAGATTCTTATCCCTAACTTCAAGCTTTCCATAACAAATTTTCAACTTACCAAAAGATGGAAGTCCAACCTATCATAAACATAGGTTGACCGGCCATTAATGCTAAAACACAAAAATAAACTTTCAAAAAAACTAAACATACTACTCGAACCTCTAACCTCAAGCTATAAGTTCAAACACCATAACCACTTTGCCACTAATTCCTCATGTGCTTTAATTAACACTTAAATTAACTTAAGTGCTAAGCTCACTTAATCCACTTCATTAAATAAACCATACTAAAATTTATTCTAGCTCTCTAAATAAAATCAAACCTTCATAAGACTATGCTAAGCACACAAACAATACTACCCGAGCTAACACAAGTAACTAGATGACACACAAATTTTTCCTAAAGCCCATGGCCCAATCGGCCCAATTCTACTAGGCCCAATTTCGGGATGTTACATGCAGTGTGCTTAGCAATTCTACAAAATAAACTACCACGAAAGTTAAAGGATCTAGGGAGTTTTACAATTCCGTGCTCAATTGGTAGTTTATTTGTTAATAATGCTTTAGCTTATTTAGGGGCAAGTATCAATGTCATGCCTTATAAAATGTTTAACAGCTAGGTCTTGGAAAACCAAAACAAACTAGGATGAGCATTCAATTAGCTGATAAAACTATTAGAATTCCTAGGGGTATAATCGAAAATGTACTACTGAAAATTGACAAATCCATATTCCCAGTAGATTTTGTCGTTTTAGACATGGATGAGGACAATAATATTCCTTTAATTTTAGGAAGACCCTTTCTAGCAACTGCCATAACTAAAATTGATGTTGGTACAGGCGAACTCATACTTCATGTAGGTGACGAAACTATCACTCTTCAGGCTCTTGACTCGGCTAGGACATCGAGTAATCAAGGTGAAAACATCAACTCTACTAATGACCATTTGGTTCCACCTTCTTTATAGGAAACACCACGAAACTACACAACTGAGTCAGATCCTAGACCTCGTGTCAACAAGGAAATAACTCATGAGGAACGAAGGCTTCAGATCGATGAACTAGACGAGTAGAAGACACATTACAAGGAGAAACTAAAAACACACGAATCAAAAACAAAGCGACTCCATGAGCCAAACCAATTTAAGATCGAAGATCAGGTATTGTTGGATAAAATAGACCCTCAGATCGCCACTTCAGACCTTGATACAAACGAAGAAATCCCTTTTGAGGTACTGAATATCTTCTCATATGGAACAATCGAGGTAACTAATCCCAAGTTTGGCAGTTTTAAGGTAAACACTACTCGACTCGAACTATATATTAATCATATAACTGATAGCAGGGGTGAGGAGTTTCAACTCCTTAAACCACCATGAATACGCGAATGAGAGGTAAGTCTAGCTTAAGACTTTAAACGAGAGCTTCTCGGGAGGCAACCCGAACACTAACCCCATTAATTTTCATATTTTTTTATTTTTATTTTTACTTTTAGCACCTAACTACAAACTAACCAAATTAATAAAATGCAGGTTTCCCTACCACACGGCCTTGCACACGAGCATGGCCATGGCCGTGGCCATGTGTACACCACAGATTTGCACACCAGCATGGCAGAGATCGTACGAACCAAGGACAAAAAATCCCCAAAACACAGGCTGCAATAAAATGCCATGATTGTGCGATATGGTTATGGTCGACACTGAGAAAGTTACACGGGGGTACGACACGCCCGTGTCCCTAGGCCGTGGCCGACATTGAGTAATCCACATGGGTGTGGCAACCTCTACATAGGCGTGGGAGAAACGAACAAAACACAACACGACCGTGCGATACGGCCGTGTGACCTAACACGCTCACGGAACACGGGTGTGGGAAGCTACCAGATCACTGATTTCTATTTAAAACCCACTTCTTCTCACTTTCTCCCCAAATTTTTTTCTCCTAAACCCTAACCACCACATCCCTTTTCTCTTTCTATTATCTTTTTCCTTTCATTTTCCTCTCCCCCTCTCCCTCACTCTTTCTCTACCACCACCACTATGTCAAAGAAGCGAAAGGACCCTAGCACATTCTCCCCGTGCGAGACCGATCTACATGAGTTCATGCCGCCACTTCATTTATCCGACAAGCCAAGGACATTTGAGTCCATTTAATTTTTCCTTTTCTTTTTTCTTCTCCTTTATTTTCCTTCCCGTTATCTTTCTTGTCTTTAATCTTTATTATTATATTTCGATTTCTTTGATTTAGGTTCAAAAGGCTGTTTGGGAATCACCACACCAGGACCCTAGTAACCATCACCACCTTCATCTATACCCGACTTACCGTTTCTTTTCCTTGACTCCATCCAAAATTCAGGAAGTTCACTTCTCTCCCTATCTTATAATTTTATATTGTCGATATCTATCTTTGTACATTGAGGACAATGTACATCTTAAGTGTGGGGAGGTTATTGATTTCATTACCAGAAAATCCCTGAATTATGTTTTGTTCTTAAAGTAATTTTCTCATATTACTAATTAAAATAAGATTTTCATTGATTTATGATTTTCATGGATATGTTTCGAATTAAGTCATAGGTAATTGTGCATTGATGATTTAAACTTTAAGATATTAGAGAATCAAGCATGATAAGTCTATTTTTCGTAATAAAAATTTTTAGGTTGTTTCCCTAATCTTAAATATTACTTTGAAGTTTGAAATTTGCAAGGTTGACATCAAAAACCATAATTTTTGTAAGTCTTTGAGCCTTTTAGAGCATATATTTTTCTTGCTCATTTTATTGATAATGAGTGTGTCAACATTGATCTGTTATTCTAGAACTTGCTTCGATTATAAATGTCGAGACCACATTCTTAATTTGATATACCTAGATGATAAAAGCACCTAGGTTCTAACCCACTTACTCCATAAAAAGCCTATCTTCATAATTAACCCCTAGTTAACCCTTTGATCCTAATAAATCGTTTTTCTTGACTCACCCTTTAATATTAACCCTAAAACCAAATTTTTACTTCCCCTAATCTTTTGACGTTCTTTTTTTTTTTCAAAAATTGAGTTGATCAGTTGCCCAACTATGACTTTTATTTCAGTGGTTAAGTTCTTTCTTATTATTGTAATATTTATTTTTTAAAAAAAAGTATATTCATCATTAGTTCTATGTTCTATGAGCTTAAACAGTTAAATGAATAAGCTCGTGTTATTAAATGTAATTATTCATTATTAGTTAGGTAATCTGTCTATTCAATCTTGATTCTAACCTTCTAATTCAGCCTATATCCACACTTTTGACCCAAGCCCCATTACAACCCTTTAAAGATCTTTTGATTTCTGTATCATCTCATTTATAGTGGTGGAGATTTGATTTTCATGCAATCCTATGGGATTAACTCTCCATGTTTGACTTTTGAGTGCTTAATTTGAACCTTAAACACCTTGAGTGATTTGAGTGAATCTTTAGTGAGGATGTTAATTCTTTTCGGTTTTAAATTAGAGGCAATGATTTAAGTGTGGGGGAACACCTATGTTTTCATGCTATAAAAATTTATGACTTAGATTGTTTGAATATTTATGACTCTTTTAGTTCAAATTATCAATGTATGAATTATCTATGAATTATGATGAAACATTATTGATAAGGATTATGAATCAAGGAAGTTAATTTTAATTGTGAGTTGATAATTTTGCTTGAGGACAAGCAAAAGCATAAGTGTGGGGGTATTTGATAAACCATAATATACACATATTTTAACCCCATGCTTGGCTTAATTTTGGATGAATTCCTATTGAATTTTATGAATTTGATGCTTCTAATCTCTTAATTTCTTGTTTTATACTCAGGAGAGCTTAGAGAATCGAAAAGAACGAGCAACGGGCCAAAAAATGGACAAAATGGGCCTACACGGCCTGGACCACCGCACACGGGCGGACCACACGGCTGTGTGTGGCAAGTTGGATCAAACACGGCCTGGGCTATCGACCACGAGCGTGTCACACGGGCGTGTCCTTGCCGAAATAAAGATGAATTCTATTCGGAATAGGATACTTGTGGGCCAAGAAAGGCATCTCGAAGCCTATACAAACACCCTAGGAGGCAACCTAAAAGGGGAGTTCGACAAGACATCGAATAGATGCTGAGTAGAAGGAGAAAATACTCCAAGACAGCCATCAGGAATAGCTTAGGAGAATGATCTCCATCAAGACTGAGGATTCCCCATCAAGTGCTTTAGAAGTTTTTAGGTTTTTCTTATGTTTTTTTGTTTTTCCTTGTAGGGCCTAAAAATTTTCCCAGGCCATTGTAAACCATATTAAAACAACTAAACTGAAAATACAAAACAAAATAAAAAATTTTATCCAAAACAGTCCATTAAATTACAGCCCAATGTCCATTATACAAAACCCTCAGCCCAAATGTTTTAAATAGATCCAAATCGGGCATGGCCCAATACCTAAATAATCCATTTACAACCCGTACACAAGACTTCAGCCCAAGATAATAAAAACCATCCCAATCCAATTACACGGCCCAATACCCGAATGGCCCAAACATTTCAGGGTTTGAAAAAACCCTAGAGACCTTCCATAGGGTTCCAGCGCCGCAACAGTTCCTTCGCGCGTGCCTCCACGTGCGCCACAACTCGTGTCTCCGCACACCTCACGCGCCTCCATAAGCAATGTCCGCGCCATCCGTACCTGCAAAACAGGGGCTCCAATACCAGAGAAATAGAAAAGTAGATAGAATGTATTTTCCTTTTGATTGTTATTCTTATTCCAACTTTCGGCCTTTAAAAACGAAAGAAACCATTGTAACTTTTTTTTGAATGCATACTGAATACAGAAAATTAAAAAAGAAATCAGAAAGTTTTCAAAAAAGTGATTTTCAGTCTTCAATAACCTTTTTCTTTCGTTTTTTTATATTTTGAATCTTTGTTTTGTGTTTGCTAGTGTGAAATTCTCAAAAGAATGAGGGTTTACCTTTGCAAACGAGTCGTCAGAATCCTCATCTCTTTCGTTGAAATCGAAGTTGAGATGGGGATTTTGGAGCCGAAATAGGTGGTTTCCTCAGGCCTCGTTCCAAGTAAGGATACGAAGGCACCACTATGCGCCACCATACACCAATCCCGATGGTGAAATGGTGGTCGGCGGCTCAATCTTCGCGTTCGGTTAAGTGGGAAATGAAAAGGGGGGCTAGGGTATTTTGATCTCAAGGGAGGAAGGACGCCGAATTTTTGATTGGTTTTTAGGTTTTATTAACCTATTTAAACTGTGCGAAACGACGTCGTATAGGCCTTGCTTATTTTGACCCGACCTGATATCCATAGGACCCGCGCATTTCCTGCGTCGTTATTTAATTAGATCATGGGTAAATTTTCTTTGTTTTTTACTTGGTCTCTGTAATTCACGCGCGTTTTCATTTTAGTCCGATTTAAACGTCGCGTTTTGAGCTTGGGAAATATTTGCTGGTTTAGTCCCTCATTATTTACGCGCATTCCAGTTTAATCCTTGTGCATAATTGAATGATTTTATTTATTATAAAGTAGTCTTTTTATTTTGTTTTGTTTCAATTAGGTACCTTTTCGTTTTCATACATAATCTTTGCATTTTTATAAAATTTAATTCATCTATTATTTAGTTTTAAACTATTTTATTATATGATAAAAATAGTTATATTGTTTGTTTTTAATTTATTATTTATATGTATTATTTATTTTAACTCGTTTTAATATAATGTTTATTAAAGTTCATCTTACTATTTATTTAAAATAATTTTATATATATTATTTATTCTAAACTCTTATATATTATTTATTTTAGACTTTTTATATTATATAGTTTATTTTATATATATATATATATATATATATATATATATATATATATTATTCCTTTAAAATCGTTATATATTATAGTTTCCTCTTTTATATATTGTTTTAAAATTTTTATATCTTTTATATTAAATTATTTTAGATTATATTTATCCATTTTAAAAATGTTTCAATATTATTTTATACTTTCATAAGTATATTTAAATGTTTTATATATATCATTCATTTCAAATTATTGTCCATTATTGATTTTTAAATTTACTTTTTTTACATCATTTGTTTCAAATTTATTTCTTATTATTTTTAATTTGATTTAGGTTCATTTCCTATGATTGGTTACATATATTATTTTACTCCATTTTCTTCAATAGTTACTGTTGATATTGTGTTATGCGATTATTGCTATTGTATGGGTTATAATTGTTAATTTGTATTCATTAAATCTTTGTGATTCATCATTGTAATATTTGGTATATGTATTGCTACTTTTCCTTGTATATTATCATTCCATTGCGATTTTATTTGTAAAAAAAAAAATCATGTTTTATTATCATTCGAGGTTTTTTTTAAAAAAAAAATCGTTCAGTTTAATGGTTTTTAAAATAAGGCAATGTTTCGTGTTTGGAAATTCGAGAGATCGTGCCCTAACATTCTGGGTTTCAATTTTTTGTTTGACCAAATAACTGAATATCCTTTTGAGACTTCATTCTTGTTTTCTTAGCTTTAAAATAAGGCAATGTTTCGTGTTTGGAAATCTGAGAGATCGTGCCCTAACGTGCTGGGTTTCGGTTTTTTCGTTTGACCAAATAACTGAATATCCTTTTAAGATTTTATTCGTGTTTTCTTAGCTTTAAAAATAAGACAATATCTTGTGTTTGGAAATCTGAGAAATCGTGCCCTAACGTGTTGGGTTTCGGTTTTCTGTATGACCAGACCCTCGAGTGTCCTTTTAAAAATTTTTTTAATGCATGAACTTTGGAAATCTTGAGATGATCTTGGCATCGAGGGTTTGAAATGGTGTATCCTAACGTGCTGGATATGGTATTTTATTCCTTTGGAACAAAAGAATCTCAGTATCCAATTCGATTTATTTTAAAAAGGGAATCATATTTTAAAATCATTTGAAGTTTTCAACATTAGGATATTAATTAATCAATTTAGTACCAATTTTGGGCGTTGCGAGGGTGCTAATCATTCCTCGTGTGTAACCGATTCTCGAACCTGTTTTCTTAGATTTCGTAGACCAAATTTATTATTTTAATAAATCAAAATGTTTTATTGAAATAATCCATCTCAAGGTGATCCGATCACACCTCAAATAAAAGATTGGTGGCGACTCCATTTGTCATTTTAAAGTCGATCCCTGTTTTTCAAAAAAAATGGTTTCGACAACTTGGCGACTCCACTGGGGATTGAAAGAGAGCCAAGCCGTAAAATTGATTAATTTCTGTCCTTTTGTCGAAAATTGAAAATTTTGATTTGAAAAATTATGATCCTTTTATTGCATTCGCTTGCATCATCTTATTTAATTGCTATGGTTCGAGTCTTGTATAATTCTTTTGCATCATATTGCATGACCGTCGGGTCACACCCTTTTAAGTGGGAGTGAGAAGCTACTTTTTCGTGAGGTTTTCACCTCCGTGCAAGATAGTGGGTCACTTTTGGGATACATCCGTACCTATGTCTTCGTGAGATTTTCATCTCCGTGCAGCCATAGGGTAATGTATTCCCCTGAACCGAACTCAGTCCGTATGAGCCTATAATGGGTGAGGATCGAGGAATCTGTTGGTTCGGGTACCTCTCTTTAGAACCAAACCGCATATAGAAAGCCCTAAGAGCCCACCCCAAGTAGAGCTGTGATAAACCCTAGTGGTCACCCAGATAGGTGCTTGAATGTTTTTATATGCTTTGATTTTTATTCCTATATATTGTACTGACTTTCTGTGTTGTATCTTTGTTACTTTGCATCCATTTTCATATTAGAGAAAGGTGTCGATTCGGGTTCGATTGCTAAATTAAAGAACTCGGCATGGAAAATGACTTTCTTGATAAAGTGGAGGATAATGCGACTGTCCGAACTTAGTCAGAAGCAACACAATTAGAGAAGGGGGATAGCCTAGCTGCGGTGCATGTGTCGGAATTATGGGACTACACTCGCATTAGCGTCACACAGTGTAACAGCCCGATTCTAGCCCTAATCGGAACGGTGGTTTCGGGACCACGAATCCGAGTCAGAAAAATTTTTAAGTATTATTTTTCTGAGTTAATTGTGTGTGAATTAGCATGTGTGCAAGTTTCGTATAAAAATTTGAGTGTTTGTGTGCTTAATTAAATAAAAGGACGTAATTGCGGAAAATGAAAAATTAATGGTTAGTTGTGATAGTGCTAATTTGAGAGTGGCTTTTTAATGTTGAATCCTTAAAGGGCAAATAGCCCATTTCTTATAGTAGTGGATGGCACTAAGCTTTTATAAAGCATTTTATATTTGTTTTCTTTATAAATTAAGCTTATATTACAATATATGTATTTTATAATAACATTAAAATAATAAAAACATAAAAGAACATTTGCATGTTCATCTTTTTGGTGCATTTGGCTGAAACTAAAAGGATAAAAGTAGAGAAAAAGCTTCAAAGGGTTTCGGCATTACTTAGGCTTGATTAAGGTATGATTTAGCTTTAGTTTTTGATAATTGCTATATTTTTGAGATTGTTTATTACTCTACTATCAAGCCCATGTCTTAATTTTGTGCATTGATGATGTTTGTGAGATATGCCATTGATGATATGTTGAGCTTTGTGATGATTTATGGTGTTAAATGAAAGATTTGAGCTAGATGAACATACTTTGTTGTTGAATTTTTGATGAATTTAGCTAATTAGGTTAATTAGAAAAAAATATTATTTTGGAATGAAAAATATGGACTTATATAGTCCCTAGGAAGATTCAGCTATGCATATATGTGAATAAATTTGATGTATTTTATGTTTTGTACAAATAGGACTAAGTTGTAAAAGTGTGAAATATTAGGGGTAAAATAGTAATTTGCCAACTTATGTGTTTTTATATTAAATTGAATGAAAATATTTTTGATTAAGCTTAAATTGAAATTGATTAAGATCAAGAACAAAAAGAATCGGGATTGGATCGGGGAAAGGCGAAGTTGAACGAATAGTCGGGAAGCTCTAATTCGACAATTTCTGAGGTAAGTTTTTAAGCAATTGGATAGAATTAAATTTTAGTCTATATTAATGTGCATATGTAAAAAAAAATTAATAAGTATGTTTATTTCCAATTGCCGAATGTGATTTTGAATTTAATATGTATTGGCCAAATGTAAGGTTGGTATTATTTATATATAAATATAAGTCTTGATGATATGAGTTGGATGATTATATATGTGCTAAGAGAAATTTAAGTGTGAAAATGATAGGAGAGGTGATTATATTCGAATAGGTGAATATGTATATAGATGTATATTGAAGATAGCCGAATGTGATGGTAGTGAGAAGGATGAATGAGTTGTTTTAACATGTGCATATATTTGTAGATATATATGAATGAAAATGAAATCTCATGTGTTTATATGAATGAAGAAAAGGTTCAGTTAAGGGGCATTATGTGTGCGAGCTTAAATACCGAGCACCGTGTGGCACTAAGTGTGTACGAAATCGGTCGAATGGCACTATGTGTGTGGAAAAATAAGTAATGGCACTAAGTGTACGATACATTACTAGTATATAGCACTATGTGTGCTCTTTTTCAAGTAACGGTTGTAACACCCCAAACCCGGCCTAAACGTTACGACCGGATCTGGTATGTCACATGGAAAGGATGTTTAAAGAAACTTTGAGAACTTCGCGTTATGGTTTCATTTTGAAAATCAGGTTCAGTTTTAAGGTTTCCTTGCAAATTTCTAATAACTATACTAATAGTCGAGAACAGGTTTTGTGATACGAAAAACTGAAACTAGTGGATTTCAGAAACGTGACATTTTGAAAACATGGTTTGAAGTTCTAAGAAAATCCCGAATTTAAATGTTTATTCGCTTGTTATCAGCTTGTTAATATTTTGGAAAACGATTGTTTATATTTTTAGAAAAAATATACCTCCGTACTTAACATATCATAATATAGAATAACCGCATTAAAATCCAAAACCAAATTAAAGGCCTTATTACATAAAATATTCCCAAATTAAAGATAAGTTTAAGTAAAGACAAAATTTACGAAAGAAGTAATGCATGGCCACCTCAGAGTCCTCCTCAGCTCCAAATCCTCAACTAGGGGTTACCTGCATAATTAAGCAGAGGGGTGAGTCACCAAGACTCAGTGTGTAATTCCCCTTATGAACGCAATCAGGGCTTAAGCCCACAGAAGCACATTGGGCCCTAGCCCTCACAACATGGCATATTAAAAGTGTATGCAATGCAACCCAGCCCAACCTAGTTTTCCATCCTCTACATCACCTGAATCAGCCAAACACCTGTGGCACCAAGCCACTGTGGTACCAAACCACTGTGACAAAGTCACGAAATATAAATGTATATGTGGTGTCAAACCACTGTGGTACCAAACCACTGTGACAAAAGTCACTGAATCACACTTCCCCTTTCATTCATATCCCAAAGCCCATGCAAACATATTTACAACTTGTGATGAATGCAATCATATTTTAATATACGGCAGATAATCAAATCATACATATTTTTAGGCTACGTTATTCGAAAGACAGAATCATAAAGGTACTTACCTGGTGTCTCCCACCTTACCCACAAGGGTATCTCAACTGTCTATAAAGTCGGTTCGGCTTTCAGCCAACACAGTTATTAATGAAAAATAATAAAGGAAAGTGTGAGCATTACACAGCTAATTACACATAAAACTAAACACTCTACACCGTCGAAACTCTCCCTAGCAGGAATAACCGCGATTTGTCTATCCCAAGCAGATGTCGGCTCCCTACCACAACCCGATGAAAAGTCTCAAATCGCCGACACAGCACGTCGTTTGAACTTAGGACCAGAGACTACGGGTTCACTCTCCTCAGGCTCCTTTAACGATACCCCCTTGGAATGGCTAGCACTCGCATCCATGACGAAAACGTAACGGAAATTAATAGTCAAGAAACCAAAAAGATGATTCCTTACCCTGATCAAAGCAAGACCGAACACCAAAAGATTCGGCTTATGAAACCGGATGAGTCCCTAAATAACACGAGGGGTTAGGACCGATGCCCAAAACAAGAATAAAAGAAACGGCCTTTCGGCCAAGCTGAAACCTGAAAGAGGCCCCCCAACCATTCGGTCATCACCAACACTTACTAGAAACCTCCCGATTGAAGGCTAACGAAGAAGAGAAGGTAAGGTTAATCCTCTCTACAATCGGCCAAAGCCCAAAAAGAAGTGAGTTTAAGAACTTTGGTTCTAACAAGACAATGAGAGAAGAGCAACGAACGAAAAGAAATAGGGGAAGAAGAACCCTTACCGAAATAACAAGTGCCGGATGAAAAGCAAGATTCGACCCTCAGCAAGATCTCAGAACTATTCGGCTATGGAGGAAAACTAGCCAAGAGTCACAAGAAGCAGGGGTTTCAGTTTAAAGGAGAAGCTAGAGAAGTAAAGAAGAAGTATGAAGGTTCGGCTATGGTGGAAATCAAAAGGGAAAGGTTCGGCAATGAGGGCTTCAAGAGAAATCGGCTTGTGGTGAAGAAGAAAAGTAGGAAGAAAGAAAAGACAAGAAGAAAGGGAAGGTTGAAGTTTCGGCTATCAAACTTGAGGGAGAAGAGAAAAAGAATTGGAAAGTAAAGAGGATAGTCACTTACAATTTTGGTAAAGAAAAGAGACCAGAAGAGAGGTACAAAAAGTTTCAGCCAACCCAAGTTGAAGAGAAGAGAAGAAAAGTGGCTTGAGTATTTCGGCATTAGCAATAATGAGTTGACAAGCAAAGACCCCTAATGCCTGAGTTACCGAAACTAACATGCAAAAACACCAAAATCACTAACTTGGAAATTCGACACACACTTACATGACCCCAAAACCAAAACACTCACACCCAAGACCCCTTCTGACCGAAATTCTCCCCTCCAGGACCCTCACATTCGGCCAACACCTCCACCACACTCCAAATCCCTTATTTTACTCCACAATTTGCTCCCCATCACCCATTCAAACCAATTTGACCACTTCAACTCCTCCATCACCTCTCATCCATCCATTCAAACTCATTTGACTTATTCAAACTCCTCCTAGAATAGTCCCAGCCGAATGCTACCTCCTCCTCTCCTTGAGCACAAAAATTTAAAGCTCTTGACGCAGCAGATGGGATTCGAACTCCTTCCCCCTTTCTCTGCTAATGACACCACCTCCACTTGGACACAAGCTCATTTTGTGTCAACAAGCACACGCAAATAATCTTAAGGCCTGCCTCTACTAGCTCTCCCCCCTTAAGCCCAAAACCAAAATTTTACCAAGGCTCTGGCTTGAACCTGAGCCTCCTCAGGACCCCCAAGCACATCTAAATAACAAGCAGAACAAGCCAAGCACACAGAAAAACATAAAATGCAGAACCCCTAATTCTAGGATGTTACAGTTCTACCCCCTTAAAAAAATTTCAGCCTCAAAATTTACCTGATCAAAAGAGGTGAGGGTATTGCTGTCGCATCACATCCTCTGGCTCCCACGTGGCTTCCTCTGAACCGTGATTCTGCTATAAAACTTTAACCAACAGAACCGACTTTCTTCTTAACACCTTAACATCTCGATCTAAGATCTGCACTGGTTCTTCTTCAAAAGACAAATCAGGTCTTACTTCAATTTCCTCCACCGGTACTATGTGAGATGGATCCGAATGATAGCGCCTTAACATTGAAACATGGAATACATCATGTATCCAATTCAACTCTGGAGGCAACTCAAGCTGATAAGCTACTGGTCCCACGCGTTTCAACACTCGATAAGGCCCGGTGAATCTAGGGTTCAACTTGCCTTTCTGTCCAAATCTTAGAACCTTCTTCCAAGGTGAAACTCTCAGAAAAACCTGATCACCCACTGAGAACTCTATTTCCTTATGCTTTAGATCTGCGTACGATTTCTGCCTGTCAGAAGCTTCCTTCAACCGAGCCCAAATCAACTTAACCTTTTCCTCCGTCTCTGAGACCAATTCCGGACCCAACAACTGTCGCTCACCTAACTCTGTCCAGCAGGTAGGAGTACGACACCTACGACCATACAATTCCTTGTAAGGTGCCATCTAAATACTGGATTGATAGCTATTGTTGTATGCAAATTCTACCAACGATAAGAAATCCTCCCAACTACCTCTGAAGTCGATTACACAACCTCTCAACATGTCTTCCAGAATTTGAATTACCCTCTCTGACTGACCATCAGTCTGTGGATGAAATGCCGTGCTGAAATCCAGTCTTGTACGCAAAGCTTTATGTAACGCCTTCCAAAATCGCGATGTAAACCTAGGGTCCCTGTCTGATATGATAGACACTGGTACCCCATGTAACCTCACAATCTCCGCTACATATAGCTTGGCTAACTTCTGCAGCGAGTAGTCCACACAGACCGGTATGAAGTGAGCAGACTTTGTCAACCGATCGACAATCACCCACATCGAATCTTTCCTAGTAGGCGTAAGAGGTAGCCCACTAACAAAATCCATCTTTTTCCTCTCCCACTTCCAAAGTGGAATCTTCACTGGCTGCAGTAACCCCGAGGGTAACTGATGTTCTGCCTTCACCTGTTGACACGTCAAACATTTACTCACAAACTCGGTAACTTCTTGCTTCGGACCTGGCCACCAATACTATTCACGCAAATCTCGGTACATCTTACTCCCACCGGGATGCATAACGTATGGGCTACTATGCGCCTCCCGCAGAATCATCCGTCTTAACTCGAAGTCCTTCGGCATACAAACCTTTCCACGAAAGCATAACACTCTATCCCTATTCAAACCAAAATCTTCTTTTTCTCCCCCTTCCACTTGCTGAAGTCGAGACCTTAACACTTCATCTAACAACTGCTTCTCCTTTATCTGACTTACCCATGAAGGCTTCACTTGAAGCTCGGCTAACAAGCTTCCATCTTCATATAAACTGAGATGGGCAAACATTTCCCTCAAGTCTGATATTACCTTACGGCTCAACGCATCTGCTACAACATTAGCTTTACCCGAGTGATACTCGATTGAGCAGTCATATTCTTTCAACAATTCAATCCACCTCCGCTGCCTTAAATTCAACTCCTTCTGAGTAAGAAGATATTTCAGGCTCTTATGATCGGCGTAGATAATTGACTTTTCTCCATACCAGTAGTGTCTCCAAATCTTCAGGGCGAACACTACAGCAGCTAACTCCAGATCATGAGTGGGATAATTCACTTCATGTGGTCTTAACTATCGAGAGCATACGCTACTACCTTCCCTTCTTGCATTAACACACATCCTAACCCTATGTGTGATGCATCACAATAGACGACAAACTCCTTCCCAGCCTCAGGCTGAATCAACACTGGTGCCTCAGTCAAGATCCTCTTTAGCTTCTCAAAGCTTTCCTGCTACTTATCAGTCCATACAAACGGTATCCCTTTCCGTAATAGCTTGGTTAATGGGGCAACAATCAACGAAAAGCCCTCAGTGAACCTTTTGTAGTACCCAGCTAACCCAAGGAAACTTTGAATTTCTGCTACTGACTTCGATGGTTTCCAATCCAAAACAACTTCAATCTTTCAGGGATCAACCCTAATTCCCTCGGTAGAAACAACATGACCCAAAAATATAACTTCCCTCGACCAAAATTCACACTTGCTGACTTTGGCATACAGTTGCTTCTCTCTCAAAATCTGTAGAACAATTCGAAGATGCGAATCATGCTCCTCTTTCGTCCTTGAATATAGTAAGATATCCTCAATGAACACTACGACAAATCGGTCTAGGTAGGGTTGGAATACCCGGTTCATCATATCCATAAATGCAGCTGGTGCATTTTTCAATCCGAACGGCATCACTAAGAACTCGTAGTGACCATAACGAGTTCGAAAAGCAGTCTTATGAATATCCACCTTGTAACACCCTGATTTATTGGGTCTATGCGTTTAGTGTGGTGATATGTTTAATGTGTTAATTTAAGTGTTAGGGGTCCAAATTGGGCTCAGGCTTAGGCAGAGGCCTTGGTTAAATTATCTGTTTGGGCACCATAGGGTTTAAAAGGTAGTAGCTGTGTTTAAAATACCAAAGTGGGCTTGTGGCCCAATATTAGGTGGCACTGCAAGGGAGCTAGAGGGTGGCGTCACTAGCAGTTGAAAGAGGCCCAAGTTTGGCCGCAAGGAGCCCATGTATTTGGGCCATGTTCGACACTTAAAAGGGGAACAAGGGGGACGGCAATGGGGCTAGAGAATAGGAGGATTAAATGATGTGGATAATAAGGATAATGAGCTGATAAAAGAAGGAAGAGGTGGTGCTATCTAGGTTTCTTCTAAAAGTATGAATAGATTTAGATAAAGGAGAAAAGATAGGAGTTATCTGCAAGGCTAGGTGTTGGCCGAAATTCCATCACCTAGAGGAGGAGGAATCGATTTTTAATTACCATAGGGGGTGCCAAATTTTCCCTTTTTATTTGCTTAATTCTTAGTTATCAGGAAGGGCATTTTCGGTTTTTGATAGGTAAGTGCCGAAATTTCTATAAATAGGGGGGATAGCTCATTAATTCCGGCATTTGGAACCCTATTCTTTTCTTCTTTCCCTATGTCAAAATTCTCAGTCTCCCTCTGCAAGTTCTTTTCTTTTGATTTCTTCAGAAGCCGAAACCTCCCAATCTTCTCAACATCTTTTCTTTCAAAGGCCGAAACCCTGAACTCTCTTCTCATCTCCATAGCCGAATGCCCCTATTTCCTTTTGCCGATTTCTTCTACCAAAAAGCCAAAACTACTTAGATTTCTTCTTCTCTTCTTGATCTTCTCAAAAGTTGAAAACTCCTAAGAGTTGTCGAATTTTCTATAGAGGTAAGTGTCGACTTGTGCTATTATTCTTGTTATTTTTTTGGCTTTTTAAGCCAAAGTCGAATGGTTAGATGATGGTTAAGGCCATCTTTAGTTTGACGTTTTTTTTCTGATCTCGTGTTATCTTTCTTTGGGCGGCATTCCGGGATTTGAAGGAGATCTAATCGCCTAGGTTTCTAAGCCAGAAATTGGTAGCATTCGAATCATATTATTTTCAGGAATTTCAAGGTAAGGGATTCTCTCTAGGTTCTCGTTAGATTCATTATCGAAATCACAATTTAACCATGTGTTATGATTAATAAGGCCTTTTTTATGGAATCAAATGTGGATCAGACAAAGGAAAGGATCCCTAAGTTTAAGAAGCGTGCTGTATCTGCTGCTCGAGATTGGCCGCCGAGTTGTGGACCGGCTTCTGAACAACATCTTAGGCAGATAGCGGTGGTGTTGGCTACGGATAGTGTTGACTTAGAAAGTCTCTTTCTAACGGTAATCAGGTGTGTAGATCTCTAACACACTATTAAACATGTATGTATGTCTATATATATATATGTTATGGGCTAAAACGCCGGAAAATGGCTGTGTAGACAATCGAACGAAACCCTAAAAGGGATTAGGCAAGGATGCCAGGTACGTAATCATAGAAATCTCTATGTGTATTGAAATATATATGAAAGCCTGTGTGATGTTTTCCTTATGTGTGTATGCATGGGGTGGGACTATGATAATGAAGGCGAAGTGCATGATAGGTCACTTGGTGATCGGTGGTTAAACCACAAAATCTAATGTTAGGTCACATAGTGATCGGTGGCAATGCCACGTTTAATGATTCCTGAATAACAGGAATAGGCAATACGGCTGTCGTTATGGTGTGTAGCGGATGGAGGGTTGACTGTAGAAATCCCCAAGGTGTGATGGTTGGTACGGGTTGGTGTGTAGAGGATGGAAACCTAGGATGGGTTGGGCTATTCATCATTTATTATTTATCATGTAATTATGATTGTTGCCTTTATGTATGGGCCAGGGCCCATAATGTGTTTGTGGGCCTCAAGTCGTTGTGTGTTTCGGGATTTATACACTAAGACTTGGTGACTCACGCTTTCCTTTTTCTCTACTCTTTCAGATGAGCAGTAGATCGTGGACATGGGAGCCAAAACGGACTCGAGGGGCCATCAAGTTTTTATTTCTACAGATTATTATTTTATTTTATTTTGGGAATATTTATGTAATAAGGCCCTATTGTTTTAATTCAACTAAGTAGTTTTTAATGTTTTGCAACTTATGAATTTGTGTCCAAGGTTTTATTATACTTAATAATAATAATACAAAGGTTTTATTTTTAAAATGCCACTTATTTATCCAAATAATGTCCAATTAACTTACGATTTCCAAAACTAACAAAGCAAAAGTTTTCAATGTACAACCCGTAGCATACCAGATCTGGACGAAACGCATGGGCCGGGTTTGGGGTGTTACATTTTGCTATCAGAGCCCAGTTCAAAACTCGAGCTGTGAAATGAGCCTAGTAATGTTTTGTAAAGTTGATGTGAATTTGAAAAAAAAATGTGTCTTGGATGAAGATGTGGCCTTCAAGTCTACCGGCACCCGATCCACGCAGGGAAGTATTCTAACTTTTGATGTGATATATTTGTTGGGTTGATGGGCTTTATGGACGTAGACTAGTATGATAGTATTAATGGACCTTAGGCTTAGTTAAACAACTCTTCAATTCCATAAAACTTAATCCAACTAAACAAACCCGTGAACGAGTCACAGGGTTAGGGTGTGGCAACAGGCATGCGCATGTCTAGGATTGGATTTAGGGAGAGCTTGGTATTTAAGCAGTCCTAGTGACTCACCTCCTCTTCACCGGAATCCTATTGCGTAGTGATTGTTCACCTTAGCCGCAAGGACTTGTTGATGGGCCAAACTTTATAATTAAAACCCGAAAGGGACCAGCCACCCTATTTCACATTCAAAAAAAATACCCCCAAGTTTTGTAAAATTTCCAAAAAAATACACCTGATTTGTAAAAATTTCCAGAATACCGCAGAATTGCTAAACTACCAAAATTTGTGAAAATTACCGAAACACTCCGGTTGGAAAAATTTCAAAAAAAATACAATTGATTTGTGAAAAATTCCAAAACAACCGTGATTTTATAAAATACCTATGTTTTGCAAATTTACCCGAAAACCCTATATTTACGAGAGTAACCCGGATTGTGAAACTAGATTTTCCAAAGTACCCATGTTTAAAAAAAACATCAACATCAAATTATCCCTGATTTGTTAAATTACCAAATTAACCCTGATTTGTGAAATGACCAAAATACCCTTATCTCACCAAATCACCAAGGAACCCTACTTTGGAAAATTACGAAAATACCCCTGTAGGATAAACTACGAAAATACCCCTGGGTAGTGAAATGACGAAGGTACCCCTACATGATGAATGTAAGTTCGTGGATGTTACTTGTATGTTGATGTTTGATGATTGAATGTATGTGCTTCCTAGAACTAAGAGATGCGGACTTGAGACTGAATTGTAGATATAATTGTGAATCCGAAAGAACTACTCTTAAACTACTATTCATAAGACTGTTCGTGGTTAATCAGTGAAAGAAAACTAATAATTCATAAAATTCCTAATCAGATAAACGCGAATCGGTAGAATGAGTACAAGGGGTCGAGGACGTCCGCCACGTGGTCGTGGTAGAGGTAGGATGACGGTGTCAGAACCAATGGGATCTGGCCATGGATCTGGAAATGAGATGCCGATACTACCAGCTGCGGCCGAGGAATTTTAGGATCAGACTGCCGGAGATGATGCGATATCTCAGGCAATGTTAAGGGTTTTAGAGAGAGTTGCTGGGGCAGGTATGGGCACAGGAGCCCGGAAATCTGTGCTGGAGTGACTTAGAGCCAATGGGGCAGAGGTGTTTAGGGGAATTTCTGGTGTAGCCCCGAGCTCAGCTGAGTATTGGTTGGAGGCGGTGGAACGCATAATGGATGATTTGGATCTCACGGAGGAGGAGAAGCTGAAAGGGATTGTATCTCTCCTCCGGGATGAAGCATATCAATGGTGGCTTACGGCTAAGGATGGTACCGTGGCTGACCGTATCACCTGGGATATTTTCAAAACGGCGTTTCAGAGTAAGTACATTGGATCGAGTTATGTGGATGCTAGCACAGAGCATTTCTGAATCTGGTTCAAAGGAGTAGGTCAGTGGCTGCGTACGAAGCTGAATTCTTACGCCTTAGCCAATATGCCCGAGGGTTCACAGCGGGAGAGGGAGTTTGCGGTCCTAGTGGAAAAGGCTAAGATAGCCGAGGAGGTAAAGCGGATCGAGAAACTGAATCGAGATAGAGATAGGAGTGGGAATAAGAGGAATGTTGGACCGTCAGGGTCAGTTGGGCGTAATCAGAAGAGACTTAGGTCAAATAGGCCAAAACAGGATGAGAGACCTGCTGCTGCTAGTCAGACACAAAAGTGTGCTCGATGTGGCAAATTTCATGCCGGTGAGTGTTGGGCAGGCACTGGGAAGTGTTTTAGGTGTGGATTTATGGACCACCAAGTTAGAAACTGTCCGCAGCAACGGGACAGTGAAGGGCCCACGGGTCGAGGGAATGCTCAGCCTGGTAGAGGAGGTCAGCAGCCACAAAGAGGTCGTGGTGCAGCCAGAGGTGATAATGGGTCTGGCCGGGGTCGTGGAGCACCAGGCCAAGGGGCAGGAAATACTGAGGCGAGACAACAGGGGTTGGTCTATGCTGTCAGACGTCGAGAGGAGGATGACGCACCGAATGTCATAACCGGTACGTTTTTAATTTTTGGTTCGCCTTACACTGCATTGATTGACATTGGGTCGACGCATTCATATGTAGCTAGTAGCGTATCTGGAACTTTAAGGTTAGAATCTGAGATTACCCCTAGGGCAATGACTGTAGTTAACCCGTTAGGACAATCTGTAGTAGTGGATAAACTCTATCGGGAAGTACCTCTAGAAGTTCAGGGGATAGTCTTCCAAACGGATTTAATGGAATTACCGTTTGGGGAGTTTGATTTAATTTTAGGCATGGACTGGCTTGTGAAGTATCAAGCTAATCTAGATTGTGCAGCCAAGCGTATGGTGTTAAAAACCCCCAAGGGTGATAAAGTATTGGTGATATGAGAAAGGGGGAACTGTTTGTCGAATGTGGTGACTGCCCTAAGAGCAGAAAGGATGGTGAGGAAAGGATGCGAGGCAGTATTAATGTTTGTTCGAGCTCTAGAAGCTAAGGAATTAATGGTTGGGGACGTTAGGACGGTAAAGGAATTTCCTGATGTTTTTCCTGAAGAGCTTCCGAGATTACCTCCGGATCGTGAAGTGGAGTTTGGAATTGATCTTTTGCCAGGAACCGCACCAGTATCTATCACTTCATATAGGATGGTGCTAAGGGAGTTGGTAGAGTTGAAAGCGCAGATACAAGAGTTGTTGGATAGGGGGTTCATTTGACCGAGTGTGTCGTCTTGGGGAGCGCCAGTGTTATTCGTTAGGAAGAAGGATGGATCAATGCGTATGTGCATTGATTATCACCAGTTGAATAAGCTAACAATCAAGAACAAGTACCCGTTGCCAAGGATCGATGACTTGTTCGATCAGTTGGAGGGGGCCTCAGTCTTTTCGAAGATAGATTTGAGGTCAGGGTACCATCAACTTAAGGTCAAGGAGGCAGATATTCATAAGACGGCCTTTAGAACTCGTTATGGTCACTACGAATTCATGGTGATGCCTTTTGGATTGACCAATGCGCCAGCAGCGTTCATGGACATGATGAATCGAGTGTTCCAACCCTACCTGGATCGGTGTGTTGTGGTGTTTATAGATGATATCCTGGTTTATTCAAAGTCGATGGAAGAACATGATGCTCATCTGAGAGTGGTTTTACAGATTCTGAGGGAGAAGCAGTTGTATGCCAAATTCAGTAAGTGCGAATTTTGGCTAAGTGAAGTTACTTTTCTAGGTCACGTTGTGTCGGCAGAAGGGATTAGGGTTGACCCTCGAAAGATTGAAGCAGTGTTGGATTGGAAGCCACCTAGGTCTGTGGCTAAGATTAGGAGTTTTCTTGGTTTAGGTGGGTACTACCAAAGGTTTATTGAAGGATTTTCCTTAATTGCGGCACCGTTGACTCAGTTGCTACGGAAAGGAGTTCCGTTGTTTGGTCTAATAAGCAGCAAGAGAGTTTTGAGAAGTTAAAAATGATTTTGACGGAGGCTCCGGTATTGATACAGCTGGAGGCTGGGAAGGAATTCGTGATTTATTGTGATGCTTCATACATGGGATTAGGATGTGTGCTGATGTAAGATGGAAAGGTTGTTGCGTACGCATCACGGCAGTTAAGACCGCACGAGTCAAATTATCCCACCCATGAATTGGAGTTGGCGGCGGTGGTTTTTGCTTTGAAGATCTGGAGGCATTACCTGTATGGGGAGAAATCTGTAATTTATACCGATCATAAGAGCTTGAAGTACCTGTTGTCCCAGAAAGAGTTGAATCTAAGACAAAGGAGGTGGATCGAGTTGTTAAAGGATTACGACTGCTCGATCGAGTACCACCAGGGTAAAGTTAACGTGGTGGCGGATGCTTTAAGTCATAAGGTAGTCTCTGACTTAAGAGCAATGTTTGCTCACCTTTGTCTATACGAGGATGGGAGCTTATTAGCTGAACTTCAAGTGAAACCCTCTTGGGTCAGCCAGGTGAAGGAGGGGCAACAGATCGATGAGTTGCTAAAGGGGAAACTGCAGCTAATCTCAAAGGATGGGTCGACGGAATTCAGCATGAATGAGGAAGGACTGTTATGTTTTCGAGGGAGATTTTGCATGCCAAAAGATTAGGAGTTGAGGCGTAGGATCTTGCATGAAGTGCATGGTGGTGCATACGCTATGCACCCTGGAGGAAGTAAGATGTTTCGGGATTTGCGAGATCAATTTTGGTGGCCGGGTTTGAAGCAAAAGGTAACTAAATTAGTGGGTAAGTGTTTGACCTGTCAGCAGGTAAAGGCGGAGCATCAGTTACCATCAGGGTTATTGCAGCCAGTAAAGATTCCACAATGGAAGTGGGAAAGAATCACCATGGACTTTGTTAGTGGGCTTCCCCTCACGCCCACTAAGAAAGATGCGGTTTGGGTAGTTGTTGATCGCTTGACGAAGTCTACACACTTCATCCCCGTACGTGTCGATTACACTCTACAGAAATTGGCTAAGCTATACATAGCAGATGTAGTAAGGTTACATGGAGTACCAGTATCGATCATATCGGATAGGGACCCTAGGTTCACCTCACGATTTTGCAAGGCGTTGCATCAAGCGTTGGGTACGAAGTTGGATTTTAGTATAACGTTCCATCCTCAGACCGATGGACAGTCTGAGCTGGTGATCCAGATTTTGGAGGACATGTTGAAAGGATGTGTCATTGATTTCCGAGGTAGTTGGGACCAGTCTAGTATTCAGATGGCGCCCTATGAAGCTCTGTACGGGCGGAAGTGTCGTACTCCTACCTGTTGGACGGAATTAGTGGAACGTCAGGTTTTGGGTCCGAAGTTGGTGACCGAGACAGAAGAGAAGGTTGAGTTAATTCGAGCTCGACTAAAGGAAGCGTCTAACAGACAGAAGTCCTATGCTGATTTAAAGCATAAGGACATAGAGTTTGCAGTGGGTGACAAAGTATTTCTGAAGGTGTCGCCGTGGAAGAAAGTATTGAGGTTTGGACGGAAGGGTAAATTGAGCCCCAGATTTACCGGACCATACCGGGTGTTGAAACGAGTAGGACCAGTAGCATATCAGCTGGAGTTACCTTCGGAGTTAAGTCAAATTCATGATGTTTTCCACGTCTCTATGTTAAGATGTTACCGTTCGGATCCGTCCCATGTTGTGCCTGTGGAGGAAATCAACGTAAGACCTGATCTATCCTTCGAAGAGGAACCGGTGGAAATTCTAGATCGTGATGCCAAAGTATTGCGGAGAAAGACGGTTCCATTGGTTAAGATGCTGTGGCGGAATCATGGTTCTGAGGAGGCTACGTGGGAACCAGAGGAAGCGATGCGGCAGGAATACCCTCATCTTTTCTGACCAGGTAATTTCGAGGACGAAATTTCTTTAAGGGGGTAGAACTGTAACATCCTAAATTATTGGGTCTATGCGTTTAGTGTGGTGATATGTTTAATGTGTTAATTTAAGTGTTAGGGGTCCAAATTGGGCTCAGGCTTAGGCAGAGGCCTTGGTTAAATTATCTGTTTGGGCACCATAGGGTTTAAAAGGTAGTAGCTGTGTTTAAAATACCAAAGTGGGCTTGTGGCCCAATATTAGGTGGCACTGCAAGGGAGCTAGAGGGTGGCGTCACTAGCAGTTGAAAAAGGCCCAAGTTTGGCCTCAAGGAGCCCATGTCTTTGGGCCATGTTCGACACTTTAAAGGGGAACAAGGGGGACGGCAATGGGGCTAGAAAATAGGAGGATTAAATGATGTGGATAATAAGGATAATGAGCTGATAAAAGAAGGAAGAGATGGTGCTATCTAGGTTTCTTCTAAAAGTATGAATAGATTTAGATAAAGGAGAAAAGATAGGAGCTATCTGCAAGGCTAGGTGTTGGCCGAAATTCCATTACCTAGAGGAGGAGGAATCGGTTTTTAATTGCCATAGGGAGTGCCAAATTTTCCCTTTTTGTTTGCTTAATTCTTAGTTATCAAGAAGGGCACTTTCGGTTTTTGATAGGTAAGTGCCGAAATTTCTATAAATGGGGGGGATAGCTCATCAATTCTTGCATTTGGAACCCTATTCTTTTCTTCTTTCCCCTTGCCGAAATTCTCAGTCTCCCTCTGCAAGTTCTTTTCTTTTGATTCCTTCAGAAGCCAAGACCTCCCAATCTTCTTAACATCTTTTCTTCCAAAAGCCGAAACCCTGAACTCTCTTCTCATCTCTATAGCTGAATGCCCCTATTTCCTTTTGCTGATTTCTTCAACCAAAAAGCCGAAACTACTTAGGTTTCTTATTCTCTTCTTGATCTTCTCAAAAGCCGAAAACTCCTAAGAGTTGCCAAATTTTCTATAGAGGTAAGTGTCGACTTGTGCTATTATTCTTGTTATTTTTTTCGGCTTTTTAAGCCAAAGTCGAATGGTTAGTTGATGGTTAGGGCCATCTTTAGTTTGACGTTTTCTTTCTGATCTCGTGTTCTCTTTCTTTGGGCGGCATTCCGGGATTTGAAGGAGATCTAATCACCGAAGTTTCTAAGCCAGAAATTGGTAGCATTTGAATCATATTATTTTCGGGAATTTCAAGGTAAGGGATTCTCTCTAGGTTCTCGTTAGATTCGTTAGCGAAATCACAATTTAACCATGTGTTATGATTAATAAGGCCTTTTTGATGGAATCAAATGCGGATCAGTCAAAGGAAAGGATCCCTAAGTTTAAGAAGCGCACTGTATCTGCCGTTCGAGATTGGCCACTGGGTTGTGGACTGGCTTCTGAACAACATCTTAGGCAGATAGCGATGGTGTTGGCTACGGATAGTGTTGACTTAGAAAGTCTAGTTCTAACAGTAATCAGGCGTATAGATCTCTAACACACTATTAAACCTGTATGTATGTTTATATATATATATGTTATGGGCTAAAAAGCCGGAAAGTGGCTGTGTAGACAGTTGAACGAAACCCTAAAAGGGGTTAGGCAAGGATGCCAGGTACGTAATCATAGAAATCTCTATGTGTATCAAAATATATATGAAAGCCTATGTGATGTTTTCCTTATGTGTGTATGCATGGGGTGGGACTATGATAATGAAGGGGAAGTGCATGATAGGTCACTTGGTGATCGGTGGTTAAACCACAAAATCTAATGTTAGGTCATATAGTGATCGGTGGCAATGCCACGTTTAATGATTCCTGAATAACAGGAATAGGCAGTACGGCTGTCGTTATGGTGTGTAGCGAATGGAGGGTTGACTGTAGAAATCCCCAAGGTGTGATGGTTGGTACGGGTTGGTGTGTAGAGGATGGAAACCTAGGATGGGTTGGGCTATTCATCATTTATTATTTATCATGTAATTATGATTGTTGCCTTTATGTATGGGCCAGGGCCCATAATGTGTTTGTGGGCCTCAGGTCGTTGTGTGTTTCAGGATTTATACACTGAGTCTTGGTGACTCACGCTTTCCTTTTTCTCTACTCTTTCAGATGAGCAGTAGATCGTGGACATGGGAGCCGAAACGGACTCGAGGGGCCATCAAGTTTTTATTTCTACAGATTATTTCGGTTTTCTTTAAGTTTTATTTTATTTTATTTTGGGAATATTTATGTAATAAGGCCCCATTGTTTTAATTCAACTAAGTAGTTTTTAATGTTTTGCAACTTATGAATTTGTGTCAAAGGTTTTATTATACTTAATAATAATACAAAGGTTTTATTTTTAAAATGTCACTTATTTATCCAAATAATGTCCAATTAACTTACGATTTCCAAAACTAACAAAGCAAAAGTTTTCAATGTACAACCCGTAGCATACCAGATCTGGTCAAAACGCATGGGCCGGGTTTGGGGTGTTACACACCTCCTTGACCTTAAGCTGATGATAACCTGACCTCAAGTCTATCTTCGAGAAGACCGAAGCGCCTCGCAGCTGATCGAACAGGTCATCAATCCTTAGCAACGGGTACTTGTTCTTTATCGTCAACTTGTTCAATTGCCTGTAGTCAATGCACATCCGCATCGACCCGTCCTTTTTCTTAACAAATAACACCGACGCTCCCCATGGTGCCACACTATGTCGGATAAAACCACGGTCCAACAGTTCCTGAATCTGAGCTTTAAGTTCTACCAGATCCTTTCGGTGTCATCCTATATGAAGCGATGGACATCGGAGCCGTTCCCGGAAGTAGATCATTGCCGAACTCCACCTCGCGATCCAGAGGTAACCCTGGAAGCTCTTCTGGAAAGACATCCAAAAACTCTTTCACCGTTCTAACATCCGTTACAGACAATTCTTTGGCCTCCAAAGCACTGATGAAAGCTAAAAACACCTCACACCCTTTTCGCACCATCCTTTCAGCCTTTAATGCAGACACCACATTGGACAGGTAATTCCTTCTCTCACCTATCACCAGCACCTCCTTGTCCTCGAGAGTCTTCAATGCATGCGCTTACCAGCACAACCCAAGTTTGCTCGATACTTAGCTAACTAGTCCATGCCTAAAATTAAGTCGAACTCGCCAAATGGTAATTCCATCAAGTCAGCCGGGAAAACAATCCATTGCACTTCTAAAGGCACATTCCTAAATAGTTTGTTCACCACTACAGATTGTCCTAAAGGGCTAATCACAGTCATATCTCTAGAAGCAACCTCAGATTCCATACTCAAAGTCCCAGACACAGTACTAGCAACATATGAATGTGTAGACCCAATATCTATCAAAGCTGTAAAGGGTGATCCAGATATGAAAAACGTACCGGTTATGACGTCCGGTGCATCGCCATCCTCTCGACGTCTAGCTACATAAACCAAACCAGGCTGTCTTGCATCTGTACTCCCAGCACCTCTTCCCGGTGCTCCATGCCCTCGACCAAATCCATTTCCTCCTCTGGCCGGGCCACGACCTCTCGGTGGCTGCTGCCCACCTCTTCCGGATTGTGCATACCTCTGGCCTACTGATCGTGCCCATCTGGCTCTTGTGGGTAGTCCCTTATCCGATGATCCATAAACCCACACCTGAAGCATCCTCTATTTCTAGCCCAACACTCCTCCGAATGAAAATTCCCATATCGAGCACACGGTTGAGACCGACCAACAGCAACAGGCACTGCAACTCTACCCGGCCCATCAAACCTAGGCCTCTTTTGGAAACCCCTAGCAGATCCTGACGACCTGAAGTTCCTCTTATTCCTACCCCTATCCTTATCCCAATTCTGCCTCTCAGATCGCTTCACCTCTCCGGCTATCTTTGCCTTCTCAACCAGATTAGCAAACTCTCTTTCCCGTTGCGGAACTATCAGTACTCGCAACTCATCCCTCAGACTATCCTTGAATCGAACACAACGCTCATAATCCGTTGTGACGATACCTCGAGCATAGCGGCTTAAACGTAGGAACTCTGCCTCATACTCAGCCACCGACTTATTCCCCTAGACCAAGTTTAAAAATGCCTTCCTTTGAGTGTCCACATAACTCGCCCCAACATACTTTCCCTGGAACGCTATCTTAAAGAAATCCCAGGTAATATGGTCCGCTGATGCACCATCCCTTACAGTGAGCCACCACTGGTATGCCTCATCTCGAAGGAGGGACACTACTCCTTTCAACTTTTCCTCTGTGGTACAGTCAAGATCGTCCATGATTCGTTCAACCGCTTCCAGCCAATATTCAGCTACGTTAGGAGCCACACCAGAAATACCCCTAAATATCTCAGCCCCATTCGCTCGAAGTCGCTCAGGAATAGATTTTCGAGCCACTAATCCCGTGCTTGCTCTAGCAATCCGCTCCAGAACACGCAGCATAGCTTGGGACAAAGCATCATCCCCTCCAGTTCGGTCCTGAGGTCCCGCTTCCGCTACTGGTGATGTTAGCACTTCACCTTCCATCCCATGCCCTAATTCTGAGGGTCCAGCCTCAACACCCTGGCCTCTACCACAGCCGCGTATACCACCTCCACGTCCTCTAGCGCTCATGATTACTGATTCGAATTAATCTGATTAAAATTTTATGATTTAGTATATCTTTCACTGTTTATTACCGGATAGTTTTATGAAAATAGAATTAGAAGTAGTTTTTCGTAAAACATATTTCTAAAGGTCTCAACCTCTAAAGTTGAATCTCTTAACACTAGCAATCACAACACAATATAATCTTTTCATACAAATCAACCAATAGGAAAAAGACTTACCTATGGATTTGGTGCCGGAGACTCCGGTGCCTTACTTCCAAAAGAACATATAGTTTTCTTAAACAATATTTCTAACCAATTTTTTTTGGAAAACATTGTCGAACCCATTCCACAGCCGAGTTTTGCAACTAGGCTCTGATACCACAATATTAACACCCCAAACCCGGCCTAAACGTTACGACTGGATCTGGTATGCCACATGGAAAGGTTGTTTAAAGAAACTTTGAGAACTTCATGTTATGGTTTCATTTGGAAAATCAGGTTCAGTCTTAAGGTTTCCTTGAAAATTTTTATTAACTATACTAACAGTTGAAAACAGGTTTTGTGATACGAAAAATCGAAACTATGGATTTTAGAAACGTGACATTTTGAAAACAGAGTTTGAAGCTCTAAGAAAATCCCGAATTTAAAAGTTTATTCGCCTGTTATCCGCTTGTTAATATTTTGGAAAATGATTGTTTATATTTTTAGAAAAAAAATACCTCCGTACTTAACATATCATAATATAGAGTAACCGCATTAAAATCCAAAACCAAATTAAAGGCTTTATTACATAAAATATTCCCAAATCCTCCTCGGCTCCAAATCCTCAACTAGGGGTCACCTGCATAATTAAGCAGAGGGGTGAGTCACCAAGACTCAGTGTGTAGTTCCCCTTACGAACGCTACCTGGGCTTAAGCCCACAGAAGCACATTGGACCTTAGCCCTCACAACATGGCATATTAAAAGTGTATGCAATGCAGCCCAGCCCAACCTAGTTTTCTATCCTCTACATCACCTGAATCACCAAACACCTGTGGTACCAAGCCACTGTGGTACCAAACCACTGTGACAGAGTCACGAAATATAAATGTATATGTGGTGCCAAACCACTGTGGTACCAAACCACTGTGACAAAAGTCACTGATATATGTATATGTGGTGCCAAACCACTGTGGTACCAAACCACTGTGACAAAAGTCACTGAATAACATTTCCTCTTTCATTAATATCCCAAAGCCCATGCAAACATATTTACAATTTGTGATAAATGCAATCATATTTTAATATACGATAGATAATCAAATCATACATATTCTTAGGCTATGTTATTCGAAAGACAGAATCATAAAGGTACTTACCTGGTGTCTCCCACCTTACCCACAAGGGTATCTCAACTGTCTCTACAGTCGTTTCGGCTTTCAGCCGACTCAGTTATTAATGCAAAATAATAAAGGAAAGTGTGAGCATTACACACCTGATTACGCGTAAAACTAAACACTCTAGATCATCAACACTCTCCCTAGCAGGAATAATCGCGATTTGTCTATCCCAAGAAGATGTCGGCTCCCTACCACAACCTGGCGGAAAGTCTCGAACCGCCGACACAGCACGTCGTTTGAACTTAGGAGCAGAGACTACGGGTTCACTCTTCTCAGGCTCCTTTAACGATACCCCCTGGAATGGCTAGCACTCGCATCCATGAAGAAAGCCTTGATCAGTACTCAAAGAGAAACGTAGGTTGTCTAGCAAGGGAATTTGATTAAGGCAAACGAAAACGTAATGGAAATTAATAGTCAAGAAACCAAAAAGATGATTCCTTACCTTGATCAAAGGAAGACCGAACACTAGAAGATTCGGCTTATGAAACCAGATGAGTCCCTAAATAATACGTGGGGTTAGGACCAATGCCTAAAACAAGAATAAATAAAATGGCCTTTCGGCTAAGCTGAAACATGAAAGAGGCCCCCAACCATTCGGTCATCACCAACAGTTACCAAAAACCTCCCGACTGAAGGCTAACGAAGAAGAGAAGGTAAGGTTAATCCTCTCTACAAACGGCCAAAGCCCAAAAAGAAGTGAGTTTAAGAAATTCGGTTCTAACAAGACAACGAGAAGAGCAACAAACGAAAAGAAATAGGGAAAGAAGAACCCTTACCGAAATAACAAGAAAGTGCCGGATGAAAAGCAAGATTCGGCCCTCAGCAAGATCCCAGAACTATTCGGCTATAGAGGAAAACTAGCCAAGAGTCACAAGAAGCAGGTGTTTCGGTTTAAAGGAGAAGCTAGAGAAGTAAAGAAGAAGTATGAACGTTCGGCTATGGTAGAAATCAAAAGGGAAAGGTTCGGCAATGAGGGCTTCAAGAGAAATCGACTTGTGGTGAAGAAGAAAAGTAGGAAGAAAGAAAAGACAAGAAGAAAGGGAAGGTTGAAGTTTCGGCTATCAAACTTGAGGGAGAAGAGAAAAAGAATTGGAAAGTAAAGAGGATAGTCACTTACAATTTTGGTAAAGAAAAGAGAGCAGAAGAGAGGTACAAAAAGTTTCGGCCAACCCAAGTTGAAGAGAAGAGAAGAAAAGTGGCTTGAGTATTTCGGCACTAGCAATAAAGAGTTGACAAGCAAAGACCCCTAATGCCTAAGTTACCGAAACTAACATGCAAAAACACCAAAATCACTAACTTGGAAATTCGGCACACACTCACATGACCCCAAAACCAAAACACTCACACCCAAGACCCCTTCTGACCGAAATTCTCCCCTCCAAGACCCCTACATTCGGCTAACACCTCCACCACACTCCAAATCCCTTATTTTACTCCACAATTTGCTCCCAATCACCCATTCAAACCAATTTGACCACTTCAACTCCTCCATCACCTCTCATCCATCCATTCAAACTCATTTGACTCATTCAAACTCCTCCTAAAATAGTCCCAGCCGAATGCTACCTCCTCCTCTCCTTGAGCACAAAAATTTAAAGCTCTTGATGCAGCAGATGGGATTCAAACTCCTTCCCCCTTGCTCTGCTAATGACGCCACCTCCACTTGGACACAAGCTCATTTTGTGTCAACAAGCACACGCAAATAATCTTAAGGCCTGCCTCTTTTAGCTCTCCCCCCCTTAAGCCCAGAACCAAAATTTCACCAAGGCTCTGGCTTGAACCCGAACCTCCCCAGGACCCCCAAGCACATCTAAATAGCAAGCAAAACAAGCCAAGCACACAGAAAAACATAAAATGCAGAACCCCTAATTCTAGGATGTTACAACGGCACTAAGTGTGTGATACGTTACATGAGTTGCACTGTGCGTGCAGATTTTCGGATCTTTTCAAAAGTAAAGTAATGGATGGAGAAAACCAAGATGTAGCACAAAGGTAAGTGATGCGTGATAATTGAATAACTTTGTACCAATGAGGTGAGTTATTTTAGTATATGAAACTTATAGTAATGTGATGTAAATCTTTTATCTTTGAGCTTGTTTCGAAATGGATAAATGGCATGTGATCATTCGGTCTTTGTGACTTATTAAAGATAGTAATTGTTGAATGGTGACAAGTTAAGCATATTTGTGTTTACGAATTAGTTAATGATCATGTTGGATTAATTAAATTGCACATTGATTAGTTGTATATCTTGTCCATTGCTTAAAACTTACCAAGCTATATAAGCTTACTCTATGTGTTTATTTTACTATTTTATAGATCACAAAGTCGAAGCTTGAGCTCGGGGATTCATCATCAAAGCCAATCACACTATCGACTATCTTTGGTACTCTTTTGATTAGTTAAACAATATGAATTATGGCATGTATAGGCTATACTACTCTTTTGAGCTTATATTTTGAATTTGATGTATATAATGCCATGCAAAAATGGCTTCACTTCTATCCTTGGTTTGAATTAGTATGTTTGAGATGGTATATATGTTTGTGAAATTTCGGTTTTGAATATAGCTTGATTTGGGTAGGTATGTTTCATGAGATTATAAATGGCATGTTATTCATATAGTACAAATGAATGTTTATTGAATGACTTATAAGTTTAGCTTAGGAATTATTTCATATTATGCTATGTGAAATTTGAATATATAAATTTTTGGTTTGAATGAGGTATAAAGTACATTGGATGATGGATAAGCATTTAGTTATTTCGTGTGCACTTATGTGATAAGCCATGAAAGAAATAGGTTGTACTTTATGCATGTTATAAACGATTTTGATTTATTAATGATAAAATGAAATTAAACTCATTGTAAATATTCGGCTATGACATTTATTTAGTTGGAAACTTTAGATTTTTCATTGGATGTTCAAGTGTATTCGGCCATGAGGATTGAATGGCAAAAATTATAGATGTAAACATTTTGTTAAGGTGCGTATGTGATAGAACCTAAATTGTAATATGAGCTTAGTTATGATCAATTCGGCCCTTGCTTCTAAAATGACCAAATGAATAGTACTTCTACTATTTGTATGAAAATCTATTCGTATAAGATATTAATGATATTGCTTGTGATATGGTTGCTATCGTATTTGATATTAAAATGGAAATACATGTTTAATCATGATAATAGTAAACTGATTATGCATCAATTATTGTATTAGTATTTATAAAGGTATACTGACTTGTGTTTGGTCGAGTAATGCCTCGTAACCCTAATTCGGTGACGGATATGGGTTAGGGGTGTTACACACAGAATAATCTCCAATAGTTGAAAATGATATGGGATCAGTGGAACGATGAGACCAAGAGGTTGTTCTACCAGGATTATGGGGATTTGTCATACTTACTTGACGTCAAGGTAGATGAGTAGTTACTCGGAGCCCTTGCTCAGTACTGGAACCCCGCGTATAGTTGCTTTACCCTTGGGAGAGTGGATTTGGTACCTATCGTGGAAGAATACACCGCTCTACTGCATTGTCTGAGGGTTCAAAATGACAAAGTCTATGTGAGAGCTATTTATGTCCCAGCCTTTTGGAAGAAGTTAATGAGCATTACGGGAATGAGCAAGCAGTGGACAACAGCCAGGATTAAGCAAAAGGGTGAGTGTAAGTGCATCCCATGGAGGAACTTGAGGGATTTGATTTTAGCTCATCCTGTTAGCTCATCCTGATATGAAGAAGAAAGTTGATGTTTTTGCATTAAGTATCTATGGATTGATGCTATTCTCTAGGGCTCTAGGGTACGTAGATGAAACAGTCACAGATCTCTTCGACCGACTCAGGAGAGGGGTCACGCCGGTTCCTGCAATCTTGGCTGAGACTTGTAGGTCATTGAATGCATGTAGAAGATCCGGAGAGGGTAGGTTCATAGGGTGCACTCAGCTGTTATTGGTTTGGTTTAACGGTCACTTCTGGAAGGTAAATAAAATCTCTTACCGACCTTTCTGTGAGGATTATTCACCTTTAAAAGAAGAAGTAGCTACGTCAAGGCGCGAAGATATATCAGAAGAAAAATGGATGATGATCTTTCAGAATCTCCAAGAGGAGGATATCGAGTGGAGAGCTCCATGGATGGTACCTGATGAGATACTCTATAGATGTGGAAGCTTTGATTGGGTCCCTTTACCTAGAATTTGGGGAGCCGTTGGATATGCTCCTTTGCTTGCAGCAAGACAATATAAGTCCAGACAGTTTGTGCCGGCGACACACGGGTTAGCTTAAAGTGAATTTCCCTATAGAGAAGAGAATTATAAGAAAAGGATTCGGGAAATTGCTGATGCTTGGAAGCAAACTAGTCGGATGAAAAAGTTGACGGTAGGATCAATGACTACTCCCGAGAATAGCGGATGGTTAAGTAGAAGGATTAATGACAACATCCCGGGGCCAAGTTTGGAAGGAGTTCGACCGATGGAGGAATACTTACAGGTAGTCCTATCAAAATTAGAAATAATAAAACAAGATCTTGAAAAGAGGAATCAGGAGCTGGAGAAGAGAATAGAGCAATTAGAGGAAGAGAAGATGCATTTAGGGTTGGATGCCAACGTTTAAAAGGCAGAGGCTGAGAAATTTAGAAAAGGAAAAGAACGGGTTGAGGAGGATCTAAATAGCTTAAAGACCGACTATAAGAAGATGCATCTATTAATGAGGACTGCTGGTTTAGGAAAAACTTCAGAACAATGGCGTCAGGAAGTTCAAAGCGAAAGGACTAAAAAGGACTAATGGGAGGAGAAATTTCAAGAAGCACAAACACGAAATGAATCTGTGGAAAAAAGCCTCTCAGAAAGCCGAAATGAACAAAACGAGTTAAAGGCAAAAGTCGTGGAACTCGAGAGATCTCTTCATCATCATCGAAGCTGTAGCTTTATAAAAGAATTAAGAGCAAGTTTGAGCAAAATTGAAGAAATGAAAAAGAAGATTGAATAATTGGAAGCGACATTGCAGAATTGTCAAAACCGTATTGAGTCCCTAGAGGTGAATGAAGAACGTTGAAAAGAGGAACTTCACAACTCTCAGAATCAAGTTAGATATAAGGATTACATCATGGGGGAAGCCATCACCCAAATTCGAGAGATAGCTGATTACTTGCAGACTTTGGCGTTACAAGTAGATATATTGAGTGTGCAGTATGAGTCGCAGTCAGATCGTGGACAGAAGTTAGCTTCACTACTTAGGAAAATTAAAGCTTTAGGTGCTAGGACAAGGCCGTATTTGTAATTCGCTTCATGTAAAGAGCTTTGTTTTCTAATAAAGTTTTCTAAATAGAATTGAATCGGAATTGACTTCTTTTGCATTTAATGCATTGGCATTTGTTTTCATTTCATATGCATTAAAAGTCATTAAAAGATTCTAATTAAATAATAAAAATTGTTTCAGCATTAACTTGGACACCGGCAAAACCAAACACCCCTACGGTACCCGAACCAAGATGAAAGATATAGATCAGAGATTAGAGAAGCTTGAACAACTCCAGAAGGAGATGTAGGAAAAACTTCAGCTGCAAATGCAGGAGCAGCTTGCTAAGATCCAACAGGATATGATGGATCGAATGATGGAATCACAAAAAAATATGATGTCTCAATTGACTCAATTACTGGCTGGAGGAATAGACAAAGGGAAAAGCCCTACGGATAATATCGCGGAAAGTAATCAATATCCTCTTGTCTTTACTCCAACGCGTGTGCATGCACCGCCAGAGATAAGTCCACAAGGGCCATCTGTCTCTATCAGGTCGCAACAGATTCCAGCCGGAGCCTCGATACCGATGAATTTCCAGGATGGCTCAGGCTTTAACCCTGGCCATAGTCCAATCAATCCTAATGTCCTTGATTTGGATGAAATAGCTGAAGGAGAGAAGGCAAAAGTGGAATTACCAAAGTAGCTAGAAGATAGATGTAAATGATTGGAGGAGAAGTTTAAGGCAATAGAAAATGTTGATAGCTGTTATGGAATTGATGCCAAGGATTTAAGCTTAGGCCCAGACTTGGTGCTCCCATACGAATTCAAGATGCCTGAATTCGAGAAATATAATGGGACAAGTTACCGCGAGGCCCATATTACTATGTTTTGTAGAAAGATGATGGGATACATTAACAATGACCAACTGTTGATTCATTACTTCCAGGATAGCCTGGTGGGAGCCGCAGCCAAATGGTATAACCAGTTGAGTCGTGCCAGAATTGGTTCATGGAGAGATTTGGCTCAAGCATTTATGAAGCAGTACAGTCATGTGACAGACATGACTCGCGATAGGATTACTCTTCAAAACATGGAGAAAATGGGAAATGAAAGCTTTAGACAATATGCACAGAGGTGGAGGGAGGCTGCCATCCAAGTTCAGCCACCACTCTTGGAGAAAGAGACCACGATGCTCTTTATCAATACACTGAAGACCCCATTTATCATGCATATGCTAGGAAGTGCTACAAAGAGTTTCTCGAACATTGTAATGATCAGAGAAATGATCGAGAATGCCATATAAAGTGGAAAGATTGAGGCAGGAGAAAGTAACAAAAGAATGACTACAAGGAAAAAGAAAGCGAAGTGAATAACATAAGCATAAGGTACTCGAAGTTGATCACTGTTAATCAGCCAAAAGCAATGACTACGGGGCACCAGGGTTCGTCAAGGAAAGAATCTGGCACCACAAGACAAAGCAATGAGAAACTCCAATTTACGCCGATCCCAATGACGTACAAGGAGTTGTATCAAAGCTTATTCGACGCGCATGTTGTGTCTCCTCACTATCTGAAACCAATGCAACCTCCATATCCCAAATGGTATGACTCGAATGCACAGTGTGAGTACCATGCGGGGATCACAGGGCATTCAATATAAAATTGCCTTGCCTTTAAGAAATTGGTAGAAAGATTCATCAACATGGGTATTGTGAAGTTAGATGACCCTCCAAATGCAAAAAATCCATTACCCAATCATACTAATAACGGGGTCAATGCAATTAGTGAAAGTTCGGAGAGAAGAATCAAAGCAAGTGTCGCAGAAATTAAGACTCCTTTAAGATTGGTTTGGAAAGAAATGGTCAAACAGAGACTAATTGTTGCAGAAGAGAGTCAGGGAAAGTTGATAAACTATTGTGAGTACCATCATGAAATGGGACATGAGATTCAGAATTGTAAGGAATTTAGAGCTTCGGTACAAAATCTAATGAACAATAAAGAAATTGAGTTTTATGAAAAAGGCACAGAAGAGAAGAGCATATGCGCGTCAGAGTCAACAACAAAGAGCTCAAAAGTCAACTTTCCAGTGATTGTTATTTCACGACCCAAAATTAATGGAGCTGGAATACAGGCAGCATCGAGAGTGATAATACAGAAGCCCGTAGCCTTCGCTTATAAGGACAGTAAGAAGGTCCCCTGGAACTATGACTGTAATGTGGCAATCCCGGGGAGGGAGAATTCGGCTAGTATTTCAAAGGAGGATCTAGATGTAGGTTCTCATACTCGTAGCGGGATACGCTATGATTTGACAAAGGGGAAAGCTCTAATGGTAAATCAGGAGAAAGAAAAGCCAGTCGAGCCTGAGTCGCTATCAAAGAACTAGTGAAAGAGGAAGAAGCTAGGGAGTTCCTAAAATTTTTAAAACACAATGAATATTGTGCTGTAGAACAGCTGCACAAACAGCCAGCGCGCATATCTGTGTTAGCTTTGCTATAGAGCTCGGAGGTACATAGAAACGCATTGATGAAAGTTTTGAATGAGACATACATCGCCAATGATATCTCAGTTAATAAACTGGATCGATTGATTGGTAACATAAGTGCTGACAACTTCATCTATTTCAATGACGACGAGATACCATTAGGTGGTAGAGGATCCACCAAGGCTTTGCATATTACCACTAGATGCAAAGGATACACGCTACCAGGGGTCTTGATAGACAACGGCTCGGTGTTAAACGTATTAACCTTATCCACTCTAAATAGATTACCGGTGGACAGTTCACACATGAAAGAGTGCCAGAGCATAGTGAAGGCGTTTGATGGCACCCAAAGAAGAGCCATGGGAGAATTGAGATACCCTTACTAATTGGCCCGACTTCTTATGAGGTGTCTTTCTTGGTCATGGATATCAAGCTTTCCTATAATTGCTTATTAGGAAGACCGTGGATAAATTCGTTGGGAGCATTACCTTCATCATTACATCAGAAGTTGAAGTTGGTAACGGAGGGCCGGCTAATAACAATAAAGGCTGAAGAGGATATTATTGCAGCTGTGACTAGTGATATGCCGTATTTGGAGATAAACGACGAGACAACTGAATGTTCTTTCCAGTCCTTGAATTCGTGAATGCAACTTTCATTACGGAAGGAACCAGAATTCTGGTGCCGAGAATTTCCAAAACCACAAGAATGAGATTACAGATGACCGCAGGAAAAGGAGCTGTGCCTGGAAAAGGGCTTGGAAAGTATCTTAGGGGAGAATTTTGGCCCTAATATTGAAGGAAAAGCAAGATCGCTTTGGCTTAGGGTTTAGGCCAGATGCAAAACAAAAAAAAAAAGAAAGAATGAGAAAAAAGGCAAGAAAGAAGACGTGCTCGTTTGAGTGGCGAGGAAACCAAGTGGGAACCCATGATAATTCCACACATATCCAAAACCTTTGTGTCGGGAGGGGTTATTCATGTTGAGCAGAAGGCGCCGAAGAGGGAAGATATTGAAGAGATGTTGGGCAATGTTTGCATTAATTCCATATCTGAGGAGGCAGTTGAAGAAGGGACCTTATCAGATATTCGACCTTACGAACCGGGAAGCATTTTGAACAATTGGAATACAAAGGAAATTCTTGTAGTATTTAAAGCTTATTCAGAGTAATGTTCAGAACACACTAATTGCTTTAAGCCTAGAAGCGATAAGATTTCTTCTATGAAATAGGCTCATGTTCAAACATTATTATATTAATGAAGTACATCTTTGCTATCATTTGAAGCAAACATTCTTCCATTCTTTTCTTTATTTTGTGATTCCCTCAAATCATTCTCTCATAATTATTCATAATTGTACGAATAATCATTCATAAATTCATTCATTCTTTCCATATTCTTTTGAACTTACAATAGGTCCCTGAATATCAATGACATGAGCGACGCTGCCAGGGACTCAGAATATCCTTTTGAGCAAGACATGTGTTTAGAAGGATCACAGGACTTTGAAGATAACACGGACGGTGACTTATCTCCTGACTTGTTAAGAATGGTAGAATAGGAAGAGAAATAAATTCTACCTCATAAGGAAACAGTAGAGACTATGACACTGGAGGAAGGGAAAGTAGTAAGTATTGGAACATGTATAGCCAAAGAAATGAGGCGGGATCTCATTGAGTTACTACAGGAATTCAAGGATGTCTTCGCATGGTCATACAACGATATGCCTGGTTTAAGCACTGACATTGTAGTACACCGCCTGCCCATAAAAGGGGATTGCAAGCCAGTTCAGCAGAAGCTCCGAAGGATGAGACAGGATATTGAACTAAAAATAAAGAAGGAAGTCAAAAGACAGTTTGATGCCAGATTCTTGCAAGAGATCAAATATTTGGAATGGGTAGCCAACATTGTGCCTGTCCCTAAGAAAGATGGGAAAATGCGAATGTGTGTAGATTATAGAGACCTAAATAAGGCTAGCCCAAAGGATAATTTTCCTTTGCCTCATATTGACACTCTAGTAGACAATACGGCAGGCTTTTCATTGTTTTCTTTCATGGATGGCTTCTCCGGGTACAATCAGATAAAAATGCATCCTGAAGACATGGGAAAGACTACCTTCATAACATTATGGGGTACGTTCTGTTATAAGGTGATGTCGTTCGGATTGAAGAATGCAAGAGCGACATACCAAAGAGCTATGGTGACCTTGTTCCATGATATGATGCACAAAGAGATTGAAGTCTACGGCGATGATATGATTGCTGATCATTGTTTTCGCGATGCAAAGTCTTAAAATTTATATAAAGAATGATCAAACCTAGAAACTAACTATGACAATGATTTGAGGTAAGCGCACCTATCGAACAGTAGTATAGTTAAAGCAAGACCGGAATGTCGAACCCAAAGGAACCAAAAGTACTAATACTAACTCTATCTTTATTATTTAGCCTAAGAATTAAAGTGATTTTTATTTAATCTAAAATTAACTAACTACTAAACTAAAGACTCTAAGACAAGGAAGAATGAAATTGGGAAAAATACTTTGAGGAAAAACCAATTGATCAAGACGACACCCAAGGAAGAATCCACCTAGACTTCACTTGTTATCTAACTCTGAACTAGACGATTTATTCATTTGACTTGATCCGTAAGATTCCCTAAGTTATATTAATCCCTCTCTCGAGGCGACTAACGTCTAACCCTAGGTTGATTAATTAAAATCTCTTTCTAATTAAAACCCCTAGAATTGCATTAACTCAATCTATGAACTCCCATATTAGGTTTCACCCTAATCCGGCAAAATCTCGTCACCCTATCTCTAGGCGCACGATCAACTCCACTTAATTATGCTAGATCTACTCTTAAGTAGTGACTTTTGCTCCTCCACCTAAGCACATCACACTTGAATTAATATCTCAGAAATATCAACACAAGAATTAAGAACACATAATTAAGAACAAGTCAAATATTTATCATATAGTTCAGTAAACGATAACAAGATTCATCTTAGGTTTCATCCCCCTCAGGTATCTGAGGGTTTAGTTCATAACAATAAAAGAAAACATCTCAGAAGAAAAGATAAAACAAAATATAAGAAATCCCTAAAACTCCTTGAAGGAATTGAAGGAGAGATCCTCCATCTTGAGTATGATTTCGGCTTCTTGAGATGGATCAACTAGCTATCTTCGAGTAAATCTCCACAATTCTGCCTTCTTTGGCCTAGTTGAACGCCCCCTGACTAAAGCCATGGGTTCCCCCTTTTCTGGTCATACTTAGGGTGTTTATATAGGCTTTTGAATATGTTTCTTTGGTCCTAAGTATCCTAATCTGAGTGAAACTCTTCTTTCCCACGACAGGGACACGCCCATGGCACACGCCCGTGTAAGTCGTGGCCAGGCTGTGTTTGAGCCTGTTGAATGGGGCACGGTCGTGTGGTCTTGGGCCAGGCCGTGTGGATTTTGTGAATTGGCCCATTTACTCAGTTTTGGGCCCGTTTTCAGTTCTTTTCGTCATCCGGTGCTCTCCTAAGTATAAAACATGAAAACAAAGGATTAAGAGCACCAAATTACATAATTCAAGGCTTAAGTCATCCAAAAGCATGCTAAATGTGGGTTTAAAATATGTTACTTTAATGATTTATCAATTGCAAAGTCCCGAACAGAGGTTGAACATATCCAAGTTTTGAGAAATTTTTTCTTGAGACTGAGGAAATTCTAGTTAAAGCTCAATCCCACAAAATTCACTTTTGGTGCTAGATCGGGAAAATTGTTAGGCTTCATAGTCAGTGAGAAGGGAATCGAGATTGGCTCAGACAAGGTTCGGGCTATACAAGAATTTCCTCCATCGTGCACTCAAAAAGAAGTTCGAGGTTTCCTTGGAAGGTTAAATTACATTGCCCGATTTATTTCACAGTTAACCGAAAAATGTGCCATATTTCGTCTTCTGAAGAAATATAATCCAGGTGTGTGGGATGATGAACGCTAGAAAGCTTTCGATAGGGTCAAACAGTACTTGTCAAATCCTCCAGTCTTGTCACCCCTTGCATAGATAGACCAGTAATCCTGTACTTGACAGTGTTTGATCACTCTATGGGGTGTGTGTTGGGTCAACATGATGATTCAAGAAGAAAAGAAAAGGCGATATACTACCTCAGCAAGAAATTCACTGGGTGTGAGATGAGATATTCGCCAATTGAGAAATTGTGTTGTGCCTTGATTTGGACGACCCGGAGATTGAGGCAATACGTGCTATACCACATGACATGGCTAATCTCAAAGTTAGATCCTCTAAAGTACATGATGGAATCAACTGCTTTAAATGGAAGAATGGCCAGATGGCAAATCCTACTTTCTGAATTCGACATCGTCTATGTGAGTCAAAAAGCTGTAAAAGGGAGCGCAATAGCAGACTTTCTAGCCATCAGAGCTTTAGAGGATTATGAGCCATTGAATTTTGATTTCCCCAATGAGGATTTAATGTATGTAGCGGAAATGAAGGAAGACACCCTAAAGGATCATCTTTGGAAGTTAAATTTCGATGGAGTATCAAATGCTGTCGGTAATGGAATTGGGGCAATCTTAGTGTCCCCAAATGGAGACCATTACCCTTTCACTTGCAAATTGGATTTCGATTGTACAAATAATATGGCAGAATATGAAGCGTATATCATGGGACTTCGGGCAGCCGCGGAGCGCAAAATCAAAGTGCTAGAAGTATATGGGGACTCTGCACTAGTGATCTACCAACTAAAATGTCAATGGGAGACAAGAGACCCCAAATTGATCAATTACCGAAGGATAGTTATGGGCTTAATTGAGGAGTTTGATGATATCACTTTTAGTTATCTCCCACGAGAAGAAAATCAGTTGGCGGATGCTTTGGCCACTCTGGCCTCCATTATCAAAATAGGCAAACAGGAGGATGTAAAGCATATTCAAATGAGTATCTACGAAGCCCCAGCCCATTGTTATAACGTAGATAAAGAGGAAATAGATAATCACCCTTGGTATCATGATATATTGTGATACGTGAGAAATCGTAAATATCCTGAGCAGGCTACTGAGAATGACAAAAGGAAATTGAGAAGGCTGGCCTATGATTATGTCTTAGACGGGGAGGTCTTGTACAAAAGACGAAAGGATCAAGTACTTCTAAGATGTGTGGATGCCATTGAAGCTAAGAAAATTCTGGAAGAATTCCATGAGGGTATCTGTGGGACTCACGCCAACGACTTTACCATGGCCAGACAAATTATGAGATTCGAATACTATTGGTCAACCCTGGAAGGTGACTGTATCAACTATGCCAAGAGATGTCACAAATGCCAGATTTATGGGGACAAAATTCATGTACCTCCTTCGCCCCTGTATGTTATGACTTCTCCATGGCCTTTCTTTATGTGGGGCATGAATTTCATTGGACCAATTTTACCAAAAGCTTCGAACGGGCCTCGGTTCATTTTTGTAGTCATTGATTATTTCACCAAGTGGGTAAAGGCTGCTTCATACACCAACGTCACTAAATCGGTAGTTAGCAGATTCTTAAAGAAGGAAATCATATGCCGATATGGGATGCCTAAGAAGATCATATCTGATAATGCACTCAACCTGAACAACAGTACGACAGCGAAAGTTTGTAGTCAGTTCAAGATCAGACACCACAACTCGTCACCGTATCGTCCAAAAATGAATGGTGCAGTAGAAGCAGCCAATAAAAACATTAAGAAGATTGTAGGAAAGATGACAGAAACTTATAGAGATTGGCACAAGAAGTTGCCCTTTGCCCTCTATGCCTATCGGACATCTGTCAGAACTTCTACTGGGACAACACCTTTCTCGTTGGTTTACGGAATGAAGGCAGTGTTACCTATTGAAGTAAAGATACCTTCCCTCCGAGTTTTGTCAGAACTAAAGTTAGATGAAGCAGAATGGATCCAATCTCGATATGATTAATTGAACTTGATTGAGGAAAAGAGGCTAAGGGCTATCCAGCATGGGCAGATGTATCAAAAACGAATGATACGAGCTTATGATAAAAAGGTCTACACGAGGGAATTTCATGAGGGAGACTTGGTATTGAAAAAGATTCTCCCTATACGAAGAGATTTCAGAGGAAAATGGATGCCAAATTGGGAAGGACCTTACGTGGTAAAGAAGGCTTTCTCCAGAGGAGCACTAATTTTGGCCGAAATGGATGGGAAAAACTTACCCAATCATGTAAATTTGGATTCAGTCAAGAAATACTACACATGAAGAAGGAAAAGGTCAAGGTGAAAACCCGCAAAGGGCACTTTGGGACCTAAAAAAATGGAGAGGTCAAGGTGAAAACCCGCAAAAGGGCGCTTTGAGACCAAAGGGGATTTGAGTTAAAAACCCGTAAAGGGTGGCTCAAATTATGACATGTGGTGATCCTGCTATACTTGAATTAACAAAGAAGGGGTATGTTGCGTCTTGCGCAGAGAAGCTCAGGCTGCGATATCTACAGGGCTCATAATATTCATTTTTATTCACATTGAATGTTCTATCTTTGAATATTTTGTTCTTTTCAAAGGGTGCATTTTTTTATTAATTTCTTTTGTTAATTTATCTTAAGCTTTACTTCACACCAATTTTATTCCCATCTATTGTTATTACCTCTATGCAAACATGTTGCATTGAAATAATGATGGATGAACTAATAATGCTTTCATAGAAGAAGTTCTACATATTACTCTAGAGATTTCTAAATAATACAAGAACCTAAAATAGGACTATTGTTTAGAACTCACCAGATCTAAAGGCTTGATAATATTTGAGAAGGAGGTGTCTAAATAGTGATGATCTCTTCGGTTTTAAAGTACCACGACAGAGATGAGGCTTTAACAAATCCTGTGTTCAGGCTTAACACTTAGAGAATGGTGTAACAGATTATTCTGGATCTTATACATTTGAGTCACGATGAGTGATAATGAAATAATACAAACCTTGCGCCTTCGAGGTATGATGGAATGGACCGTGAAGTTACAATGGGGGCAAATCAGTTGAGAAAAGTATAATTGTTCCTTCGGGTTTTGGGTCAAAATACCAGCCAAACAGGGACAACAGGATGCGAGCAAGGATGCCCTTAAACATTTGAAAAGGATCATTCTCATGAAACTCTGCATTCATGCAAGATACATTTAGTTAGGAGCATTTGGTTCATTCTGATAACTGCATCCTAATCATTGTAAAAAATCATTCTCATTCGACATTTATGTGAATACATTTAGTTAGGAGCATTAGATTCATTTCGATCATTACATCCTAACCATTCTACATAAGCATAAATACAAAACTGATTTTACAGGACAGGTCACTTAGAGGACGGTGTCGCAACATCGGTGAATTCGAAGATCTTGCTTTCCTGAGCGAAGCGGGTCAAAGATACTAGTCTGGCGTCCTTGAGTTTGTAGTGGAGCAGATTGAAGATAGAAGATATTGCCTTCTTGAGCCAAGCGAATCGAAGATACAAATCTTATCACCTCGAAGTCCCAGTGGAGTAGGTTGAGGCTACAAATCCCTTCTCCCTGAGATTATTGAGGATCAACCTTTATTTCTGAGAAGTTTCAGTCAGAAGATCGAAGCTACAAATCTCTTCTCTCTGAATTCTTATCACCTAGAAGTCCCAGTGGAGTAGGTTGAGGCTACAAATCCCTTCTCCCTGAGGTTATTGAGGATCAACCTTTATTTCTAAGAAGTTTCAATAAGAAGATCGAAGCTACAAATCTCTTCTCTCTGAATTATTATCACCTCGAAGTCCTAGTGGAGTAGGTTGAGGCTACATATCCCTTCTCCCTGAGGTTATTGAGGACCAGTCTTATCTCCATGAAGTTACAGTGGAGCAGATCAAAGCTACAAGTCTAATATCTTTGAATTAGATCGAAGCGCTAGTATGTCTTGAAGACACAGTTGGATGGAATGAAGCCACTCGAAGAAGAAAAGCACTGAAAGAAGTCAAGATTCGACGAGACCGGGCAAGATTGACCTTTCTCTTAAAGTCTTTGCTCTATTCTCATTACACGACAATGAGCAAAGAGGGGCAGCTGTAGGGCCCAAAAATTTTCCCGGGCCATTGTAAACCATATTAAAACAACTAAACTGAAAATATAAAACAAAATAAAAAAATTGATCCAAAACAGTCCATTAAATTACAGCCCAATGTCCATTATACAAAACCCTCAGCCCAAATGTTTTAAACAGATCTAAATCGGGCATGGCCCAATACCTAAATAATCCATTTACAACCCGTATACAAGACTTCAGCCCAAGCTAATAAAAACCATCCCAATCCAATTACACGGCCCCATACCCGAATGGCCCAAACATTTCAGGGTTTCAGAAAACCCTAGAGACCTTCCAGAGGGTTCCAGTGCCGCAACAGTTCCTTCACGCGTGCCTCCACGCGCGCCACAGCTCGTGTCTCCGCACGTCTCATGCACCTCCGTACGCCATGTCCGCGTCATCTGTACCTGCAAAACAGGGGCTCCAATAGCAGAGAAATAGCAAAATAGATAGAGAATGTATTTTCCTTTTGATTATTATTCTTATTCCGACTTTCGGCCTTTAAAAATGAAAGAAACCATTGTAACTTTTTTTTGAACGCATACTGAATACAGAAAATTAAAAAAGAAATCAGAAAGTTTTCAAAAGGTGATTTTCAGTCTTCAATAACCTTTTTCTTTCGTTTTTTTTATATTTTGAATCTTTGTTTTGTGTTTGCTTGTGTGAAATTCTAAAAAGAAGGAGGGTTTACCTTAGCAAACGAGCCGTCGGAATCCTCATCTCTTTTGTTGAAATCGATGTTGAGATGGGGATTTTGGAGCCGAAATAGGTGGTTTCCTCAGGCCTCGTTCCAAGTAAGGATACGAAGGCACCACTATGCGCCACCATACACCAATCCCGATGGTGAAATGGTGGTCGGCGGCGCAATCTTCGCGTTCGGTTAAGTGGGAAATGAAAAAGGGGGCTAGGGTATTTTGATCTCAAGGGAGGAAGGATGTCGAATTTTTTATTGGTTTTTAGGTTTTATTAACCTATTTAAACCGTGCGAAACGACGCCGTATAGGCCTTGCTTATTTTGACCAGACCCGATATCCATAGGACCCGCGCATTTTCGCGGTGATGGATAATTTGCACGATTAGTCCCTCTTTTCTGCGTCGTTATTTAATTAGATCCTGGGTACATTTTCTTTGTTTTTTACTTAGTCTCTATAATTCACGCGCGTTTTCATTTTAGTCCGATTTAAACGCTGCGTTTTGAGCTTGGGAAATATTTGCTGGTTTAGCCCCTGATTATTTACGCGCATTCCAGTTTAATCCTTATGCATAATTGAATGGTTTTATTTATTATAAAGTAGTCTTTTTATTTTGTTTTGTTTCAATTAAGTACCTTTTCGTTTTCATACATAATCTTTGCATTTTTATAAAATTTAATTCATCTATTATTTAGTTTTAAACTATTTTATTATATGATAAAAATAGTTATGCTGTTTGTTTTTAATTTATTATTTATATGTGTTATTTATTTTAACTCGTTTTAATATAATGTTTATTAAAATTCGTCTTACTATTTATTTAAAATAATTATATATATTATTTATTCTAAACTCTTATATATTATTTATTTTAGACTTTTTATATTATATAGTTTATTTTATATATATATATATATATATTATTCCTTTATAATCGTTATATATTATAGTTTCCTCTTTTATATATTGTTTTAAACTTTTTATATCTTTTATATTAAATTATTTTAGATTATATTTATCCATTTTAAAAATGTTTCAATATTATTTTATACTTTCATAAGTATATTTAAATGTTTTATATATATCATTCGTTTCAAATTATTGTCTATTATTGATTTTTAAATCTACTTTTTTTACATCATTTGTTTCAAACTTATTTCTTATTATTTTTAATTTGATTTAGGTTCATTTCCTATGATTGGTTACATATATTATTCTACTCCATTTTCTTCAATAGTTACTGTTGATATTGTGTTATGCGATTATTGCTATTGTATGGGTTATAATTGTTAATTTGTAATCATTAATTATTTGTGATTCATCATTGTAATATTTGGTATATGTATTGCTACTTTGCCTTGTATATTATCATTCCATTGTGATTTTATTTGTCAAAAAAATCATGTTTTATTATCATTCGAGTTTTTTTTTTAAAAAAAAAACTGTTCAGTTTAAAGGTTTTTAAAATAAGGCAATGTTTTGTGTTTGGAAATCCGAGAGATCGTGCCCTAACGTGCTGGGTTTCGATTTTCCGTTTGACCAAATAACTGAATATCCTTTTGAGACTTCATTCGTGTTTTCTTAGCTTTAAAATAAGGCAATGTTTCGTGTTTGGAAATCCGAGAGATCGTGCCCTAACGTGTTGGGTTTCAGTTTTTTCGTTTGACCAAATAACCAAATATCCTTTTAAGATTTTATTCGTGTTTTCTTAGCTTTAAAAATAAGGAAATATCTTGTGTTTGGAAATCTAAGAAATCGTACCCTAACGTGCTAGGTTTTGGTTTTCCGTATGACCAGACCCTAGAGTATCCTTTTAAAATTTTTTTTAATGCATGAACTTTGGAAATCTTGAGATGATCTTGGCATCGGGGGTTTGAAATGGCGTATCCTAACGTGCTAGATATGGTATTTTATTCCTTTGGAACAAAAGAATCTCAGTATCCAATTCGATTTATTTTAAGGGAATCATATTTTAAAATCATTTGAAGTTTTCAACATTAGGACATTAATTAATCAATTTGGTACCAATTTTGGGTGTTGCAAGGGTGCTAATCCTTCCTCGTGCGTAACTGATTCCCGAACCTGTTTTCTTAGATTTCATAGACCAAATTTATTGTTTTAATAAATCAAAATGTTTTATTGAAATAATCCATCTCAAGGTGATCCGATCACACCTCGAATAAAAGATTGGTGGCGACTCCATTTGTCATTTTAAAGTCGACTACCGTTTTTCAAAAAAATGGTTTCGACATTCCTCTTTTATGATGTTTCCCTCATACTAAATCCCTCAAATACCTGAGGGGATGAAACCTAAGACGAATCTTATTATTATTTGATTTATGAGATAAATACTTGTGCTTATTCTTAATTCTGAGTTCTTATTCTTGTTTAATAATTCAAGTTATTGATTCAAGTCGAATGTGCTTATTCAGTGGAGCAAAAGTCCCTGTCTAAGAGTAGATCAACACAATTAAGCGGAGTTGATTGCAACCCTAGAGATAGGGCGACGAAAATCTGTCGGATTAGAGTCAAACCTAATAAGGGAATCCATAGATCGAGTTAATGCGACAATAGGGGTTTTAATTAGAAAGAGATTTCAATTAATCAACCTAGAGTCAGTTGTTAGTAGCCTCGAGAGAGGTATTAATATAAATCAGGGATTTCTACGGATTAAGCCAAGTGAATAAATCGCATGAATCAAAAGTAATAAGTGAAGTCTAGGTGGATTCTTCCTTAAGTATTGCCTATCTCATATAAGTTGTCCAAAAGTATTTTCCCAAATTCGCTCTCTGTCGCTTTCATAGTTAAATAAATTAGTTAGGTAATTTTAGATTAAAAACCAAATTCCCTTAATTATTAGGCTAGATAATAAAAAAATAGTTAATAATAGTACTCTTGGTCCTTGAGGATACGATATTCCGGACTCACCACAGCTATACTACTGTTCGATAGGTGCGCTTGCCTTTGTCAAAATAATAGTTAGTTCCGAGCTCCATCAATGTACAAATCAAATCCAAATTGCCAATTCAACAAGTTAAAAATTCATCTTAGGGCAATAAGTTTGTAACACCCCTCACCCGTATTCAACACCGAAATAGGGTTACGGAGTATTACCGCACATATCACACATTTAAACATACATTTCTCATACATTTTCAAATTTTGATATATTCATCAATCAACAACATTCATATTGTCCCTAATACGAGCCTACGAGGCCTAAAACATGCATTCGGGGTGGTTCAAGACTAAGCCGATAACTTTAGAAACTTTTAGATCACTTAGAAAATTTTCCCAAAAATAGAGGACACACACCCATGTGGCCCAGCCATGTGTCTCACACGGCCAAAGACATGCCCGTGTCGCAGGCCGTCTGGACATTCGAAATGAGAGCACATGGTCGTGTCCCAGCCCGTGTCCGACCCCATGTAACTCTCTGACTTGGGTCACATGGCCAACACACACGCCCGTGTGACTAGCCCGTGTGCCCTAAAAATGGCCATACACGCCCGTGTACCAGGCCGTGTGCTAGGCCGTGCCAAACCTGTAAGGTATACTGACTTATGCCACAAGGCCAAGCCACACACCCGTGTGTGAGGCCGTGTGGAGCACACTAACTTGGTTTCTAATTCAACACCAGGGGAGACACAGCCATGTACATGACTGTGTGTCACACACGGCTGAGACACACGCCCGTGTCTCTGCCCGTGTGGACAAAAATAGGCTATTTACCAAGCCATTTTGCCACCCAAACTTGTGCACACCTACATCAACCCAATTTGCACCAAAACATAGCATAATTTGGCATTTAAACCAACCAATTCAGGCCTAATTCATGTATATTCTATACCACCTTTCTCAATACACACAAGTCACAAAATAAACCATACCATTTATACCAAAATCACATATACAATTTAACTAATTATACACTTCCAAATATACTTCATCTAGCTTAATCTCATAACATACCAAATCTAATTCTCAACCATTTAGTACCCCTAATGGCAAGATATCAACAAGTATAACATATTCATCTTTCATCATATAACCAAGCCATATGCACATAGATATATACATAACCACATCAACCAAAATAAGCCAACTCTCATGGCTATATACAAACCAAAACATTTAACATTTATAAGCTATTTCAAATGACCAAAATCATTATCAAGTCATAACCAAAATAACCATAATCCTATACATGCCATATAACCAGAACATAAGCTCAAAAGTACCGAAGTGATAGTAGGATAGTGTGACGAAGTCTCCGATGATCCCTGAATCTGAGCTAGCTTTGAAATCACTATAAAACATTGTAAATCAAACAAAGTAAGCATTATAGCTTAGTAAGCTCGTATGAAATAAACTCAATGTAATCATAAATACACAATTCAACAAATTGAATATATCGATATGTAGCTCATATTATCTAACAAACCTTTCACATCTTTAATCATAAGATTATATGCAACTTCACAATTTCTTTGATTTAAAGCTTATACGGTTCATGTACATACATGTACCATCTCGTATCAATCTCATACTCAAACATGTCTTTCATTTACCCGTTGAACCATTCAGAATACTATCGGATACTCAGAAAATTCGCACCGAAGTGCCACATACATAGCCAATGCTATATTAATCTCATATCACATAAATGCTCACTCTCGAGCTATCAACGGCCTGTTCACACAAGCTGTCAGTCAAGACGTAGCTACACGGTGCTGCTCACACAAGCTATCAAGTAATCGCAACACATGCCGGTATACTCAGCCACCGGTAGGACGTATAGGACCAGCACCTGGATCACATAATCACAATAACCCCTAATGACATGTCATTCCTATCCTAATCTATTCCTAAGGTTCAATCAAGATTTCCAATGTCGAATCGTCTTCGAGTCATTTTTGAACATGTCTGTATTTTTGAATTCACATTTTATACAATATTAAAGCATTTAAAATACATTTATATTGAAACTTATTACATACGAACTTACCTTAGACGCTAAAACGGCGAAATAGGTCGACTAATTGAGTATTTGGTTTTTCCTCCGATCTAGATCCGAATTTTGCTTTTCTTGATCTATATGTAATCAAAATCAACTTATTTAATTATTTCTCTATTCAATTTAGTCCAAAATTCACATTAAGGCACTTTTACACATTTGCCCCTAATGTTTCACATTTTTACAATTTAGTTCTTATTTCATAAAATTACAAATTCATGCAATTCCACCCAAACCCATGCTATCCAGATTTCAATTAGGTCCCTAGAAGAACACATTTTTCATTTATTTCACATTTTAACCACAAATTTTCCACATTTCACAATTTAATCCCTAATTTGCATTTTCACTAAAAATCACTAACAGGACTTGTATAACTATCATCAAACATTCATAATCCATCATTAAACATCAAAATACACACATATTCATCAATGGAAAAACCCTAAACCTTTAACAGTTTTGCAATTTTAGTCACTGGGCTAGCTAGATTAAGCTGCAACAACTCTGAAAACATATAAATCATTAAAAACTAAGCAATAAAACACTTACATGCATGGTTAGCTATGGTTGAATGCTTCAAACCCTTTCCATGGAGTTTTCAAGGTTAATTTTCAGTGGTTAAACACTTAGGAAGATGACCATTTGTTTCTTTATTATTTTACTAACATATATTTACCAATTGACTATATTAACCTTAAATATTAACCTTTAAAATCCATCTAACCATGCACATAAATGTCCACTCATTTAAAAAATGGTCTATTTACCACATAAGGAGCTTCACTTTAATAAACCATAGCTATTAGATACCTTTAGCTAATAGAACACAAGTTTTACACTTTAAGCGATTTAGTCCTTTTTATCAAATTAACTAATCAAACAATAAAATTTCTTAACGAAATTTTCACACAAACATATTATCATGCTGTAGACCTTAATTTAATAATAAAATAAATATTTTAACTTTGGATTTGTGGTCCTGAAACCACTATTCTGATTTTACTAAAAGCAGGCTGTTATAAAGTTACGCTTCCATGATGGTGTTCACACAGGTTTTCGAGCACCAGCATGCGTCTCATTCTCTTAAACCCTAGGAGTTGCATCGACCACCTCGTTACGACACCTCTTTTCTTCACTTGAATGCCTCGCATCCTTGCTTGGGAACCTACAAACGCACACCACTTGAAACATCTTCCCTCATTAAAAGCATAACTAGACAACACACTAATAAATTGACATTGACCTGAATAAAAGGAAGCCTCCCTAAGCTTAGGGTCGAGGTCAACAAACCTAAATATTTTTACCTCCCTACCTACTTCTACTATCAATTCTCCCTTGCCCACATCTATCATGGCCTTAGAAGTGGCTAGGAATGGTATCCCTAAGAGAATCAGGATTTCTGGATCTTCCTCAAAAGCTAAGAGAATAAAGTCTATGGGAAATATAAAATGTTGAACCCTTACCAAAACATCCTCTAAGGCTCCTTTAGAGTGAACTAAGGACTAGTTGATAAGTTGAAGGGTCACCGTAGTCTCCCTTTGGTCACCTAAGCCTAACCTACAATAAATAGATAAATGCATAAGGTTAATAATTGCTCCTAAGTCGCAAAAGGGCTCTTCCAAAGTTAACTCCACCTATTTCTATGGGAATGGTGAAACTACCAATATCATTAAGTTTCGGGGGTACCTGACAAGACACCACTCCCTATATTTTTCCTTTTAGATATTACATCTCTAAGAATTTATGTATACTTGGGAATTTTTATAGGACCTCAAACAAAGGGAGGTTTATGTTCAAAGCTTTAAACATTTTGAGTAAGACTAAAAAATCCTCACTTTCTTTCTTTTTCCGTTCTTCTAAATGAGATAGAAAAGGAATCGATTCTTAATTAGGGGATCTAATCGACTTATCTTAACTTTTGCTTGGCTCAAGTTTTACTTCCTCTTGTACCCCATCTCCAACACTAGGAGTGTGGGTACCATCTTCCTTCTTACCTTATTCTTTAGCACTCAGTAACTTAATCAAATCTTTAACCACCACTCCTGATCTAAGTCTTATGGGCTTTGCATGATCTTTTCGTTCCCGTTTTAGATTTGGCTCGGTATTACTTGGTATGCTAAAGGGGGTGTGGGTTTGCATCCATTGAAACATTTGGTCTAATCTACCATGTATTTGACGCACATCAGCTTGCAAATTATGCACATTATCCTCTACCTTACTCACTCAAATGGTAGAGGAGGGTCACCATAAAAGGTTGGCTTCCTCTTGGCCTCTTACGGTGGCCTATAAGGTAGTTAAGGTTGGTATTAAGGATTAAGTCGAGGGGTATTAAAGTTTTGGACTCTTTGATTAGAGGACCACATTGATTTCCTCCCCACCTAAGGTTGGGATGGTCACGTCATCCTGGGTTGTGCCTACCCAATGTGTGCCTTCACCTTCATTACCTACATGAGAAGTGGTTAAAAAGGGTAAATTTGGAGCTTGCGTTCTTGCCAAAATCATCTCAAGTGATTAAAAAGGGTACATTTTTTGGTACTTATCCTCATTACAGACCGCATTCACGGTTGATTGCTTGGCTCGATATGTGAACTGCTCAGCCGACCACATATACAAATTCATTTCCATATCTTCGATAAGTTAGCAAGCTTCATCGTATATTTTTGACATGAACGCCCTAGCGGACACTCCATCAAGACTTGAACACAAGTTCCCATCCAAACCATTATAAAAGACTTGAAGTTGTAACCAATCTTGTAGGCCGTGGTACGGGCACTTATGGAGCATGAGTTTGAAGCACTCCCATGCCTCATAAAGTTGCCTTCTAGTTTCTAAAAATTCATTATGTCCATACGAAGCTTTATTGTTTTGCTTGGAGGGAAGTACTTAGCAAGAAACTTACTAGCCAACTCGTCACACGTATTGGTTGAATTAATCAACTATGAATCTGGCCACATAAAAACATCATCAGTAAGAGAGAAAGGAAATAACCGAAGACGTATAGCGTCATCAGATACCCCTATTGTATTTGAATGTATTGTAAATGGTTAAGAATCTCCTGAGATGCTAGTTAGGCTCCTCGTTCATCGATCCCCTAAATTGGTGATTAGCTTTAATCATTACAAGCTTGATCTTGAAGTTATTCACATTAATCACGAGGTGATTAATGCTTCCTCGAACAACCTCCAAGTTGGGCATGGCATGGTCACGTAAGGTTCTTTGTTCCATCAGTGGTGGTTGTGGACAACAAGATTACCTCTCGGTCTCACTTGCCTAAATATTCCCTTAGGGGTGTCAATCCTAGGTTTTTATGTTTATTCAATTTAGTCCAATTTTTTTGGAACTTAGTCCCTCATCCAAAAATCAGCTTACCCAAATCTCCATCAACTAATCCCCTTAAGGTTTAGTATACAAAACTTAAAAGAACTCTTGACCACCATCATCAACTAAAAACTAAACTAACAAACATGCAAGCAAAAAAAATGACAACCATTAACATAAAGCTTGAGAAAAAGATGACGATTTGGATTTTTAATATACAAAACTTAAAAGAAAACTATAGGTGAACATTCAACAGTAAAATGAAGTACAAGAAACATAAAAGTTGAAGTCTTTAACAAATTAAACTAAAAGAAAATGAAATATATTAAACTAAAGGTTGAAATGCCATTACAAGTAAAGAAAAATTACTAAAAGTGTAAATAAACCCTAGCTATAGTAATAACTAACTTAACTAATATAAAGAATAGCAAGAACAAGAAGAAAAGTTGTAGCAAATGACTCTACAGCTAAGGAAGATGAAAACTAAGAAACCCTAAAAATGGATAAGAAAACCTAAAAGAACTAAAGAGAAAAACTAAGCTAAACTAAAGCTAATATGTATATATGTCTCCTCAGCCAAAATTGGTTATCTTAGCAGTAATTTTTTACCCCTATTTTGTCACATCCCAAAAATCAGGTTAGTAGAACTTAGGTTAATAAACCGAGAGTGGTCACGCTCGAATTTTTTTAGTGATTGAGTAGTGGTGGAGCTGTCCTTGATGACTATTGTTTTAAACTATGGAATTTATTTTATGAGATTTCAAGTATTTTAAATTATGGAATTTATTTAAACTATTTATGATTTTACTTGGTTTTCAATAAAATTATAACTCGTAATTTTCTAAATAGTTTTATAAAGTCCATTGCGAAAATAATTTAACCAAAAACATTTTTATAAATAATTAAAGTGTAAATTCTTTATTTTCAAATAACTTAAAATGACATTACAATATAATGTTGCCCTTTCCTTTTAAATGGTTATATTTTTAAGTATTTCTCAAAGAAACAAAAATTAATAAATATTCAAATTCTTTTAGTTTTCACAGAACAACTCAAACCCAGTTATTTTCAATAAGTAAATAATTTCGAGTGTTTTTAATGTAACTTCCGAAATTTGGTCATAACGTCTAGGCCAGGTTTGGAGTGTTACATATTTTTGACCAAAAGGCCTTTAAATGGGCCTTCTCTAATTGGTGCTTTGGTTGGACAAATATTACCCCTGGAACCATTTTTTCCCCTTCACGATGTGGATATCGTGATACCGTGATTAGTATTGAAATTGGGTCCCTCTTGGAAGGTGGATATCATGATACCTAAGGTGGATTTTACGATTCCACTATAGGCGGTCTTCATCTCGGTCCTGTTTCGGGTATTGTGATTCCCATGATTTGATATTGTGATACCCTTTTCTTTGGTGATGTTTTCACACAATTTCGGGCCATCGTCGAGTACCTACAACACTCCATTAAACGTTAGGACCACCAATGACACAATTGGCCAATTTGGGTCTCAAAATGATTAAAAAGAGGTATTTGCACTTATTAAATTGGAAATATAAAATCTACACTAAATTATGGAAAAGATGCTAATTTGCCTGAAAACAAGCTCCTTAAGTATAACAGGGAAGCCTAATTTGACATATCAAATTACGACAAATCATTACACTCAAAGAACCTCCTATATCTTTTTTTTAAAGATCTAGTCATATCCACACACTCAAAGTCTCCTAACCTCTAATTAGCAACCACCCCTATTCGGCTCATACCATCTCATCTAATCACCCATAACTTCAGGTAACAACCTATCAAGATAAAGGTATAACACTAGAATTTATGCACAAAACCTTTATGTCTCATTTGGCCTATAAAAAGGTTCCCCTTCCCTATTCCATATATGATATACATGAAAACATGAACTTCCTTTTTCACATTCTCCATTCTATTTTGCAAGAAAATCTCCTTCGACGACTTTTGACACCTAAAATCATGATGTGAACTATTTCAACCACCAACTCGAAACCACACATCAATATGTATATATCTATGCTATTATTTAAGTGTATGATTAAGTTAGTGTCACGAATCAATTCGGCACTAACTCAATCAAGGAAATTAGTAAAATAACTTTACATGTTTTAAATAAGTTATATTATTACAAGGGTATTTTTATCTTCTTATTTTTTTAAACTAAAATAAAAAGTTACTAATGTTGAGATTTGAACCTGTGCCCCTAAAATCTATAAAGTCTTTTCTTTTTTTAGTAAATAATAAACAGCACTAAGCGATTATAATAAAATCATAAATCAAAACTCAAATTATCCTTTTGAATCAACCCCTGTATAGCTTGAGGAGGGATGGAGAACACCTAAATACTTGTGAAACTTGGAGTAGCGTGTTTAGCCATAAAGTCTGCAACTTCATTGTAAGCTCTGGCAATGTGACGGATCTACAACTTCATTGTAAGCTCTGGGAATGTGACGGATCTGAACTTTTCAATTTCTATGAAATATTATACATTATTATACATTTTAACGTTATCATACAAAAATGTTTTTTTATTTATCTATACTATTATTTGTGTGATTGAGTTGATCTTATGAGCCAACTTGACATCAACTCAATCAATGAAATTACTAAAATAATCTTACATATTTTAAAGAAGTTATATTATTAAGATAGTATTTTTGTCTTTTTTTAAATCAATAAAAAAGTTACAAAAGTTAAGATTTGAACCTATACCACCAACATTTAAAAAAATTACCACTTTAACCAAAGATTTATTTTGATATTTTTATGCATTTCAATATTATTAAACAAATTGTTTCACTCACTCAAGAAAACTGACACTATCATGATAAACAATTGGAATTTATTTAGTACTTTTAATCTGACGTGGTTACCTATTTAAATTTCATTTTACTCAAAATTTAAAATAATTTTTTATTTTAATTTTATACATATTGCATATGTGTTATTATTATTTTCAAATCCTACATTTTATTATGTATTGTATGATATTTTGAAATGTAAAGTGATATTCTAAATATCTATTTTTTATAGAGATACGTGAATAATATATATGCATGTACATGTGTTAGAAATTTACAAATCCTCCACCTTTAAATTAAATTTAAGTTTGCAAACTTTATTGTTCAGATGCGTTGAAGTTTCAAATTTTGGGTATTATTCATCATGAAGAACACTTTACTCTTAGGAAAAACACTATAATCATGCCTCTACTTACTGTTTTCATGCTATTTTTTTGTTCCAAAATTCCTTTGTACAGTGTGTTACGTAATAAAATAAAATTAAGTTTAAATTTTGAGGTTATTCACTAGATCTAATTCGATAAGCATTCATGTTATTGTTAATATAAAATAAAATAAATTCTAACGTGTTAATATATATATATATATATATATTATTTAAAAGTTGAAAAATTATCGATTCAATTTTAATTTGATTAGTTTAAGTAGTGTTGTCAATGTAAGAGGACGTAGATTCGAGTATGTTAAAGTGTTTTATGTTCTTATTTATGGATTAAAAAAATTATAAATAATTATAAATATTCTTATGTTAAAAAAATAAATATGATTAAAACGTGAAATTATTAAAAAAAGTTAGAAAAGTTAAAATAGATATAGAAGAAATTTCCTGAGGCTGAAATTAAATTTGATGTCATTCGCTTGACAGCCACGTTTCCTGTAATTTATGTCAATAGGCTTCGTTAGGTCGGAGCACATATAGGGTCCATGCAATAATGCAGTCTGAGGGACCAACACATTAAAGTCATAGCTGATATACTCCACAAATTTAATCAGACAGTTTTCCTTTTTCATATCTGAAAAAACGTTTTAAACAGAACGCGGATACAGGGGCCGCCCCTAAAATAAAAAATTTATTTTTAAATTTTTAAATTTTTTTTAAAAAATTTAAATTAGTAAAAGTAAAATTATATTTTAATTTTTAAAAATTATAAAAATTTGATTTAATTTTTTAAAAATTATAAAATATAAACTATAAAAAATTAAAATTTTATTCGGCCCCTAAAAATTTGTTTTGACTTCTATCTTGATTTTAAATTAAAACAAATTTATATTTTTTTCCCTTTTTCTTTAGTTTCTTTTTCCTGGTAGATATTACTGTATATACATATAGAGAGAAATGATATGTTTGTATTACTGAAAAACTAAATTAATTGTATATACGAATTATATTTGTTAATATATCATCCTCTTCTTATAATAGATTGTATAACGTTAAACTTTTAGTGAATTAAAAAATTATTTATTATATATATATATATATATAACTTTTGATTGTTAGATATATATTAAAAAATCATTTATCAGTCCATGTGACAAAAATATTAAAATTAATTGCAATTTTGTATGTGTCATAAAAAGAATTATATTGTTAAATTCTATTATTATTTTGGGTCGTGGGCAAGGTCAATTTGATTTAGGAAATTTTTTCTTGTATTTATTATTATAAAAATTGTGGTAATTAGTAAATATTTAGAATTGTGCCAACATAGTAAGCATTGCTACTGTTTGTAGTGATACTAGTGTTTAACAAGGTGGAGATGGTGGTAGTAGGGGTTTACAATAAGTCACCCTTATAGGGCAAGAGTCATAAATGGAGGAGACGAGGGAGATTAGTATGGAGAGCTTCCATATGGGAAAAGAAGAAAGGAGATGCCCATGGCTGAAAAGTAGAATAAAGAACTAGAGGTGTCCATAGGCCGAGTCAGGCCAGACTCAACCAAAATTTTAGGCCCATTTGTTAGGTTCGGGCCCAACCCGAAAATGGGTCTAAAATTTTGTCCAAGCCTGGCCCGGATAAAAATGTTAAAACTTGGAGCCAGCCCAGCTGTATTAATTTTTTATATAATTTTTTTAAAATATATATAATATATCAAAAAGTCTAAAAACATTAAAATAATTATTTCCCAACAAATTAAAAATAAATTAAAAAACATATGTATACTTAAAATAACACTAAGATATGTGCAACTTAACAAGTAAATGTCTCTAAAATAGCAACAAAATTAACAATAAAATAAGAGTTATATAATATTCGAACAATAATAATAAAATAGTAGCAACATAATAGTGAAATAGTAGCAAAATAGTAAAAAAAAAACCAAGAGAATAAGAAGAAAACAATAACAAAATAGCAAGAAAGCAATAACAAAATAGCAATTTTTTTTTTTTTGCATATTCTGTCTGAGCCAAAAAAAGCCTTACCTGAAGCCTGACCCATTTTCTAATCAAGCCTTATTTTTTTCTTAAACCATTTTTCGGACTTATATTTTTACCCAAATCCTATCACTTTTTAAGCAGGTCTTCGGGCCAGGCCAAATAACCCAACCCATGAACAAGTCTAGAAAGAACCCTAAAAAAATCCACTCCCTCATCTATATATATATATAAAGATCTTTAGTGGGTCTCCTTTTGCGATCAAAATATTTATATATAACACTATCAATTAGAGACCTTAAAAGCTCACACTTTATGCAAGACTTTTGAGCTATGTAGAAAGGTGATTCCTCTAAATGCCATTGTTTTTTTTTTTTATCGGATAAGCTTTATGTTTTATTAGCTTTAGCTTAGGCACATGTCGTGCATGTTGGAGTTAGAGGTGAGTGTTCAATTGAGTCGAATCGAATGAAAAATTTTCAAGTTTATCGAGCTAACGAATTTTAGTTATCATCCTAACTCAATTTGAAATTTTCTCGAACTGAGTTGAGTGAGATAGAATTTGAATCAAATCGAATTTTATATATTTGTTCAAGTTAAATTAAAAAAATGAGTCCTTGTAACACTACTATCTACCGTAATCAAATTCGTTATTAACTTTTATCTCCTCATAATTTATTTATTAATCTTTTATGTACGATTTGGTTTCTTTGTTTGCTTACTTGTTTCAATTATCTTCTGATTCTTGTCACCATGTATTTTGAAATTAAAAAATATATTAAATGTAAAAAATGTAATTTTTTAATAAAATTATTTTTAAAGATAAAATGTGAAATTGATACTGTAATGGCCCATTTTTGCCCGGGTTGGAATAAACCAGAATAAAAAAATAAAACAAAATAATAATAATAAATGTCTATTTTTATGTCCTTTTACAAATAACCCAATCCGATGGTCCAATACCCAAATTAAATACCCAAAACACCCTGGCCCGAATTACAATAGACTATCCATTACCCTACCTAGACCCAAACTAAACCAGTGGCCCACTTACACCCCATTCCTAGACCCAGACTCAGATGGCCCAAAAGGCCCAATGTCTAAACCAGCTTCAGCAGAAATCTAGGGTTTTTGGGAAACCCTTGCGCCGCAGCCTCGCACCCAGGCCAACAGACGCGCCGCAAACGCCGCGCCCATCAGCTCTCTGTCGCGCCACCATCAACGTGCACGAGCCCCGCATCATCGCCAGAATTTTCGTCCACCTGCAAAAGAAAGGAAACCAAACGCAGCAGACATGGCAACAGTTTATTTCATTTTTATTTTTTTTATTTTGAAGGCTATAAAAGCCTTACAAAAAACCTGTAAATGGGACTACACACGAATACAAGCAAGATACAAAAAAAAAATACAATAAATCCACAAGCAGAGGTTATTTTTTATATACTGTTTTTTTCATTCTTTTAATTCTTTTATTATATTCTCAGAAAAACAAAGAAAAAAAATTTACCTTTTAAATCGGCGTTAAAAGGAGAGGCTTCGGACCTTCTGACCGCCGTCTAAGGCGGCGCGTGTGACGGCGCGTAGGGCGGTCCATCGCCAGAACCTGGACCTGAGCCCCTACCTTAGACCGAAGGCCAGAGAGAATCCTAAAGGAGGCCTCAGATTTTTTTTTTATTTCGGTGTTCAAATGAAAATTTTAAGGTAATTTTGATTTATATACCAATATAGAAATGGCGCCGTTTTTGCTTAATCCAATAAGCATTAAACAACGTCGTTTTAAGCAGAGGATCCGCGCGTTGACCCGAATACCTGGGGAGGATCCGCGCGTTTTTGATGAATGGTCTAATTACCCTTTTAGTCCTCCCGCATTATTTTATTTTTTAATTTCGTTTAATTTCAATTTTTTTATTTTAATTTGGCCCTAAAAGTTTAATTACTTTCCAATTTAGTCCCTCGGGCTGCATTAAAGGTTAAATTTATTACGACGCCGTTTTAAAATTTGGCATAATTTCCATTTTAACCCCTATGATTTAACGCGCGTTTTAATTTAGTTCTTTTATATCTGTTTTAATTGTTATTTTAATCCCTGTTTCTTTATTTTATTTTTTTATCCTTTTATTTTATATTATATTTAATTATTTTATCATATTAAATATTATATATTATTTCCTTATATTTATTAATTTATTAATAGTACGAAATCCATATATATATATTTTGTAACACCCCAAACCCGGCCTAGAAGTTAGGCCCGAATCTGGCGTGTCACATGGAAGTGTTTTTTTTTTTTTCAAAACCATCTTTGCGATTGTTAAAAACTTGTTTTGAGAATTACAGCCTCTTTGTTAAAACCCAAAACACTTAAGCAATTGTTATCTACTTGAAAACGTAATTATCTTTAAAAACCCTTTCTGGTTGCGAAAACATATTTGAAATAAACAATTTACAAAAATATGATGTTCGGAAATAGAGTTGCAGAAGCATTTTGAAAACATTGCGGAAACGTAGATAAAATACAAGTATTTTTGAGAGGTTGATTGATGAGTCGAAAATCGAGATAGTGAGCTTTAAAATCGTGACTTTTGAAAATGTCGTAGACAATTTTGAAAGAAAATCCGAGTTAAATCATTTATAAAAGTATGCAATAAAATCCATTTATTAATCAATTTTGAAAACCATTATTTATATTTTTAGAAAATTCCCTTTTAAACAATTTAAGAAAAATAATAAAAACGTCTCAAACATAAAGCAAAATAAAAATAGTCCAGAGGCCTTATTACAACTTTAAAACCCAAAATAGTAAAAGAAGTAAAGTAAACGGAAATAGAAATCTAAAGTTTAATAACACCATTATTGAAATATGGCCTCCACCGAGTCATCCATGGCCCCAAGTCCTCGTCACTGAGCATTACCTACAAGGGTTAAGAGAAGGGGGGTGAGTTACAAGAACTCAGTGCATAATCCCCCTACCATCATCCATGAGTCGGAACACATTTAGAAAAGACTTGGGCCTGAGCCCATAAAGCATAATCTTGGGCTTGAGCCCATTTAGCAATACTTTGGGCCTAAGCCCCTTTTTACATAATAATGTATCAATTATATCATGTGTATGAAATGCAATTCCCAAACCAATCCTAATAATCCATCCGCTACACACCACCCGTACCAACCAACACACCTGTGGGTGATCTTTAGTCAACCCACCCCGCCAACACACCAAACGTAGGCATTAAGCCATTTATATCAAATTTGTGGACAAGCCACCAGATTAACAGAATTTACATGGCATTGCCATATTTCAGATTTGTGGCAGAGCCACCAAATTTATGTAGCAGAGCTACCATAACTTCTCTTCATCATTTTCCCATCCCATGCAAATCATGTAAATGCATCATACATAGCAAATCATGATATTTACAAATATAAACAACAATAATTAATAATTCAGAGTTTTATTACAACTAAATTGGCCCATTATAACAATTTATCAAGTTGGCCGATTAAGCAAAATATCATCTAAGCCCATTTCACAATTTGTTTCAAATCGACCCATATAGCAAATATCAAACGGCCCATATAGCAAATATCAAATGGCCCATAGAGCAAATTATCAATCGGCCCATATAGCAAATATCAAACGGCCCATAGAGCAAATTATCAAACGGCCCATAGAGCAAATTATCAATCAGCCCATATAGTAAATATCAAACGGCCCATAGTCCAAAACCCAATTTACAACTTCATCCAAGTATTGTGACTAATTAACAATCTATATCACTTACCAACAATCCGAGTCTCTTATTACGCGAGATAGGTGTTCGACTTTACCACTATTTCCGAAAATCCACAAGTAAAGAGTATCGAGCGATTTAGTGCCTAACAACATAATCGATTAGCCAAACTTTCAATCCGATGAACATCATAACTGAATAGTGATATCGATTAGACTATGAAAAGACTCCTTACCTTAATCGATTATAATCCCGATTCCCACCAATTGGCTTATGACTACGAATGAATCGACAAGGATTTGGTATTAAGCCACCCACTAGAACTCTACGAAAAAGAGTTGATCAAATATGAGAGTGATGGAGAGAGTGATATTTAGATAAGAAACAAAGTGGAATAGCCGTATAGTGATGAACATACATATTCGGCTAGAAAGAGAAGAAAATGAAAGGAGTAGAAATGAAGCCCTTACCCGATTCAATCAAGGAGAGATGTCCAACACACAAAAATGAGGAAGATAGAAGATGATAGAAATTCGGCTATCAAAGAAAGATGAACAAAAGATGAATATTTGACCAAACAAAAGAGAAGAAAGAATGAAAAAAAATGCACAATTGTGTTAGGAGGGTTCGGCAATGGAAGTAGCAAATTGAGAGAAAATGACACAAGATTTGCCAATAGGAAATTTGGCCAAAACAACACCAATACTTTTACCAAATGCCAAAGTAAAAATTTGGCTACCTATCTACACCCAAAAATCGTCCACATCCATTTCAATATTGGTCAAAATTTTGGCCAACAAAACTTTCCATAACACTCTCCCCTTTTTGTGCCAACATGTCCCCCATACTTGCCTTTTCTTTTGATTTCTTTCCCCAACCTCAACTTTTCCTTATTTCCTTAGCCACCTTACCAAAAATAGAGAAGTCCACCTTGCCATATATACACCTTGGCTGACACTTAGGGAGAGCATGCAAAAATAATAGTCAAAATTTGCACACTATGGGATTTGAACCTCTTCCCTCAAAGTACTTCATATGGCACCATAACCTCTTTACTAATTGCTCACTTATGTTAGCCATTTACTCACTTATTTCCATAAGCTTTGATGCCTCTTACTATTTCTCCTTAATAGGCTTAAACACAAAATTTCACTAAGGCCCAACTTGAACTCGAAACTTCATAGAACCTCGTAATTTTCTAAAATCACCTTCTTAATAAATCCAACTTGAAATAATGCCGTTCTCTTGTTCTCAAAATATTAAACACTCCTACGCCCAAGGCCCAATGGGCCCAATCCTACTTTAAAATCGATCCCCGTTTTTTTCATAGAACTTTAAAATTGTTTCGACAGCTTGGCGACTTCGCTGGAGACGTAAGATAGTCATGCCATAAAATTGATTATTTTTTGTCCTTTGTCGAAAATTTGAAAAATGTGATTTGAAAATTTAAAAAATTTTGGTTTGAACCTATGATTATTATTTTCTTGCACACATTACATTGCATGACTGTTGTGGTCACACCCTTAAGTGGGAGTAAGAAACTATGCCTTCGTGAGGTTTTCACCTCCGCATGGGCTAGTGGATTGCTTCAGGGATACATCCGTACCTATGTCTTCGTGAGGTTTTCACCTTCGCATGGGCTAGTGGATTGCTTCAGGGATACATCCGTACCTATATCTTCGTGAGGTTTTCACCTCCGTATAGCCATAGGGAAATGTATTCCCCTAAACCGAACTCGGTCCGTATGAGCCTATAATGGGTAAGGATCGAGGAATCTGCTTGCTCGGGTACCTCAACTTTAGAACTAAACCGCATATAGTGAACCCTAAGAGCCCACCCTAAGTAGAACTACGTCGAACCTTAGTAGTTACCCAGGTAGATGTTTGCTTTATATTTTGCGGTACTAACTTGTTATGTTTTATTCTTTTGTGCATGTCATTTCATATTTAAATAGGTATCGATTCACGGTCAGTTTCTAAAGTTAGAAAGCTGGTTATGGAGAACGAATTCCTTGATAAAGTGGAGGATAATGCAGTCGTCCGTACATGGTCAGAGCAAAGGCAATTGGAGAAAGGGGATAGCTTAGCTGAGGGGCATATGTCGGAACTACGGGATTTCGCTCATATTAGTGTCACGTAAAATGAGCTTTAGGAGTTGAAGGGAATATGGACCCATTGGGACGATGAGGCAAAATAGTTGTTCTATCGTAATTATGATGATCTACCTTACTTGTTCGACATCAAAGTAGATAAGTATCTATCCCGTACTATGACTCAGTTTTAGAATTCTGCTTATAGTTGTTTCACTTTCGAAAAAGTAGACTTAGTACCTACGGTAGAGGAATATATGACCTTGCTTCGTTGTTCGAGAATCCAAGTCGACAGAATTTATTCTAGGGTTACTAATGTTCCAACCTTTGTGAAGAAGTTAATGAATATCATGGGAATGAGTGAACAGTGAGTTACAGCCAGAATTCAAGAGAAAGGTGAAGGTAAATGCGTTCCTTAGGAGTGTTTGAGGGATCTGGTCCTAGCACATCCAGATACAAAGAAGAAGATTGACGTCTTCGCCTTGTGTATTTATGGTTTAGTAATCTTCCCTAAAGCTCTAAGACATGTAGATGAAGCAGTTACCGATTTATTCGATCAACTAGGCAGAGGAGTCACACCTGTACCTGTGATCTTAGCCGAGACGTTTAGATCTTTGAATGCATGTCGGAGAAAAGACGAAGGCAGGTTCATTGGGTGCGCACAGTTGTTGTTGGCTTGGTTCCATAGTCATTTCTGGAATGTGGAGAAAGTTTCTTATTGGGTTTTTCTGAAAGTTACTCTCTGTTGAAAGAGATAGTAGCTACACCGAGGAGAAAAGACGTGTCCGAGGAAAGCTGGATGGCGCTCCTTCAAAACCTTCAAGAAGAAGACATCAAGTGGAGGGCTCATCGGATGACTCCCGACGAAATCCTTTATTGGTGTGGGAGTTTTGACTGGGTTCCTTTACTTGGAATTTGGGGAGCCGTTGGATATGCCCCTCTACTCGTACTAAGGCAATATGGATCGAGACAGTTCGTACCTGCAACATATGGGCTGGCTCAGTATGAGTTCTCGTATAGAGGGGACAATTATAAGAAGAGAGTTAAGGAGATTTCTGATGCTTGGAATCAGACTCGTAGGATGAAGAGGTTATCCGCAGGTCCAATGACGACCCCAAAATACATTAGATGGAGGATTAAAAGGGTTAATGATAACATCCCTGAGCTGAATCTAGAAGACGCCCCGATCAAGAGATGAATTCTTGCAAGTGGTCCCATCAGAGTTAGAAATTGTGAAGCAAGATTTTGAAAAGAAGAGTTCAGAGCTTGGAAAGAGGATAGAGAAGCTGAAAGAAGAAAAGATGTACTTGAGGCTAGATGTGGACGTGCAAAAATCAGAGGCCGAAAAAGTAAGAAAAGGGAAGAGAAGAGTCGAAGAAGATTTGAATGACTTAAAGACGGAGTATAAAAAGTTGCGTCTATCAATGAAAAATGCCGGATTAGGGAAGACTTCGCAACAGTGGCAACAAGAGATACAAACGGAAAAAGCCAAAGCTGACCATTGGGAGAGAAAGTTCCTAGAGATGCAGATGCGAAATGAGGCCCTAGAAAAGAGTTTGGTAGAAAGCCAAGAAGAGAAATGTGGACTAAAAGCTAGAGTTGCTGAACTGGGACGGTCTCTTCACCACCATCGAAGCCGTAATTCTGCAATCGAGTTGAAATCAAGTCTGAACAAGATTGAGAAAATGAAGGGTAGAATTGAAGAGTTAGAATCAGTATTGCATAATTGTGAACTTCGGATTGAGCTTCTTGAAACAGGAGAGGAGCGTTGGAAAGAAGAGCTTCATCATTCTCATAATCAAGTTAGGAGTCGAGATTACCTCATGGGTGAAGCAATAGTTCAGATTCGAGAGGTAGCTGATCATTTACAGACTTTGGCAGCACAGGCTGATACGTTGAGCATGAAGTATGAGCCACAACCCGATCGTAGTCAAGAGCTAGCTTCATTACTTGGGAAAATCAAACTTTAGGACTTAGGGCGAAAGCATATTTGTAATCCATTTTATGTAAAGGATTTTGTTTTCTAATAAAGTTTTCTAAAATGAAGTTGAATCAGAATCGATGCCTCTTTGCATTCATGTATTTGCATTACATTGCATTAGATTTTTACAAAAAGACCCTAATTAGGTAAAAATATTTCAGTTAACCTGGAAAACATGGAACAAAGGTTGGAGAGAATAGAACAAATGAAAATACGAATGCAGGGGCAATTAACCAAGATTCAACAAGAAATGTGGGAACAAATGCAAGAATTCCAAAGGACTATGATAGACCAGCTAACCCAGTTACTAGCTGGAGGACTTGAAAAAAGGAGTGGCCCAGTGGTTAACAGTGTGGACGATGATGAAGACATCGTTTATTCCTCTATAGGTGTCCCGACTCAACCAGACACGCATTCTCATGGAGTACCCGTCATTATTGAACCCCAATGTCAAACTAATGCTTCGACCTTGTTGAAGTTCCCAATGGGTTTAGGTTTTGACCCGAATGATGATCAAGCTAAACCGGTTGTTCTGGTAGAAACAAAAGAAATGAGAGAATGGACTTCAAAGGCCCTGAAGAAGAAGGAAAAGAGAATGAATAGTACCAGTGGGTATAACAAGAGCCATTCAGAGCCAATTACAGTAAACCAGTCAAGGACGGTAACTACCAGCCATCAGGTCTCCCCAAGGTAAAAGGCAAAACTCTATAAAGCTTCAATTTACACTAATCCCAATGACATATAAGGAGCTATATCAAAGACTATTTGATGCACATGTGGTGTCTCCATTTTATCCAAAGCCGTTACAGCCCCCATATCCTAAATGGTATGACTCAAACGCTCAATGTGACTACCATGCGGGAATAATGGGTCATTCAATTGAAAACTGTGCTACGTTTAAAAAGTTGGTCGAAAGGTTCATTAAAATGGGAATTGTGAAGTTCGACGATTCATCAAAACTTGATCACTTTGACGAGGTAGTAAATGAGGTAATTGAAGGAGGAGACAAGAAAGTTGTGACTCCTTGAAGAAATCAAAAATGAAGAGGGAATCAAAGAACGAAGTTTCCAAGCCCTTGCGTACTTGGGAGTGTTTTGAATAATGGGATTGTAAAAGAGATCCCTGTATTTTTAGAGCTGTTTTAGAGTAATATTCAAAACATGCTTGTTGCCTTAAGCCTAGAGGCAATAAGAACCCTTTTGTGAAATCAGCTTGTGTTTGAAATTTTATTTCAATAAAATGCATTTTCTTAAGCGAATATTTTTTCATTCTTCATACTGTACATTCTTTTTATAATATTCTTTCATTCTTTATTCATGACCATACCATACAAATAATCATCCTTAGAATCATTTATTCTTTGGATTTGTTTGCCTTCGTACCTAGGTACCCAGATATCAACGATATGAGCGACGTTGTTACTGACTCCCTTTTTGAATGAGATATGGGTTTAGGGGGGTCTCAGGACTTTGAAGATGACAGAGATTGTAACCTATGTTCTGATTTGTAAAGAATGATGAAAAGCAGACCTTACTTTACAAAGGGTCAGTGGATATTATGAGTCTAGAAAAGAGGTGAAGATTGTAGCCTAACTTATCACAGAACTAATGAGAGACATAATTGAGTTATTTTCAAGAATTCAAAGATATTTTCGCACGATTATATCAGGACATGCCTGGGCTAATAAAAAGTGAGCTAAACAAGAGGACCAGACACTGTTGGTCTACCATGGAAGGGGATTGCATTAGTCATACTGCAAATACTGAATTGAAGAAGATGAGATTTATGTGTGGGGCATGGATATTATGGGGCCAATCTCGTCAAATGCTTCTAGTTAACATTGATTCACCGTCATGGTCATCGTCTACTTCACTAAGAGGGTGGAAGTAGCTTTATATGTTAATGTTACAAAGTCGATAGTCATCAAATTTTCAAAAAAAAAAAAGAGAGATCAAGTGTTGACAAAGAGTTCTAAAAAGAACAATATCAAAAGTTTGAAAGTTTGTTCAAAGATCAGATGCCATATCACAATTCAGTAATGGTAGCAAAAAAGAAAAAATAAAAACAAAAACAAAAAAACAAGGATCATGGGAAAGATGACTGAGACTTGTGAATATTGACATAAAGAAGTTACCATTTACCCTCTATCTTATCAAACATTGGCTAGAACCTTCGCTGGGGCAACACATTTCTCATTGGAATAGAAACAGTTTTGCCAATTGAACCTAATTGAAGAAAAGGTTAAAAGCTATCTGTCACGGCCAGATGATGCGAGCTACGTTGAAGAAGTTCATCTTAGGGAATTCCACGAAGAAACCTGATGTTGAAAAAGATTTTTCTTCTACAAAACTTTTTTAGAGGAAAGCATATGCCAAACTGGAAAGGACTTATGTAGGGCATGTTATAGATGAGCATTGATATTGACGAGACGGATGATAAAGGCTTGCCAATCCGGTGAATTCAGGTTTAGTCAAGAGGTATTTTACTTGAAAGAGGAAAGACCAAGGTGAAAACCCGTAAAGGGCGTCTCGAAAAAAAAAAGGAGAGGCCAAGGCGAAAACCCGCAAAGGGCGCTTTGAGACCAAAGGGGATTTGAGTTGAAAACCTAAAAAGGGCGGCTCAAATTTTGACCAAAAAATGAGGCATGCAGTAGTCTTGCTACGTCTAAATTAACAATGAGGAAGTATGTTATATCTTGGGGCATTGACAAAGTACTCCGGATCCCCTAAACATATATTGAACTTAAAATGGTCCTCAAGAAGTTTGAACAGAGAAGCTCAGGCTGCGATATCTGGGGCACCTAGCTTCTATCTTACCCATTTTTGAATTTGTTATCCTTGATCGCTTTATTCTTTTTGAGATACAACCAAATCAATTTTCTTTTATTGCCTTGGTTATCTTTGATTAACTTATTTTTTGAGCTATGCTCTTGACTAATTTCTTTCTCATCCATTTTTGTCACCTTTTTTAAGCATTTTATATGGAAATAACAATTTATGGACTAATAACACTTTCATAAAAGGAGTTTCGCATATTACTCTAGACTTTTCTAAATAATATGAGGAATCTGAAACATGACTATTGTTCAGAACTCACTAAGCCTATGGGTTGGAAACATAATATTCTCTTCAGATTCTTATTGGATAAGACAATTTCTTTGGTGATACCATATCGACAAATGACAAACAAGGTCAATCCAAGTGTAAAAGGGGATCATTGTCGAGAGACCCTGCATTCATGTAAATTTTAGACTTATACATCCAAGGAATGGTGTAACATGTTAAATTAATGGAAAAACGATACAAATTCTATACTTTTGAGTGGAAACAGATTGGATGGAAGAAACCAAATGTTATTTCCCTAAAGTTGCAGTGGGAGGTACCAACTTCATGGAAAGGACTCAGAATTACCATGGGGCAAATTATTTGAGCAGAATATGATTGATACTTCGTAAGGAACGAAGAGGAAACTTTGACTGATAAATGAGTGATAAGCATTCTCATAACATTTTGCATTCATATATCATTACATGTCTAATTAGGAGCATTTGATACATTTCGATCAAGGCATCCTAATTATTAAACATAAGCACATACCCATTCTACAGGTTATATCCTCTAAAGGATAATGTAGCAAAGTAGAAGACATCAGTCTAGTAATCCCTGAAGTTGCAGGGAGCAAATTGAAGACATCAGATCTGACATTCTTGAAGTTGCAGGAAGCAGATCAAAGACATCAGTCTGGCAATCCCTGAAGTTGCAGGAAGTAGGTTGAAGACATCAGATCTGGCATTCCTGAAGTTGCAGGAAGCATATCGAAGACATCAGTCTGGCAATCCCTGAAGTTGCAGGGAGCAGATTGAAGATAGCAGATTTGGCATTCCTGAAGTTGCAGGAAGCAGATCGAAGACATCAGTCTGGCAATCTCTGAAGTTGCAGGGAGCAGATTGAAGATAGCAGATTTGGCAATCCTGAAGTTGCAGGAAGTAGATCGAAGGTATCAGTCTGGCAATCCCTGAAGTTGCAGGGAGCAGATTGAAGATAGCATATTTGGCATTCCTGAAGTTGCAGGAAGCAGATCGAAGATATCAGTTTGGCAATCCTTGACGTTGCAGGGAGCAGATTGAAGATAGCAGATTTGGCATTCCTGAAGTTGCAGGAAGTAGATCGAAGACATCAGTCTGGCAATCCCTGAAGTTGCAGGGAGCAGATTGAAGACATCAGATCTGGCATTCCTGAAGTTGTAGGAAGCAGATCGAATACATCAGTCTGGCAATCCCTGAAGTTGCATGGAGCAGATTGAAGATAGCAGATTTGACATTCCTGAAGTTGTAGGAAGCATATCGAAGGCATCAGTCTGGCAATCCCTGAAGTTGCAGGGAGCAGATTGAAGAAAGTAGATTTGGCATTCTTGAAGTTACAGGAAGCAGATCGAAAAATAACAGATTTGGCATTCCTGATGTTGTAGGAAGCAAATAAAAAACATCAGATCTTATCTCCCTGAGTTTGCAGTAGAGCAGATCAAAAAATAATAGATCTGGCATTCCTGAAGTTGCAGGAAGCAGATTGAAAACATCAGACTAATTGAAATCAAGATGAAGTTCCAGAACCCCTGAAGATGCAGTTGGGATTGGAAGCCGTTTGAATAAAGCGAGGATCAAGAAGTCGAAACTCGGCCAATACCGGGCAAAATTGGCCCTTTTATAGTCTTTGCTCTATTCTCGTTTCACGACAATGAGCAAAGAGGGGCAGCTGTAATGGCCCATTTTTTCCTGGGCTGGAATAAACTAGAATAAAAAAATAAAACAAAATAAAAAAATAATAAATGTCCATTTTTATGTCCTTTTACAAATAACCCAATCCGGTGGCCTAATACCCAAATTAAATACCCAAAACACCCTGGCCCGAATTACAATAGACTACCCATTACCCTACCAAGACCCAAACTAAACCAGTGGCCCACTTACACCCCATTCCTGGACCCAGACTCAGACGGCCCAAAAGGCCCAATGACTAAACTAGCTTCAGCAGAAATCTAGGGTTTTTGGGAAACCCTTGCGCCGTAGCCTCGCACCCAGGCCAACAGACGCGCCGCAAACGCCGCGCCCATCAGCTCTCTGTCGCGCCACCATCAACGCGCACGAGCCCTGCATCATCGCCAGAATTTTTGTCCACCTGCAAAAGAAAGGAAACCAAACGTAGTAGACATGGCAACAGTTTATTTTATTTTTATTTTTATTTTATTTTGAAGGCTATAAAAGCCTTACAAAAAACCTGTAAATGGGACTACACACGAATACAAGCAAGATACAAAAAAAAAAAAAATACAATAAATCCACAAGCAAAGGTTATTTTTTATATACTGTTTTTTTCATTCTTTTAATTCTTTTATTATATTCTCAGAAAAACAAAGAAAAGAAATTTACCTTTTAAATCGGCGTTAAAAGGAGAGGCTTCGAACCTTTTGACCGCCGTCTAAGGCGGCGCGTGTGACGGCGCGTAGGGCGGTCCATCGCCAGAACCTGGACCTGAGCCTCTGCCTTAGACCGAAGGCCAAAGAGAATCCTAAAGGAGGCCTCAGATTTTTTTTTTTATTTCGGTGTTCAAATGAAAATTTTAAGCTAATTTTGATTTATATACCAATATAGAAACGACGCCATTTTTGCTTAATCCAATAAGCATAAAACGACGTCGTTTTAAGCAGAGGATCCGCGCGTTGAGCAGAATACCCGGGGAGGATCCGCGCGTGTTTGATGAATGGTCTAATTACCCTTTTAGTCCTCCCGCATTATTTTATTTTTTAATTCCGTTTAATTTCAATTTTTTTATTTTTAATTTGGCCCTAAAAGTTTAATTACTTTCCAATTTAGTCCCTTGGGTTGCGTTAAAGGTTAAATTTATTACGACGCCGTTTTGAAATTTGGCATAATTTCCATTTTAACCCCTATGATTTAACGCGCATTTTAATTTAGTTCTTTTATATCTGTTTTAATTGCTATTTTAATCCTTGTTTCTTTGTTTTATTTTTTTATCGTTTTATATATATTATATTTAATTATTTTATCATATTCAATATTATATATTATTTCCTTATATTTATTAATTTATTAATAGTACGAAGTCCATATATATATATATATATATATTTGTAACACCCCAAACTCGGTCTATACACTAAGACCAAGTCTGGTATGTTACAGGATTGGAGGTTTTAAAATTTTAAAGAAACAACGTGACTTGAAAACCATTTTTTTTATGTCTGTGTTGAAAAACATTTTTACAGTTGTGATTGAAAGTTTTGTGCCGACTTCTTTTTAATCAAATCAAAAAGGTTGTGAGCAAATCTGTTATTTTACGAAAGCCAAAATCAAGGATTCTCATAGAGTGACATTTTAAAACGATGTTGTAATTTTAATAAAAACTCTGAATTCATTAGTTACTTGCAATTCATCTTTTGTTAAACACTTTGAAAACTATTTATTTTTTTTAAATACTCCATATTCGATAGTTTATAAAACATGCAATATCAGCATAAAAATCTAAAACCCAATTTAAAATTTAAGTTAAAGCGGCCTTATTACAACTTGAAATCCCAAAATAGAAATAAATTTAAAATAAAGTCTGAGTTTACTTAAAGAAATTGCAACGCATGGCCACCTCGAGTCTGTCTCGGACCAAGACCCGCCATCTACTAATTACCTGCAAAATTAACAAAAGGGGTGAGTCATCGAGACTCAGTGTGTACATCCCCATTTAACATAAACTGGGCCTTAGCCCACTCAGTACAGCTTATGTTATGTACATGCAAATGCTACCCATCCCAGAATAGCTCTCCATCCAAAACACCCGTGGCATTATGCCACTGTGGTTCATGACCACCGTGGTCTTGGACCACTCGTGACCGTAGTCACTCGTGACAGAGTCACTATAATGTTCTCGTGGGGCCAACTCACTGTGGTCGTAGACCATCGTGACGATCTCTGATAAATAATGCATACGTGGGGCCAACCCACTGTGGTACTTGACCACCGAGATAAGTCACTAATTAAATTATTCGTGGTTTCAACCACCGTGGTACTTAGACCACTCATGACGAAAGTCACTCGTGACCGTAGTCACTGATTCTTTCTCCTCCTTCATTCAATCCCGAGTCCATGCTCTTTTTATTATGCACAATATGTATGCAACCAAAATCACAATATATAGCAGATCATATTTCATACATGCATAACATCAGAATATATATACATGTATATTAGCAGCCATAATATTAATGAAAAACTTACCCGGTGTCTCCAACCTTACCCCTAAGGGTAGTTAATCCATCATATCAGTTATTTTGGCTTTCGGCCATTTTAGTTAATAACACAATATCAGAGAAGTCATGTGAGTAGTACACACCTGATAAAGCGTAATACCAAACTATCTACGTGAACACTTTCGCTAGCAGGAACGACGGCTATTTGCCTATCCTAGGCAGACGTTGGCTCTCTACCACAACCCGGCGAAAAATCCCGAACTGTCGACACAACACGCTTCTTAAACTTAAGAGCCAAAACTATGGGTTCATTCCCTTCCTTAGATTGACCAACCTTACAAATCCAACTGGAGTGATCCGATTCGACACCCACAATCCCTTCGGCTTTGAACTACAACCACTCGGCTAATGGAGATTCCCGAAATAAACGTCCCAAATGAGAGAAGAGAAAAGAAAGGAGAGTTAATCGAAATATAAACACCATGCTAACTAGCCATTCGACTTTGGCCACACAAAACCAAAAGAAAGAAAAGAAAAGGCAAAAGAATCGCTTCTTACCTTCAACAACAAAACCCGATCGTAAAGGCTCTCAGCAACCTAAGATTTTCCAGCACCTTGCTTCTTGGTATTCGGCCTCAGCAGAGAAACCGATTGTCACTCAAAAAGATTCGGCACAGGAGAAGTAATAGATGAGAATGATCGATCGACTGAACAAAGAGGATGAAGATTGAATTTTGACTATTGGCAAAGAATGATGGCAAGAAAGTTTTGATGGTACAAGTGGAAATATGCGGCATAAGAAGAGAACACTAGAAGAAGAGTGAGGAAGAGAGAATGTTTTAGCTATCACTCACAAGAACCAAAAGAATTATGAAGCCAAGAATTTAGATGGAAGTTTAGATTATAAGAAAGATATCAAGAGAAAAAGTGATGAGAGAAAAAAAAAGTAGAAAAAGAGTGCTAAGATCTTTCTTTGGAAACCAAAAGAATAATCAAACAAATGACCAAAGTGCAAAATAAAGGAAGAGAGAAGATTCTTTGAATGGTTTCGGCTTTACCCCTCACTCAAATGACACTTGCCAAAAACGACACTACACTTCCCTTAATGAACAAATATGCTAAAATGAAACGTAACAAATGCCTAAGGCCTATGGAATTTCGGCACACCACCTATGCTAACACTTAAACCGAATATGCTTGAATTTTAAAACAATTAACAAGCATGGGAGATGAATTTTAATAATATCAAAATAAATTTATAAAATAAATAAATCACCATGCTTATTTATTTTATTATCCCACCTAATTTCTTATAATATTAAAATAACTTTATAAAATAAATAATCATCATGATTATTTCTTTTTAACCCACTTAATTTATTATAATATTAAAATAACTTTATAAAATAAATAATCATCATGATTATTTGTTTTATTAACCCACTCAATTTATTATAAATTAAAAGTAATTTTATAAAATAAATAATCATCATGATTATTTGTTTTATTAACCCACTCAATTTATTATAAAATTAAAAATAATTTTATAAAATAAATAATCATCATGATTATTTGTTTTATTAACCCACTCAATTTATAATAAAATTAAAAGTAATTTTATAAAATAAATAATCATCATGATTATTTACTATTGCCATCCACTTACCTTGTAATTGGCATAATTGCCATTTAAAATCCCATCATTAAAAGACATGGCAAATTAACATTTTCAATGTAGCATGCTTAATGAGCCAAACACAATAAATAGTGTAAAATGTAGAATCACTATTTCTTGGATGTTACAGTTCTACCCCCTTAAAGAAATTTCGGCCCCGAAATTTGCCTGATCAAAAGAGGTGAGGGTATTGCTGTTGCATCACATCCTCTGGCTCCCATGTAGCTTCCTCAGAACCATGATTTCGGCACAACACTTTAACCAACGGAACCGTCTTCCTCCGCAACACTGTAAGATTTCGGTCTAAGATCTGAACTGGTTCCTCATCAAAAGATAAGTCAAGCCTTACTTCGGTTTCTTCCACTGGCACTATATGAGATGGATCTGAACGGTAGCGCCTTAGCATCGAGACATGGAATACATCATGGATCTGTCTCAATTCCGAAGGTAGTTCGAGCTGATAAGCTACTGGTCCCACACGCTTCAACACACGATAAGGCCCGATAAACCTGGGGCTCAGCTTGCCCTTCCGTCCAAACCTTAGAACTTTTTTCCACAGTGAAACCTTCAAGAAAACTTGATCACCTACTATAAATTCTATGTCTTTACGCTTCAGATCCGCATAAGATTTTTGTCTATCAGAAGCTTCCTTCAACCGAGTCCGAATTAGCTTAACCTTTTCCTCTGTTTCAGAAACCAACTCTGGGCCCAACAGTTGTCGCTCACCCAACTCTGTCAAACAAGTAGGAGTGCGACATTTCCGACCATACAACGCTTCATAAGGCACCATCTTAATGCTAGATTGGTAGCTGTTGTTGTATGCGAATTCCGCCAATGGTAAAAACTCCTCCCAACTACCCTTGAAGTCAATGACGCAGCCTCTCAACATATCTTCCAAGATCTGAATTACCCTCTCAGACTGACCATCAGTCTGTGGATGAAATGATGTGCTGAAATCTAGTCTTGTACCCAACGCTTGATGCAACGCTTTCCAAAACCGTGATGTAAACCTAGGTCTCAGTCTGATATAATTGACACTGGTACCCCATGCAACCTCCCAATCTCTGCTACGTACAGCTTGGCTAACTTCGGTAGTGAATAATCAACCCGAATCGGTATGAAGTGAGCAGACTTCGTCAATTGATCGACAATTACCCACACTGAATCTTTCTTCGTGGGAGTCAGAGGTAACCCACTCACAGAGTCCATCGTTATCATTTCCCACTTCCAAAGTGGAATCCTTACTGGCTGCAGCAACCCCGAAGACAATTGGTGTTCCTCTTTCACCTGCTGACACGTCAAGCATTTACCTATAAATTCAGTTACTTCTTGCTTCAGACCCGGCCACCAAAACTGTTCTCGCAGATCTTGATACATTTTAGTTCCTCCAGGATGCATAGCGTATGGGCTACTATGCGCTTCCTGCAGGATCTTCTGTCTTAACTCAGAATCTCTTGGCATACAAGTCTTTCCTCGAAAGCATAATACCCCATCACTGCTCACACTAAAATCTTTTGTCTCACCATCTGTCACTAACTGAAGTTTCGAACTTAGCGACTCATCAGATAATTGTTTCTCCTTTATCTGACTGACCCAAGAGGGCTTCACTTGAAGTTCCATTAACACACTTCCATCATTATACAAGCTGAGATGAGCGAACATTGCCCTCAAGTCTGATATTACCTTACGGCTCAACGCATCAGCCACCACGTTGGCTTTACCCGGGTGATACTCGATCGAACAATCATAGTCCTTCAGCAACTCAATCCATCTCCGCTGCCTTAAATTCAACTCCTTTTGGGTAAGGAGGTATTTCAGGCTCTTGTGGTCCGTGTAGATAATGGACTTTTCCCTATACAAGTAGTGTCTCCAAACCTTCAAAGCGAACACTACCGCAGCTAACTCTAAATCATGCGTGGGATAATTCACTTCATGCGGTCTCAACTACCGAGACGCATATGATACTACCTTTCCTTCCTGCATCAACACACATCCCAAACCTGTGTGCGACGCATCACAGTACACAACAAACTCCTTTCCAGCCTCAGGCTGAATCAACACTGGAGCCTCAGTAAAGATCCTCTTCAGCTTCTCAAAACTTTCCTGTTGCTTATCCGACCAGATAAACGGTACCCCTTTCCGTAATAACTTGGTTAATGGTGCTGCTATTAGTGAAAATCCCTCTACAAACCTTCTGTAATACCTAGCCAGACCAAGAAAACTCTGAATTTCTGCCACAGACCTAGGCGGTTTCCAATCCAACACAGCCTCAATTTTCCGAGGATCAACCTTAATTCCTTCAGCAGACACCACATGTCCCAGAAAAGTAACTTCCTTCAGCCAGAATTCACACTTACTGAATTTGACGTACAGCTGTTTCTATCTTAGAATTTGCAGAACCACTCGAAGATGCGAATCATGTTCCTCTTCCGAACTTGAATAAACCAAAATATCATCTATGAACACCACAACAAACCGGTCCAGATAGGGTTGGAATACTCGGTTCATCATGTCCATAAACGCAGCTGGTGCATTTGTTAACCCAAATGGCATCACCAGGAACTCGTAGTGACCATAACGAGTTCGAAAAGCTGTCTTATGAATATCTATCTCCTTGACCTTAAGTTGGTGATAACCTGACCTCAAGTCTATCTTTGAGAAGACCGAAGCGCCTCGCAACTGATCAAACAGATCGTCTATCCTAAGCAACGGATACTTGTTCTTAATCGTCAACTTGTTCAACTACCTATAGTCAATGCACATCCGCATTGACCCATCCTTCTTCTTAACAAACAACACCGGTGCTCCCCAAGGTGACATACTGGGTCGGATAAAACCCCAGTCCAATAATTCTTGAATTTGAGCTTTCAGTTCCACCAACTCCTTTGGCGCCATTCTATATGGAGCAATAGACACTGGCGCTGTTCCCGGAAAAAGATCAATACCGAATTCTACCTCGCGATCCGGAGGTAACCCTGGAAGCTCTTCTGGAAAAACATCAGAGAACTCTTTCACTGTTCTGACATCCCCTACAGTCAATTCTTTGGCCTTTAGAGCTTGAACGAAAGTTAAGAAAGCCTCGTATCCTTTTCTCACCATTCTTTCAGCCTTTAAAGCGGACACTACATTAGACAAGTAGTTCCTCTTTTCCCCTATCACTACTACTTCATCATCCTCAAGAGTCTTTAATACCATGCGCTTAGCAGCACAATCCAAGTTTGCTCGATATCTCACTAAGCAGTCCATACCTAAAATTAAATCAAACTCCCCGATCGGAAGTTCCATTAGATCAGCCGGAAAACCCATCCCTTGTACTTCCAGAGGCACATCTCTAAAGAGTTTGTTTACCACTACAGATTGTCCTAAAGGGCTAAGTACAGTCATCTCCCTAGAAGTAATCTCAGAGTCTATGTTCAAAGTTCCAGACACAGTTCTAGCAACATATGAATGTGTTGACCCAATATCAATCAGTGCAGTAAAAGGCAATCCGTAAATAAAGAACGTACCAGTTATGACGTCCGGTGCATCGCCCTCATCACGACGTCTAGCTGCATAGACTAACCCAGGCTGTCTCGCCTCTGTGTTTCGAGTACCTCTGCCCGGTGCTCCACGTCTACACCAAGACCATTACCTCCTCTGGCCGAACCACGACCTCTTTGTGGCTGCTGACCCTCTCTACCATGTTGAACATAATTCTGACCTACTGGTCGCATTCTGTTTGGCTCTTGTGGGCAGTCTCTTACCCGGTGATCCACTGACCCACATCTGAAGCATCCATTGCTTCTTGCCCAGCATTCTCCAAAATGGAACTTCTCACACGTAACACATTGTTGTGGTCGACCAGTAGCAGCGGGCCTCACAACTTGACCTGGCCCGTCTAACCTCAGCCTCTTCTGAAAATTCCCAGTAGATCTTGATGGTCCAAAACTTCTCTTGTTCCTACCCTTATCCCTATCCTGATTCTGTCTTTCAGATCGTTTTGCCTCTTCAACTATCTTAGCCTTTTCCACCAGAATAGCAAATTCCCTTTCACGTTGCGGAGCTATCAGTACTCGCAACTCATCCCTCAGGCCATCTTCAAATCGGACACAACGCTCATGATCTGTAGACACAATACCACGAGCATACCGGCTTAGACGTAGGTATTCCGCCTCATACTCAGCCACCGATTTACTTCCCTGAACCAAGTTAAGAAATGCCTTTCGCTGCGCATCCACATAGCTTGACCCAATGTATTTCTCTTAGAATGCAGACTTAAAGAAGTCCCAAGTAAGGCGGCCCACAGCTGTACCATCTTTAACCGTGAGCCACCATTGGTAAGCCTCATCTCGGAGAAGAGACACAACTCCTTTCAGTTTCTCCTTCGCAGTGCAGTCAAGATCATTCATAATTCGTTCCATTGTTTCTAACCAGTACTCGGCTACATTAGGAGCCACACCAGAAATGCCTCTAAAAGTCTCAGCCCCATTAGTTTGGAGTCACTCAGAAATAGATTTTCGAGTCACTGGTCCCGTGCTCGCTCCAGCCACTTTTTCCAGAACGCGTAACATAGCCTGGGACACAGTATCATCTCCACTAGTTTGGTCCTGAAATTCCATTTCCGCAACTGGCGATGCGGGCACTTCACCTTCCGACCCATGCCCAGATTCTGAAGGTGCAACTTCAACATCCCAGCCTCTACTACGACCGCGTATACCACGTCCACGTCCACGGCTGCGCATACCACGTCCACATCCACGGCCGCTCATGACTGCCGGTTTGACTTAGGCTCCCTTTGGATGCCTGTTTGGCTCCAGGGAGGTGAGATTGGCCTAAATAATTGCTGCCCACCGCACTGCTATGCTGTTTGGTTTAGCAGCAAGGTTCAGTGAAAACCCATCCCCACCACACTGGTCTGCCCAATCTCAACTGGGAGTGAAAGCAGCAATTAAAGGTCAGTGAGCAGTTGGTGTTTTCATCAGACCAAAATACCCATTCTTTTATTTACTATTTTATTATTTCATCAGTTCAAGCCTATGTTCACGTCAGAGATGTCGCATTAGCACACCTTCTCGTGTATGAGAATCCCTCTACCTCTGGCCGCTACCTCTGCGCTGAGAGCATCCTCCACCTCATATGTTTAGCTAATTCAACAATGTAAAAAAGAGTAGACAATTGTCTCTTTGCTGCCCAATGACCCATATTTCTCCTTTCATTGCCTTTAGATTCTGCTATACCAAGGTTGCAGGCAAAAGTACAGGGACCAAAAACAAGTCCAAAGTGAGCTTTTTTCTCAATTTTGTCATTACCAGTGGAATCTAAATTTTCATTTTTTGGTTATAGTTTGGGTTTGTCTAGAATGGAATAAATCTGAGGTATTTGTTGTTTAAAAATGTTAAAATTGGGCGCTTTATAATTTATATCACTCTCATTTGGTTTCTATTCTTTAATGAGTGTTAAGTGTTTGATTGCTTGTGTTTCATACTTCTCTGAGCTCTAATTTTCAATGTAAAATTGTTACGAAGAAGAACGATAGAAACGAATATGAGAAGCTAATAATCTCCTCCCTTGATCAGGCTGAGATTTTAAGACAAAAAAGAAATTGCAGGAATATGTTCTTCGTGTGATAATTGTGGGGGCTTATTGTTGGACATTAGCAAACATAGTTGTTTCTTCTTTGAATTTTTGACTTTTTGTTTGAATTGTTTATTGTTAGTAAGGGAAGCTATCTCTCTGATATTTACAAATGGCAAAAAAAAGGGGAAAGAACACTGATGTGGTCATCGTCATGTTTCAAATGTCAAAAATTTGTCAAACAATGGACTTTGGTGAAATGTGATGTTGACTTTTTCTCAATTTAGTGATGACAAAAGTTCCATATTGGGTTAAATTTCCAGTCATGTGTTATCTTTTAACATATTTTAAACCTTTTAGAATAGTTTAGTATATCTAGTTCTTAAGGATTTAAGGGCCTGTGGTTGGCTAGTGGAAATACCCTTGAATAAGTTGTACTTAGTTTCTTAAAGACCATATCTAATTAAAGTATTAATTGACTAAGAGGAAGTTATTTGTTTCATCCTATGGAGCTACTGCTAATAAGCTGATGTCAGTGTGTGTATTGTGGTTGAAACTGAATTATATGAGATAAGAACTAATCACTTGTCTTAAAGTTTCTAGCTGCAATGGGTCGTTGAGAGTTTAAATCTAAATTACTTGAGCTTCTCGGACAAAAGAAATGAAAAGAACAAAAGTTTGGATCTGTCAATCTTTCATATATTTCTGAATTTACTGTCGTCTAGGAGAAGTTATGCAACACAATTTTACACAGTAGTAGAACTGCCAGAACACAGTTGACCTCTAATTTTCTCCTAAAATAAAAACTATTTTTGCTTGTAGTTTTTAGGACAAAGTCAAAACTATTGCTTATTTGCTCTCCATGAGAAAAGTAGAAACAGGAAGCAATGAGCTCGAAGGTTTTAATAATAGACTGCTAAAGCATTAGATGTAATGTACATATTTGAATCTTGTAATGACTAAAGGAACACGCAATTACTGGAATTTATAGCCAGATCACTAGGCATTTTTTAGACAGACCAATGTAGTGTTGATGACTCTTCAAACCCGAGCTTTTAGGGAATGAGGGTAGACTTCCATATGATTTCATGTTATATTGAGAACCTTTCTGGCAGTTTTAGAAGCTTTTCTGATTGTTCAGCATATATAAGTGGAGAAAAGGAGTTAATGATGTATACGTATAGATATAGAGATGTGGCAATTGTCAAGTCTGCTAATTATGCAAGTTGTGACGTTTACCACAGTTATAGATGTTGGCTATAATCTGTCAATGAGGTACAATTTCTTAATTAATGCTATGAGTTTTATAAGGTCAAAAGAGCATGAAGAGAGGCCTAGGTGTGAAAGTTATTTGGTTCGGAACATACTTGGCGGGTACAAAAAACATGTCATTAAGTTTCTATCATTTGCTTAATTCTTTGATCATGAGCTGCTCGAAGAAGAAGAAAAGGGATCAGTCAGGGCTGTGTACGAACATGTAGTGTTCAAGTCGGTAGTTTGGTTGCAAAACAAATCATTCTGTGGACAAAAGAAAAGACTAAAGGAAAACTTTGATCCTACAATGAAATTGAAGTGCCAAGAACATATAGCATCAATATATGTATGATGTCAAAAAAACATTTCTAGGAAAGGTCCTGTTGGGAAGAAAACTAGCCCACTCAGGTGGCGACTGGCAGCAATAATTTCTTCAAAGCTTACTAGGAGTTGTTTATTTAATCTTTTTGTCCATGGAAGGAGTGATGCGTAATGATGATATATAACCAATTTTTAGGCAGATTATGATTGAAACTTCTTTCTACGCTGGTAGTTGTCCCATGAAGGGCAAAGCTAAAAAATTTTGAATAAAACATTTGGCAGGTTCCATTTTCAAACATGTTGACTTCAATACAACGAACCATGGCCTACGTGTATTCACCTAGTGAAATTCCTTGTTTACTTATTATTTCATCATAAATCTATTAAATCATTAACTACTTTTACATTTCATTTTTGGTTCTCTCCAGTATATTATATAGGCAACGGAACATTATCAAGTTCGATGAAGATTGACTACAGCATTGACCATTATTGCTTGTTAGGTAAGTAACCATTGATATTTTGAGATGGTTTGTTTAAAACTTTTGAAACGGGGTTGGTGATGAGCTGCCATCACTCTATGTTGACAAGTAAACTTGCAAAGATTTTTCAAGGTTGAAATCTATAACCTAGAATGATCCAAAATGCTTTTCTGATCCTGTAATATCCTTTGTAAGACTTTATTTTTATATTGAGTTATCTATGATCTTATGTTCATAATTGGTAGAACAAATCAACCATGAAACTTGAGTTGGAATAGGCTATATTTTTGTTTTATGCCTTCCTTTTGCTATTGTACTAATAAAAAATTGAAGATTACCACCTAAGCATTTTTATTGTATTGATACACTAGAACTATGTTGTGGAGGTGGCTTCTGGTTACAAGATGGAGCATGAATCGTTTTTTTGTTGGGCGGGGGTAGTACTTCTGGTTGAGTCAGCACTCAAGCTTTGTTTGGTTTGGCTTAAAACTATATTACTCAAACTTGGTGCAAGTGTCGGGTACGGATATGTCTCACTTTTTCTAAGGTTTTCCATGTATTTGGAGGATTTTTGAAAGATCAATATCCCCATACCCATTTATGGATATGCACAGGATATAAATGTCAAACAGGCATACTTCAAGAAAAATGAAGGGTAATATAGCCCTACAAAACACCATCACCGAGGTCTACATAAATATTAGATTATGAGCAATCCAACTCCTTTGTGACATAAAGGCATGCATGATTATGACTCAACAAAACTCTGGTTTAGATGTTTAGTGAGTCAACGAGTAGATGGGCTGACTACAAATTTTTCTTGTTTGCCCTTTATGATTGTTATTACCTTTTATGAATCCGCTGTTGTTCTGGTAGTCTTTCTTCAAACCTTGTCATATTTCATCATTTTGTTTGAGTTATTTTGTTTGCTTGTCTTCAGGTGTTGAGTTTTTCAATGGGATTCAGCAGAGAGTAACGGCAAGTGCATCTTCAAATTGAATAGACCTAAATAGAAATGACAGATATCTCTACAAAATCAATGGGATTTTTCCCTAACTTCGATTTCTCGAAAAAAATTTAATCCTATTTTACATTAAATGATCTCTTAAGATCTTTGTTTATTTGCTATTACATCTACATTAACCTTCATGTTGAAGATGAAAAACTGCTACTTACTGAAGTTAGATTTTACTCGTGCTTTGTGGTATAGCAGAATCTAAAGGCAATGAAAGGAGAAAAAAGAGTCATTTACCATGAAGAACCTGGGTGAAGGGAGGAGCCAGCTTAAGAACTGTTAAACTTAAAATCTGTTGCTTGGGGCAGTGCTGAAGATATCAAAAGTTAAATTGCTTCATGATTCATATTTGATCAATTCTGCATCATGTTTGTACTTTTACGCATGGTTGCACCTTCATCATGCTGGCTAAAGAAGTTGGATTTAGGTGAATTGACTGTCTGGTTGGAGACTACAGCCATAAGATCAAGATACGAAATCAAGTGCCATCAGAAGTTGAGATGATAGTATGATGCAGGAATTATAGAGGGTTATGGTATTTTGTTCGATTCCAATTTCTTCATTTTCACTGCTTGATCAGTTTGGTCTAGTTTTAAATCCTTGTATTTTGCCATGGGTTTATAGTGAGATTGTTAAATTCGTAGTTGGGCATCAAACTGCAAATTCTTCCTCCACCCCCTGGATTTATGCCCCAGAAGGGATCATTAAAGTTATGAATGTGAGGTTAACTGTTTCTAGTAACAAATTGTATTCAAGTTCTATGAGTGGGTGAGCCATCAGAACACCATTCACCCAGATTCATATATTAGGTTTTGTGTTACGTGTTTCAGTATTTTTTTTCTTCTTCTGGTATATGAATCTATATATTACCCACGCAAGTAGTTGGCCAAGTACTATTTGGCTGGATCTTGAATGCTCAGTTCCGCACTTTATTGGCAGTATAATGTAATTCGAAGACATGCTTGGTCAAATGATGAGGATTTTCGACAATTTGAGAATATACCCGACGTGCCAATCTCTTCAGGCCATTTTGATAGAGGTGAATCAAGTTCTTCTAACAATGAAAGTGACCTTGAAATTACAATGTTAAGAGAAACCATTGCAAATAGTTTAATGAATCAATATTTGTAAAAACAATTTTGTATCGTAACCTAATTTCTAGTAATAATGAAACTTGTTATGTCTTATGTTACTATATTTTTTTATTAAAAATCATTCGGTTAGATACTTCAAAATTTGATCCAAGTATAATGTTACTATTTGCGAAAATAATATTTATCATTGTTATAAAAAATATTTAACTATAAAAATTAAAAATAATTTTATTTTATCTAATAAATAATTTAAATTGATTATATAATGCATTAAAATATCTATAATAAAATATTAGAAGATATATTTTAATATTTTATTAAATGAATTTATAAATTCACATACTTTAATAATTTTATATAAGTAAAATAGTTTAAAAACTTCTATTATATATCAATTCTAATATGATGTCCTTAATAGTCACTTTATATTCTCACCTCACCGCTACAGCTGCATTTGAATCCAAACACACACTCCACCGCTATTTTTAATCTCACTGCTACAGTGTCCAATCTCACCGCTACAGTAACTAATCTCACCGCCACCGCTGTTTTTAACCTCACCGGAGGTAAACACACCGTCCATCCAAACTAGCCCTTAATCTGATTATACGTTTTATGAATTAGTTCTTCTTCCACTGTTTATTACCGAACAGTTTTATGAAAATAGCATTATGAGCAGTTCTCGTCATTTCATGCATACCTAAGGTTTCAGTCTCTAGAGTTGAGTTTCTTAGCACAAGCAATCACAGCATATTATACTTTCTTCATGTAAAACAACTAAAAGTCAGAAGACTTACCGTGCGGATTTGGTGCCGGAGACTCGGGTGCCATGCTTCCAAAAGACATACATATTTCTAAATTATTTCTAACCATCTTTTAAAACATTTTAAACCCCATACCCACGGCCGAGTTTAGAAATCTTGGCTCTGATACCACAATTGTAACACCCTAAACCCGGTTTATACACTAAGACCAAGTCTGGTATGTTACAGGATTTGAGGTTTTAAAATTTTAAAGAAACAACGTGACTTGAAAACCATTTTTTTTATGTCTGTGTTGAAAAACATTTTTACAGTTGTGATTGAAAGTTTTGTGCCGACTTCTTTTTAATCAAATCAAAAAGGTTGTGAGCAAATCTGTTATTTTACAAAGCCAAAATCAAGGATTCTCATAGAGTGACATTTTAAAACGATGTTGTAATTTTAATAAAAACTCCGAATTCATTAGTTACTTGCAATCCATCTTTTGTTAAACACTTTGAAAACTATTTATTTTTTTTAAATACTCCATATTCGATAGTTTATAAAACATGCAATATCAGCATAAAAATCTAAAACCCAATTTAAAATTTAAGTTAAAGCGGCCTTATTACAACTTGAAATCCCAAAATAGAAATAAATTTAAAATAAAGTCTGAGTTTACTTAAAGAAATTGCAACGCATGGCCACCTCGAGTCTGTCTCGGACCAAGACCCGCCATCTACTAATTACCTGCAAAATTAACAAAAGGGGTGAGTCATCGAGACTCAGTGTGTACACCCCCATTTAACATAAATTGGGCCTTAGCCCACTCAGTACAGCTTATGTTATGTACATGCAAATGCTACCCATCCCAGAATAGCTCTCCATCCAAAACACCCGTGGCATTATGCCACTGTGGTTCATGACCACCGTGGTCTTGGACCACTCGTGACCGTAGTCACTCGTGACAGAGTCACTATAATGTTCTCGTGGGGCCAATTCACTGTGGTCGTAGACCATCGTGACGATCTCTGATAAATAATGCATACGTGGGGCCAACCCACTGTGGTACTTGACCACCGAGATAAGTCACTAATTAAATTATTCGTGGTTTCAACCACCGTGGTACTTAGACCACTCATGACGAAAGTCACTCGTGACCGTAGTCACTGATTCTTTCTCCTCCTTCATTCAATCCCGAGTCCATGCTCTTTTTATTATGCACAATATGTATGCAACCAAAATCACAATATATAGCAGATCATATTTCATACATGCATAACATCAGAATATATATACATGTATATTAGCAGCCATAATATTAATGAAAAACTTACCCGGTGTCTCCAACCTTACCCCTAAGGGTAGTTAATCCATCATATCAGTTATTTTGGCTTTCGGCCATTTTAGTTAATAACACAATATCAGAGAAGTCATGTGAGTAGTACACACCTGATAAAGCGTAATACCAAACTATCTACGTGAACACTTTCGCTAGCAGGAACGACGGCTATTTGCCTATCCTAGGCAGACGTTGGCTCTCTACCACAACCCGGCGAAAAATCTCGAACTGTCGACACAACACGCTTCTTAAACTTAAGAGCCAAAACTATGGGTTCATTCCCTTCCTTAGATTGACCAACCTTACAAATCCAACTGGAGTGATCCGATTCGACACCCACAATCCCTTCGGCTTTGAACTACAACCACTTGGCTAATGGAGATTCCCGAAATAAACGTCCCAAATGAGAGAAGAGAAAAGAAAGGAGAGTTAATCGAAATATAAACACCATGCTAACTAGCCATTCGACTTTGGCCACACAAAACCAAAAGAAAGAAAAGAAAAGGCAAAAGAATCGCTTCTTACCTTCAACAACAAAACCCGATCGTAAAGGCTCTCAGCAACCTAAGATTTTCCAGCACCTTGCTTCTTGGTATTCGGCCTCAGCAGAGAAACCGATTGTCACTCAAAAAGATTCGGCACAGGAGAAGTAATAGATGAGAATGATCGATCGACTGAACAAAGAGGATGAAGATTGAATTTTGACTATTGGCAAAGAATGATGGCAAGAAAGTTTTGATGGTACAAGTGGAAATATGCGGCATAAGAAGAGAACACTAGAAGAAGAGTGAGGAAGAGAGAATGTTTTAGCTATCACTCACAAGAACCAAAAGAATTATGAAGCCAAGAATTTAGATGGAAGTTTAGATTATAAGAAAGATATCAAGAGAAAAAGTGATGAGAGAAAAAAAAAAGTAGAAAAAGAGTGCTAAGATCTTTCTTTGGAAACCAAAAGAATAATCAAACAAAATGACCAAAGTGCAAAATAAAGGAAGAGAGAAGATTCTTTGAATGGTTTCGGCTTTACCCCTCACTCAAATGACACTTGCCAAAAACGACACTACACTTCCCTTAATGAACAAATATGCTAAAATGAAACGTAACAAATGCCTAAGGCCTATGGAATTTCGCACACCACCTATGCTAACACTTAAACCGAATATGCTTGAATTTTAAAACAATTAACAAGCATGGGAGATGAATTTTAATAATATCAAAATAAATTTATAAAATAAATAAATCACCATGCTTATTTATTTTATTATCCCACCTAATTTCTTATAATATTAAAATAACTTTATAAAATAAATAATCATCATGATTATTTCTTTTTAACCCACTTAATTTATTATAATATTAAAATAACTTTATAAAATAAATAATCATCATGATTATTTGTTTTATTAACCCACTCAATTTATTATAAAATTAAAAGTAATTTTATAAAATAAATAATCATCATGATTATTTGTTTTATTAACCCACTCAATTTATAATAAAATTAAAAGTAATTTTATAAAATAAATAATCATCATGATTATTTACTATTGCCACTCACTTACTTTGTAATTGGCATAATTGCCATTTAAAATCCCATCATTAAAAGACATGGCAAATTAACATTTTCAATGTAGCATGCTTAATGAGCCAAACACAATAAATAGTGTAAAATGTAGAATCACTATTTCTTGGATGTTACAATATTACATGTGTTATCTTTATATATATTTAACTATCATTATATATATTACTTGGTTTAATATAATTTATATATTATTCTATAGTTTATATATATTATTCACTATATTATATTTTTTTATTTGCATATTATATAGTAATATATTATGTTATTTGTTTTATAAAATCTATTTATATTATATAACCTATTTTATTTACATTATTTATTACATATGTAATTTTTATGATTAGTATATTATATATATTTTATACTGTTTACTAAATATTTTATAATAATTTATATATATTAAATTATTAAATTATGTATTTGTTATAAATTTTCATTTTATATACTTATTATTATTTATTGAAAACATTGTTTATATATGTTAAATAGTTTTAGAAATTGTCATATTCCTTTTCCTATTATGCTGTATATTCAATGCTTAACATAATTCTTTATTTGTTTATTCATGTTATATTATTCTTTATTCTTTATTGTTAGTATAATTTGTAATTATGTATTTTGTTCAAAGGTTTTTAAAACTATAAATTTTAAATAATAACTTATCTGCAAGAATTTAAAATTGTCGTGTCCTAACTTACTGGATATGACAATTTGTTATCTCGGGACAAGAATTTCAAAAAATAAGGCAATGTTTCGTGTTTGGAAGTTTGAGAAATTGTGCCCTAACGTGCTGGGTTTCGGTTTTTCGTTCGTCCAAATAACCAAATATCCTTTTAATGAATTTTATAAATCATGAGATTGTTTTGGTTACAAAAGTTTAAAACATCGTGTCCTATGTTTGTATACTTTCGGAACAAAGGAATCTCCAATTTCAACTCAAATTGTTCAAATTTTTAAAGAAACCATATTTCCAAATCTTTTTCAAATTCTCGACATAAGGGCATTAATTAATCAATTAGGTACCAATTTTTGGGCGTTACGGGGGTGCTAACCCTTCCTCGTACGTAACTGACTCCCGAACCTGTTTTCTGGTATTTTGTGGACCAAAAATCAATGTTTTGAAATAAAATGTTTTATGAGGTGATCCAATCACACCTAGGTAAAAAGAGATTGGTGGCGACTCCATTTTCGTTTTGAAAGTCGATCCCCGTTTTTTCATAGAACTTTAAAATGGTTTCGACAGATACCAATATACCAACAGAAAATTTTTAACATGAATATCTTATAGCAACATTAATAATTCAATTTTAACAAAATTTGATAAAGATTCAACATGATTAAACAATTCAATAATATAAATAGTATAAAATGTGAAATTTAATTTAATAATATAAATAGTAGAAATAAATTCAAAAAACAAATTTTGGGATTTGGAAAGAAGTAAAATTTTTGGGAGAAAGCAAAAGGAAAAAAGTTTTGAAGAGTTTAGGGAAAGTTAAAGGAAAAAAACGTTTTGGGGAAAATAAAATTTTTGTGGCGGAAGTAAAAATTTTTGGGAAAAAGTGAAAGGAAAAAATTTTTGAGGGTTTGGGAAAGTACAATTTTGGGAGAGAAAGTAAAATGGTTTGAGAGGTAGAGGAAGATAAGTAAAAGAATTTTGTATTTGGTTTATTTGAATTATTTGAATTATTCGAATTTCAAAATTCAACTCAATTTTAATTCGAAATTAAAAAAATTAATTAATTCAATTCGAATAATTCGAATTTTTTTAGTAAGTGACACTACTTTAAGCAATGCTAATGTTTTTGACGGAAAATACATGGTGATGGTGTAATTCTTAGGAATATTAGTAAACATTTTTTGATGGGTACCGACTACGGATAAAGTGAGGTTGTTGCCAATAGGATTGTTGGCTTGTAGCTGAGCTGGATGCAGTGGCAATCAGTAAAGGATCTTCCTTCACTAATTTTGAAATGATTTAGTTACATGTGAAAAGAAAAAGAAAAAGAAAAACTGTGTTCGAAATTAAATAAATGCAATGAATGTGTTAAAATAAGAGAGGGGAATGTTGAAAATGTGCTAAAATTAAGGAGCCGCTGAGACAAACATCATCTATAAATAGGGGCTCATGCAACGTCTCTTGACCACCATAACAAGCTTCGAGAGATCGTAATTACAGAGAGATAAAAGACTGATCGAGATGGAAGTAGTTCTTCATATGAATGGCGGAGTTGGAGAAACCAGTTATGCAAAGAACTCTTTACTTCAGGTATGTATGTATGTATTGTATGTATGTATGTATGTATGTATGTATGTATGCTGTGTTTTTTTAACCTGAAATATCTTGGACAGCAAAAGGTGATAACCATGACAATGCCAATCACAGAGGACGCAATAACTAAGCTCTATTGCAGCAAATATCCGGAAGAAATAGCGATCGCAGATTTGGGTTGTTCTTCGGGACCTAACACTTTCTTTTTGGTATCTGAACTTCTCAAAGTGGTGGATAGTCTTCGCCAAAAGATAGGCCAAAAATCCCCCGAGTATCAAGTGTTTCTGAATGATCTTCCTGGGAATGATTTCAACACTATTTTCAGGTCCTTGTCAATCTTCCAAAACAAACTGAGGAAGCAACTTGGACCCGGCAACGGACCATGTTTTTTCACGGGAGTACCTGGTTCTTTTTACGGAAGGCTTTTCAGGAAAAACAGCCTTCATTTCGTACACTCTTCCTATAGTCTTCACTGGCTATCCCAGGTTTAGTTTATATATTAATGTTGTATTGTGTATATATCATTAATCATTTTAGAATGGAAAAGAGTCTGTAATTTATGAGTGAACTATTTTGATTTGATCCAGGTTCCTCAAGGGCTGGAAAGTAATAAACGGAACATTTACATGGCTGGCACGAGTCCACCAGACGCGCTTAAGGCATATTATGTGCAATTCCAAAAGGATTTTTCCTTGTTTTTGAAGTGTAGATCAGAGGAACTGGTGGATGGAGGGCGTATGGTTTTGACACTTATAGGAAGAAGAAGTGATGATCCTTCAAGCGCAGAGTGTTGTTACTTTTGGGAGCTTTTGGCCATGGCTCTTAGTGATATGCTCGTTGAGGTATAGAATTAATAATTGGTATAATGACTTTGTTCACCCCTAGCTTTTAAAAAAAAAGTCATTTTAACTCTTTATTTAATTTTTCAACTCTTTTAACCCTTAAACTTGTATTTTTTTGTCAAATCACCTCAAAATGGTTGAAAAAGTTAACGTTTGTTAACTTTACTTACATGACATACATGTGGATTGCCATGTAGATGACATGTCAGAATTTAATTACTTTTTTAAAATTTTAAAAATTATATTTTATATATTTTTAATGATTTTTAAGTATAAAAATAATTTTTATTGAATTTTTAAATTTTTAAAACATTAATTGAATGATGATGTGTCATTCACGTGGTAATCAACGTATATGCCACGTCAATAAAATTCAAAAAAAAAGTTAAAATTTTTATCTATTTTGAAGTGATTTGATAAGCACAAATTTAAAGCTAAAAAAATATGAAAAATTAAATACTAAAATAACTTTTCTTTAAAATTGGAGGACCAAATAAATTATTATCCCTTAATATTTCTGGTCAAGTAATTAATGATACAATCACGAGTATTTGAAACATGTCACGTGCGCCCATACTTAATTTTGGCTTACGTCATTTTTCAGCACTGAAAATCTAGTACTGACGTGCCCATAAAATTGAAATCTATTCTGGCTTACACTTTCTATTTATTATCGGATTTATCACCGGCCATTGTTCAACAATCTAAATCTGACTAAACAAGAGAGCTTATATTGATAATTTCCTAAAGAATACTTTGTTAAACGTTTAGTTTGCTGCAAATATAAAGTTGATTACTAGTTATTAATTCAATCAGCGGAAACCATAAAGAAATCATGATTAAATGCAGAGACTGATAGAAGAAGAGAAACTGAACTCCTTTAACATCCCTATGTACACACCATCTCCAGCAGAGGTTAAATATGAGGTTGTAAAGGAAGGGTCATTCAACATCGATCGATTGGAAGTAACTGAAGTGAACTGGAATGCTTATCAGGATGAAACTGACTTATCTGATGCATTCAAAGATGGTGGGTACAACGTCGCCAAGTGCATGAGAGCTGTGGCTGAGCCACTGCTTGCCAGCCACTTTGGTGAAGGAATCCTCGAAGAAGTTTTCCGTAGGTACAGAGAGATTATTTCTGATCGCGTGTCTAAGGAGAAGAATGAGTTTGTGAATGTCACTGTTTCTCTTATAAAAGCTTGATCATCATCGTCATCATGATCTTCCTTTATTTTATTATTAGATAAATAAACACTGGTTATCTATGCTAGGAATGAACTGTTCGAAGCACACCGCAGTATCCAGTTAAGAGTAATCTCTTGCAAAGCATATTGTTTTTAATTATAGCGGTCTCGCATGTAATTTGGTTGAATCGAAACAATAATTACAGATAATTTTGTCTCTTTGGATCAAACTCTACTCCTTAGACTGATATTTATTTATTATTTAGGTGTACGAATATTTTTTTGTGAATTCAACAACCGTCAAGCAATAAAGACCTAAAATATATTAATTATAAGTATTTATTATACCCGCACTTAACATTTTGCTTGCCCTCAAACAAAACAAACATTAATGCACATGCAAACTAAAGAAATACTCAACTTGAGTTAATAGTCGAAAATATTGTCACACACCAATAAGACACGCAAACGTGTTTTCAAGGACAGAGTCAAAATTTTGTATGCTAAGCAAAACAAGTATCAACAACAATTCACACAATTATGAATAATTAGATACAGTACATCTCTATGCTTGTATGTAATCATCCTCCTTAACAATGTGTTGTGTATAAGAAGTACTAAAATAATCAAGAAACACAACCAAAATTTACCATGATTTTAAGGTCACTTCGTGCTTAACGTTTAGGGTCAAATATAACGATAAGGAAAGATTAGGCTCACACACAAAGCACGCAGCTACCTTTGGATTCGATTAAGGATAAAATATTAAAAAAAAATTTCCAAACAACTTAATTCTCTAATACCCTTAAACAAGCATAAGATAGAACTGAAGTTCAAAATATTTAACAATATAAACAATTAAGCATTTATTCATCATTAATTTTTTTCGGCACTTAATGCTTATTCTTTTCTTCTAATTTAAGATGATTACTTTTGAATAACCTAAGCACTTATCCTAAATTACTCGATTAATCACACATAAATAGCCTTTGGTTTTATTCATAACTAGATTAGTAGAACATACTAGGAAACACCAAACTTTTTGATGCAAAAACAAAAGGCAGCTAACTATCTACCCCAGTTACTTATTCAGACCACTAGTTGTTTCGAAGCTCATGATATAACCAATGGAGTAATCATACTTAAGTTTTATTACCAATTTAATATTCATTTAAGCCCAAACATCAATCCTATAATTCAATACGTTAACTTCAAAAATAAATCCATAAGCACTAAATGCTTCAGCATCAAAATAAGGATAAAACTTTTACGGGTAAAGGCTAAAATATAGGCAATTACGAACACGAGTTAAGTCAAAGAAAAAAAAAAAAAAGATAAGTTAGCTCAATAAATAGGCTCAACAGTTCAAACAATCCAAAAAAAATTGTCTAGTTTATTCTTTATAAGCTTGTTTCAAACAAGATCATTCTGTCAAATTTTCTAAAATTGATTATACAAAATACACTATTAGATACGGCAATGTGAATTACAAAATATTTATCAATGAAACCATATAAAGAATCCATGGTGTCAAAACCATTCTTTTTTTTAAAAAGGACGAAAATTAAAACGGAAATCGTCACCAATCTTTTTTTATGAGGTGGGATCGGGTTACCTCGTAATTTGATCGTTTTAATAAAATATTTTGATTTACTAGAACAACAATTTTGGTCTACAAATTTTGAGAAAAACGGGTTCAGGAGTCAGTTACGTACGAGGAAGGATTAGCACTCTCGTAACGCCTAAAATTCGTACCTAATTGATTAATTAATGTCTTAATGTCGAATGTTGAAAATTTGGAAAGAATTAAAAATACGATCCTTTTTTATTAATGTTAATTTTATTAAAAAAATGCTTGAATAAATCGAAACGAATGTTAAAGACCCTCTCGTCTCGAGATAACAAAATGTCACATCCTGTAAGTTAGGATACGACACATCGAACCTTTGAGAATGAGCTTGCCCTCTTTTTTTTTTTTTATTTAAAACTTATGTATTTTAATTTTAAAAGGATGTTCGATCATTTTAGTTCAACGAGAAAAATCAAAATCCCGTAAGTTAGGATACGACTTCTCGAATTTCCAAATACGAAACATTTTCTAATTTTGAAAGTTTTCTTTTTATGAAATAGTAGCAAATGTGAAGTTTAAAATGATGTGTGTTGATTTCATTTTGGGGAATAATATAAAAAAAACGGCCAACATATTCGAATTGGTGCGTGGGGTAGTAATGATGAAATAATATAAAATAACTCTATGAGAGAATGTGATACTACAACCAAATGAATGAACATTATAATAAAATCATTATAATTATAACAATGAAGTATTAATTTAGGATATTAATAATAAGACAAGTAAAGTAGTATAAATAAAAGAAATAAAACGCGAGATGTCTCAAGAATAATATAATATGAGAAATGATAAAGTAATAAAAAAGAAATACGAAAAAATATATATAAAAGAGACAAATAATAAATAGATGGATAAAGTAAGTAAATATTAGTAGTAAGAAACAAATAATAAATAAGCATTAGTAGTAAATATTAGTAAAAGAGAAACAGATAATGAATAGATGAAAAAAATAAATAGATATTAGTAATAAGAGAATAACGAGAATTGACAAATATTTAAATAGAGAAAATATTAAAACAACAAATTTTAATATATATGTAAAGAATATAAAATAAAAATAAATAAAAAAATAAATCATAACATATAAAATATAAAATATAAAAAGGGTTGAGATTAAACAGTCAATGATTAAAATGTAACTTAGAGGGATTTTAGGGATGCATTTTAAAATAAAAGACTACAGGGGCATGTTGAAAGGCTTAATGAAAATGGGCGCAAGAGTGTAGGGACTAGATGGGAAATTATTCCCAGTCCTTATGCGCAGCGTTTCAATATGGACCAAAATGTAACAGAAACAAAATTATGTGGTAAGATTAAAAAGAAAAAAAAAACAAATAAAGACCAAATTGCAAGGCGTCGCAAAAGCGGAAGGATTAAAACAACAAATAGACCATTTAAACAAAACACGCGGATCCTTTAAATGGCGGGTTGGTCGCGCGCGGGTGGCCTTAAACGACGTCGTTTTGGCACTTAAATGGCCAAAGTGAAACGACGCCGTTTCACACTGTTATAAAAGCTAAAAAAAATTTCCAAAATTTTCATTTTCAACATTCTTCTTAAAAAAAACCAAAAAATCCTCACAACCTCTCCCTTCCCCTCCAGGCTCCGGTCAAGGGTCCGGCCATCGGGTCGTGCCGGCGACCGGTCACCAGCGGCGACGTCACCATCCGCGGTGGCCAGAAAACCCTGAAAACCCTCGTTTTACTATTTTGACCCTTATAAACCTAAATCCAGGCCCGAAATTCCCGAAATCCTCACGAAAATGACCCGAATGTTAAAAACCCTTTGGTTTCCAGCCACTTTTCATCGAAAGTGGCTACCTCAGCAATTCCCGGTGACGAAGCGTGAAGGTTTGTTTTCTCTAAACCTTTCTTTTGTTTTTTTATTTACAAAATAAATCTAATAAAAAATAAATCAAAATAAAAAAAGGAATCACCTTTAGGAATTTCTATTCTATTTTTTGATTGATATTCGTGTAGCTAAAAAATACATAGGTTTTTTCTTCAGTTTTTATAGTCGAAAATAATAAAAATACATTATTTTTGATTTATTTCTCTATTGTGTCTGTTTTGTTTTTGTCCTTGCAGGTATGGAGGCTGTACGGCGGCACGCGTGAGGAGGGCAGTGGTGCTGACATGGCGAGGAGCGGCGACGGCTTGCAGCTAGTCCTAGGGTTTTCTGATTTTTTTTCTTTAGGTTTAGGCTATTGAGCTGTATTTGTTGGGTCTGTATTGGGTCATTTTGTAATGGACTGTTTAAAAAAAATGGACTTTATTTATTTATTGGGCCCCGGGCAAATTTGGGCCTGTCTAGGTGCCCTTTTTTGCTCATTGTCGTGTAATGGGAATGAAGCAAAGACCTTAAGAAAGGCCAAATTTGCCTAGTCTTGCAGAATCTAGACTTCTTTGGTGCTTTTATCTTTCAAATAACCTTGCTCTAACCCACTACAACTTCAGAGGTATAGGAATTGGTGCTTCGATCTGCTCCACTGCAACTTCAAGGAGATAAGACTTGTAGCTTGAATCTACCCCACCGCAACTACTTCACTGCGACCTCAGGGGGATAAGGTTTATAACTCGTGGCTTTGATCTGCTCCACTAAAACTTCAGGGAAATAAGATCTGCTATCTTCAACCTACTCCACTACGACTTCAAGAAGATAAGGTTAATCGCTTCAATCTGCTCCACTGCAACTTCTAGGAGATAAGATTTGCCATGGTAGATTTGATCCAACCTACTGCAACTTCAAAGGTATAGGATTTGTGACTTGTAGCTTTAATCTTTTCCACTGCAACTTCAGGGAAATAAGATTCGCTATTTCCAATCTGCTCCACTGCAACTTCAGGGAGATAAGGTTAATGGCTTCAATCTGCTCCATTGCAACTCCAGGGAGATAAAATTCGAAATGGTAGATTTGATCCGACCTACTACAACTTCAGATGTATGGGATTTGTAACTTGTAGCTTTAATCATTTCCACTCCAACTTCAGGGAAATAAGATTCGCTATTTCCAATCTGCTCCACTGCAACTTCAGGGAGATAAGGTTAATGGCTTCAATCTACTCCATTGCAACTCTAGGGAGATAAAATTCACCATGGTAGATTTGATCCGACCTATTACAACTTCAGATGTACGGGATTTGTAACTTGTAGCTTTAATCATTTCCACTACAACTTCAGGGAAATAAGATTCGCTATTTCCAATCTGCTCCACTGCAACTTCAGGGAGATAAAATTTGCCATGGTAGATTTGATCCGACCTACTGCAATTTCAGAGGTACGTGATTTGTAACTGGTAGCTTTAATCTTTTCCACTGCAACTTCAGGGAAATAAGATTCAATATTTTCAATCTGCTCCACTGCAACTTCAGGGAGATAAGATTCAATATTTTTAATCTGCTCTACTGAAACTTCAGGGAAATAAGATCCGCTATCTTCAACCTGCTCCATTACGACTTCAGAGAGATAAGGTTAACGGCTTCAATCTACTCCATTGGAAATTCAGGGAGATAAGATTCGCCATGGTAGATTTGATCCGACCTACTGCAACTTCAGAGGTATAGGATTTGTAACTTTTAGCTTTAATATTTTCCACTGCAACTTCAGGGAAATAAGATTCGTTATTTCCAATCTGCTCCACTACAACTTCAAGGAGATAAGGTTAATGGCTTCAATCTACTCCACTACAACTCCATGGAGATAAAATTCGTTGTGGTAGATTTGATCTGACCTACTGTAACTTTAGAGGTACGTGATTTGTAACTTGTAGCTTTAATATTTTCTACTGCAACTTCAAGGAAATAAGATTCGCTATTTCCAATCTGCTTCACTGCAACTTCAGGGAGATAAAATTCGCCATGGTAGATTTGATCTGACATACTACAACTTCATAGGTGCGGGATTTGTAACTTGTAGCTTTAATCTTTTTCACTGCAACTTTAGGGAAATAAGATTCGCTATTTCCAATCTGCTCCACTACAACTTTAGGGAGATAAGGTTAATGGCTTCAATTTGTTCTACTGAAACTTCAGGGAAATAAGATCCGTTATCTTCAACCTGCTCCACTGCGACTTCAGGGAGATAAGGTTAATGGCTTCAATCTGCTCCACTACTACTTCAGGGAGATAAGATTCGCCATGGTAGATTTGATTCGACCTACTGCAACTTCAGAGGTATAGGATTTGTGACTTGTAGCTTTAATATTTTCCACTGCAACTTCAGGTAGATAAGATTCACTATTTCCAATCTGCTCCACTGCAACTTCAAAGAGATAAGGTTAATGGCTTCAATCTACTCCACTATAACTCCAGGGAGATAAAATTCGCCGTGGTAGATTTGATCCGACTTACTACAACTACAGAGGTACGAGATTTGTGACTTGTAGATTTAATCTTTTCTATTTCAACTTCAAGGAAATAAGATTCGCTATTTTCAATTTGCTCCACTGCAACTTCAAGGAGATAAGGTTTGTGTCTTAGATCTACTCCATTGCAACTTCAAGGAGATAAGATCTACGACTTCAATCTGCTTCACTGCTACTTTAGGGAGATGAGATTTGTGGATTCACCGATGTTGCTACACTGTTCGCTTGGGGACATGACCTCGAAGAATCAATTTCATGCACCTATGCTTATGCCCAATAATCAGAATGAATCAAATGCCCCTAACTAGATGTGGTATGAATGATATTTGTATGAATGCAAATTGTCATGAGAATGATCCCTTTTTAATGTCTAAAATGTCATTGCTCGTTGTTCCTCAAGGTTGTATTACTGACATAATATTCTGTCTTCTTGTTCAGCTGATATCTTCGATAGAAAATCTAAAGAAATAGTCACAATCTAGACTCTTCCTTCTCAAATCTTTCCAACCCTTAGGCTTGGTGAGTTCTAAATAATAGTCTTATTTCAGGTTATTGTACTATTTAGAAGCTTCTAGAGTAATATGAAAAACTCCTTTTGTGAAAGTATTATTAGTCCATTAATCGTTATTTTAATGCAAAATGCTTGAAAAGGATCATAATAATTGGACAAAATTGAAATTTATCAAGAACAAAATCTAAAAAAATGGATTAATTAAAGAAAGCAAACATTGTTGGAATACAAAATAGGTGAGAGAACAAATAAGTGCCTTAGATATTGCAGCCTGAACTTCTCTGTACGAACTTCTTGAGGACCATTTTGAACTCAACATGTGTTTAGGGAATCTAGAATACTCTGTTGATGCCCCAAGATGTAACATCTCTCATTCTTGTTAATTCGGAGAAAGCGAGATTACCGCATGCCCCATCAAAATTTGATTTGCCCTTTACGGGTTTTCAATTCAAAACCCCTTTCGTCTCAAGGCGCCTTTTGCGAGTTTTTACCTTAGCCTTTCCTTTTTTTTAGGAGAAGTACTTCATGGCTACGTCTGAATTCACTGGATTAGGAAAAGTCTTGTCATCCATTTCAGTTCATATCAGTATTTCTCTGGAAAAGGCCTTCTTAACCACGTAAGATCTTTCCCAGTTTAGCTTCCATTTTCCTCTAAAATCTTTTTGTAAGGGTAGGATCTTCTTCAATACTAATACCCCCTCATGGAATTCTCTGGGGCAAACCTTTTTGTTGTAAGCTCTCATCATTCGTTTTTGGAATATTTGACCATGACGGGTAGCTTTTAGCCTTTTCTCCTCAATCAGGTTCAATTGGTCATATCGAGATTGAATCCATTTTGCTTCATCCAACTTCAGCTCTGACAAGACTCAAAGGGAAGGAATTTCAACTTCAATGGGTAACACTGCCTCCATTCCATAGACCAATGAGAAAGGAGTTGCCGCGGTGGAGGTCCTGACTGACGTTCGATAGGCATAAAGAGCCAATGGTAACTTGTCATGCCAATCTTGATAAGTCTCAATCATCTTTCCCACAATCTTCTTGATATTCTTATTGGCCGCCTCAACTGCACCATTCATTTTTAAGCGATATAGTGACGAGTTGTGGTGTTTAATCTTAAACTAACTGCAAACCTCTTCTATCGTGCTATTGTTCAAATTTAGTGCATTGTCCAATATGATCCTTTCTGGCATTCCATATCGGTAGATGATCTCTTTCTTTAAGAACTTGTTGACTGCCTACTTGGTGACATTGGCATATGAAGTAGCATTTAAGTATTTGGTGAAGTAATCAATAACCACAAAGATGAATCGATGCCCGTTAGAGGCTTTTGGCGAGATTGGCCCAATGACGTCCATGCCCCACATAGAAAAAGGCCATGAAAAAGTCATAACATGAAGAGGTGAATGAGGCACATGAATCTTGTCCCCATAAATTTGGCACTTATGGCACTTCTTGGCATAATTGATACAATCCCCTTCCATGCTAGACCAATAATACCTGAATCTCATGATTTGCTTGGCCAATGCAAAACCATTAGCATGTGTTCCGCAGACACCCTCATGGACTTTTTCTAGGATTTTCTTAGCTTCAACAGCATCCACACATCTTAATAACACCTGATTTTTTCTTCTTTTATATATGACCTCCCCATCTAAGACGTAGTCACTGGCCAGTCTTCTCAAAGTCCTTTTATCATTCTCAGTTGCTTGATCAGGGCATTCACGATTCTTCACATATCGTAGTATATCGTGATACCAATGAAGATTATCTATTTCTTCCTCTTCATTGATGTTATAGCAGTGAGCCGGAGCCTTGTAAATACTTATTTGGATAGGCTTCACATCCTCTTGTTTATTTACTCTGATCATAGAAGCTAATGTAGCCAATGCGTCAGCCATCTAGTTTTCATCTCGCGGGAGGTAACAGAAGGTGATATAATCGAACTGCTCAATTAATTTCAGAACTAGCTTTTGATAGTTGATCAATTAGGGGTATCTTATTTCCCATTCACTTTTGAGCTGATAGATCACTAGTGCAGAATCCCCATACACCTCTAGCACTTTGATCTTGCGTTCTATGGCTGTACGGATTCCCATGATACAAGCTTCGTACTCTGTCATATTATTTGTGCTATCAAAATCCAATTTGCTAGTAAATGGATAATGATCTTCACTTGGGGATATCAAGACTGCCCCAATTCCGTTACCAATAGCATTTGATGCTCCGTCGAAGTTCAGTTTCCAAGGACGATCTTCAAGAGTGCCTTCTTTGGTAGTTGCCACATACATTAGATCTTCATTTGGGAAATCAAAGTTCAAAGGCTCGTAATCTTCTAGAGCTCTACTGGCTAGAAAATCTGCTATTACACTCCCTTTCACAGCCTTCTGGTTCACATAGACTATGTCAAATTCAGAAAACAGAATTTTCCATCTGGACATCCTTCCATTCAAAGCAGTCGACTCCATCATATATTTTAGAAAGTCTAGTTTCAAGATTAGCCAAGTTGTTTGGTACAACATGTACTGCCTCAATCTTCGAGTTGTCCAAATCAAGGAGCAACATAATTTCTCAATTGGCGAGTATCTCATTTCACACTCAATGAATTTCTTAAGGAGGTAGTATATCACCCTTTCTTTCTTTCTTGTCTCATCGTGTTGGCCAAGCACACATCCCATAGAATGGTCAAATACTGTCAAATACAGTATCAGTGGCCTATCCAGACTTGGTGGTGACAGCACTATGGTATTGGACAGGTACTGTTTTACCTTGTCAAAAGTTTTCTGGCATTCATCATCCCATACGCCTGGATTGTGTTTCTTAAGAAGAAGGAATATTAGGTCACATTTCTCAGTTAGTTGTGAAATGAACCGGGCAATGTAATTTAATCTTCTTAAGAAACCTCGAACTTCCTTTTAAGTGCATGGTAGAGGCAATTCTTGTATAGCCTTGACTTTGTCAGAGTCGATCTCAATTCCCTTTTCACTGACTATGAAACCTAGCAGTTTTCTTGACCTAGCCCCAAAAGTACATTTTTTCAGATTGAGCTTTAGTTGAAATTTTCTCAACCTCAAGAACAATTTCCTCAAAACTTGCACGTGTTCCTTTTCTGTTTGGGATATTGCAATCATATCGTCGATGTAAACCTCAATTTCCTTGTGCATCATGTCGTGGAACAAGGTTACCATGGCTTTTTGATATGTTGCTCCTGTATTTTTTAATCCAAATGGCATCACCTTATAGCAAAATGTCCCTCATAGGGTCATGAATGTGGTCTTTTCCATGTCTTCAAGATGCATCTTTATTTGATTGTATCTAGTGAAGCCGTCCATGAAACAGAACAGTGAGTAGCCTACCGTATTATCTACTAAGGTGTCAATGTGAGACAATGGGAAATTGTCTTTTGGGCTGGCCTTGTTTAAGTCTCTGTAATCTACACACATTCGTACATTTCCGTCTTTCTTAGGGACGGGGACGATATTGAATACCCATTTTGAGTATTTTACCACTTGTAAGAACCCAACATCGAATTGCTTCATGACCTCTTCTTTTATTTTTATCACAACATCGAGCGTCATCCTTCAGAGCTTTTGCTGAACTGGCTTGCACTCTTCTTTTATGGGGAGGCGGTGTACCATAATATCAGTGCTTAACCCGGGCATATTTTGGTACGACCATACGAAGACATCTTTGAATTATTGAAGTAACTTAATGATGTCTCGTTTTGTTTTTTCAACTATACAAGTTCAATTTTTCACTTCTTTTTCTTCTTCTAAGGTCACAATCTCTACTGTCTCTTTGTGATGGAGGATCTGTTTCTCTTTTTGTTCTACCATCCTTAACAAATCCGGAGATAAGTTACACAGTCTTTGTCATCTTCAAAATCTTGAGATCCTTTAGACACATGTCTCACTTAAAAGGAGATTCTGGGTCAGTAGCAGCGTTGCTCATGTTGTTGATATCTGGATACCTGTTGTAGGTACGAATGAATATCCAAAGAACAAATAAAACTAAGAATAACTATTTGTATGGTGTGTTTATGAAATGAAAGAATAAAAGAATATTTGCTCAGAGTGATACAAAAAATACATTTTTTATTGAAATAAAGATGTTGGACATGAGCCTATTTCACAAATGGATTCTTATTGCTTCTAGGCTTAAAGCAACAAATGTGTTTTGAACATTACTCTGAATTAGCTCCAAAAACTACAGGAATCTCTTCCGCGGTCCGGTTGTTCAGAACACTTCCAAGCTCATAAGGGCTGATACCCATTAAGTTTTCTCCTACCATTCCCTCTTCAGATATGGTATTGATGCTCAGATTTCCCATCATTTCTTCAACAATTTCTTTCCTTGTCATCTTCCATTCAGGGTGAATAATTCCTTCTAACGCGAATATTCTGGATATATGAGGGAAGGTTATTGGTTCCCAAGTGACCTCTACCCCGCTTAATCGTACTCTTCTTCAGTTTTGCTTCCTCTCCAACTCCCTCTTCCTCTGCTTCGCATCTAGTTTATACCCCAAGCCGAAGCGATCCTGTTTTTCAGCCAAGATTGATACTTCGACCATTCCATGTAGATATTTCCCGAATTCCCTTCCAGACGGTGCTTATTTTCCCACTGTCAGTTGTAAGCTCATTCTCGTGGCTTTGGATATTTTAGGCATTGGGATCTTACTTCCCTCGACAATGAAGGCTGCGTTCACAAATTTCAGTGACCGAAAGAAACATTCTATCGCTTCACCATCAGCCTCTATGTATGGCGCATTATTGGTAACGGAAGCAATAATGTCTTCTTCCATATTTATCGTTATGAGTCGGCCCTCCGTTACCAACTTTAGCTTTTGGTGCAGTGATGATGGTACCACCCCTGCTGAATGGATCTAAGGCCTTTCCAATAGGCAATTGTAAGAAGGCTTGTTGTCCATCACTAAGAAGTCTACCTCGTATATGTTTGGACCGATTAAGAGAGGTATCTCAATCCTTCCCATTACCTTTCTTTTAGTGCCTCAAATGCTCTCACTATGTTTTGGCATGTCTTCATGTGAGAGCTATCCACAGGCAACCTGTTCTATGTGGACAGGGGAAACACATTCAATGTCAATCTATTGTCAATCAGTACCCCCGGTAATGTATACCCCTTGCAGCGAGTGGTGATGTGCAGAACTTTAGTGGATCCCATGCCTCCCGGCGGTATTTCATCATCATTAAGAAAGATGAAATTATCGGCGCTTATGTTGTTAACAAGATGGTCTAGTTTGTTTACGGAAATATCATCAGTGATGTAGGTTTCGTTTAACACCTTCATTAGCGTGTTATGGTGCGTCTCCGAGCTTAAGAGTAAAGTCAGTACAGATATGCGAGTTAGGTACTTGTGTAGTTGTTCCACGACACTATACTTGCTGTGTTTTAGGAATTTCAAGAATTCCTTAGCTTCTTTCTCATTTACTGGCTCATTAACAGGTAGTTCTCGTTTTTCTTTTCTTTGTCCGACCAGTAAGGATTTCCCTTTCACATGTTCAGCTTTTGTATTTGGGGTATCATAACGTCTTCCGCTACGTGTATAAAAACCCACATCCTAACATTCCTCTAGCGTGCTGGCTGAGCCTACCTCTCCCGGGATTGTCACATTGTAGTCATAGTTCCAAGGTACCCTTTTGCTATCTTTATAAAGAAAAGCAACGGGTTTCTGGAGTACAACTCTTGGTGTAATTCTTGCTCCGTCTTCGTTGATTCTTGGTCGTGAGATAATCACCACTGGGTGGTTGGCCTCTGATATGATCACAATAAAGGCAAGTGCACCTATCGTTTAATAGTATAGTTATGGTAAGACCGGTAATATCTTATCCACAAGGACCAAGAGTACTAGTAATTACTATCTTTCTATTATCTAGCCTAAGAATTAGAGTGATTTCATTTAAACTAAAACTAATTAAAAACACGACAGAGAATGAATTGGGAAAAATACTTTCAGACAACTTTATGAGATAGGCAATACCTAAGGAAGAATCCACCTAGACTTCACTTATTGCTTTTGATTCATATGATTTATTCACTTGACATAATCTGTAGAAATCCCTGATTTATGTTAATATCTCTTTCAAGACTAAAAACAACTGACTCTAGGTTGATTAATTGAAATCTCTTTCTAATTAAAACCCCTATTGTCGCATTAACTCGATCTATGGATTCCCTTATTTGATTTGACTCTAATTCGGAAAATTTTCGTCGCCCTATTTCTAGGGTTACAATCAACTCCGCTTAATTGTGTTGATCTTCTCTTAAACAGGGACTTTTGCTCCACTGAATAAGCACATTCGACTTTGAATTAATAACTTGAATTATCAAAACAAGAATAAGAAATCATAATTAAGAATAACAACAAGTATTTATCTTATAAATCAAATAATAATAAGATTCGTCTTAGGTTTCATCCCCTTAGGTATTTAAGGGATTTAGTTTATACTGATAGAGGGAAACATCTTAAAATAAATAAAACAACAAAACATAAGAAAACCTAAAAACTTCTAAAAAACTTGATGGGAGATCTTCAGTCTTGATGAAGATCCTTCTTCCGAGCTGCTTTCGATAGCTGTCATCGAGTATTTTCTGCCTTCTACTCGGCGTCCTCTTTTAGGTTGCCCCTAGGGTGTTTATATAGGCTTTGGAACGCCTTTCTTGGCCCACAAGTAACCTTTTTCGAATAGGATTAAACCTGGGTTCAGCAGGGACACGCCCGTGCGTGATGGCTTGGGCCATGCTTAATTTTTCTTGTCACACACGGCCGTGTGATCTTCCCGTGTACGTTGGTCCAGGCCGTGTGATTTCTAATGTAGGCCCATTTTGTCCCTTTTTGGCCCGTTTCTTGATCTTTTCAACTCCTAAGCTCTCTTGAGTATAAAACATGAAATTAAAGGATTAGGAGCATTGAATTCATCAAATCTAATGAAAATTCATCCAAAAGTAAGCCAAGCATGGGGTTAAAATATGTGTAAATTATGATTTATCAGCCTCATAGACTTTCTCTATCGACCCTCCCTCTGATGCGCACACCTCTTCTCCTTTAGTATACTCGAAGAACTCGAGCTCCTTGTTGTCCATTAGACCCTATACTAAGGCCCTGAATTTACTGCATTTCTAAATCTCATGATCTTCTTCATCATGGAACTCACAATAATTCCTTGCTTATCGGGACTTGTTCCTCAAGTCTTGTGTGATTAACCCCCTTTCCACCATTTTTTCTAAACTTCTTTCAATGGGGTTTTCACTTTTGCAATATTCACCTTGATTTTCTTCCCCGTGTTCTCGACTATCGAATTTACCCCCTTATCAACATGGTTGGGTTATGGATTTTCTGCACCAGATGGAACATCAAATTTTACAATGCCCATTTTGATGAGCTTTTCGACTAACTTTTTGAAAGCGGTGCAGTTTTCTATTAAGTATCCCGTAATTCCCACATGGTATTCACATTGGGCATTTGCGTCGTACCATTTCGGGTATGGGGGTTGCATTGGTTTTAGGTAGAAAGGGGATACAACATATGCATCGAATAAACTTTGGTACAACTCCCTATACGTCATTGGAATAGGCGTAAACTGGAGTTTCTCTGTATTCTACCTTGTGTTGGACTCTTGTCTCGGTGGGCCTTGATGGCCAGTGGTTACCGTTCTTGGTTGGTTCATAGTGACTAGTTTTGAGTAACCCATGTTATACATGCTCACGTTATTTACCTCATTTTCTCTTTTTCTTGGTGTCGACCTCTTTGTGCTTTCCTCGGCCTCTATTTTTTTTGCACCTTATGGTATTTTCTATCATTTCGCTAGACATCACTATGTCTGAGAAGCTCTTAGTTGCGCTTCCCAACATGTGATTGATAAAAGGTGCCTTCAGGGTATTAATGAAAAGCATGGTAGTTTTCTTTTCTAACAGTGGTGGTTGGACTTGTGTGGCGACTTCCCTCCACCTTTGAGCATATTGCCTGAAACTTTCGTTTGGCTTTTTCTCCATTTTTTATAGTATGATTCTGTCAGGTGCCATATCTATCACATGGCCATATTACTTCCTGAAGGCCTATGCCAGGTCCTTCCACGAACTAATTTGGGCACGATTTAGCTGATTATACCATTTAGCCGCAGCCCCAGTCAAGCTGTCTTGGAAACAGTGAATCAATAACTGATCGTTACTGACATATCCGATCATCCTTTGACAGAACATTGTAATGTGAGCCTCAGAGCAGCTGGTCCCATTATATTTTTCAAATTCTGGCATTTTAAACTTTCGAGGGAGCACTAGATCTGGGACCAGGCTCAATTCCTTAGCGTCAATTCCACAATGGTAATCAACGCTTTCCAACGCCTTGAATTTCTCCTCTAGCCATTTGCATCTATCTTCCGGTTGCTTTAGGAGCTATATCATCAAGGTCGAGGACAATGGGATTTGCTGGATTGCCTCTGGGGTTGGAGCCTGAACCCATCGAGAAGTTTATTGGAGCCGAAGTACCGGTCTGATATTGAGGTCTAATGTTGACGGACACCCTTTGTGGTTGTGCTTGGGTGTTCGTTGGGGTGAAGCCTGGTGGATAAGCATGGTCCTCGTTATCGTCTCCAATATTGATCACATGGCTCTTTCCTTTTTCTAGCCCCCCAGCCAGCAACTGCGTTAACTGGCTCATCATGATTCTCTGGGATTCTAGCATCTGATCCCTCATATCCTGTTGGATTTTGGCCAACTATTCTTGCATCTGTATCTGCAGTTGATCCTGCATCTCTCTTTGCATTTGTTCCAATCTTTCCAACCTTTGGTCCATGGCTATAGTCTTTCTTCGTGTACCGTAATGATATTCCAGGGTAACTGCCACGATTTTAGAGTCTTTTGTGAGTTTTTTTTTTTTTTGATGTAATGCAATGCTAATGCATGAAATGAATGCAAAAAGAGGTGTTGATTCTAATTCAATTATGTTAGAACAACTTTACTAGAAGAAAAATATCTTTACATAAAACGGATACATATACGACCTTGCCCGCATACTCCAGGCGAAGTCATCTATCCTTTTCTTCATATTCGGATGTTAAGATCAAATCTTGCGAATTTTCCAAGAGATGTCTCTATTATCTCCTTTTTGCTTGATCCAGGCTGTGACCCATTGCTCTCTCATCCTCGTGATGCTCGTTAGCTTCTTTAAGTAAGTTGGGACGTTGACGGCTCCCGAATAATCTTTGTTGGCTTGAATCTTGAAGCAAAGTCGTGTACTCCTCCGCAGACTCTCACCCTTCTCTCGTTGTGTTTACTCGGACCATATTCGAACGGCCGTATTGTATTCCACTTTATCAAGAAATTCATTTTCCATGACAAACTCTCTATTTAACAATTGAATGTGAATCAACACCTCTTTTCTATGATGAAAATGCAATGCAATCATAAACAAAACACGTCCGTAAAAAAAAACATAAATGATAAACAGAGCACCTATTTGGGTGACCACTAGGGTTTGGAGTGGTTCTACCTAGGGTGGGCTCTTAAGGCTCACTATATGTGGTTTGGTTCTAGAGTAAAGGTACTTGAACTAGCAAATTCCTCGATCCTCAAACATTATAGGCTCATGCGGATTGAGTTTAGTTAAGGGGAATACATTTCCCTATGGCTATATGGAGATGAAAATCTCACGAAGACATAGGTACGGATGTATCCCGAAAGTGATCCACTATCCTATACGAAGGTGAAGACCTCACAAAAGAATAGCTTCTCGCTCCAACTTAAGAGGGGTAAAATCGAGTGAGTATGCAATATGATGCGCAAAAGTATACTAAGAGACTCGAACAAAAAGCAAACATATCAAATGACGCAAACCACGAAAACGAAATGAAAAAAATCATAATTTTAAATCGGATTTCTAATTTTCTACAAAAGGACAGAAAAAAATCAATTTACAGCTTGACTCTCGTGTTGGTCCCCAGCAGAGTCGCCAACCTGTTGAAACCATTCTTTTTTTTGAAAAGGCGTCGACTTTTGTTTGAAAACGAAAATTAAAACGGGAGTCGCCACCAATCCTTTTTTATGAGGTGGGATCGGGTCACCTCGTAATTTGATCGTTTTAATAAAATGTTTTGATTTACTAAAACAACAATTTTGGTCTACGAAATTCGAGAAAACGGGTTCGGGAGTCGGTTACATACAAGGAAGGATTAGCACCCTCGTAACGCCCAAAATTGGTACCTAATTGATTAATTAATGTCTTAATGTTGAATGTTGAAAATTTGGAAAGAATTAAAAATACAGTCCTTTTTATTAATGTTAATTTTATTAAAAAATGCTTGAATAAATCGAAACGAATGTTAAAGACCCTCTCATCTCGAGATAACAAAATGTCACATCCCGTAAGTTAGGATACGGCACATCGAACCTTTGAGAATGAGCTTGCCCTCTTTTTTTATTTAAAACTTATGCATTTTAATTTTAAAAGGATGTTCGATCATTTTGGTTCAACGAGGAAAATCGAAACCCCGCAAGTTACGGTACGACTTCTCGAATTTCCAAATACGGAACATTGTCTTATTTTGAAAGTTTTCATTTTATAAAATAGTAGCAAATGTGAAGTTTAAATGGTGTGTATTCATTTCATTTTGGGGAATAATATAAAAAAAAAATGGCCAGCATATTTGAATTAGTGCATGGGGTAGTAATGATGAAATAATATAAAATAACTCTATGAGAGAATGTGATACTATAACCAAATGAAGGAACATTATAATAAAATCATTATAATTATAACAATGAAGTATTAATTCATGATATTAATAATAAGACAAGTAAAGTAGTATAAATAAAAGAAATAAAATGCGAGATTTCTCAAGAATAATATAATATGAGAAATGATAAAGTAATAAAAAAGAAATACGAAAGAATATATATAAAAGAGACAAATAATAGATAGAAGGATAAAGTAAGTAAATATTAGTAGTAAGAACCAAATAATAAATAAGCATTAGTAGTAAATATTAGTAAAAGAGAAACAGATAATGAATAGATGAAAAAAATAAATAGATATTATAATAAGAGAAATATTTAAATAGAGAAAATATTAAAACAACAAAATTTAATATATATGTAAAGAATATAAAATAAAAATAAATAAATAAATCATAACGTATAAAATATAAAAAGGGTTGAGATTAAACAGTCAAGGATTACAATGTAACTTAGATGGATTTTAGGGATACATTTTAAAAATAAAAGACTATAGGGGCAGGTTGAAAGGCTTAATGAAAACGCGCGCAAGAGTGTAAGGACTAGATGAGAAATTATTCCCAGTCCTTATGCGCAGCGTTTCAATACAGGCCAAAATGTAACAAAAACAAAATTATGCAGTAAGATTATAAAGAAAAAAAAAACAAATAAAGACCAAATTGCAAGGCGTCGCAAAAGCGAAAGGATTAAAACAGCAAATAGACCATTTAAACAAACACGCGGATCCTTCAGCTGGCGGGTTGGGTCGCGCGCGAGTTGCTTTCAACGGCGTCGTTTTGGCACTTAAATGGCCAAAGTGAAACGGCATCGTTTCACACTATTATAAAAGCAAAATTTTTTCCAAAATTTTCATTTTCAACATTCTTCAAAAAAAAAAAAAAAAAAATCCTCTCAACCTCTCCCTTCCCCTCCAAGCTTCGGTCAAGGGTCCAGCCATCAACGGCGGCGCCGTTCGCTATGGTTGGAAGACCCAGAAAACCCCCCGTTTTACTATTTTGACCCTCCTAAACCTAAATTCGGGCCAAAAATTCTCGAAATCTTCACGAAAACAACCCGAATGTTAAAAACCCTTCGATTTTCGGCCACTTTTCATCGGAAGTGGCTACCTCAGCCGTTCCCGGCGACGGAGCACGAAGGTTTGTTTTCTCTAAACCTTTCTTTTTTTGTTTTTTTATTTACAAAATAAATATAATAGAAAATAAAACAAAAGAAAAAAAGGAATCACCTTTAGGAATTTCTCTTCTGTTTTTTTATTGATATTTGTGTAGCTAAAAAATACATAGGTTTGTTCTTCGATTTTTATAGCCGAAAATAATAAAAATAAATTATTTTTTCTTTTATTTCTCTGCTGTGTCTGTTTTGTTTTTGTCCTTGCAGGTATGGAGGCCATACGATGGCTCGCGTGAGGAGGGCAGTGGTGCTGATGTGGTGAGGAGCGGCGGCGGCTTGCAGCTAGCCTTAGGGTTTTCTAATTTTTTCTTTAGGTTTAGGCTATTGGGCTTTATTTTTTGGGCCTGTATTGGGTCATTTTGTAATGGATTGTTTAAAAAAATGGACTTTATTTATTTATTTGGCCCCGGGAAAATTTGGGCCTGTACACATGGCTCTAACAAACAACCTAATGGAATACATCAATTATGTATAACTATATCAAGTCAACATATAGGTTTCGAAACCATTCACTACAATATATTGACGATCTTAGAAGTATATAAAAATATGTCAATCTCTCATCAAGTTAAGATTTCATGCAAACTACTATACATCAAGAAAAAAATTGAAAAAAGATGCAACCAAATTATGCTAAAAAAAAACCCTAAAAGCATGCAAATAATTAAACTATCCCTCTACACTTAAACTGAACATTGTCACCGATGTTTCAAAAGTAGGGAAGAGTTTAGGTCATTTCCTTGTTTAGGCTCCCATAAAGTATAGTCAAAGTCAACCTATCTTTTTACGCCCTTTTAGCAATGAAAATGTATTTGCTCCAAGTGAGGAGTACTTATATTAGAAGAAGAAGGGGAAACAACATTAAATAAAAATAAAATAATAAAGAAAAGAAAAGAAAATACAAAAGTAAAACAAAACTAAAGAAAATTATCCTAGAATTAAGCAACAGAGATCACTCACTGGTGTTGAGGTGCAATGGTTGGCTTTAGGGCAGCACGTATTGTGTGTTGGATGCTTGGTGCATGATGTGATTTAGGGCGTCAATGCATGATTGATGATGTCGCAGTTTGTGCCACTATGCTTGTAACAACTCGATTTTCAGTGTTGCTGAAAAAAGCAGTTTCAAAACCCCATTTTTGTAAGTTGGGTTCGTAAATATTGAATATAAATATTTATAGAATTGGTATAAATTTTTATTAGTGTTTAGTGTTTCAGTTTTGTCTTTTAATTTCTTAATTAAGGTACGGGGACTAAATGGTAACAGTGTTATTGTTATGGATTTTTAAATAGCTAAAGGTTCAAAATGGTAAATAAACCATTTTGTTCCATCAATTAGTGGAGGATGATGTTAACATCCATTAATTTTAAGTAATTGTTATTAAGTTTAATTAATTTTGATTAATTTAAGTTAATTAGGTGATTAAAGAAAAAATTAAGGTATAAAAGGCTTGTGAAAATGGAATTTGTCATCTTTTTCTTTCTTCTTCACGGAACAAGCATGGAGAAAAACCTAAGGAAGCCGTTTTTCAGTTTAAAGCTTTCAGTCCTCAATTGGTGAGTACAATTAAGTCATTTTCTTGAATTTTTTATGTTTTTGAGGTTATGGGAGCTTGATTTAGCTAACCCATGTATCAATTTGTAAAACTATTAAAGTTTTTGAAAGTTTCTATTATTGATTTCTTCAAGAAATTTGTGTTAAATTGATAGATTTTAAGCTTAGTTGTGAAAAATGACTAGATTGTAAAGTTTAATTATTAGTTTTGCTCATAAGGACTAAAGTGAATAAAATGTAAAATTGATGTGAAATTTTGATAATAATTGATATTAGAGGGTTTGTAATAAATGTAATTGAAATTGGTTTTAAAACCAAAGCTCAAAATTTAAAACCAAAGCTCAAAACTTTAGAGGTATCGAAAAATCAAGTTTCATAGGTTCATTCATATCATGATACAATGTATAAATGTTTGGTATTGATGGATTGTCTACAATAATTGCTTAGATCAAGAATTGGATCAAACAGGAGATAATCGGGAAAAAGCCAAAATTTTCGACTTGTTTGTTGTTTTTTGACATGTAAGTTCATATGGTATAAATGTGTTTAGGTTTTTATGTATTTGATTTGTGTATATATGTTTGATTTTGGGTTGATTGGTGGTAAATTAGTATGAAAGGTGAGAGTTGGACTAAATTGTAAAGAAATGTTTAATGTGTTAAAAGGTGCTCAATTAAATTGTAAAGAAATGGTTATATGTGTTAAAAAGTGCTTGGGTGAACTTAGTAAAGGTTAGGATACGATCAACATGTCATAAAGGTTTTTTGTGCGCTTGTACGGGATTGGTTACAGATATTACTGAGATCTAACATTTGTTGCAGACTTAACGATACATGTGACACAAGTTTAGCTTGGTCTGGTAACCTGACATGTATGTATATTCAGCTTGGACAAGCAACCAACTGTGTCATTATACAGGTTTAGCCTAGAGTGGTAACTTGAGACGAATATATGTTCAGCTCAGACGAGTAATCGGTGTAATGTAGTTACATGTGTATCTGAGTCCGTTTACTTGGGTTTATCATGCTAAGTGGTTGATGTAAAATGAAAAACTGAAATGACATGATATGAGTTTGATGTTCAAATGGATAAATGTTGAATTAAGCATGAGCATGATATTGAGATGTTGACTAAATGTAACACCCCTTACCCGTATCTTGTAACAGAATTGGGCACGGGGCATTACCGGGCTCGACTCACTTGGTCATATAACTTTGAGTTAGCAAATTCTATTCTAAATTCAAACATTTTCAATCTTACATCTAACTTCCCTATAATGGGCCTATAGAGCCCTATACTAAATATCAGACATAAATCGGAAACTTTGACACAATTAGATAAATGTCACCTAAACAGGGGTCACACGCCCGTGGACTAGATGACACGCCTTTGTATCATCTCACACGCCTGTGTTCAACGCCCGTGGTCGACACTGACTTGAGTCACACGACCTGGACACACGCCCATATGGCTGGACCGTGGTCGCCTCTGATTTTTTCCCTACGGCCTGGGCACGCCCGTGTGCTTCAACCGTGTGACAATTCAAATTCCAATTTCAAGATGCAGCCTTCACACGGCCTGGGTACACGCCCACGACTTGATCGTGTGTCACACACGGCCTAGACACATACCCGTGTGCCTACCCATGTGGACAAGAACAAGGTTGTTTGCCAAGCTCTTTGCACTCCTATAGCTTACTCTACATGAACCCATTCAACATACTAATAAACATCTCATAATTTCAATATGAACTTCCATAGCTAATTTTGTAATTTCATAAATGATAAGGTGAGCCATCAACCATGGCAATATACAAAATAGTTGTCTTAACAAGGGCCAATACATTTTGGCCAAAATGACAAAATATCCTAACTAGTCTAGCCCCTATACATGCCATGTACAAAATCATTAAGTCTAGGTATACCGAGGTGAGCTGATAGTGTGGGCGATCTTCTAGATATCCTCGTATCTTGGCTTGGCTCTTAAACTCTATAAAACAAGGGAAAAAGAGAAGGGGGAGTAAGCTTTAAGCTTAGTAAGTTTACATGTAAACAATATAACATTATAACATGTAGTAAACATTTACATAGCATTACATACTAAGCAAGTAACAATTTACATTCATCATCATGCTTACTCATTTTCTCCATTCCCACATTCCAACCATATCACAAGCTTAATGCATACATTCATTAACAGGTTCCCCTCCACTTAGCATCACAAAGTCACATAATACAACATATCACTATCTCTAATTCCATTACTCACAGTCAAATTACTCGACGGTTTCGCACTTAGCCCACCAACAGACTTTATTAGGGTGGTATCGCACATAGCTCGCCAAAAAGATTAGTTACGATGGTATCACACATAACCCACCAAAAAGATTAGTTACGGTGGTATCGCACATAGCCCACCAAATGATGAATAGACGGTGGTATCACACATAGCCCATCGTAATCAAGCAACAAGGTGGTATCGCACTTAGCCCACCAACAAGTGTCGTCATTACACATTTATATAACTATTTCATCAGTCACACAGTAATTATTCAATGACTACCACATTCAATCCACTTGAATCACACATGTTCTCAATCATGCCATACACAAATTAGCAACATAATGTTTATACAAATATGCATTGTTTACACATAAACTTACCTCGGTGCAAAAAGTGTTAATTAACGATTTAATCCGTGACCTTGCCTTTTCCACAGTAAAGGTTGATTCCACGCTCTTCTTGATCTATAACAATGAAATTCAATTCATTTAGATCATCATAATACATCAAAATCTATACTTGGGCAAAAATGACCATTTTGCCCTTGTACTATGGCAAAATTACGATTTTGCCCCTAGGCTCGTAATTTATTTTTCAACACACTTTCTCAATAAACAAGTCTAGCTGAACATTTATTTCTCTTACAACTACTCACCATTCTCACCATTTCATGCATTTATGACACAAATTCATTCTTTGCATTTAAGTCTTATTTAGGTGTTTTCATGCAAACACCTTTCACAAAAGTTGTTTATCATCTCTCTAACATTCATTTTCTTTAATAAAAACTCAGCTAAAAACATAAATACTCTCATGGCAAGTCCTTAGACTTCCCACCATAATGCAATTTAGTCCCCTCATTAGCTAGCTTAAGCTTTGGGGGTTCCAAAAACACAAAAATCACCAAGAAAAACCTCTAAAATCACTTACTTGCTAGAGGATATCTTGGCTGAAAGTTTAAGCTTCAAAACCCCTATTCCTTGCTGAAATTTTCGGTGGAGGAAGAAGAGAATGAAAAAGATGATAGCTTCCTCTTTTCTTTATCTTATTTTATTCATTATGGCCACCTAATATCACCAAATTTGACCAAAATATAATGCTCTTGCCTCCCTAGCTTATATGGCCGACCAACACACATATAATGGCCTAATTTCACTTTAAAAACCTCTATTTTGATATCCTTTAACAATTAGACACCTCTAACTTGAAATTTGAAACTTTCACACTTTATGCGATTTAGTCCTTTTTCGCAATTATGCAATCAATCGCTAAAATTAAGGTTCCAAAATTCTCATGCATCCTTATAAATATGTTACGACACATAAAATAATATCAAAATAATTTTCCTCAACCTCGGATTAGTGGTCTCAAAACCACTGTTTCAACTAGCCCTAAAACCGGGCTATTACAACTCTTCCCCTCTTTAGAGATTTTCGTCCTCGAAAATCTTACCGGTAAAGAGGTTTGGATATTTCTCTCTCATGGCTTCCTCCGGTTCTCACGTAACCTCTTCTACATCGTGTTTTTGCCACAACACTTTTACTAAGGCTATGTCCTTATTTCTCAACTGTTTCACTTCTCGAGCCAAGATTTTAATCGGCTCTTCCTCATATGTCATATCCGGTCGTATCTCAATTTCTGTTGGAGGAATCACATGCGAAGGATCGTAGCGATAACACCTTAACATTGATGCATGGAACACATTGTGAATTTTCCCTAACTCTACCGGTAAAGCCAACCGATATGCCACTAGCCCAATCCTTTCGGTAATCTCGTACGGCCTATGAATCTCGGACTCAATTTACCTTTTCGACCAAATCTCAATATTTTCTTCCACGGTGACACTTTTAGAAATACCTTGTCGCCGACTTGAAACTCAATTTCTTTTCTTTTCAAATCCGCGTATGACTTTTGTCGGTCCGAAGCAGCCTTCAGACTATCCCGGATCACTTTCACTTTCTCCTCAGTCTCTTTAACTAAATCAACCCCATGAATTTGCTTCTCACTCAGCTCGGTCCAATACAAGGGAGTCCGACACTTACGACTATATAAGGCTTCATACGGTGCCATCTGTATGCTCGATTGATAACTGTTATTGTAAGCAAATTCGACCAAGGGTAGATATCTTTCCCAACTAGCTTCGAACTCTAACACACAACATCGAAGCATATCCTTAAGAACTTGGATTACTCTCTCAGACTGACCATCAGTTTGAGGATGAAATGCAGTACTAAAATCAACCTTGTACCCAATGCCTCCTATAACTTCTTCCAAAACCTTGAAGTAAATCTCGGGCCTCTGCCCGAGATAATAGATACAGGCACTCTATGTAATCTTACTACCTCTGTAATATACAACTCGGCTAACTTTTCTAGTGAATAATCAATACGCACAGGTATAAAGTGAGCCGACTTCGTTAATCTATCAACAATAACCCACACAACATCTTTCTTCTTCGGAGTCATAGGCAAGCCCGTAACAAAATCCATGGTAATCCAATCCCACTTCCACCCGGGAACCATCACTGGCTGAATTAATCCCGAAGGCACTTGATGCTCAGCTTTCACTTGTTGACAAATCAGACATCTTGTTACATACTCCGAAATGTCTCTTTTCATTCCCGGCCACCAATAAAATTTCTTCAGATCATTGTACATTTTCGTACTGCCCGGGTGTACCGACAAATAACTACTATGTGCCTCTTGTTAAATTTCTCGGATCAACTTGTCATTTCTGGGTACACAAATTCTATCATGGAACATTAAGCAACCATCCGAACTCACCTGGAATTCAGAATTAGTTCCTGATTCACACTTAGCTCTTTTAGCTAGTATCTCACAATCATTCCTTTGAGCCTCACATATTTGTTGAACAAATATTGGTCTATCTCTCAACTCGGCCAGTATAGCACCATCATCAGACAATGACAAACTCGTGCTCATAGCTGTAACACCCCAAACCTAGCCCATATGTTTCGACCAGATCTGGTATGCTACGGGTTGAACGTTAAAATCTTTTGCTAAGTTGGTTTTATAAAATCATAAGTTATTAGGCAATATTTGAATAAATAAGTGACATTTGAAAAGAAACCTTGTATTATTATTATTAGGTATAAATAAACCCCTGACATAAATTCATAAGTTACAAATATTAAAAAAAACTACTTAGGCGAATATAAACTATGGGGCCTTATTACCTAAATATTCCCAAAATAAAACTTAAAGGAAAAACCGAAAATAATCTATAGAAATAAAAACTTGATGGCCCTTCGAGTCCGTCTCAGCTCCCATGTCCACGATCTACTGCTCATCTGAAAAGTTAGGGAAAAATAATAGGGTGAGTCACCAAGACTCGGTGTGTAAATCCCGAAAACACATAAAAGGCTTGGGCCCACAAACACATTATGAGCCCTGGCCCATACACAATGGAAACAATCATAATCACATGACAAATAATAAATGATGCAAAGCCCAACCCATCCTAGAATTCCATCCTCTACACACCAACCCGTACCAATCATCACACCTTGGGGATTTCTACAATCAACCCTCCATCCGCTACACACCATAACGACAGTCGTACCACCTATTCCTGTTATTTAGGAATCATTAAACGTGGCATAGCCACCGATCACTATGTGACCTAACATTTACTTTTGTGGGATTTCTACCACCGATCACCAAGTGACCTATCATGCACTTCCCCTTCAATATCATAATTCCCACCCCATGCATACATACATAAAGAGAACATCAAGCAAACTTACATATATTTCGATACACATAGGGAGATCTATGTTTACGTACCTAGTATCCTTGCCTAACCCTTTTAGGGTTCCATTCGACTGCCTATACAGCCTCTTTCCGGCTTTTTAGCCCATAACATATATATAGACATACATACAGGATTAATAGTGTGTTAGAGATCTACACATGACTGTTCATACAACCTCATTTTCCGGCTTTTCAGCCCCTAACAGGTATAATACAAAATAAAACTTATGTGATAAGGATCTATACACGACTGTTCATACAGCCTCATTTTCTGGCTTTTCAGCCCCTAACAGGTATAATACAAAATAAAACTTATGTGATAAGGATCTACACACGACTGTTCATACAACCTCATTTTCTGGCTTTTCAACCCCTAACAGGTATAATATAAAATAAAACTTAAGTGATAAGGATCTACACACCTGATTACCGTTACAACGAGACCCTCTAAGTCGACGCTATCCGTAGCCAACACCACCACTATCTGCCTTGAAATCCTGAAAAGAGATATGAGATTCAGGGACTAGTGTTTCCGGCTTTTAGATATAAGAGATTTACTTACTAGAGAAGATTCGGCTACTCCTAGAGGATTCCGACTTTTTGTGAAAATCAGGAAGAGAAGATGATTCGAAGAAATCTATAGAGATTCGGCTTTTAGAAGAAAGAAGAGAAGAGAATAGTGGATTTTTCGGCTTTTAGAAGAAAGAAGAGAATGATGGAGTTTTCGGCTTTTAGAAGAAAGAAGAGAATAATGGAGTTTTCGGCTTTTAGAAGAAAGAAGAGAATAATGGTGTTTTTGGCTTTTAGAAGAAAGAAGAGAGTAATGGAGTTTTCGGCTTTTAGAAGAAAAAAGAGAATAATGGAGTTTTCGGCTTTTAGAAGAAAGATGAGAATAATGGAGTTTTCAGCTTTTAGGAGAAAGAAGAGAAAAGAATAATGGGGTTTTCGGCTTTTAGGAGAAAGAAGAGAAAAGAATAATGGGGTTTTCGGCTTTTAGAAGAAAGAAGAGAAAAGAATAATGGAGTTTTCGGCTTTTAGAAGAAAGAAGAGAAAGAAAAGGTGGAAACCCTAATTGTCGCAAAATAAAGAAGAGAACCCTCCCTATTTATAGAAATTTCGGCTAACTCCTAGCCTTGTAGATAGCTCCTATCTTTTCTCCTTTTATCTTCCATATTATCAACTATAATATCTACATTATCTTATTCATATAAATCCTCCTATTTTTGAGCCTTGTTGCCATCCACTCCACCTAACCCAAATGCCGAAAATTAGCTAACTTAAACTAAAAGAATTGGGCTCCATGAAACTAGAATTGGGCTCCATGAATCTTAAATTTGGGCCCCTTATTCCCTTGTGTGGCATCACCTCCTTGTTCCCTAAGTGGCGCCACTAACCACTGGGCCACAAGCCCATTTTGATGTTTTAAACACAGATACTACCTTTTAAACCCTATAATGCCCAAACAAATAATTTTAACCAAGGCCTCTGCCTAAGCCTGAGCCCAATTTGGACCCCTAACACTTAAATTAACTCATTACACATGTTCACCCATTAAACGCATAGGCCCAAAAATTCAGGATGTTACAATAGCTCTCAAAGCATACAAGGATTTTCTACTTAGAGCATCCGCAACTACATTCGCTTTCCCCGGATGATAATCAATCACTAGCTCATAGTAATTCAATAATTCGAGCCACCGTCGTTGCCGTAAATTTAATTCCTTTTGATCCATCAAATACTTCAAACTCTTATGATCCCTGAGGATTCGACACTTCTCACCATATAAGTAATGTCACCAAATCTTTAACGCGAAAACAATTGCGGCCAACTCCAAGTCATGAGTCTGATAATTCTTCTCATGTGGTTTTAGCTGCCTCGAGGCGTAAGCAACTACCTTACCCTATTGCATCAACATACAATAGAGACCAAATAACGACGCGTCATTGTAGACCACAAACTCTTTTCTCGACTCAGGTTGTACCAAGACCAGTGCCTCCGTCAACAACGTTTTCAATCTCTCGAAACTCTGTTGGCATTTTTTAGTCCATTCAAACTTAACATCCTTGTGCAATAGTTTCGTCATCGAAGTAGCAATCATAGATAATCCCTTCACAAACCGCCTATAGTACCCTCCGCTAAACCCAAAAAGCTTCTGACTTTCGACACGTTCCTCGGTGGTTTCCACTCCACAATGCCGAGATCTTACCCGAATCAACTTTAATACCTTCGCCCGACACAATATGTCCTAGGGATCCTACCTCTTGAAGCCAAAACTCGCTCTTACTAAATTTAGCATATAACTGCTTGTCTCTTAAGGTCTATAAGACAATTCTCAGATGTTCTGCATGATCACTCTCATCTTGAGAATAAATCAATATGTCGTCAATAAAGACAACCACAAACTTGTCCAAATACGGTCGGAAGACACGGTTCATTAAATCCATAAAAATCGCAGGAGCATTCGTTAAACCGAATGGCATGACCAGAAACTCATAATGGCCATACCTCGTCCGAAATGCCGTTTTCAGTACATCTTGCTCCTTAACCATCAACTGATAATAACAGGACCTTAGGTCGATCTTGGAGAACACCGTAGCTTCCTTTATTTGATCAAATAGATCATCTATCCTCGACAAAGGATACTTGTTCTTCACAGTTACCTTGTTGAGCTGTCTGTAGTCTATGCACAATCTCATCGTCCCATCTTTCTTCTTTACAAAAAGTACTAGAGCACCCCACGGTGAATAGCTCGGTCTTGCAAAACCCTTATCTGTTAACTCTTGCAACTGAACTTTCAGTTCTTTCAACTCTAGTGGGGCCATCCTATACGGAGCAACTGAAATGGATGTTGTTCCCGGAATTAACTCAATTCCAAACTCGACCTCTCTAACTGGGGGTAATTCGGGTAACTCTTCCGGGAATACATCCAAATACTCACATACAACCGGTACTGTTTCAATCTTTACTTCAGACTCTTGAGTGTTTAACACGAAAGCGAGATAAGATTCGTACCCTTTTCTCAGATATTTCTCAGCTATCATGGAAGAAATCATCACCGGTAAACTATCTGACTCACCTGATTCAACCCGAATAACATCTCTATTTTCACATTTCAATTCAATAAATTTACTACCACAATTCACTAAAACACTATGGGTAGTCAACCAATCCATACCAAGAATCAAATCAAATTCATCAAACGGCAACAATATAAGGTTGCCGGAAAACAATGACCCCTAATTGTAAAAGGAAAGTTCCTACACATCTTGTCAACTAACACCTGTTTACCTAGTGGGTTTGACACCTTTACCACAAATTTAGTAGACTCAACAGTCATACTCAAACTAGATGCCAATCTCATACAAATATAAGAATGGGTTGACCCTGGGTCAATCAAAGCAATAACAGAGGTGTCATAGAGAGAGAATGTACCCGTTATTACATCCGGTGATGACGCCTCTTCTCAAGCGCAAATAGCATAAGTTCTTACTGGCGCCCGGACCTCTGGCCTTACAGTAGTGTTTCGTGATACACCTCTACCACTAGTCCCACCTCCCGGGTTCTTTTGTGGCCTACCTCTAAAGGATGCACTGATTGATCTTATCTCTTGCTTCCTCTCATTGTCACCCCTTTCAGGACAGTTTCAGATGAGATGGGGTGGATCCACACTTATAACAATTTCGATTGCTTTCCCAACACTCCCCAGTGTAATGTCTGGCACAACTTGGGCACTCTGGTTTGGACTTTGGATTGCCCACACTTCCCATTGAGGTGGCCTGAACTCTTGAACCCGAATACGTGTTGCCTCGCTCTTTTTACGAATACCCGACTGATGTAGTCATCCGAGGGTTCACTTCCCTGGACCTCTTCGATTGAGCTTGGTATGATTTGCTTATCGCCCTCTTCCTTGCATCCCGAGCCTCACTCAGGGTTTTCCTCTTTTCCTTATTCAATTCTTCAGCCTTACTAGCCCTATCCACCAATACCACAAATTCTTTTAGCTCTAAAATCCCGACTAAGAGTCTGACATCTTTATTCAACCTATCTTCAAATCTCTTGCATAAGATAGCTTCCGTGGTTATACATTCTTGTGCATACTTGCTGAGGCTAACAAATTCGTGCTCATATTCCGCCACAGTCATTTTTCCTTGCTTTAACTCAAGGTATTCTTTTCGTTTCTGGTCTACAAACTGTTGACTTATATACTTCTTTCGGAACTCTTCCAAGAAGAAGTCCCACGTTACCCTCTCTTTAGGAACCAGTGATGTCAATGTTTTCCACCAATGGTATGCCGAGTCCCTCAGCAAAGACACAACGCATTTCAAGCTCTCCTCAGGTGTACAGGAGAGTTTATCAAAAACCCTCATGAGTTCTCACGCCAGAACTCCACTCACTCAGGGTCATCATCTATATTAGCTCAGAAATCCTCAGCATCTTGCTTCCGAATTTTGGCTACTGGGGGCTTAGTTGTCCTCATCATTTTTATACCTTGGGGAGCCACAGGAACTAACTGAGGTATAGGTGGGGGTGGAGGAGGTTGAGCATTGGGGTTTGCTCGTACATACTCAATGTACCAATTACTCATCATTTGGAGAAAGGCTTCCCGAGCCTCTTCTCCTTGACCCCTAGTCTCGGAGCTACTCTGCACTGGCGCGGTCCCTTGCGCAGGAGCTGGCGTATTACTAGCTGTGTCATCAGCAACCAATTGTTAGGGATCCATATACTACATAAAACAAGTTCAAAATCATCAGAAGCCACCACACTATCATCATACGCTTATGGCATGTATAGCTAGACTCCTACACATGCTACGGTAGTCCTAGAACCGACTAAACCATAGCTCTTATACCACTAAATGTAACACCCCTTACCCCGTATCTTGTACCAGAATCGGGCACGAGGCATTACCGGGCTCAACTCACTTGGTCATATAACTCTGAGTTAGCAAATTCTATTCCAAATTCAAACATTTTCAATCTTACATCTAACTTCCTTATAATGGGCCTATAGAGCTCTATACTAACCATCGAAAAATATCAGACATAAATCGAAAACTTTGACACAATTAGATAAATGTCACCAAATCAGGGGTCACACGCCCGTGGACTAGATGACACGCCCTTGTATCATCTCACACGCCCGTGTTCAACGCCCGTGGTCGACACTGACTTGAGTCACACGACCAGGACACACGCCCATATGGCTGGACCGTGGTCGCCTTTGATTTTTTCCCCACGGCCTGGGCACGCCTGTGTGCTTCAACCGTGTGACAATTCAAATTCCAATTTCAAGATGCAGACTTCACACGGCCTGGGCACACGCCCATAGCTCGATCGTGTGTCACACACGGCCTAGACACTCGCCCGTGCACCTACCCATGTGGACAAGAACAAGGCTGTTTGCCAAGCTCTTTGCACTCCTATAGCTTACTCTACATGAACCCATTCAGCATACTAATAAACATCTCATAATTTCAATACGAACTTCCATAGCTAATTTTGTAATTTCATAAATGATAAGGTGAGCCATCAACCACAATATACAAAATAGTTGTTTTAACAAGGGCCAATACATTTTGGCCAAAATGATAAAGTATCCTAACTAGTCTAGCCCCTTATACATGCCATGTACAAAATCATTAAGTCTAGGTATACCTAGGTGAGCTGATAGTGTGGGCGATCTTCTGGATATCCTCGTATCTCGGCTTGGCTCTTAAACTCTATAAAACAACGGAAAAAGAGAAGGGGGAGTAAGCTTTAAGCTTAGTAAGTTTACATGTAAACAATATAACATTATAACATGTATTAAACATTTACATAGCATTACATACTAAGCAAGAAACAATCTACATTCATGATCATGCTTACTTATTTTCTCCATTCCCACGTTCCAACCATATCACAAGCTTAATGCATACATTCATTAACAGGTTCCCCTCCACTTAGCATCACAAAGTCACATAATACAACACATCACTATCTCTAATTCCATTACTCATAGTCAAATTACTCGGTGGTTTCGTACTTAGCCCACCAACAGACTTTATTAGGGTGGTATCGCACATAGCTCGCCAAAAAGATTAGTTACGATGGTATCGCACATAGCCCACCAAAAAGATTAGTTACAGTGGTATCACACATAGCCCATCGTAATCAAGCAACAAGGTGGTATCGCACTTAGCCCACCAACAAGTGTCGTCATTACACATTTATATAACTATTTCATCGTTCACATAGTAATTATTCAATGACTACCACATTCAATCCACTTGAATCACACATGTTCTCAATCATGCCATACACAAATTAGCAACATAATGTTTATACAAATATGCATTTTTTACACATAAACTTACCTTGGTGCAAAAAGTGTTAATTAACGATTTAATCCGTCACCTTGCCTTTTCCACGGTCAAGGTTGATTCCACGCTCTACTTGATCTATAACAATGAAATTCAATTCATTTAGATCATCATAATACATCAAAATCTATACTTGGGCAAAAATGACCATTTTACCCTTGTACTATGGCAAAATTACGATTTTGCCCCTAGGCTCGTAATTTATTTTTCAACACATTTTCTCAGCAAACAAGTCTAGCTGAACATTTATTTCTCTTACAACTACTTACCATTCTCACCATTTCATGCATTTATGACACAAATTCATTCTTTGCATTTAAGTCCTATTTAGGTGTTTTCATGCAAACACCTTTCACAAAAGTTGTTTCTCATCTCTCTAACATTCATTTTCTTTAATAAAAACTCAGCTAACAACATAAATACTCTCATGGCAAGTCCTTAGACTTCCCACCATAATGCAATTTAGTCCCCTCATTGGCTAGCTTAAGCTTTGAGGGTTCCAAAAACACAAAAATCACCAAGAAAGACCTCTATAATCACTTACTTGTTAGAGGATATCTTGGCTGAAAGTTTAAGCTTCAAAACCCCTAGTCCTTGCTAAAATTTTTGGTGAAGGAAGAAGAGAATGAAAAAGATGATAGCTTTCTCTTTTCTTTATCTTATTTTATTCATTATAGCCACCTAATATCACCAAATTTGACCAAAATTTAATGCTCTTGTCTCCCTAGCTTATATGGCAGGCCAACACACATCTAATGGCCTAATTTCACTTTAAAAACCTCTATTTTGATATCCTTTAACAATTAGACACCTCTAACTTGAAATTTGAAACTTTCACACTTTATGCGATTTAGTCCTTTTTCGCAATTATGCAATCAATCGTTAAAATTAAGGTGCCAAAATTCTCATGCATCCTTATAAACATGTTACGACACATAAAATAATATCAAAACAATTTTCCTCAACCTCGGATTAGTGGTCTCGAAACCACTATTCCGACTAGCCCCAAAACCGGGCTATTACAAGCCAACTATGTTAAAGTATGGTAGCAAATTGTATTTGATTGTAAGATAAGAAAAGTCTTGTTTAATGCCTATGAACTTACTAAGCGTTTTATATGCTTATCTCATTTTTTTTTCCATTTCCTTGTAGATCGCTATCTTGCGGGATGCGTCAAGTCGGTTGACTTGAAGCTCACACTATCCTATCATCAAATTGGTAGACGTTTGATCATTTTGAACCTAGGGTTGTGGCATGTATGTAAGTTTCTTTATGTATATAAGTCTTTATGAATTGAATATGGTATTGAACTTGGTTTATGTGATTTAAATGTTGGTTTTGTATATGGTTTAAAAAGGCATGATTTGGCATTTGTGATGCCTAGTTGAATATGTATACTTTGACTTATATGCTTGAGATATGTATGGAAAATGAAATTTCATGTTTTAAAGTGGATTGGGATAGGTAAAGTTGGTATGGAATGACTTAGTGAATGGAATGAAAATGTACTTGAACATAAGTAAATTGAAGTATGCTTGAGAAATGTAGTTTAATTTTGATAGTTATTGGTTATGCTTAATGTTATTATGTCATATATATGTATATGTGTTTATAATGAAAGGAAATGACATGTCCCAAGATGATTTTGTAACAGTCCAAATTCGACCCTAATCGGAACAGTGGTTTCGGGACCACAAATCTGAGTCCGAAAAATTTTTGAATATTATTTTTTATGTTAATTATATGTGAATTAGTATGTGTGAAATTTTCGTGAATTAATTTTATTGTTTGAGTACCGAATTATTAAAATGGGCTTAATTGCGTAAAGTTAAAATTTGATGGTTTAATGTATTAGGACCAAATTATAGATGTCTTTTTAATTAGAAGCATTAAAAGAGAAATTAGTCAACATATTAGTAAGTGGCCGGACATGGACAAAACTAACCTTGAATTACAAAAGTTGGTTATGTTTTAATAATGGCTAAATTGGTAATTTAGTAAAATAATGATATATATGTTATTTGTAATATAATAAGAAAGCCATAGTTCATCTTTTTGGAAGTGATAGCCGAAACTTAGCAAGGGAGAAAGAAAGAAAAAGCCTAGACATATTCGGCCTTGTCCAAGCTTGATTTAGGTATGAATTTAGCTCGGTTTTTGTTAATTTTTACGTTTTTGAGATCGTTGCTTCGAATATTAGCTGACCCATGCCAAAATTTTGTTAATTAACTCATGAATGATGTTCGGCCATTAACATATTCTCGTGATTATTGATGTTTGAGGATTTAATTTCAAAGATATGTTTTAGATTAACATATGTTATCTTGGAAATTTTGGTAATTTTGAATATGTTGGACTAAATTGAGAAATTAGTATTTTTTTAAAGGTCCAAATGTAAAATAAATGAAATTCATAGATTTGTATGAAGTCTAGGGATATTCGGCTCTTAAGGTGTCTGGCCAAATTTTGTGTATTTTGTGTTTTGTGCAAATAGGACTAAATTGTAAAAGTGTGAAATATTAGGGGAAAAAAGGTAATTTGCCCATTTATGTGTTTTGGGATTAAATTGGATAAAAGTGTGCTTGAATGAGTTTAATTTGAACGTGTTAGATCAAGAACAAAGAAAAACGGACTTGGATCGGGGAAAAGCGAAAATAGTTGAATAGTCGGTCTTCGTCGTCCGTCGACAGTCGAGGTAAGTCTTTAAGCAAGTTATACCGTAAATATTGTTCGTAACCTAGTTTTACATGCTGAATTTTGAACTATTGGATTGAAAATTTGTTAAAGCTGAATGTGACGTAGTGATTTGATAATAAAAGGTAGTTAAATTTAGTTGAGTTCATTTTGTGTAAGTGATATGAATTATGTATAGCATATGTGATATTGGTAATATGTAATGTGTATGAGATGGTTGAATAATATCAATGCATCGGGCTTATTGCCTAGCAGGCCTTGTGCCGGTGAAATGTATCCGGCTTATTGCCTAGCAGGCTAAATGCCGGTGATTAAATTTCAAACTTCGGTCTAGCAGGCTTAATGCCGGTGATTTTTAATACGAGCTTATACATACAAAATGGTAGAGTTATGGCGACAAAAGAACAAGCTAAAGCTTATTCATGTGAATTAAATTACTTGTCCATACAGGTAAGTGCCTATGAGTTATTTAATTGAGTTTCTATATTCGATCAAATAGGAAAGCATATATGTGAGCTCTGTTGGACAAGAATGTGATTCATGACCATATGTGTATTCGGCCTTTTAGGTTATGAGATCATATTATCATTACGTGGATATTGAACACCTAGATTTATAAGATGTTAAATGGATAAGTGTATATATGTTCTTGTATGTGGTTCTATTGAATGATGTGCATATGAAATGAGTATATGATTGGAAATTGATACTTATCATTTGAATCTTGAGCCGATATAGTAATTTATTTGTTAAAGGTAAGATAAGGAAGAATATTAAGTTTAATAAGGTATTGAAGTTCGGCAATGAGATACCATATGTGTTTTGTTAAAGTTTAAATTGATATTAAGTATTTGACCTGAAGTGTTTGTGTGTTCAATTAAATCACTTTTAATTGCTTAAGACTTACTAAGCTAGTTAGCTTACTCGGTATGTTTTCACTCTGTTTTATAGATTTTGATCAAGCTACGAGCTCGGGGAATCATCGTTGAAGTCATCCACACTATCGACTTGTTTTGGTACTCTTAAAAGTTGAATTTTTAAGCATAAGGCATGTATAGGCTAGCTTAATATTTTTGAATGATATTTTGTTAATGTTTATAGCCATGCGAAAATGGCTTGTCTTTTTATTAAATAACCTAAGGTTATGCAAATCTTGATTAAGGTAAAAGTGCAAGTTTACTTGGATAATGATTATGGATGTGTTTTAAATCATGCTAAGAAAAATGTTTGAATATGTATGTTTGATATGTAATCACATATATGAATCTTTGATAGTTCTTTGGAATGTGAATATGTGTGGTAATTTAATAAGTTTGGATTAAGATTCGGTATACATTATTTTTGATGTGTAATATGGAAGCATGAATCAACTTTGTAAACTTTGTATTCGGTAATATGGGAAACTAATGGACATGTACTTGAATAGCATATTCGGTTATGAAAGTCATAGGTGCATGTGTATCAAATTCAATTTATGTGATTTGGTAATGAAATGGCCAAAAGTTGGTAATATGGTCTTGATGATATTCAGCCATGATGCTTGAACATTACAAAATTCCAATCGGTGATATATGTATGCATGTGTTGGTAGTTTGATTGATTTTCGTGTCTATTATGTCATGCATTTAGTTTACTAAATTGTTATTTTAGAAGTTTATCTTATTATACATATTGAGACAAAAGAGGTTGCATTTGGGAAATTAGTATATGTGAATTTGCATTAAGAGTGACTTTGATTGATAAATGATCAATTTGATTATACAGGATTTAGCATGTTTAGTTATATATATACGCATACGTAGTTGTGATATTTGTTAGTTTGTTTTACTATTTAGTAGTGATGTAAATGTTTAAATATTTCATGAAATTACATCACATTTGATGTATTCGATTATGTCTGCTGATCTGTAAATAATTGACATGTCTAGTACTTTGCATAGTAATGCCCTTTTACCCTTATTCGGCGACGAAGACGGGTTAAGGGTGTTATAGATTTGGCATAAGTAAGATTAGTAATTGAATGATTTAGTAGGTATGCCTTAATGATATTGAAATGCTTAAGATTTGTTGATGTTAAAATAATGAATACTTTGATGTAAAGTTGAATATGAGTATTGAGCTTGTTTGGTATGATTTTGGTATGTTTTGAATCAAATAAGGTTAATGCTTGATGCATATTTTTGAATGATTGTTTAAAGCAATTGAAATAGGTACCAAATTGGGAGTGAAAGAAAAGAAATGCTTAAATGTGCTAAAGCGATAAAATCTATTTTGATCTTAAGAAATTCTTTTGCTTGCTTAATGCACCTAAACTTGTTGGCTTTTATATTTGCTAATATTAAACAATGTCCTAATCACTTAGAAGATAAATGGAAGGTGAGAGAAAGAGAGATAATAAGGTGAACTTATTGATAAATTGGGAAAGAAAAGGTAACAATGCCGCGTGCTTCACTATTTATAGTACTTGAAACCATTTTGAGCTAACTTTTCTTTTGAATCCAAACTATTCTAAGCCTCTGAACATTACAAGCATTGAAGACCAATGTGACTTAAACATTTCCTTTATATGAATTTCCTAAATTGTTCGTGCTTAACCTGATGAATGCTTGTGATTTACACTTAGTATCCATAATGCATCTTGCTTATTCATCTGATGGATTGACACAATTTAACACACATTCACTTGAATTGGCTTTCTGTTTATTAACTCTGAAACCTAGTGAACTAAGGCAGATTTACTTTAAAGTACTTGAATTAATTAGTCATCAATCTTGACTTGGATATAAGATATGTCTTTTATATGTTCAATGTTTAATTATCATATTTTCTAATGTTCAATGTAACTTGAGGGTTGTTATTTTTTGTGTGTTTTGTGTGTTATTTGCTTGTAGACAATCAAATACTTAAGTGTGGGGGAGTTTGATACGTCATAATTTGATATGGTGAATTAAGCCATTTTCACACTTAAGAAGCTTGATTTCAAGTAGCATTTAGAGTTATTTTTATTAGTGTTAGGATTTAGTTTAAATGTTTTTTTTATTATTAATTTTATATTATATTTTGAATAAATACTTTAATTTTCCTCATAAATGGACTTAAATATGTGAAAAAAGGGATTGTAGGGCTCAATGAGAGGATGCAAATGAAAGAACAGAAAGGCAAAGATCCCTTGTCGTGACCACAGGTTGCCTTGTCGCAACCATGACCTTGTTGACTTGGCAAGGGGTTCTTTCGACCAAGCCCTTATCTTAACCACGACTTTGCTAACTTTCTAAGGGGTTTCTTCAACCAAGTCATTATCGTAACCATAGCAAGCCCTTGTCACAACTACAAAGGCCTTGAATTGAGCTAGGAGGCAATCAGAGAGCCTGTGTCGCAACCATGGACCTTTAATGTCACAACAATGATCAATCAATTGGAGTAAGGTTTAGGAAACAAACAACCCGTTATCACGACAACGCTTTTCGTAACTATAGAATCTAAAATCATTATTAAGGGCAATCAATAGAAGATTGAATAAAAATTGCATTCGTTTAATATTTCTATTGAGGTTATTACTGTAATGGAATTATTAATTAGGTCCAATTACAATGGCCCAGACAGCCCAAATAAATTAAAAACCCTAAGGGTCCGATAAGCCCACTACCTAAACTAGTTTCAGCAAAGCTGAAGCCCTAGCCAACCTTCAAGCGTCGCGCCTCCCTGCTCCTCCACGTGCATTGTCAGCGCATCCAACTCCCGAGGCTCGGCCTTACACCAGAATAGCTCACCAACTCCTTTGCCACACATGCAAACAAGCAAGGAGAGGACAGAAAAGGAGCAGAGAATAGCAACAAAAACGAAAGAGAATAGTAGCAGAAATCACATATAAACGGCTATAAAAGTCACCACCATCTTTGTAAAAAGGGGGGATTTTTTGAATCAAAAAACAAGATCGAATATAAAAAAGAGATTTGACCATCCAAACAAAAAACGAGCCAAGGTCCTTTATTTTCTCTTTATTTCTTTTTCGAAACTATTATTATCTATTTCTCTTCATTTTTTTTTCATTTTTTTGAAGCTAGTTAAACATTTAAAATAAAAAAAGGGAAAAGAGTTACCTTTGGGAGTTCCGGCCACCGTGGTATGGCGGAGTCGTGGCAGCCCTTTGGCCGGGCTTCGCCCAGAGAGAATTAGAGCACCCCCTCTCCTTTTTCCCTTTTTTTTTTCATGTGGCTGCAACAAATGAAAACTTTTTTAAAAAAAATATGGCTTTTATAAGCCATCAAAATAACGCCGTTTTGGGCCTTCAGCTCACGCCCGAAAACGACGTCGTTTAGGACACGACCCGCGCACGACCCGACCCGCTCCAGGGGATCCGCGTGTTTTTGAAAAGTGTTCTTATTACGCTTTTGGTCCTTCCGCTTTTTAAGTGGTTTGCAATCGAGTCCTTTCTCTTTTTAATTTTCACCTCGTTAGTTTTATTCTGTTTTCAATTTAATCCCTCAATTTGGCCTAAAACGCTGCGCATAAAAGACCAAGGATATTTTCCCTATTAGTCCTTTACCTTTTCGCGCATGTTTCATTTTGGTCCTTTTATTATTTATTTTATTTAATTTATCCCTTTTACTTTATTTAAATTTCGATCTAGTCCTTTATGTTATTTATCTTTTTTAGACTCTAAATTTTATATTAACTTCAATTTAATACTGCATTCCTTTAATATTAAATTTTATAGATTCTATGTATTATTTTCATCATTTCATTTTTTTATTATTCGTATATAGATATTTTTATTCTTATCTTCTTATTATTTTTACTTTTAGTTCTTATTATTTCGGATTTCTTTATTTTATTTTTATTACCATTAGTAGTATTATTATTTAATTTAAATTTGATCTTCATTCACTTAATTTCCATCAATTATAAATTCGTTTTTTTATATATTATTTTACTCATTATTTATTTATTTGTTTTTATTTATTTATTTATTATTTATTTATTACTTTCTACTTTTTAGTATTTAAAGTAATTCATTTCCTTTATTGTATTTTTACTTTATTATTATTATTATTATCATTATTATTATTATTATTATTATTATTATTATTATTATTATTATTATTATTCTTGTATTATTATTAATATATTATTCTTACTATTATTATTATTATTTTTTATTATTATTATATTATTACTATTATTATTATTTGTCATTTTTCTTTAAACTGTCTTATATATTATTTGAATAAATTTTCTCTTTTACACATTACTTATTCTTAAATCTTTTATACATTATTTGTCTTTTTGATATATATATATATATATATTAATTATTTATTTTCAGATTTTTGCATGTATATTATATAATTTAAATTTTTACATATATTACTTAGTATAAATCATTTTATATGTTATCCATTTAAAATGTTTTGTTTTGTTTATTTTAAACATTTTTATCACTACTTAGGATTTTTCTTTTTTATTTATTTTCTTATTCTATTTTAAATCATTATTTACTTTAAATTGTTTTGCATATTATTTATTTCACATTTCTTTGATTATTAACGTTAATGTTTAAAGGATGTATGTTTTGATTATTGTCATCATATGTATCATATCTCTCTTGTTCGCATTTTTAAATATTGTCATTCACTTGTATAATATTGCATTCTTGTATTATTGTCCTATGCTCTTAGTGCATTTGTATTTCATGTTATCGCCTCGTGGATTAAATCCCAACATTTATCCAACTTAGATCGTTTCATTCTATTTCAAACAAAATTAATGTACGCCTTTGAGTGTTACATTCGTGATTATCCAAAAACAAAAGCTTTCAAAATAAGGCAATATTCTGTGTTTGGAAATCCGAGAAATTGTGCCTTAACGTGCTGGGTTTCGGTTTTTCGCTTGGCCAAATAATCAATATCCTTTTGATATCTTCAATGCATGAGTCTCAGGAATCATGAGATGATCTTGGATTCGAGGATTTAAATTGTCATGTCCTAACGTGCTAGATGTGATATTTTATTCCTTCGGAGCGAGAGAATCTTAATATCCGATTCGAGAAAATTCAAATATTTTTAAAAGAGGTCATATTTTTAAAATCTTTTTCAAATTTTCAACTTTCGACATTGAGACACTAATTAATCAATTTGGTACCAACTTTGGGCGTGGCGAGGGTGCTAATCCTTCCTCGCACGTAACCGACTCCCGAACCCGTTTTCTCAAATTTCATAAACCAAAACATTGTTTTAGTAAACCAAAACGTTTTATAAAACAAAGGTGATCCGATCACACCTAATAAAGATCGGTGGCGACTCCTATTTTTATTTTTATTTTTATTTTTCATTTTCAAAACCCTAGTCGATTCCCGTTTTACAAAAAAAATTGGTTTCGACAGCTTGGCAACTCCACTGGGGACGAATAAGAGAGTCAGGCCGTAAAATTGATTATTCTTTGTCCTTTTGTCGAAAGTTGAAAATGTGGTTTGAAAAATCATGATTCTTTTATTGCATCTGTTTGTGATCCTTATGATTGTTGTGGTTTGAGTCTCGTAGAATACTCTTGCATTGCATTGCATGACCGTTGTGGTTACACCTTTTAAGTGGGAGTAAGAAACTATGCCTTCGTGAGGTTTTCACCTCCGAATGGGCTAGGGGATTACTTTCGGGATACATCCGTACCTATGTCTTCGTGAGATTTTCATCTCCGCATGGCCATAGGGAAATATATTCCCCTGAACCGAACTTGATCCGTATGAGCCTATAATGGGTGAGGGTTGAGGAATCTGCTGGTTCAGGTACCCTTACCTTAGAACCGAACCACATATAGCGAAACTTAGGAGCCCACTTTAAGTAGAGCCGTGCCAAACCCTAGTGGTCACCCATTTAGATAATCTATTTTTCTTGTGCTAACGTGTTTTGTTTTGTTTATGATTGCATTGCATAGCATTGCATTGCATCGCATCATTTTAGAAAGGAGGTGTTGATTTACATTCGATTGCTAAATAGAAGAGCTTGTCATAGGAAAACGAACTTCTTGATATAGTATAATATAGTACGGTCGTCCGAATAGGGTCCAAGTAAACACAACGAAAGAAGACTGATAGTCCGCGAAGGAAAACAATACTTTGCTTCATTACCCGAGGATTCAAGCCAACAAGGATTATTCGAGAGCTGTCACATCTCAACTCTTTTAAAAGGAGTTAATGAGCATTGTGGGGATGAGTAAGCAATGGGTCGCAATCCATATCAATCAAAAGGAGCTAGTGAAGGCATCCATTTGAGAATTCGCGAGATTCGATCTTAGCACACCCAGATATGAAGAAAAGGGTCAATGTCTTCACTTTGAGCATTTACAAATTGGATGATTTCCCTAAAGCACTGGGGCACGTGGACAAGGCAGTTTAGACTTGTTCGATAGACTTGACAAGAGGGTCATGCCTATCCTTGTAATTTGGGCCGAAACATTCTGATCTTTGAATACATGCCGAGGAGCAGGTAAAGGAAGATTCATTTGGATGTACAAAACTCTTGTTGGCATGGTTCCATAGCCGCTTTTGGAGAGTGAAAAACGTTTCTTATCAAATATTTTCTGAGAACTACTCTCCATTGAAAGAATTAGTTGCTCAAATACAAGAGGTGGCGAATCATTGGCAAACCATAGCAGTTCAAACTGACGTGCTAAGTTTGAAGTGAATTAGAATCATATTAGGGTTAGGAGTTAACCTGGCTTCTATGGAAAGTTAAGGCTTCGAGCATTAGGGCAAGGCCGTATATGTAATCTGTTTTATGTAAGAAATTTGTTTTCTAGAAAAGTTGTTCTATGGAATTGAATTCAGAATCAACGCCTTTCTTTCTTTTGCATTCATTCCATGCATCTACATTGCATTGCATCATTTGCATTAGATTTTCACAAAAGGACCCTAATTAGGTAAAATTATTTCAGTTAACCTGGAAATCATGGAACGAAGGTTGGAAAGAATAGAGCAAAGGCAAATACAGATGCAAGAGCAATTGACCAAAATTCAACAAGATATGCGGGATTGATTGTTAGAATTCCAAAAGAATGTGATTGGCCAGTTAAGTCAGTTACTAGCCGGAGGACTTGGAAAAAGGTGTGGCCCAGTGGTCAACAGTGAGGATGATCATGAAGACATCATCTATTCCCTAGTTTTTTCCCCGATAAGTGTCCCGACTCAACCAAACACGCATTCGCATGGGGTACCCTTCATTATCGAAACCCAATGTCAAACTGATACTTCGGCCCTGTTGAACTTCTCGATGGGTTCAGATTTTAACCCGAAGGATGATCGAGCCAAACTGGTTGTTCTGGCAAAAACAAAGGAAAGGAGAGAGTGGACTTTAAAGGCCCCAAAGCTAAAGGAAAAAGAACCGAATAGTACGAGCAAGTAAAACAAGGACCATTCGGAGTCAATTATAGTAAGTCAGACAAGGACGGTAACTACCAGCCATCAGGTCTCCTCCAGGCAAGAACCTAGTCCAAGACCGAACTCAGAAAAACCCTAGTTCGCACCTATCCCAATCACGTATAGGGAGTTGTACCAAATTTTGTTTGACACACATGTTGTATCCCCTTTTTACGTAGAACCGATACAGCCCCCATACCCTAAATGGTACGATGTAAACACCCAATGCGAATACCATGCTGGAATCACAGGGCATTTGATCGAGAACTGCGCCGCTTTTAAAAAGATGATCGAAAGACTCTTCAGATTAGGTATCGTAAAATTCAATGATCCTTCCGGTGTAGAAAGTCTGTTACCCAACCTTTCTGTTAAAGGGGCAAACGTTGTGAATTCCATGATAGATAGAGGCATGAGACCCAAGAATGCATCGAGCTCAGGGATCTAGTGCAAGGCCTGATAATAAATTGAAGAGATCAAAGACCCGATGGGAATGTCAGAGAATCTAAACATTAATGATATATTCGAAGAGGGAACCGGGGAATAGAATTTTCCAAGCGTCTGCCCTTACATACTTAGGAGTGTTTTGAACAATGAGACTGTGGAAGAGATCCCTGTATTTTTAGAGCTAATTTGAAGTAATGTCCAAAACACGCTTATTGCTCTAAGCCTAGGAGCAATAAGAATCTTTTTATGAAATAGGCTTATGTCCAAAATCTATATTTTCAATGAAAATGCATTTTTGTGTTTCACTTTGAGCAAATATTCTTTTATTCCTTTATTTCATTCATGTTCATACCACATAAATAACTATTCTTAAATTCATTTGTTCTTTGAATATTCTTTCGTACCTACAACAGGTCCCCAGATATCAACAACATGAGCGACGCTGCTATCGACTCATAATCTACTTTTGAGCAAGATATGTGTCTAGAAAGATCTCAGGACTTTGAAGACGTTAGAGACTGTAACTTATCTCCTGATTTGTTAAGGATAGTAGAATAAGATGAAACAGATCCTACCTTGCAAAGAATCAATGGAAATTTTGAGCCTAGGAGAAGAGAGAGAGGTGAAAATTGGAGCCTGTATCTCCACAAAAGACAAAGCGAGACGCCATTGAGTCATTCCAAGAGTTTAAAGATGTTTTCACATAATCATATCAAGATATGCCCTAGCTGCCAAGACATGTGGATATTGTTAAGGCTAAGGAAATCTTAGAAGAGGAACACATGCTAATGGTCTTACGATGGCCAGGCAAATCATGAGGTTCAGATACTGTTGGTCCACCATGGAAGAAGATTGCATCAGTTGTACCAAGAAATTCCATAAGTGCCAAATTTATGGAGACAAGATTAATCTGCCTCCTTTATCTCTTCATATATAACATCTCTAAGGCTTTTCTATATGTGGGGCATGGATGTCAGTGGGCCAATCATGTCGAAAGCTTTCAACAAGTGTCGATTCATCTTTGTGGTCATCAATTACATCACCAAGTAGGCGGAAGCTGCTTCATATGTTGATGCCACAAAGTCGATAGTTAGCAAATTCTATGTCGGTATAGAATCCCAAAAAGGGATCATATTTAACGATTTGAACAACAGCGTGACATCAGAAGTTTGCAGTCTGTTCAAGATTAAAACCGTATCACCCCCAAAATGAACGGTGGAAAAAAAGGAAGAGAGGGATCGCTAGGAAAATGGTTGACACTCATGAAGATTGGCATCTGTGCTTGTCAAACATCTGTTAGGACCCCCACTGAGGCAACGCTTTTCTCATTGACTTGTGGAATAGAGGCAATTTTGCCTATTGAAGTCGAGATTTATTCCCTCCAAGTTTTGCCAGAGTTTAAGTTGGATAAAACAGAATAGATCTAATTTCGATATGATCAAGTAAACCTGGTTGAAGAAAAGAGGTTAAAAGCTATCATGACGAGAAGGTTCACCCTAGAGAATCCCATGAAGGAGACCTAGTTTTGAAAAAGATTCTTCCCGTACAAAAAGATTTCTGAGGAAAGTGGATGTCAAACTGAGAAGAATTTTACGTGGTAAAGAAGGCCTTTTCTGGAAAAGCGTTGATTTTGACCGAGAGGGATAACAAGGACTTGCCTAATCCTATGTGTAACACCCCAAACCCGGCCCAAACACTACAGCCAGATCTGGCATGTCACTAAAAAGATTTTTGTAAAAGATGTCGCAATTTCGGGAAATATTTTTCTTGTATTTAATCTTTTGTTCGGGAAAACTTAATAACTTGATGGGTTTAAATAAGATATGAATTTCATTTGTTGTTTTATGAATTAAAACCAAAATCTTAATACATGCCTTAGTTTAATTAAAACCCAAGTGTCTAACAATAATGAAAGCCCAAAATAAAACCAAAACAAAGTATAATAGTCTAGTGGCTCGTGGCCTTATTACAACCATATTTAAAACCCATTTAAATAAATTTCTTAAAAATAAATAAATGAAGTAAAGTCTTTTGCGGAAGTCATTGGTTCTCTATCGCATGGCCACCTTGCTCTCCTCTCCAGCCCGGTCCGATGCACTAAGTGTCACCTGAAATTGTTAAAATAATAGGGTGAGTAGTGAAACTCAGTGTGCAACCCTCGTGCACCATCAGATTGGGCCTTAGCCTACAGATCAGAATATAGCACATAACATAACAGATAACATACATAAAACCCAACCCAATCCTAGGTTTCCATCCGCTACACACCACCCTTGCCTGCCAATCACACCATTGGGGATTTCTACAATCAACCCACACCGCTACACACCATCGATGGCAGTCATGCTGCAGTTAGCTGCTCATCGTCAGAGTTGTGACAGAGTCACCAGGCTGAAATGGTAGAAGCCACCAGAAACAGAGTTGTGACAGAGTCACCAGGATGAAATAGCATAAGCCACCAGAACAGAGCACTTCCCCTTTTTCATCAATCACCCAACCCCAAGCATATATAAAACAATCGACATATATCACATATCGTTCTAACAGAATCATTCACTGATGAATGGCAGAATTCACTAACCTGATATTTAGCCTTTACCCTTCTTGGGTTTCCAAACGTTATGCCGGGATTTCGGCATTTAGCAGAATATAGCAGGTTTATTACATATACATATATATAAGCAATCAGTCTAATGGTGTGAGAAGTTACACACCTGGTTACCGTTAGGACGACACTCTCTATGTCGACACTATCAGAAGCTGCTAAAACTGCTATCTGTCTAAGATTTTGTTCGGATGCCGGTCCACAACCTACTGGCAAATCCTGAACTGCTGACATCGCTCGTTTTTTAAACTTAGGGATTGGTTTTACAGATCCAATCCCCTCCTTTGCCTGATCCATATTTGATTCCATCGAGGGACCGTATCAGTTGCTACCATCGTAACATGTGGTTGTTAATCCATAACATAGGGTTAAGATTACGAATACGATAATCTAACGTAACGAAAATATAGAGAAAACTACCTTACCTTAAAATACTAAAAAGAGGTATGATACTTAGAGACTAACGTGGGGAGATTCTTGATTTTCGTCTAGATCTAAAAGCCGAAAATTGTTAGTCTCTAAGTATCATACCTCTTTTCGGGATTTTAAGGTAAGGCAGTTTTCTCTAGATTTTCGTTACGTTAGATTATTGTATTCGTAATCTTAACCCTATGTTATGGATTAACAACCACATGTTACGATGGTAGCAACTGATAAGGTCCCTCGATGGAATCAAATATGGATCAGGTAAATGAGGGGATTGGATCTGTAAAACCAATCCCTAAGTTTAAAAAACGAGCGGTGTCAGCAGTTCGGGATTGGCCAGTAGGTTGTGGACCGGCATCCGAACAAAATCTTAGACAGATAGCAGTTTTAGCAGCTTCTGATAGTGTCGACATAGAGAGTGTTGTCCTAACAGTAACTAGGTGTGTAACTTCTCACACCATTAGACTGATTGCTTGTATATATGTATATGTAATAAACCTGCTATATTCTACTAAATGCCGAAATCCCGGCATAACGTTTGGAAACCCAAGAAGGGTAAAGGCTAAATATCAGGTTAGTGAATTCTGCCATTCATCAGTGAATGATTCTGTTAGAACGAGATGTGATATATGTCGATTGTTTTATATATGCTTGGGGTTGGGTGATTGATGAAAAAGGGGAAGTGCTCTATTCTGGTGGCTTATGCCATTTCAGCCTGGTGACTCTGTCACAACTCTATTTCTGGTGGCTTCTGCCATTTTAGCCTGGTGACTCTGTCACAACTCTGACGATGAGAAGCTAACTACAGCATGACTGCCATCGATGGTGTGTAGCGGTATGGTTGATTGTAGAAATCCCCAATGGTGTGATTGGCAGGCAAGGGTGGTGTGTAGCGGATGGAAACTTAGGATTGGGTTGGGTTTTATGTATGTTATCTGTTATGTTATGTGCTATATTCTGATCTGTGGGCTAAGGCCCAATCTGATGGTGCACGAGGGTTGCACACTGAGTTTCGCGACTCACCCTATTATTTTAACAATTTCAGGTGACACTTAGTGCATCGGACCGGGCTGGAGAGGAGAGCAAGGTGGCCATGCGATAGAGAACCAAGGACTTCCGCAAAAGACTTTACTTCATTTATTTATTTTTAAGAAATTTATTTAAGTGGGTTTTAAATATGGTTGTAATAAGGCCACGGGCCACTAGACTATTATACTTTGTTTTGGTTTTATTTTGGGCTTTCATTATTGTTAGACACTTGGGTTTTAATTAAACTAAGGCATGTATTAAGATTTTGGTTTTAATTCATAAAACAACAAATGAAATTCATATCTTATTTAAACCCATCAAGTTATTAAGTTTTCCCGAACAAAAGATTAAATACAAGAAAAATACTTCCCGAAATTGCGACATCTTTTACAAAAATCTTTTTAGTAACATGCCAGTTCCAGCTGTAGTGTTTGGGCCGGGTTTGGGGTGTTACACTATGAGTTCAAATCAAGAAATATTTCAGTAAAAAGAAAAAGAAAAAAAGAAAGAAAAAAAGAAAAAAGAAAAAAGAAAATGAAGAAGAAGAGAAAATGAAAAAAGAAGAAAATAAAAAAGGAAAGGCCAAGACGAAAACCCGCAAATGGCGTCTTGAGACCAAATGGGTTTTGAATTAAAAACCTGAAAAGGGCAATTCAAATTTTAATGGGGCATGCGGTAGCCTCGCTTTCTCCAAATTAACAAGAAGGAGAGATGTTACGTCTTAGGGCATCAACAGAGTACTATGGATCTCCTAAGCACATATTGAGCTCAAAATGGTCCTCAAGAAGTCATGCAGAGAAGCTCAGGCTGCGATATATGGGGCACCTAGCTTTCTATTTTACCCATTTTGAATTTTCTATCTTGATTACCTTATTCGTTTCAAAATATGCTAACAATAAATTTTCTTCTTGATTGCATTTGCTATCTTTGCTTAACTTATTTGTTTCGAGCTATACTCCTAATTAATTTCCTCCTTTTCTTTTGTTATGATCTTTTTCAAGCACTTTTGCATTGAAATAACGATTGGTGGACTAATAATACTTTCATAAAAGGAGTTTTGCATATTACTCTGGAAGCTTCTGAATAATACAAGAACTTGAAACAAGACTATTGTTTAAAACTCATCAAGTTTAAGGGATAGAAATATTGGTGGACGAAAAGTCTAAACTGAGACTATCTATTCGGATTTTTGTCAAAAAAAATGTGTGGTGGAACAAAAAGACAAGATCGAAGATAGCAGATTGAATATAGCAGATCTTGTCTTCCTGAGCGAAGCCGATCGAAGATACCAGTCTGATATCCCTGGGTTTGTAGTGGAGCATTTTGAAGATAGCAGATCTTGCCTTCCTGAGCGAAGCGGATTGAAGATACAAGTCCTATCTCCCTGACCAGCAGTGGAATAGGTCAAAGATTGTAGATCTTGTCACCCTAAGCAGTAATGGACCAAGATCGAACGGCAAATCTCGTCTCCCTAAGCAGTAGTGGAACAGATTTAAGCCACCAGTCCTATCTCCCTGACCAGCAGTGGAATAGGTCGAAGATTGTAGATCTTGTCACCTTAAGCAGTAGTGGACCAAGATCGAACGGCAAATCTTGTCTCCCTAAGCAATAGTGGAACAGATTTAAGCCACCAGTCCTATCTCCCTGACCAGCAGTGGAATAGGTCGAAGATTGTAGATCTTGTCACCCTAAGCAGTAGTGGATCAAGATCGAACGGCAAATCTTGTCTCCCTAAGCAGTAGTGGAATAGGTTTAAGCCACCATTCCTCTCTCCCTGACCAGCAATGGAATAGGTCGAAGATTGTAGATCTTGTCACCCTAAGCAGTAGTGGATCAAGATCGAACGGCAAATCTTATCTTCCTAAGCAGCAGTGGAACAAATTTAAGCCACCAGACCTATCTCCCTGACCAGCAGTGGAATAGGTCAAAGATTGTAGATCTTGTTACCCTAAGCAGTAGCGGACCAAGATCGAACGATAAATCTTGTCACTCTAAGCAGTAGTGGAACATATTTAAGCCACCAGTCCTATCTCCCTGACCAGCAGTGGAATAGGTCGAAGATTGTATATCTTGTCACCCTAAGCAGTAATGGACCAAGATCGAATGACGAATCTTATATCCATGAAGCAGCGGAGTAGATTTAAGCCATCAGCCTTATCTTCCTGAAGCGACAGTGGAGTAGACTGAAGATTACAGATCTTATCTCCCTAAGCAGCAGTGGAGCAGATCGAAAACAATGAATCTTATCTCCATGAAGCAGCAGAGTAGATTTAAGCCTAGCATTATCTTCCTGAAGTTCCAGAAAAGCAGGTTGAAATTTCCAATTATTATTTCTTTGAAATTTCAGCAGAGAAGATTGAGGCTACAAATCTATTCTCTTTGAATTTTTATTTCCTTTAAATTCCAACGGAGCAAATTGAAGCTACAAGACCTATCGCTCTAAAGCGGCGGTGGAGCGGATCAAAGCAACAAGATGCGGTGGACAGGAATGAAACTACCTAAAAGAAAAGAAGCGCCAAAAGAAGTCAAGACTCAGCAGGTCCAGGCAAAATTGGCCCTTTTAAAGTCTTTTCTTTATTCTCGTTACACGACAATGAGCAAAGAGGGGCAGCTGTAATAGGCCCATTTTGCCCGGCCCACATAACAACTAAAAAAATAATAATAATAAGGTCCAATTACAATAGCCCAAACAGCCCAAATAAATTAGAAACCCTAAGGGCCCGATAAGCCCACTACCTAAACTAGTTTCAGCAAAGCTGAAACCCTAGCCAACCTTCAAGCGCCGCGCCTCCCTGCTCCTCCACGTGCATTGTCAGCGCATCCAACGCCCGAGGCTCGGCCTTACACCAGAATAGCTCACCAACTCCTCTGCCACACCTGCAAACAAGCAAAAAGAGGACAGAAAAGGTGCAGAGAATAGCAACAAAAACGAAAGAGAATAGTAGCATAAATCACATGTAAACGGCTATAAAAGTCACCACCATCGTTGTAAAAAAGGGGGATTTTTTGAGTCAAAAAACGAGATCAAATATAAAAAAGAGATTTGAGCATCCAAACAAAAAACGAGCCGAGGTCCTTTATTTTCTCTTTATTTCTTTTTCGAAAATATTATTTATCTATTTTTCTTCATTTTTTTTTCATTTTTTTGAAGCTAGTTAAACATTTAAAATAAAAAAAAGGGAAAAGAGTTACCTTTTGAAGCTATTACTTTCTACTTTTTAGTATTTAAAGTAATTCATTTCCTTTATTATTATTATTATTATTATTATTATTATTATTATTATTATTATTATTATTATTATTATTCTTGTATTATTATTAATATTATTATTATTATTATTATTATTATTATTATTATTACTATTATTATTATTTGTCATTTTTCTTTAAACTGTCTTATATATTATTTGTATAAATTTCCTCTTTTACACATTACTTATTCTTAAATCTTTTATACATTATTTGTCTTTTTGATATATATATATATATATATATATATATATATTATTTATTTATTTTCAGATTTTTGCATGTATATTATATAATTTAAATTTTTACATATATTACTTAGTATAAATCGTTTTATATGTTATCCATTTAAAATGTTTTGTTTTGTTTATTTTAAACATTTTTATCACTACTTAGGATTGTTCTTTTTTTTTTATTTTCTTATTCTATTTTAAATCGTTATTTACTTTAAATTGTTTTGCATATTATTTATTTCACATTTCTTTGATTATTAACGTTAATGTTTAAAGGATGTATGTTTTTATTATTGTCATCATACGTATCATATCTCTATTGTTCGCATTTTTAAACATTGTCATTCACTTGTAGAATATTGCGTTCTTGTATTATTGTCCTATGCTCTTAGTGCATTTGTATTTCATGTTATCGCCTCGTGGATTAAATCCCAACATTTATCCAAATTAGATCGTTTCATTCTATTTCAAACAAAATTAATGTGCACCTTTGAGTGTTACACTCGTGATTATCCAAAAATAAAAGCTTTCAAAATAAGGCAATATTCTGTGTTTGAAAATCCGAGAAATTGTGCCCTAACGTGCTGGGTTTCGGTTTTTCGCTTGGCCAAATAATCGAATATCCTTTTGATATCTTCAATGCATGAGTCTCGGGAATCATGAGATGATCTTGGATTCGAGGATTTAAATTGTCGTGTCCTAACGTACTGGATGTGATATTTTATTCCTTTGGAGCGAGAGAATCTTAATATCCGATTCGATAAAATTCAAATATTTTTAAAAGAGATCGTATTTTTAAATTTTTTTTCAAATTTTCAACTTTCGACATTGAGACACTAATTAATCAATTTGGTACCAACTTTGGGCGTGACGAGGGTGCTAATCCTTCCTCGCACGTAACTGACTCCTAAACCCGTTTTCTCAAATTTCGTAAACCAAAAACATTGTTTTAGTAAACCAGAACGTTTTATTAGAACAAAGGTGATCCGATCACACCTAATAAAGATCGCTGGCGACTCCTATTTTTATTTTTATTTTTCGTTTTCAGAACCCTAGTCAATTCCTGTTTTACAAAAAAAAATGGTTTCGACAAATATCACTTCATAATTAGCAAATGGGGGATATAAAGGATATCATTTTCTGACAATAAACTTTATTTTTAGTTTTTTGCTGATAAATTTTCTAAGTTTAGTCTTTTAGATAAATTTCAAATATTTTTCTCTTTCAATTGGTTTTTATTGTTATTGGGAATCAAGACATTTAGAAGATCAAATACAACCGAATTTCTCAAAGCAAAGGATTTCTTGTTTTAAGCTCTTTTAATTTTCCTTTAATTTAATTATATTGGACTGAATGGAAGATTATTGTATGTTTGTATTTGCCATGGAAATGAACTAAATTCTCTATGTGATTGGTTATCTTGATCGCTTGTGATGTTATTTTATGTCATTTGTTAATTTGAGTGTATGCTTTTTTTTAAAAAAAATCGATAGTCTTAATAACTTGAAATTAACAACTTTGAGTAAAAATTGAGATAGGATAGGCCGAGAGGAAACCCTATCAAGTAGGTATCGATTTAGTTAGACTTAATTGAATGAGATCGAGAGGAAATTTCATTTAGTGCTTCTAATATTTATTTGAGACCGAGAGGTGAAAGTGACTAGGCAAAGAATCGCGTGTTTAGATTCCTTAAGTATAAATCCATCACTATTGAGAGACAGGACCAATCACTACTTGTTGCTAATAGTAATTTCTACCGATCGAAACCATTAGATTAATACTTTTTACTATAGTTAATATTACTACCATTCTTCCCTTCTATGAATTGTACTACTTTCTGTTCTGAGTAAATTGATAGCCTTCTTTTAGCATAGAAAGCATTTAGTGTAGAAATCGTCACATCTCTTATGAGTTTGATTCTCGAAACATTCCCGTGTTCCATTACAACAATAATATTACAACTAGATTTGCATACTTACAGTACACCGCGTTTAATTATTAATTATATTTTGTTTGATGCATGTACAGTCAATTTTTTATAATGTCCTTTAAATCTTTCAAATCTTATGCAAATCTTGTCAAAATAATTGATAGATGGAAATACTTTGACGTAAAATTTAAATTGGATTTCAAGACTTGTCTGCTTGTTACACACAACAAAATCGTGTACATGATTCAATAGTTTGAAGGGGTATTTGGAGACAAATAAAATTCATACTAATTGCAAGTCACCACAAATGAAAGAGATAATATCATATATCATGCCATTGTAATTTTTCTCTAATTAAAATAAATAAATTAAGAAATAAATAATTTTTTTATAAAAATATCATATTTTAAAAAACATTATTTCTAATTAACTAAATTAATTAAAAAAATTATAACACTCAATTTGAGAAATCATATTTTATATGAATTTTCCTTTACTTCATTGACTAGTCCTATACAAGGGATTTCCTCTAAGCCATTGAACTCAATTACAAATTCAGAAATGTTAAATCCAGCCTAAAAAAAATATTTTGAAACTTGAAATTCATTTCAGTGTGTATTTCTAAGGGTGTAAGAACTTAAAATTTTCTAAACAACTCTATGTTGATTCTTAAAGAGTCGCTAACAAGTAGTCTTAATTCGCTAAATAAATAGATTAAATTTAACTTTCAAAATTACATTTCGACACAATTATTAAGCAAACTCAATCATACAAAATCATAATTGAAGCACCTAATCTTATTCTTGTGACACAAAGAGAGAGAAACCTTGTCTTTTAGAAAACTGTCACTTCCAAATATTATAATAAAAATTATTTCTTGTGTGGGAAATTTTATGTGTCATTTTCCTTCATTAAATTTGTGTGTACAAACAAATTAAAGAACCAAAAAGTAGAAGTGGAGCTTCATCGCCAAACGCATTTATAAATGCAGATGAGTTGGGAAGATGCTAAAAACAGCCAAGCTAAAATGGTGGGCACTGATATCATTAGTCATAGCTTGCAATCCCACAATGATTTTACTTTCCCCTTCGTTTTACCATCATTTTTGTGCTCCTCTTTGTGCGGTGCGCGTAATGCCTCTCCTGGTTGTAATGGACTATGACAGATTCATTTGAATCACAATGAATTTTAAACTTAAAAAGGAAAAAGAAACAGGTTTACCCAAATTGGGTACTCACAATACCCAAATTACAGCCCTGCACATATATTTTATGACCACTACTAAATCTCTGCCCTCCAACTGAGTTGAACTATGCTCTCTACTTCACCAGGACATTTCCAACAGGTGTGATCTGTGATAGATTACTTCCAAATATGAAAGGTCAAATCAGTTGTGACTTTGAAGCATAAGATCAATTGCGTTTATCCAAGAACAGATGTCGTATTCTACACAGCTAGCTAGTAGCACACTGAAAACTACTTAAAACTCACAAGGGAATCTCTAAGTTCATTTATATATTCCTTTGTCTACCTTTTTATAAAGCTTTTAAGCCTCTTGTCTTTATAATCCATTCAAAAGTTGTGCTGATCAAGCCTTTTGACTGTGCCTGGCTGGCTACCAACAAAATGGTTAGTGCCCTGAAAAACTTGATGGTGTTTGAATGCCCACAGCAGCAATGGCTGGGGACAGTCCTATTGGTGCATCCCTTGCCTGCCATTTGTCCAACTCTTGTACGACTTGAGAAGAATCCCTGCTACACACTCTAAAGTTGGAACAGTATTGATGTGATGAAGCTTCAGTTGCTTTGATTCCTAGAGTAGTGGGACTCTGGGAAAGTCGAGATCAATCAGACCGATACAAGGCTCTCCACTTACAAAAAAGAACTCCTCTACTCAAGACATCAAACGTCTCACAAACTCTCACAATATATACTCACCAATTGCTTCAAAGTAATGGGATATTGGCAAATATTTTACGGCTTTTTATAATTCAGCCAACCCAGCTTATCCTTTTGGAGAAGATCAGGAAAGCACTGAGGACTTCTATAATAAAAATGTTACTAATGAGGGAGATATGAATTGCACCTAACTTTTACATTTCTCTTTTCAATGGTAATCTCTTTCAATCTGTTGAAGCGCCACGCCCTCAATGCATGCCATAAATAATTGCATTTTTTTCAACCGATGTGAACATCATGATAATTGCATTTTCATCTCAAGTCAACCAATTTACTTACAATCCAATTCCAACAACTGTAGATGCATCTTAAATATGTTCATCCACCAAAAGAACATTCTGATTTAGCTCCATAGATCTTCTTTTACTTCATTTACATGCAAATTAAGCTTTTAATTTACAAGACCTTTTGAATGGTTACCCCATCAAAAAAAAAAAAAAAGAAACAGGAGGGGCACTAACAAATCTGAGATAGGCCACGGTCCAGGAGGGGCCCTGCCATGATGGTTAATGATAAAATGTAAATTATTGAACTGCAATGACAAGTAATATATATTAATAAAACAAGCAATAACCCCAAAAGTTGATCACGAGCTTTATGAATTATGATAATATTTTGCCTTTAAAAGGAGACTCAAAGCAATCCCCCGCTAATTCCAATTCACCTCTAAACATGGATGTCGAGAAAGTCTTTCATATGACCGGAGGAATCGGCAAGACTAGCTATGCGCAAAATTCTGCTTTCCAGGTTTGGCCCCTTTGTTTTTTCCTTTCTTCTATATCACCATTTTCTTTCATTTTCTTCTCTACTAACTATGTTTCTCCTACAGAAAAAGGCATCAGATATGGTGAAACATATAACCATGGAGACGATACAAGAACTTTACTATGAAGTAACTCCCAAGAGCTTAGGCATAGCTGATTTGGGTTGCTCTTCTGGACCCCACTCCTTGTCCCTCATCAAAGATATGGTCGAAGCTGTTGAAGGAACTAGCCATAAAATTTTCCATCCCATGCCAGAATTTCGAATTTACCTTAATGATCTTCCAACAAATGACTTCAATTCAGTGTTCAAGTCCCTGCCTGATTTTTATAAGGACCTTAAGAAAGACAGAAATCAAGAGGGTCCAGCTATTTTCATAGCAGGCTACCCTGGTTCATTTTATGGAAGACTGTTCCCATGCAATTGCTTGCACTTCATCTATTCGTCTTACAGTTTGCACTGGCTCTCCAAGGTATAAAATTGTCTCTGTTCCATTGTTTTTAGATTTGAATTCCATGCAATGACAAGAATTTCAGTTAATGATCACTGTTATCCATGCAGGTTCCTCCAGCTCTTTACGATGAGCATGGCAAGTCCATCAACAAAGGAAACGTTTACATTTCTGAATCAAGCCCTCCAAGTGTGTCTCAAACATACTACAAGCAGTTCCAAGAGGACTTCTCATTGTTCCTTAAATCACGATCAGAAGAGCTAGTCACAGGAGGGAGAATGGTGCTGATTCTCTTAGGAAGAATAGGTCAAGATCATGTTGACAGAGGCAATTCTTTCTTCTGGGAAATCCTCTCAAGATCCCTTGCCATATCTGTTTCTCAGGTATCTCTTGTTTTTCATACATGCATAAATATTTCATTTCTTCTTGTTGACATCTTCTTCCCCTTCTGTTTTGCAGGCAGAGATTGAAAAGGAAAAGGTTGATTCCTACGAAGTGCATTTTTATGCAGCATCAAGAAATGAACTAGAAGATGAAGTGAGAAGAGAAGGGTCGTTTGAAATAGACAAGCTTGAGATGTTTGAGATAGAGAGGGAAGTGAAAAATGGGGAGAGCTATGGCACCGCAGTGGCTATGACTGTGAGGGCTGTTCAAGAATCCATGCTTAGCGACCGTTTTGGAGATGGGATAGATTTGGATACCTTGTTTAACAATTATGGGAAAATGATTGATGAGGAAATGGTTGAAGTAGATATTAAACCCATCACTTTTGTCATAGTTCTTAAGAAATTATGAATGTCATGCAATTACGAGAAACACCGATTTGCTTCTGTCTAAATCTAATTAGTTTTATAATTTTTTTTCCATAATTTTGTGTATGTTGAATAATTTAATAGGGGATAAAATACCCATTTAGTCCCTGAATTTAGTGATATTTCTTAATTTGATCTCTAAACTTTTTCACTCTACACTAGTCTTGAAATTTGACAACTTTTTCCAATTTAATCCTTGAACTTGTATTATGATAATGTAGCACATTGAGATTGTTCCATTCATCACTTAATTTTTATAATTTCTTTATAATTTTTACTATTATTTTGGGCTTTTTTAGATTATATATAATTCTTTTAAAAATTTTACATGATGGAATGACATAATTTTAAAGTGTCACATTATCATACTTTAATTAATTTGAAATTCAATGATCAGATTAAGAAAAATTACCAAATTACAGGACTAATATGAACAAACAAAATTCAGTGACCAAATTAAAAAATGTTACCAAATTTAGAAACTAAATGTTTATTTATCTCAGTAATAATATAATTCCACTTAATAAATCGATTATGGGATATAAAATTATTTTTAAATCATTTTTATTCTTTTTATCCAATCATTATTTTGCTTCCTATTAATGTAAAACATATACGATAAGTTTTAAGTATGTGGAAAGTATTTAATTATTTGGGGTTTTTCGTATATATAAAATATAAAATATTTATTAAAATATATTTTACTAATTTTTATCTCCTGCTATGCACAATTTATAAAAATTTTATTAGTTAAATAATAATTAAAAATAAAAAAATTACTTTAAACTTATATAATTTATTTAAATTTGGATAAAATATTTTTTTTAATTTAGTTGTTTAAAACCTTTTTATTAGAAAAATTATAAACCCCTTTCTCCTCACTACTTTCTCTTTTGACCGGATGTTCATAGGGACAAGGTGAATTATTCTCTCATGTATTAACATTTAGTTATAATGTATTTTTGAAGGACCGGTCGACATCAACCTAGAAAATCATTAAACCTGGGAAAGGAATCACGATTCTCAACATTCACTAGAGTAAGTGTCATTAGGGAGATCCGTTTAATTAACTTGTCTCTTACAATGTTCAGAACAACATTAACGAGAGGTCACCATTTGTGTGATCATGTAATCCATTTGTTAGATTCAGGTGTAGGCGTCCTTAGACAGTTGAGACACATCGGATCTACAATTAGGTGTGGGTTTTAACATTAAAAATAAATAAATCTATGTTTTATATAGATTAAAAATCGTTATTATTTTAATGGTGTTTGATGAGGATACTTTAAGCATCCATTAAGAGGGATAAAACCCATCTACATGGACGATGTTAAGTAAGTGATTTCTAACCGTATATGTTGTGAAAAGCATGTTGTGTGATCTTGATGATTATTATTGATATGAAATGTATGAAAATATCATTATCATGTTAACTAATCTTATGACATATGTGATTTTCGCATGATTTATAAAATGAGAAATATTGATATAATGTGTATATATGTGATTTGCATGTTAAGCATACCTATGTGATTTTAAGTGAAAAGTGATATAATGAGCATGTCTCACATGCCAAAGTGAAAAGTGATTTTGTGGTCATATCACATGCATGGGGTGTGATATGTGAAAGGTGGAAGAATGTGACAGTTTATCTGTAAAAGTGGTGGCTTGTCCTCAATTTGAATATGTGGTAGTTTATCTGCATTACTGTGACACTATTCAAAACTTGGTGAGTTATCAGTTGGACAAGTTCTAGGGAACTCGATTGTGGTGTGTAACGAAGATGGGTAGGACCGTTTTCATAAAACCTGCATCGTTTTACGAAATGTGTATTTACATGATCATACATAGTATAAATGTGAAATATTGAGTTATATGAAACTAATATGATTATTATGATTGTATAATGTATATGTTTATATGTATGTGATTGTGTTTATATTAATCTCACATTGAGCTTAAAAAGCTCACCCTGTTAGTGTTATAATCTTTCAGGTAACACTCAGACATAAGATTTGGATTCAGCATTCGGTGGAGCCTCTCGGATGTTTTTACCTTATGAACATGATTTTTATGAATTTTAAAAACTATTTGGATTTTGGTTTGTGGACTTTGGACTTTGGTGGCATTTCTTTTTATTTTTTGGTTTTTTTTTTTTTAAACTTTAGAACTGTCATACATGCATGCAAATTTTATGAGATTTCAAGAATTTTAAATTATGGAATTTATTTAAACTATTTACGATTTTACTTGGTTTTCAATAAAATTATTACTCGTAATTTTCTAAATAGTTTTATAAAGTCCATTGCAAAAATAATTAACCCAAAAACATTTTTATAAATAATTAAATTGTAAATTTTTTTTTTCAAATAACTTAAAATGACATTACAATATAATGCCCCCTTTCCTTTTAAATGATTATATTTTTAAGTATTTCTCAAAGAAACAAAATTAATAAATATTCAAATTCTTTTTTTCACAGAACAACTCAAACCTAGTTATTTTCAATAAGTAAATAATTTCGATTGTTGTTAATGTAACTTCCGAAATTTGGTCATAACGTCTAGGTCAGGTTTGGAGTGTTACATATTTTTTGACCAAAAGGCCCTTAAATGGGCCTTCTCTGATTGGTGCTTTGGTTGGACAAATATTACCCCTGGAACCATTTTTTCCCCTTCACGATGTGGATATCGTGATACCTAGGGTAGGATATCGTGATACCGTGATTAGTATTGAAATAGGGTCCCTCTTGGAAGGTGGATATCGTGATACCTAAGGTGGATTTTGCGATACCACTATAGGTGGTCTTCATCTCGGTCCTGCTTGGGGTATTGTGATTCCCATGATTTGATATTGGGATACCCTTTTCTTTGGTGATGGCCACCTTCGAGTACCTACAACACTCCATTAGACGTTAGGACCACCAATGACACAATTGGCCAATTTGGGTCTCAAAATGATTAAAAAGAGATATTTTCACTTATTAATTTGGAAATCTAAAATCTACACTAAACTATGGAAAAGACGCTAATTTGCTGAAAAGCAAGCTCCTTAAGTATAATGGGGAAGCCTAATTTGACATATCAAATTACGACAAATCATTACACTCAAAGAACCTCCTGTATCTTTTTTTAAAGATCTAGTCATATCCACACACTCAAAGTCTCCTAACCTCTAATTAGCAACCACCCCTATTTGGCTCATACCATCTCATCTAATCACCCATAACTCCAGGTAACAACCTATCAAGATAAGGGTATAACACTAGAATTTATGCACAAAACCTTTATGTCTCATTTGGCCTATAAAAAGGGTTCCCCTTCCCTATTCCATATATGATATACATGAAAACATGAACTTCTTTTTTCACATTCTCCATTCTATTTTGCAAGAAAATCTCCTTCGACGACTTTTGACACCTAAAAACATGATGTGAACTACTTCAACCACCAACTCGAAACCACACATCAATATGTATATATCTATGCTATTATTTAAGTGTATGATTAAGTTAGTGTCACGAATCAACTCAGCACTAACTCAATTAAGGAAATTAATAAAATAACTTTACATGTTTTAAATAAGTTATATTATTACGAGGGTATTTTTATATTCTTCTTTTTTAAACTAAACCATAAAAAGTTACTAATGTTGAGTTTTGAACCTGTGCCCCTAAAATCTATAAAATCTTTTCATTTTTTAGTAAATAATAAACAGCACTAAGCGATTATAATAAAATCATAAATCAAAACTCAAATTATCCTTTTGAAACAACCCTTGTATAGCTTGAGAAGGGATGGAGTGAAACTTGGAGTAGCATGTTTAGCCATAAAGTCTGCAACTTCATTGTAAGCTCTGGGAATGTGACGGATCTCAACTTTTCAATTTCTATGAAATATTATACATTATAATACATGTAAGAGGCCCATTTTGCCCGAGCCCATGAAAATAAAATAAACCAGAATAAAAAACCAAAAAAATATATACCAAATGTCCTTTTACAGTCCTTTTACAAAGCCCAAAACCAATAAACTACCTAAACCCGATTAGCCCAATTACACCTTAAAGACCCAGACCCAACAGACCCAAAACCAAGCTGGTCCGAGTGGCCCAAATAACTTGCGAACGCAAGAAACCCTAGGTTTCCACTACGCCGCAAGCGCCAAAGCAAACAGCCCTTCCTCGTGCCCCTCGTCAAGCCGTGACACGCGCGAATCACTCCGATGCAGGACTTCTCACTCCCGACCTGCAAAAAAGGAAAACACAAGCAGCAAACATGGCAAACAAAATAGAGTATACGTATTTCCTTTTTTATTTTGGGGCTATAAAACCCCAAATAATCTGTAACACACATAGACAGTGAGGATACACACATAAATATACAAAATACAGAAAAAATAGCAGAAGTGATTTCGAACGATTCTTTTTCATTTTTATTTTTTATTTTGGAATACTGTTGTTTTCTTTTTTTTTCCTCTATTTTGTTCTTTTTTAAAAAAAACTATAATATATATATATATATTAAATATAAAAAAGTGAAAAATTACCTTTTTTTGAATTTCGACCGCTGTGCACGGTGGCGGGTGGTGGTCATCGGCACCGGAGTTTCGCCGGAATCCTCGCCGGAAATCGCCTGGGAAGAGGATTCCGGAGTGCCTCTCTTTTTTTTTGGAAACAAAAGAGAAATGATTTTTTTTTTCAAAAAAATTGACCTTATATACTATTTGAAAACGGCGTCGTTTTGCTTAAGGCCTTCAAATGCCAAAACGGCGTCGTTTTGCCCTTACCCAACCCGATCCGACCCGACCGGCCTCAGGATCCGCGTGTTTTCTACGGAAGGGCTAATTGCACTTTTAGCCCTTCCGCTTTTTTATTGGTTTATAATCACCTTTTTTTATTTTTTAATTTGACCCTATATTTTATTTCTATTCCAATTGGGCCCTTACTTGAACGACGTCGTTTTGGAGGGCAGGGACATTTTCCCTTTTAGTCCTTCCTGGTTACTCGCGTGTTCTAATCGGTCCCTCCTTTTAATTTTATTTTTGATTTTGCCCCAGATTCCTGTTTTTAAGTTCAATTTTCCCCTTTTCTTTATTTCCTTTATAATTTTCAATATTTTATTGTTAATTTCATTATTAATTGGTAATTTATTTTTTATTATAATAATTATAATAATTATCATCATCATTATCATTATATTCATTAATATTATTATTGTTATCACTATTATTTTTTTATACATTTAATATTATTATTATTATATTTATTTTCCATATTATTATTATTATTATTATTATTATTATTATTATTATTATTATTATTATTATTATTAATTTTATAATTATTACTATATCATTAATATTATTATTTATGTTATCACTATTATTTTTAATATTATTATTATAATTATATTTTTTATTATATTTCCATATTATTATTATTATTTTCTATTATTATTACTATTATTATTAATATATAATTGTTTTTGTATTATTTAACTATATAATTTTATATTATTTTTATAATTTGTTATTATTATCATCATTATTATCATAATTTTCATTGTGTTTTTTTATATTTTTATTCTTTTCAATTATTGTTTAAACTTATATCGATTTTCACTTATTTATTGTTTTTATTCATTATTAGCTTGTTATTTTATTCATATTGTTTATTCTTTTTTGCTCTCGTTATTATTATTTGTATTATAACAATTATTACCCTATTATGCATATTAGCATTATATGTTTTATTAAATATCTTACTCCATTTTATTCAAAAAAGTTCTTAAAATGAAGCAAGACTCGGTATTTGGGAACTTTGAAAGAATCGTGCCCTAACTTACTGGGCTTCTATCTTTCTCATCGAATTTAAGCAATCGAGTACCCTTTTGAAATCAAAACCTATAAGTTTCAAATAAAAGCTTATTCTCAGAAAATCGAGATGTTGTGTCCTAATTTATTGGATATGACATTTTGTTATCTCGAGGTAAGGATTTTCTACAAAATAAAAGCAATCTTAGTCTCGAAGTTTTGAAATGTTACATCCTAACTTATTGGGTGTGGTATTCTATTTCTTCGAGCTAAAAGAGTTTTGGTTTTCTTTCTAATAAAAGGATCATATTTTAAATTTTTCAAAATTTCAATATTAGGACATGGAATTATCAATTAGGTACCAAATTTTGGGCGCTACGAGGGTGCTAACCCTTCCTCGTACGTAACAGACTCCCGAACCCATTTTCTTGTATTTCGTAGACCAAAATCAATGTTTTGAAATAAAACGTTTTATAAGGTGATCCAATCACACCTAAGTAAAAAGGGATTGGTAGAGACTCTCGTATTTTCGTTTTTAAAGTCGACCCCCCTTTTTTTTAAACCTTAAAAATGGTTTCGACAACTTGGCGACTTCGCTGGGGAAGTCATCAGAGAGTTAAGCCATAAATTGAATGTTTTCTGTCCTTTTGTCTAAATTTGAAATAACCGATTTGAAAAATTATGATACCTTTTATTGCATGTTGTGCTAATCTTGTAAAGTATTTCTGCATTGCATTGCATAACCGTTGTGGTTGCACCTTTTAAGTGGGAGTGAGAAACTATGCCTTCGTGAGGTTTTCATCTCCGCATAGGCTAGTGGACTGCTTCCAGGATACATCCGTACCTATGTCTTCATGAGGTTTTCACCTCCGCATTGCCATAGGGGAATGTATTCCCCTGAACTAAACTCGGTCCATATGAGCCTATAATAGGTGAGGATGGAGGAATTTGTTGGTTCAGGTACCGCAACTTTAGAGCTAAACCACATGTAGAAAACATAAGGTCTTACCCTAAGTAGAACTATGCCAAACCCTAGTAGTTACCCAGATAGGTGTTTGTTTATTTTACTTACTTTAGATTTAATCCCATGGTACTAACTTGTTGAGTTTTATTTTTTGTGCATGTCATTTCATATTTTAAAAGGTATCGATTCACGGTCAGTTTCTAAGTTAGAAAACTGGTTATGGAGAACGAAATCCTTGATAAAGTGGAAGACAATGCAGTCGTCCGTATGTGGTTAGAGCAAACACAATTAGAGAAAAGGGAGGACTTCGGAGCAGTGGTAACAAGATATTCGAGAGGAAAAGGCCAAAGCTGACCATTGAAAGAGGAAGTTCCTAGAGATGCAGATACAAAACGAGGCCCTAGAAAAGCCAAAAAGAAAAAAGTGGATTAAAAGAGTGGCTGAACTGGGATGGTCTCTTCACCATCATCGAAGCCGTAATTCTACAGTCGAGTTAAAGTTAAGTCTGAACAAGATTGAGGAAATGAAGGGCAAGATTGAAAATTAGAATCAGTATTGCAGAATTATGAACTCCTGATCGAGCTTCTTAAAGCAAGAGAAGGGCATCGGAAGGAAGAGCTCCACCATTCCCATGACCAAGTTAGAAATCGGGATTATCTCATGGGTGAAGCAATAGTTCAGATTCGAAAGGTAGCTGATCACCTACAGACTTTGGCAATACAGGCTGATACATTGAGCATGAAGTATGAGCTACAGTCAGACCATGGTCGAGAGCTAGCCTTGTTGTTTGGGAAGATCAAAACTTTGGGCCTTAGGGCAAAAGCATATTTGTAGTCCATTTTATGTAAAGGATTTTGTTTTCTAATAAAGTTTTCTAAAATGAAGTTGAATCTGAACCGATGCCTCCTTGCATTCATGCATTTGCATTACATCACATCATATGCATTTAAGTCCAGAGAGAGAACCTAATTAGTTGAAATTAACAGAGAGAAGAAGAGAGAGAGAGAGAAGAAAAATCTGGAAACTGAACACCATTACGGTACACGTGCCAAAACAAAGAAAAAGGATCAAAGACTTGAACAATTCCAGAGAGACATGCATGACTAGATGCAAGAGCAATTGGCAAAGCTCCAACAAGAAATGAGAGACCAAATGTTGGAAGCTCAAAGGAACATGATGGCCCAAATGACCCAGATGCTAAACGGGGCAATGGACAAAGGAAAAGGTCCCATGACTATTACTGGAGAAGATAGTGAGGGCATTCCTCCAGGTTTTATCCCACCACATGTATGTGAGGGCATTCCTCCAGGTTTTACCCCACCACATGCACAAACACAACCTGAGGAATATCCTCGAAGGCCATCTATTACGATTAGACCTCAACAGGGGAAAAATGACACTGGAGTACCCATGAATTTCCAAGTTGGTACAAGATCCAACCCGGGAGATAACCCTACTAATCCTGTTATCCCTGACTTAGATATAGTAGAGAATGAGGGGATAAGAACTGAATCTTCAAGGCAGTTGGAAGATCGTTGCAAATGGTTGAAAGAAAAGTTCAAGGCTTTAGAAAAGGCTGATAATCACCATGGAATTGATGCTAAAGACTTGAGCTTGGTTCCAGATTTGGTGCTTCCTCATAAATTTAAGATGCCAGAGTTTGAGAAGTACAATGGGACTAGCTGCCTTGAAGCCCACATCACTATATTCTGTAGATGGATGACTGGCTACGTTAACAATGACCAACTCTTGATTCATTGTTTCCAAGACAGCTTGGTGGGGGCAGCATCCAGGTGGTACAATCAACTCAGCCGTGCTAAGATTAGCTATTGGAGAGATTTGGCCCAAACCTTCATGAAGTAATACAATCATGTCACAGACATGACACCTGACAAAATCATGTTGCGGAATATGGAAAAGAAGTTAAATGAAAGCTTCAGGCAGTATGCGCAAAGATGGAGGGAGGTTGCCATGAAAGTTCAGCCACCATTCCTAGAAAAGGAAACTACGATGCTTTTTATCAACACCTTGAAGGCTCCATTCATCACCCACATGATAGAAAGTACTACCAAGAGCTTCGTGGATATAGTGATGGCAGGAGAAATGATAGAAAATGCCATAAGGGTTGGCAAGATTGAAGTAGGAGAAACTACTAACAGGTCTGCTCCTAGGAAAAAGGATAACGAGGTGAATAATACGTACTCGTACAACAAAGGGTACTCAAAGGAAATCACTGTTAGCCAGTCAAAGGTAACTACTGCTGGACAACAAGGGTCAGTAAGACAAGAATCTGGCGCAAGGCAAAACTCAGAAAGGCTCCAGTTCACACCCATCCCGATGACATTTAAGGAGCTGTATCAGAATCTTTTTTATGTGCATGTGGTGTCTCCGTTCCATTCGGAACCTGTACAACCTCCGTTCCCAAAATGGTATAATGAGAATGCCCAATGCGAGTACCACGCTGGAATAAAGGGTCACTCAATTGAAAACTGTACTACATTTAAAAAGTTGGTTGAAAGGTTCATTAAAATGGGAATTGTGAAATTCGACGTTTCATTAGAACCTGATCACTTTGACGAGACAATAAATGCGATAATTGAAGGAGGAGACAAGAAAGTTGTGACTTCTTGAAAAAAATAAAAGCGAAGAGGGAACCGAGGAATGAAGTTTTCAAACCCTTGCATACTTGAAAATGTTTTGAATAATGGGACTGTGGAAGAGATCCCTGTATTTTTAGAGCTGATCTAGAGTAATATTCAAAGCACGCTTGTTGCCTTAAGCCTAGAGGCAATAAGAACCCTTTTGTGAAATAGGCTTGTGTCTGAAATTTTTATTTCAATAAAATGCATTTTTTGAGCAAATATTCTTTTTCCTACTGTACAAACAATTGTTCTTGGTTTTTTTCTTTTGTTTGGGATTTCTTTCAAGTATTAAAATAAGGTCTCCAGATGTCAACGATGTGAGCAACGCTGATACTAATTCAGAGTCTCCTTTTAAGTAAGATATGTGTCTAGAGGGATCTCAGGACTTTGAAGATGACAGAGATTGTAACCTATCTTCTGATTTGTTAGGATGGTAGAACATGATTAAAAATAGACCCTACATTACATAGGGTTAATGGACATTGCGAGCCTAGGAAATAGGTGAAGATCGAAGCCTAGCTCACCACAAAAATAAGGCGAGATATCATTCAATGATGTTTTTTGCATGATCATATCAAGACATGCCTGGGCTACTAATACGTGGGCTAAACATGAGGATCAGGTACTGTTGGTCTACCATGGAAGGGATCGCATCAGTTATACCGTAAATTCTGAATTGAAGAAGAGAAGATTTATGTGACTCTTCCATTTTCTTCACAGACTTTTCTATATGTGGGGCATGGATGTTATGGGGCCGATCTCGTCAAAAGCTTCTAGTAGACATCGATTCATCTTCGTGGTTGTCGTTTACTTCACTAAGAGGGGTGGAAGTAGCTTCATATGCCAATGTTACAAGGTCGATAGTCATCAGATTCTCAACAAAAAAAAAATTAGGTACCGATAAAGAGTGCTAAAAAGGGACAATTTCAAAAGTTTGCAAGATCAAACACCATATCACAGTGCAGTAAATGCAGCAAAAAAAAAAAAGGAAAAAACAAAAACAAAAACAACAAAACAAGGATCATGGGAAAGATGACTGGGACTTGTAAATATTGACATAAAGAAGTTATCATTTACCCTCTGTCTTATCGAACGTCGATTAGAACCTTCGCTGGGGCAACACATTTCTCATTGGAATAGAAACAGTTTTGCCAATTGAACCTAATTGAAGGAAAAAAGGTTAAAAGCTATATGTCACGGCCAGATGATGCGAGCTTACGAGGTTCATCTTAGGGAATTCCACGAAAGGGACCTGATGTTGAAAAAGATCTTTCTTATACAAAAGAATTTATGAGGAAAGCAGATGCCAAACTGGGAGGGCTCATTTAAGGGAACCAAATGTTATTCCCCTGAAGTTGTAGTGGGAAGTACAAACTTTATGTCCCAGAAGGTACAGTAGAAGGGACTCTAAAATTACAGCAGGGCAAGCTTGCTGAACAAAATATGATCGTTTCTTTGGATTTTCTGTCAAAGATACCAGCTGACCGAGAAAGAACCTTGATGAACTATGAGCAGTGACAACCCAAAACATTAAAAAGGGATCATTCTCATGCATTTATGTAAATATCATTCATACATTTCCAATTAGGAGCATTTGATTCATTCCGATCATTGTGTCCTAATCATTGTGCAAAAAAAAAAAAGAAGAAAAAAAAGAAAAAGAAAAAAGGAGATCATTCTCATGACATTCTGTATTCATGCAAATGTCATCCCTAATATCATTTAGTTAGGAGTATTAGATTCATTCCGATCATTGCATCCTAATCATTGTACTTTTTTTTAAAAAAAGGGGGGATCATTCTCACGACATTCTGCATTCAAGCAAATGTCGTCTGTAATACATTTAGTTAGATTATAGCATCTTGATCATTTGGCATAAACATATGCATGTGGAACAAGTCTACATGATATGTCCCTCAGAGGACGGTGTAGCAACATCAGTGAATTCACAGATCTTATCTCCACTGAGCAGGAGTGGAGCAGATCGAATTTGAGCAAGTCTTATCTCCATGTATTGGCAATGGAGTAGAATGAAGATAACAGATCTTATCTCCACTGAGCAGGAGTGGAGGAGATCAAATTTGAGCAAGTCTTATCTTCATGTATTAGCAATGGAGCAGACTGAAGAAATCAGATCTTATATCCACTGAGCAGGAGTGGAGCAGATCGAATTTGAGCAAGTCTTATCTCTATGTATTGACAATAGAGCAGACTGAAGATAACAGATCTTATCTCCATTGAGCAGGAGTGGAGTAGATCGAATTTGAGCAAGTCTTATCTTCATGTATCGGTAATGGAGCATACTGAAGATTTCAGATCTTATCTCCACTGAGCAAGAGTGGAGCAGTTCGAAGACAGCAAGTCTTATCTCCATGTATCGGCAATGGAACAGACTGAAGATAGTAGATCTTATCTCCACTGAGCAGGAGTGGAGCAGATTAAAGATAGCAGATCTGGCATTCCTGAAGTTGCAGTGAAGCAGAGCAAAGATAACAGATCTTACTTTCCTGAAGTTGCAGGAAGAAGATCGAAGACGTTAGCTTTGGCTCTCTGAGTTTGCAGTAGAGCGAGCTAAAAAAAACAGATCTTACCTTCCTGAAGTTGCAGTGAAGCAGATTGAAGCTATCAGACTTACTGAAATCAAGATGAAATTCCAATACCGTTGAAGTTGCAGTGGAGTTGGAAGCCATTTGAAGTAATCGTGGATCAAGAAGTCAAGGCTCGGCAAAGATCGGGAAAAATTGGACCTTCTATTGTCTTCGCTCTATTCTCGTTTCACAACAATGAGTAAAGAGGGGCAGCTGTAAAAGGCCCATTTTGCCCGGGCCCATAAAAATAAAAAAACAAAATAAAAAAAACCAAAAAAATATATACCAAATGTCCTTTTACAGTCCTTTTACAGTCCTTTTACAAAGCCCAAAACCAATAAACTACCCAAACCTGATTAGCCCAATTACACCCTAAAGACCCAGACCCAACAGACCCAAAACCAAGCTGGCCCAAGTGGCCAAATAGCTTGCGGACGCAGGAAACCCTAGGTTTCCACTGCGCCGCAAGCGCCCCAGCAAGCAGCCTTTCCTCACGCCCCTCGTCAAGCCGCGATTCACGCGCAAATCACTCTGACGCCGGACTTCTCGCTCCTGACCTGCAAAAAAGGAAAACACAAGCAGCAAACATGGCAAACAAAACAGAGTATACGTATTTCTTTTTTTATTTTGGGGCTATAAAACCCCAAATAATCTGTAACACACATAGACAGTGAGGATACACACATAAATATACAAAATACATAAAAAATAGCAGAGGTGATTTCGAACGATTCTTTTTCATTTTTATTTTTAATTTTCGAATACTGTTGTTTTCTTTTTTTCCTCTATTTTGTTCTCTTTTTTTTAAAAACTATAATATTTATATTAAAATATAAAAAATGTGAAAAATTACCTTTTCTTAAATTTCGGCCGCCGTGCACGGTGACGGGCGGTGGTCATCGGCGTCGGAGTTTCGCCGAAAATCGCCTGGGTAGAGGATTCCGGAGTCTCTCTTTTTTTTTTTTTCGGAAACAGAAGAGAAATGAATTTTTTTTCAGAAAATTTGACCTTATATACTATTTGAAAACGACGTCGTTTTGCTTAAGGCCTTTAAATGCCAAAACGACATCGTTTTGCCCTTAACCGACCCGATCCGACCCAACCCGCCTCAGGATCCGCGTGTTTTCTACGGAAGGGCTAATTGCACTTTTAACCCTTCTGCTTTTTTATTGGTTTATAATCACTTTTTTTATTTTTTAATTTGACCCTATATTTTATTTCTATTCCAATTGGGCCCTTACTCGAACGATGCCATTTTGGAGGGCAGGGACATTTTCCCTTTTAGTCCTTCCTGGTTACTAGCGTGTTCTAATCGATCCTTCCTTTTAATTTTATTTTTGATTTTGCCCCAGATTCCTATTTTTAAGTTCAATTTTCCCCTTTTCTTTATTTCCTTTATAATTTTCAATATTTTATTATTAATTTCATTATTAATATTGGTAATTTTATTTTTATTATTATAATAATATTATTATCATCATCATTATTATTATATTATTAATATTATTCTTGTTATCACTATTATTTTTATATATTTAATATTATTATTATAATTATATTTATTTTCCATATTAGTATTATTATTATTAATTTTATAATTATTACTATATTCATTAATATTATTATTTTTTGCTATCACTATTATTTTTAATATTATTATTATAATTATATTATTATTATTATTATTATTATTATTATTATTAACATATCATTGTTTTTGTATTATTTAACTATATAATTTTATATTATCTTTATTATATTACATATTTTCTTTCTTGTATTCACTTACATTACTTTAATTATTATTTTTACAATTTGTTATTATTATCATCATTATTGTCATAATTTTCATTGTGTGTTTTTTTTTTAATTTTTAATTTTTATTCTTTTCAATTATTGTTTAAACTTATATCGATTTTCACATATTTATTGTTTTTATTCATTATTAGCTTGTTATTTCATTCATATTGTTTATTCTTTTTTGCTCTCGTTATTATTATTTGTATTATAGCAATTATTACCCTATTATGCATATTAGCATTATAATGTTTTATTAAATATCTTACTCCATTTTATTCCAAAAAGTTCTTAAAATGAAGCAAGACTCGGTATTTGGGAACTTTGAAAGAATCGTGCCTTAACTTATTGGGCTTCTATCTTTCTCGTCGAATTTAAGCAATCGAGTACCCTTTTGAAATCAAAACCTATAAGTTTCAAATAAAAGCTTATTCTCAGAAAATCGAGATGTTGTGTCCTAACTTATTGGATATGACATTTTGTTATCTCGAGGTAAGGATTTTCTACAAAATAAAAGCAATCTTAGTCTCGAAGTTTTGAAATGTTACATCCTAACTTATTGGGTGTGGTATTCTATTTCTTCGAGCTAAAAGAGTTTTGGTTTTCTTTCAAATAAAAGGATCATATTTTAAATTTTTCAAAATTTCGATATTAGGACATGGAATTATCAATTAGGTACCAAATTTTGGGCGTTACGAGGGTGCTAACCCTTCCTCGTACGTAACCGACTCCCAAACCCGTTTTCTTGTATTTCGTAGACCAAAATCAATGTTTTGAAATAAAACGTTTTATAAGGTGATCCAATCACACCTAAGTAAAAAGGGATTGGTGGCGGCTCCCGTATTTTAGTTTTTAAAGTCGACCCCATTTTTTTTAGAACCTTAAAAATGGTTTCGATAATACATTTTAACGTTATCATACAAATTGTTTTTTTTTATTTATCTATACTATTATTTGTGTAATTAAGTTGATCTTATGAGTGAACTTGAAACCAACTCAATCAATGAAATTACTAAAATAATCTTACATATTTTAAAAAAGTTATGTTATTACGATAGTATTTTTGTCTTTTTTTTTAAATCAATAAAAAAGTTACAAAAGTTAAGATTTAAACCTATACCACCAACATTTAAAACACTATAACCATGCCTCTACTTAAGTTTTCATGCTATTTTTTTGTTCCAAAATTCCTTTGTACAGTGTGTTACGTAATCAAATAAAATTAAGTTTAAATTTTAAGGTTATTCACTAGATCTAATACGATGAGCATTCATGTAACACTCCAAACCCGGCCCATACGTTTCGACCGGATCTGGTATGCTACGGGTTGAACGTTAAAATGTTTTGCTAAGTTGGTTTTAGAAAATCATAAGTTATTAGGCAATATTTGAATAAATAAGTGACATTTGAAAAGAAACCTTGTATTATTATTTGGTATAAATAAACCCCTGACATAAATTCATAAGTTGCAAATATTAGAAAAACTACTTAGGCGAATATAAACTATGGGGCCTTATTACCTAAATATTCCCAAAACAAAACTTAAAGGAAAACCGAAAATAATCTATAGAAATAAAAACTTGATGGCCCCTCGAGTCCGTCTCGGCTCTCATGTCCACGATCTACTGGTCATCTGAAAGAGTAGAGAAAAAGGAAAGCGTGAGTCACCAAGACTCAGTGTATAAATCTCAATACACACGTCGACCTGAGCCTATAAACACATTATGGGCCTTGGCCCATACCTGAAGGTAACAATCATATATCAAATAATAAATGATGAATAACCCATCCCATCCTAGGTTTCCATCCTCTACACACAAACCCGTACCAACCATCACACCTTGGGGATTTCTACAATCAACCCACCATCCGCTACACACCATAACGACAGCCGTACTGCCTATTCCTGTTATTCAGGAATCATTAAATGTGGCATAGCCACCGATCACTATGTGACCTAACAATTATATGTGTGGGATTTCTACCACCGATCACCAAGTGACCTATCATGCACTTCCCCTTCAATATCATATTCCCACCCCATGCATACACAAAAAGAAAACATCATACAGGCTTGTATATACTTCGATACACATAGAGAATTCTATGTTTACGTACCTGGCATCCTTGCCTACCCCTTTTAGGGTTCCGTTCGATTGTCTATACAGCCACTTTCTGGCTTTTTAGCCCATAACATATTTATATACATACATACAGGGTTAATAGTGTGTTAGAGATCTACACACCTGATTACCGATAAAATGATGCTTTCTATGTCGACGCTATCCGTAGTCGACACAACTGCTATCTGCCTAAGGTGTTGTTCAGAAGCCGGTCCACAACCTAGTGGCCAATCTCGAACGGCAGATACTGCTCGTTTCTTAAACTTAGGGATTCTCTCCTTTGCCTGATCCACATTTAATTCCATCACAAGTCCTTATCAGAACTACAACATCTAATCGTTAATTCTCATCATAGAGTTAAGATCTTGCAAACGATGAGCAAAACTAGTGAAAATCTAGGGAAATCTCCTTACTTTAAAATCCCAAAATTGGAGACTAGCGATTTTCGGCTTTTAGATCTAGACGACCAAGTTTCCTTCAAACCCCGGAATGCCGCCCAACATAGAACCATTAAACTATTAGCTTTTCGACTTTTGCCTTTCAAAAACTGAAATAAAATGTGAGAAACTAACAGAAGTCGACACTTACCTTAACACAGGGGATTTGGCTAGCATTAGAGAGAAGATTCGACAATGCCAAAGAAAAAGATTTAAATGCCGAAAGAATAGAACTAACTCACAGATGGATAAATAGAGAAAAACTATGGAGATTCGGCTTTTTAGAGAATTCGGCACAAGAGGAAAAGAATGGAAAAGAGAGTGAAAAGAGAGGTTTCGGCTTTTGAAGAAATTAAAGAAAGAAATTGTAGAGGAAGAGGCTAAGAATTTCGACACAAAGAGTGAAGAGAAAATTAGAGTTTAAATGCCAGAATCAAGGAGCTATCCCCCCTATTTATAGAAATTTCGGCACCTACTGCTTAAAACCGAAAACACCCTTCCTGATAATTAAAATTTAAGCTAATAAAAAGGGAAAATTCGGCACCCCTTTTCCATGAAGTAGCCGAATTCTTCACTCCTCTAGGTGATGGAATTTTGGCCATCACCTAGCCTTGCAGATAGCTCCTATCTTTTCTCCTTTTTATCTTCTATATTATTAATTATAAAATCCATATAAATCGTCCTATTTTTGAGCCTTGTTGCCATCCACTTCACCTAACCCTAATGCCGAATTTAGCTAAATTAAATTAAAAGATTTGGGCTCCATGAAACTTAAATTTTGGGCCCCTTACACCCTTGTTGTGGCGTCACCCCTTGCTCCCTTTTAAGTGTCGAAAATGGCCCAAAAACATGGGCTCCTTACGGCCAAAACTTGGGCCCCTTTAACTGTTAGTGACGCCACCTTCTAACTCCCTTGCAGCGCCACCTATTGTTGGGCCACAAGCCCACGTTGGTATTTTAAACACAATTACTACCTTTTAAACTCTATAATGCCCAATCAAATAATTTAACCAAGGCCTCTGCCTAGTCCTGAGCCCAATTTGGACCCCTATCACTCAAATTAACATATTAAACATATCCACCCATTAAACGCATAGGCCCAAAAATTCAGAATGTTACAATTCATGTTATTGTTAATATAAAATAAAAATAAATTCTAACATGTTAAAATATATATCTTTTTATTTAAAAGTTAAAAAGTTATCTATTGAGTCTTAATTTGATTAGTTTAAGTAATGTTATCAATGTAGGAAGACGTAAATTCGAGTGCGTTGAAATATATTATTTTCTTGTTTATAGATTAAGAAAAAATTATGGATAATTCTAAATATTCTTATGGTAAAAAATAAATATGATTAAGAGGTATAATGAAATTATTAAAAAAATTGAAAAGTTAAACTAGATATAGAAGAAAATTCCTGAGGCTGAAATCAAATTTGATGTCATTCGCTTGCCAACCACGTTTCCTATAATTTATGTCAATAGGCTTCGTTAGGTCGCAGCACATATAGGGTACATGCAATAATGCAGTCTAAGTTGAGGGACAACACATTAAAATTATAGCTGATATAGAGGCGGATAGAGGGGCTCGCCTTCGCCTCCCCTAAATTAAAAAATTTATATTTAGATCTTTAAATTTTTTTAAAATTTTAAATTAATAAATGTAAAATTATACTTTAGCCCCTTTAAAATTATAAAAATTCGATTTAATTTTTTAAAAATTATAAAGATATAGACTATAAAAAATTAAATTTTCATTCGCCCCCCTAAAATTTTGTTCTAATTTCGCCCCTAATTTAAATTAAAACAGATTAAAAAATGCGGAACTTAAAATTTATATTTTTTTCCCTTTTTCTTTAGTTTCTTTTTCCTAGAAGATATTACTATATATACATATAGAGAGAAATAATATGTTTGTATTAATGAAAAACTAAATTAATTGTATATACGAATTATATTTGTTAATATATCATACTCTACTTATATAGATTGTATAACATTAAACTTTTAGTGAATTAAAAATATTAATTATTATATATATATATATATAATATATATTATAAAACTTTTGATTGTTAGATATATATTAAAAAAATCATTTATCAATCCATGTGACAAAAATATTAAAATTAATTGCAATTTTTTATGTGTCATAACAACAATTATATTGTTAAACTCTATTATTATTTTGGGTCGTGGGCGAGGTCAATTTGATTTAGGAAATATTTTCTTGTATTTCTCCTTATAAAAATTGTGGTAATTAGTAAATATTTAGAATTGTGCCAACATAGTAAGCATTGCAACTATTTGTGGTGATACCAGTGTTTAACAAGGAGGAGATGATGGTAGTAGGGGTTTACAATAATTCACCCTTATAGGGCGAGAGTCATAAATGGAGGAGATGAGGGAGATTGGTAATGGAGAGCTTCCATATGGGAAAGGAGGAAAAGAGATGCCCATAGTTGAAAAGTAGAAAAAAGAACTAGAGGTGTCCATAGGCCGAGTCAGGCCAGACTCAACCAAAATTTTAGGCCCGGGCTATAATGCCCCGAATTTAGGCCTAGTAGAATTGGGCCTATTGGGCATTAGGCATGAGAGCATTTAAAATTTTTTTGAGAACAATAGAACAACACTAACCAAGTTGTAACGCCCCAAAATCCCGAAACTTTAAATTTTTGTGCACTGAGGTTGGTATGTATGAGTAGCACTTAGAATATTAATTTTAAGGAATTATCGGGATTATTTGAAGTCTTAGAGATAGGGAAGACCATGGGGAAAATTTATTTTTCTTGCTGTAGTGGACCCCAGTCTCAGGCATTAGGCCTCTTAAGCAGATTAAGGGAAAATAAGACACAAATGGGCTTGTGGTCTAGTGGCAAATGGCGTCAATTGGGGAGCTATAAGGTAGCGTGATGGTCAGCTGAGGAGGTCCAAGGTTCGAGGCTTAGGAGTGGCATTTTGTGGAGTGTTTATTTTGCATAAGTGGACGTCTAAAGTTGTGTTGGTTTTGAACTCTTGCCGTGGAGAGTTTGAAGTAATCTGGTATGAGGGTTGTGGAGGAAATTTCGGATAAGATTAAGGTGTTATCAGGAGAAAAGTTAGGAGATGAGGAGAGGGAGGAATTGGTGTCAAATGGGATTGTGGGGAAAGGAGTTTTCGGCTTGTGGCCTAAATATGAAAGGGCTGAATGTCTTTGGAAGGTTCTTTGAGCTTTCATTAGTTTTTCTTTTCTTTCCTTAATTTGTTTTCCCGTAGCCAAATTCTCTCAATTGCCGAAATCTCCTATAGCCGAATCATTTTTGCCGAATTCTCTCATAGCCAAACTCTCCTATTGCCGAATTACCATCATCCTTCCTTGCCGAAATTCCTATTTGTGCCAAACCCTTATTGTTTTTCTCCATCACAAATCGATTATTATCTACTATCAGTCAAGGTTAAAAGCCAAATTTAAGCTGCAGGATCAAAAGTGGATTTGGTAAGTATTCGATTAACCTCTTTTGTATGTTTTGCTAAAAGCCTAAGGGCTATCTAATTTTCTTGTTGTTAACCCTGTAATAACAAGGATAGGGTTCTAAGATCACGAGCGTGGCAAGAATCGCAAGCGAGTGGTAAGTGTACTCAACTCGATTATGGTTGTTTAAATGAATGGTCGAATGTGAGTATGGTCTATAGGGGTGACTTGTGTGGGTTATAAGTCACTCGAATTTTGATGGTGTATGTATAAGTGTAGATCTAGGGGATACTTGTGACTAGCTAAGGAAGGCTATTAGAACTCGGTGGCACACGGTAAGGTTACGGTAAGGTTTCGGGTTTTGGTAGATATTTTGATTAAGTATGGGTGATTGATTGAAGGTTGGTTGGTTGTAGGTTCAAGATCAAGGATAGTATAGCACGTCGCGGTGACCAGGTGTGTACAAACACGACACACACATGATATCGGCAATGCCGGAAAGCCGGAAAGCTGAAAGTGGCTAAATGGGCCCTATGGGCCCTGAGGCTAAGTTTGATGAAATTGTTTGGTTGGTTATACGAATTGCGTTAGGCATGCATGTTACATGATCTGGAATTTTTTGGGCCTAATAGGCCATATGGATGAGATTTGGGCCTAATGGGTAGTAAGGACGTGATTTGGGCTTGATGGGCTTTATGGGGACCTAGACAAGTATGCTAGGGTTTAATGGACTTTAAGCCTAGTTCTGAACAACTCTTAAACCGCATAAGACTTAATCTAATAATTAAACATGTCCGTGGACAAGTCACTGGGCTAGAGTGTGGCAATAGACATATGCATATCTAGGATTGGATCTAGGGAGAGCTTGGTACTTAAGCGGTCCTAGTGGCCCACCTCCTCTTCTCTGGAATCCTACCTGGTGCATGGTGTTTGTTCACTTTAGCCGTAAGGACTTGTTAATGGGCCAAAATTCATAACTAAAACCTGAGAGGGACCAAAACCCCTGATTTGAAAATTACCAAAATATCCTTAGATTTGTAAAATTACTAAAATACCCCTAATTTGGAAATTTACCAAAATATCCTTAGATTTGTAAAATTACTAAAATACCCTTGATTTGCAAAATTACCAAAATATCCCTGATTTACAAAATTTCCAAAGTACCCCTATTTTGTAAAATTACCTAAATACCCCTGTAGAGTAGATTTACGGAAATACCCTCGGGTAGTGAAATGACTAAAATACCCCTAAGTGCCGAATGGGTGAAAATGTGTATGTTGCATTCATGAAATATATGTTGCACTTGGGTGGGTTATGATGATACGGAGGAAGATTTGAGGATTGCATAGTCGCTTGATGACCGTGGATCCATCGGGGGCTTTAAGCCCATTATAGCAGCTTTGCTGCAACGTTTGTGTAGTGCCGCTGCTGGTGCTACCTTTGGTGTGTAGGGATGGGTGGGTTGATATCTATATCCCACAAGTGTGTAGGGTTGGAAGGGAAATGGTGTGCAGCGTTGGATTTGGGATGGGTGCATTGCATTCATGTGATACTGATGTGATATGAGGTCGTTGTGGGCTAAGGCCCAAGACCACCACTTTTGATAGGGCTTAGGCCCAATGTGATAATTGTATGTTGATTGGATTACCAAGGGTCGTACACACTGAGTTTCGGAACTCACCCCTTTTTATTAAATGTTTCAGGTGATCCTTAGTAAACGGCTCGACGTGGGAGAGGACTCGGAGATGGCCACACTACAAGATGTTTAGAAGTTTATTTATTTGTTTCAAAGGACATGATTTTAATTGTTTTATTTTCATTGGATGTAATAAGGCCTTATACTCCGATTTGACTTTAGATTTTGAGTTTTGTTATTATTGTTTTAACTGTTTACTTAGTTATTAAACCTAAGTAAATTTCTTATGTTTAAACATGGTTTCCAAAATACTTCAAATAATAAAATGGGCTTCTATCATTACTTAACCAGATGTCAAGGATTTTTGGGCTTTTAGGCTCTAAACTTTAACCTAGCAAAACTGTTTTGAATTGTGCCTTTGATGTGACATTCCCGGATTCGGCCATAACGTCTGGGCCGGGTTTGGGGTGTTACACGGACCTGACCTGAAAATGGGTATAAAAGTTTGTCCAAGCCCGGCCCGGATAAAACTGTTAAAACCTGGACTCAGCCCAGCCGTATTAATTTTTTATATAAATTTTTTAAAATATATATAATATATCAAAATTCGAAAAACATTAAAATAATTATTTCCCAACAAATTAAAAATAAATTAAAAACAATATGTACACTTAAAATAACACTAAGATAGGTGCAATTTAACAAGCAAATGCCTCTAAAATAGTAACAAAATTAACAATAAAACAAGAGTTATATAATATTCAAACAATAACAATAAAATAGTAGCAACATAATAATGAAATAGCAGCAAAATAGTAAAAAAAACCAAGAAAATAAGAAGAAAACAATAAAAAAATAGCAATAAAGTAATAAAAAATAGCATTTTTTTTTGCATATTCGGTCTGAGCTAAAAAAGCCTTACCTGAGGCCTGACCTATTTTCTAATCAAGCCTTATTTTTTTCCTAAACCCATTTTTCGGACCTATATTTTTACCAAAACCCTATCACTTTTTGAGCAGGTCTTCGGGCCGGGCTGAATAACCTAACCCATAAACAAGTCTAGAAATAACCCTAAAAAAATCCCCTTCCTGATCTATATATATATATATATATATAAAGATCTTTAGTGGGTCTCCCTTTGCAATCAAAATATTTATATATAACACTATCAATTAAAGACCTTAAAAGCTCACACTTTATGTATGACTTTTGAGCTATGTAGAAAGGTGATTCCTCTAAATGCCATTGTTTTTTTTTTATCGGATAAGCTTTATGTTTTATTAACTTTAGCTTAGGCACATGTCGTGCGTGTTGGAGTTAGAGGTGAGCATTCAATTGAGTCGAATCGAATGAAAAATTTTCAAGTTTATCAAGCTGGTGAATTCTATTTATCATCCTAACTTAATTTGAAATTTTTTCGAATTGAGTTGAGTGAGATAGAATTTGAATCGAATCGAATTGAATATATTTGTTCGAGTTAAATTAAAAAAATGAGTCCTTGTAACACTACCATCCACCGTAATCAAATTCGTTATTAACTTTTATCCCCTCATAATTTATTTATTAATCTTTTATGTACGATTTGGTTCCTTTGTTTGCTTACTTGTTACAATTATCTTCTAATTCTTGTCACCATGTATTTTAAAATTAAAAATTATATTAAATGTAAAAAATGCAATCTTTTAATAAAATTATTTTTAAAGATAAAATGTGAAATTGATACCAATAAAATGTAAAATTGATACCAACAGAATTTTAACACGAATATCTTATAGTATCATTAATAATTCAATTTTAACAAAATTTGATAAAGATTCAACATGATTAAACAATTCAATAATATAAATAATACAAAATGTGAAATTTAATTTAATAATATATGTCGAAACCATTTTTTGTAAAACGGGTCGACTTTGATTTTGAAAATGAAAATGAAAAAACGGGAGTCGCCACCAATCCTTTTTGATGAGGTGTGATCGGATCACCTCGTAATTTGGTCATTTTAATAAAATTTTGATTTACTAAATCGATGATTTTTTATCTACGAAATCCAGAAAAGTAGGTTCGAGAGTCGGTTATGCACGAGGAAGGGTTAGCACCCTCGTAACGCCCAAAATTGGTACCTAATTGATTATTTGACGTCTTTGTGTCAAAAATTGAAAACTCAGAAAGGATTTAAAATACGATCCCCTATTGCATTAATATATATTTTGTTTTGAAATACTTAAATAAGTCAAAAACATATTAAAGACCTTCTTATCTCGAGACCACAATACGTCACATCCCGTAAGTTAGGACATGACATTTCGAATCTTAGAGAACAATTCGATCTTCGATTTTTATTTGAAATCTTACGCGTTTTAATTTTTAATAGGATATTCAAGTATTCGGATTTGATGAGAAGAATCGAAACCCCGTAAGTTAGGGCACGATTTCTATCGAGTCATTCGGATATAGAACATTATCCCCTTTTTTAGAATTTTGTTGATGCATTTAGGTAAAAATTAATGATATTTGAAATAATACTTATTGAGTTAAGAGGCGCAAATATGTTTAATCATGGATCATGATATGGCTACAAGAAAGTGAAATTGATAATGTTAATAACTCAAAATATCTAAAGTGTTGACAATAACAAAAATATCAAATGAGTATACAATGACCATACACTAATATGATAATAATAATAAGTAATGTTAATGATAACAATAATAAGAAGAACGATAGATATAAAAAATATATATATTTGTTAAGAATATAAAAAAGGGGTAATGAATAAATAGACGGGTCTACGATAACAAAACAATAATAAAAAATAAGATGGTAAAAATAATAGAAACGTAAAATATATGAGAATAAAAAATAAATGGATAAATGAATGAACAACATAAATAGCAAAATAAGTAAATAAACAAAAGAGTAAAATAAAAAAAAATAATAGGTAACTAATCAATTAAATAAATAAATGGATAAATAACAGAATTAAAATGAAAGGACTAAATTATTATTAAAATAAAATTGAGAGTCATAAATTGAAAATAATAAAAAGCTAATCAGGACCAGATTGCAATGAGCTGAAACTAACGAGGATTACATGGGGAAATACCCCTTGATCCTTGTGCGCTGCGTTTCAGCAAGCAAAGCTGTGGACTAAATTGAAACTAAAACAAAATTAAAGGGACATATTAAAAACAACATTTTGGGCCAAACCAAAAGACGCGTAAAGGCGAGAGGGCCAAATGTGAAATTATCTCTGTCCTTCGAAACACTCAATATCAGTAAGGACCATATTGAAAACTAAATAAAATCTGCGGGGCAAATTTTAAAAGAAAAGAAAAGACTAGATTGGGACAAAGTAAAAATACGGAAGGATAAAAAGGGAAATAAACCCTAAAAGCCATGAAAACACGTGGATCCCCACTCTTGGGCCGGGTCGGCCCGTTGTGCGTTGAAACGACGCCGTTTGATGCCTGGGCTCTGGCACAAAAACGACGCCGTTTAGCAGGTGTATAAATACCATTTCAAAACCCAAAAAAAATTCATTTGTCCTACTATTTTTTTAAAAAAGCTTTCTCTTTTTATTTTTTCTCTGCATAGTTCTTAGGGCTAGCCAGGGTCTGACGGTCTTCCGCCATTGCCCCGCCATAACGTCCGCCGTATGTGGCGATTGGGAGTGCCTGAAAATGGGCTTTTCAGTCCCTTTCAAACCCGTTTATTTTAGCAAAAAAAAAAAGAAAACTGTTTGCCTTAAAAATAGAAAGAAATATATATGTAAAAAACACCCTATTGCTCTTCGAAACCTTCATCGCAACCTATACGAGTTCCTGGGTATTCGTATGTCGGTAAAATTTAACTGAGGGAGACGAACCGACGGACGCACGACGGAGGAAAGTGAACCGACAGGTAATGTTTATCCATTTTTTTTATTCGTATATTAAGAATCTTAAAATATGCATAAAAGATAATAGTAATACCTAGGCGAGAACAAACAGATTCTTTTCTTTCAATCCATTTGATATTTTCGTTTTTTTGTGTATTTTCTGTTCGAATCTTTTCTTTTGTTTTTGATTCAATAATCTGTCTATGTAAACATTACAATGGATTTGGTTTGGCTTTTATATCCATTTGCAAAAACACTTAAGCCTATTTTGATGTCTATTGCTTGTAGGTACAATCTTGAGGACGGTGTAGCGGAGGCGGTGGCAGACTTGGCAGAGGGCAGGTGCGCCTTTTGCGCTGGTGATGGGATGGCGATGGCGCTTAGGGTTTCAGCTTTTTTGAAACCCTAATTTAGGCTAGTTGGGTCTGTTAGGTTTGGGGTAGATTTAGGTGTGGGTTTGGATTAGTAATTAGGCTTCGGGTTTGGGCTGAATTGGTTTTGGTCTTGTTGAGTCTAGTTTATTGCTTTATGGGCCCCGGGCTAAATTGGGCTTGTACAGTTGCCCCTCTTTGCTCATTGTCGTGTGACAGGAATGGAGCAAAGAATTTTAAGAAAGACCAATTTTTCCCGGTCTTGTCGAGTCTTGACTTCTTTGATGCTTCTCTTCTTCAAGTAGCCTCATTCTAGTCCACTGCGTCTTGTTGCTTCGATCCACTCCACCGCGACTTTAGAGAGATGAGATTTGTGGTTTCACTCTACTCTGCTGCAACCTTGGGAGATGAGATTTGTAGTTATAGAAGATTTAATCCCACCTACTGCAACTTCAGAGGCATAGGATTTGTTGCTTTAATCCGCTCTACTGCAACTTCAGGGAGATAGGATTAATAGCTTAAATCTGCTCAACGCTAGGGAAATAAGATTCGATGTCTCCAGTCTGCTCCACTGTAACTTCAGAGTGATAAGACTTGTGACTTCAACCTGCTCCACTGCAACTTCAGGGAGATCAGGTTTGTTTTGATCTGCTCTAATGCAACTTCAGAGAGATAAGATCTGTAATTTATAGCTTCAATCTGTTCCACTGCAACTTCAGGGAGATAAGACTTGTATGGTAAATTCAACCCGCTCCACTGCAACTTTAGAGAAAATAGGCTGATGGCTCTGATCTGCTCCATTGCTACATCATGGAGATAAGATTCGCCGTCCTTGATCTGCTCCATTACTACTTCATGGAGATAAGATCTACAATCTTCAGTCTGCCCCCCTGCTGTTTCAGGGAGACAAGGCTGGTGGCTTAAATCTGCTCCATTGCTACCTCATGGAGATAAGATTCGCCGTCTTCGATTTGCTCCGTTGCTGCTTCAGGGAGACAAGGCTAGTGACTAAAATCTGCTCCCCTACTACTTCGGGAAGATGAGATTCGCCATGTTCGATCTGCCCCACTACTATCTCGAGGAGACAAGATCTATAATTTTGTCTGCTCCCTTGCTACATCAAGAAGATAAGACTATAAACTTCAGCCTGCTCCTTTACTACCTTAGGGAGATAAGGCTAGTGGCTAAAATCGGCTCCCTTGCTACCTCGGGAAGATAAGATTCACTATCTTCGATCTTCCCCACTGCTATCTCGAGGAGGCAAGATGTACAATGTTTAGTCTGCTCCCTTGCTACATTAGGAATATAAGACTATAATATTTAATCTGTTCCCTTGCTACCTCAGGAAGATAAGGCTAGTGGCTAAAATCTGCTCCCCTGCAACTTCAGGGAGATAAGGTTTGTTTTGATCTGCTCTACTGCAACTTCAGAGAGATATGATCTGTGATTTCACCGATGTTGCTACACCGTTCTCTCGGGGACTTGTCCTGTAGACTCGATTTCATATGCTTATATTTATGCCAAATGATTAGGATGCTATGATCAAAATGAATCAAATGCTCTTAATTGAGTGTATTATGAACGCAAAATTTCATGAGAATGATCCTTTTTAATATTTAAGGCGTCATTCTCGTTGTTCATCTTTATCACTAACGTATTACGCTGTCTTCTTGCTTGGGTGGTATTTTGACCGAAAACTCGAAGAAACAATCTTATTTTGCTCCACTGGTTTACTCTACTGTAACTTCAGCGTCCCTTCCACTGTACCTTGGGGACATAAGATTTGTACCATCTTTAAACCATCCCACTGTGACTTAAGGCTATAGGATCTGTATCAACTTCAATCAATTTGATCTACTACACCATTCGCTGGGTGTAATAACCAGATATATATGTCTGATATTTGCATGAATGCAGAGTATCATTTTTCTTTTCCCGAGAATGATCCCCTTGTACACTTGGGTTGTGTAACACCCCAAACCCGGCCTAGAAGTTAGGCCCGAATCTGGCATGTCACATTGAAGAGTTTTTTCAAAAACCATGTTTTCATTAGAAACTCTTCTTAAAGAATTTAAAACTTTCTGCTATTCAAAACCTCAAATTTTGTTTGCTTATTTTCAAAATGTATTTTATTAAAAATCATTCCCTTGCAAAAACATTATTACTACCATTTCCGAAAACTTTGTTTAAGTTTTTAGAAAAATCCCATTTAAAGTAATTTGAGCAAAATATGAATACGTCACATATAAAGTAATATAGAATAAACTAGAGGCCTTATTACAACATTTAACCCAAAATAGTAAAGTAATAAAATAAACGAGAAAGAAGTCTAAAGTCCAAATAAACCATTTCTGAAGTATGGCCTCCACCGAGTCATCCATGGCCCAAGTCCACATCAATGAGCATCACCTGCAAGGGTTAAGAAAGGGGGAATGAGTTACAAGAACTCAGTGTATAATCCCCTTACCATCATCCACTGGGTTTGAACCCGTTTAGCAAAAACTTGGGCTTGAGCCCATAAAACAATAACTTGGGCCGAAGCCCATTTAGCAATATCTTGGACATAAGCCCATTTACAATAACAATAATGTATCAAATATAACATGAGTATGAAATGCAATTCCCAAACCAAGCCTAGTATTCCATCCGCTACACACCACCCATACCAACCAACACACCTGTGGGTGATCATCAGTCAACCCACCCCGCCAACACACCAATCACAGGCATTAAGCCTTTTATATCAAATATAATTATGGACAAGCCACCAGAATAACAAAATTTATGTGGCATTGCCACTATTCAAATTTGTGGCAGAGCCACCAAAATTATGTAGCAGAGCTACCAAAACTTCTCTTCATCATTATCCCACCCCATGCAATTCATGTACATAATGCATAGCAAATCATAATAATCCATTCGGATATTTATTACAAAAATTATGGCCCATTATAACAATATACCAGATTGGCCCGTTTAGCAAAATATCAGATTTGGCCCATTTAGCAAAATATCAGATTGGCCCGTTTAGCAAAATATCAGATTGGGCCGTTTATCAAAATATCAGATTGGCCCATTTAGCAAAATATCAGATTGGCCCATTTAGCAAAATATCATATTGGCCCATTTAGCAAAATATCAGATTGGCCCATTTATCAAAATATCAAGTGAATGTAATGCAATTCCCAAACCAAACCTAGTATTCCATCCGCTACACACCACCTGTACCAACCAACACACCTGTGGGTGATCATCAGTCAACCCACCCCGCCAACACACCAATCGTAGGCATTATGCCATTTATAATAATTCGCAGGCCAATGGCCATTTATAATATTTGTGGCTGAGCCACCAAAATCATATACGGTAATATAATCGGCACATGGCCTTAATCACTATGGCACAAAGCCATATTTAAATTGGCACATAACCATTATCAGAATTTGTGGCAGAGCCACCAGAATATGTGGCCGAGCCACCAGAATCAAAATGTGGCAGAGCCACCAGGCTACACTTCTCTTCTTTTACATTTTTCCCATCCCATGCAAAATATGCAAATGAAACATATAAAGTAAATCATGAATTTACAAATATAAACAACAATAATTAATTCAAAGCTTGGGTAGGCCCATTGTGCATCGAAACGACGCCGTTTGATGCTTGGGCTCTGGCGCAAAAACGACGCCGTTTAGCAGGTGTATAAATACCATTTCAAAACCCCAAAAAAATTCATTTGTCCTGCTATTTTTTTTTTAAAAAGCTTTCTCTTTTTATTTTTTTCTCTGCAGAGTTCTTAGGGCCGGCCAGGGTCTGGCGGTCCTCCACCGTTGCCCCGCCGTAACGTCAGTCGTATGTGGCGGTTAGGAGTGCCTGAAAATGGGCTTTTCAGTCCCTTTCGAACCCGTTTCTTTTAGCAAAAAAAAAAAAAAGAAAACTGTTTGCCTTAAAAATAGAACGAAATATATATGTAAAAAACACCCTATTGCTCTTCGAAACCTTCATCGGAACCTATACGGGTTCCTGGGTATTCGTATGTCGGCAATATTTGGCTGAGGGAGACGAACCGACGGATGCACGACGGAGGAAAGTGAACCGACAGGTAATGTTTATCCCTTTTTCTTATTCGTATATTAAGAATCTTAAAATATGCATAAAAGATAATAGTAATACCTAGGCGAGAACAAACAGATTCTTTCTTTCAGTCTATTTGATATTTTCGTTTTTTTTTTTGTGTGTATTTTCTGTTCGAATCTTTGCTTTTGTTTTTGATTCAATAATATGTTTGTGTAAACATTACAATGGATTTGGGTTGACTTTTATAGCCATTTGCAAATACACTTAAGCCTATTTTGATGTCTATTGCTTGTAGGTACAATCTTGAGGACGGTGTAGCGGAGGCGGTGGCAGACATGGCAGAACGCAGGTGCGCCTTTTGCGCTGGTGATGGGATGGCGACGATGCTTAGGGTTTCAGCTTTTCTAAAGCCCTAATTCGGGCTAGTTGGGTTTGTTGGGTTTGGGGTAGATTTAGATTTGGGTTTGGATTAGTAATTGGGCCTCAGGTTTGGTCTGAATTGGGTTTGGTCTTGTTGGGTCTAGTTTATTGCTTTATGAGCCCCAGGCTAAATTGGGCTTGTACAATATAAAAAGTAAAAATAAATTCGAAAAACAAATTTTGGGATTTGGAAAAAAGTAAAATTTTTGGGAGAAAGCAAAAGGAAAAAAGTTTTGGAGAGTTTAGGGAAAGTAAAAGGAAAAAAATGTTTTGGAGAAAATAAATTTTTTGTGGCGGAAGTAAAAGTTTTTGGGGGAAAAGTGAAAGGAAAAAAATTTTGAGGTTTTGGGAAAGAACAATTTTGGGGGAGAAAATAAAATGGTTTGAGGGGTAGGGGGACAATAAGTAAAAAAATTTTGTATTGGGTTTATTCGAATTATTTGAGTTATTCAAATTTAAAAATTTAACTCAATTTTAATTCGAAATTTAAAAAAAATTTAATTAATTCAATTCGAATAATTCGATTTTTTTTACTGAGTGGCACTAATTTAAGCCAGGCTAATGTTTTTGACGGAAAATACATGGTGATGGTGTAATTCTTAGGAATATTAGTAAACATATTTTGATGGGTACCGACTACGGACAAAGTGAGGTCGTTGCTAATAGGATTGTTGGCTTGTAGCTGACCTGGATGCAGTGGCAATCAGTAAAGGATCTTCCTTTACTAATTTTGGAATGATTTAGTTACATGTGAAAAAAAAAAAAAAGAAAAAAAGAAAAACTGTGTTCTAAATTAAATAAATGCAATGAAAATGTGCTAAAATTAAGGAGCCGCTTTGACAAACATCCATCTATAAATAGGGGCTCATGCAACGTCTCTTGACCACCATAACAAGCTTCGAGAGATCGTAATTACAGAGAGATAAAAGACTGATCGAGATGGAAGTAGTTCAAGTTCTTCTTATGAATGGCGGAGTTGAGAAACCAGTTATGCAAAGAACTCTTTACTTCAGGTATGTATGTATGTATGTATGTATGTATGTATGCTGTGATTTTTTAACCTGAAATATCTTGGACAGAAAAAGGTGATAACCATGACAAAGCCAATCACAGAGGACGCAATAACTAAGCTCTATTGCAGCAAATATCCGGAAGAAATAGCCATCGCAGATTTGGGTTGTTCTTCGGGACCTAGCACTTTCTTTTTGGTATCTGAACTTCTCAAAGTGGTGGATAGTCTTCGCCAAAAGATAGGCCAAAAATCCCCCGAGTATCAAGTGTTTCTGAATGATCTTCCTGGGAGTGATTTCAACACCATTTTCAGGTCCTTGTCCATCTTCCAAAACAAACTGAGGAAGCAACTTGGACCCGGCAACGGACCATGTTTTTTCACGGGAGTACCTGGTTCTTTCTACGGAAGGCTTTTCAGGAAAAACAGCCTTCATTTCGTACACTCTTCCTATAGTCTTCACTGGCTATCCCAGGTTTAGTTTATATATTAATGTTGTATTGTGTATATATCATTAATCATTTAAAAATGGAAAAGAGTCTGTAATTTATGAGTGAACTATTTTGATTTGATCCAGGTTCCTCAAGGGCTGGAAAGTAATAAACGGAACATTTACATGGCTAGCACAAGTCCACCAGACGTGCTCAAGGCATATTATGTGCAATTCCAAAAGGATTTTTCCTTGTTTTTGAAGTGTAGATCAGAGGAACTGGTGGATGGAGGGCGTATGGTTTTGACACTTATAGGGAGAAGAAGTGATGATCCTTCAAGCAAAGAGTGTTGTTACGTTTGGGAGCTTTTGGCCATGGCACTTAGTGATATGCTCGTTGAGGTATAGAATTAATAATTGGTATAATGACTTTGTTCACCTTCCAACTTTAAAAAAAAAAAAAATATTTTAGCTCTTCATTTAGTTTTTCATCTCTTTTAATCTTAAAATTTGATTTTTTTTGTCAAATCACCTCAAAATAGTTAAAAAAGTTACCGCTTGTTAACTTTGCTTACGTGACATACATGTGGATGACATGTCAGAATTTAATTACTTTTTTAAAAATTTTAAAAATATTTTTTATATAATTTTAATGATTTTTAAGTATAAAAATATTTTTTATTCAATTTTTAAAATTTTAAAACATTATTTGAATGATGATGTATCATTCACGTGGTAATCAACGTATCTACTACGTCAATAAAATTTAAAAAAGGTTAAATTTTTTATTTATTTTAAAGTGATTTGATAAAAACACGAATTTAAAACTAAAAAATAAAAATTAAATAAAAAATTAAAATAACTTTTCTTTAAAATTGGAAGATCAGATAAATTATTATCTTCAAGTAATTAATGATACAATTACGAGTATTTGAAACATGTCACGTGCGCCCATACTCATTTTCCAGCACTGAAAATCTAGTACTGACGCGCCCATAAAATTGAAATCTATGTTGGCTTACACTTTCTATTTGTTATTGGATTTATCACCGGTCATTGTTTAACAATCTAAATCTGACTAAACAAGAGAGCTTATATTGATAATTTCCTAAAGAATACTTTGTTAAACGTTTAGTTTGCTGCAAATATAAAGTTGATTACTAGTTATTAATTCAATCAGCGGAAACCATAAAGAAATCATGATTAAATGCAGGGACTGATAGAAGAAGAGAAACTGAACTCCTTTAACATCCCTATGTACACACCATCTCCAGCAGAGGTTAAATATGAGGTTGTAAAGGAAGGGTCATTCAACATCGATCGATTGAAAGTAACTGAAGCTAACTTGAATGCTTATCAGGATGAAACTGACTTATCTGATGCATTCAAAGATGGTGGGTACAACGTCGCCAAGTGCATAAGAGCGGTGGCTGAGCCACTGCTTGCCAGCCACTTTGGTGAAGGAATCCTCGATGCAGTTTTCCGTAGGTACAGAGAGATTATTTCTGATCGCGTGTCCAAGGAGACGAATGTGAATGTCACTGTTTCTCTTATAAAAGCTTGATCATCATCGTCATCATGATCATCCCTTATTTTATTATTAGATAAATAATCACTGGTTATTTGATTAAGGATAAAATATTAAATTTCTTTTTTCAAACAACTTAATCCTCCAATACCCTTAAACAAGCATAAGATAGAACTGAAGTTCAAAATATTTAACAATATAAACAATTAAGCATTGATTTATCATTAATTTTTTTCAACACTTAATGCTTATTCTTTTCTTCTAATTTAAGATGATTACTTTTGAATACGAGTGTAGATGATAACCTAAGCATTTATCCTAAATTACTAGATTAGTCACACATAAATAGCCTTTGGTTTTATTCATAACTAGATTAGTAGAACATACTAGGAAACACCAAACTTTTTGATACAAAAACAAACCCTAGTTACTTATTCAGACCACTAGTTCTTTCGAAGCTCATGATATAACCAATAGAGTTGTAACACCCCAAACCCGGCCTAGACGTTATGACCGGATCTAGCGTGTCACATAGAAGGTTGGTTAAAAAGCTAAGCGTGAGTTGAAAATATCGTGTCTATTTTAAACTTCGAGTTTCGATATTCGTTAGTAAAAACCCAGTTTGATTTCTGTCCTTATTAAAAAGTTATTAATGTTTTAACAATAAAACTGTTTCCACTGTGAAAAATCAAATTTGAGTATTTGCGGGAATGTGATGTTTTGAAAATGATTAATTGTGCTTTAAGGAAATCCCGTGTTTATGAAACCAACAGTTATTAATGAAAACTTAAAAGAAAATTTAACCAGAGGCCTTATTACAAAACATCAAACCCACATAATAATAGAAATAATCTTAGAAATAAAGCAAAAGGGAAATTTACTAAAGTTTGCAAATGATGTTCCTGAAGTATGGCCTCCACCGAGTCATCCATGGCTCCAAGTCCTTACTGCTGAACATTACCTGTGAGGTAAGAAAAAGAGGGGTGAGTTACAAGAACTCAGTATGTAATCCCATTACCGTCTCCAATTGGGCCTGAGCCCACATGACATCAAGTTGGGCCTAAGCCTATTAAGCATAATAGTGCAAATAATGAATTTATGCAGCCTAACCCATCCATCCATCACAACCCCGACCACCCAATCACACCTGTGGGGATTAAGTCAACCCACCCCGCCGGTCACACCAGAAATGCAGTCAAGCTACTAAACATCGATTACTTGTGGCTGAGCTACTGGAGTCATAATTACGTATATACATATATAAATCCTGGCTATGCCACCAGGCTACACTGCTCTTCATTCAAATTCCCGCCCCATGCAATATGATAAGATGCAACATACATATCAGAATATACAAGTGTAAAGCAGACATTCAACCTGGCGAGGGTGTTTTAGTAAATTGGCTCATTAAGGGCATGTTGGTAAATCGGCCCAATAAGGGCATTTTGGTAAGTCGGCCCAATAAGGGAATTTTGGTAAATCAACCCAATAAGGGCATTTTGGTAAATCGGTCTAATAAGGGCATTTTGGTAAATTAGCCCAATAAGGGCATTTTGGTAATTTAGCCTACTAACCCCGATTTTAATGAATCTTAGAACTAATGTTGTTTACGCGAATTATACGATTCCATGCAATATTCCGATTATTAGACTTTCAAGTGACGACGATTTGTTGTTACCAACATTGTAGCGAATCACGAAACTACAGGATTACGGTGTGAGATTACACATCTGATTACGTAGAGAACTATACCCTCCTGATCGCCGTCACCTATACCAACATATCACACAATTAACTAACAAAAGGGAGATCTCAATCCGTACCTAAATCAAACGATTTACAACGCTTACCCTCACTATCGCGAACAACCACGATTTGCCTATTCGCACCGGATGTTGGCTCCCTTCCACAACCCGGTGGGAAATCTCGATCTGCTAACACTGCCCTACGTTTAAACTTGGGAGCAGGGGTTACGAGATCACTTCCCTTAGTTTCCCCTAGCGATACCCCCTTCGACTGATTGTCACTTGCATCCATGAGAAAAATTTGATAAGTAAAGTACCACAGCGAAAATGGCACAAGGGGTTCGGCTCTTACCACTGCTTCCTGAAGTTCAAACGATTAGAAAACAGAGAAGGGAGTTGCTTGTTCCAAAGCACAATTGGCCTTAATTAAAAGAGAATCGAGTACAGACAGATTCGGCTATGGCATGAAGAGAGAACAGAAAAGGGATTAGTTGTGAACAAAGAGAAAGTGAAATAGCCACTCCGGCTATGGAAGACATAAGAACAAATCGAAAGGAAAAACGAGAACGAATCACCTTACCTTGATTACAGACAAGTCGACTGAGAATGAAAGATTCGGCCAACTCCGTTTAAACAACTACAAGATGAAGTTACAAAGAGAAAGAATAAGGGAAATTGAGTTTTGGTTAGTGATGCAACAAAACCAACAAATGATGGGGGTATACATTCGGCCAAAGAAAAGAGAAAATGAGAGGAAGGGAAAGAACTTAAACTTACCAGATTATGTCAAAAGAAAGGTGATCAATCACGTAGAGAAGAGAAAAGATATTCGGCTTATAGTAATGCAAAAAAGATATTCAGCTTATGGTAATGCAAAAGAAAACGAATGGTACGGGAAAGATGAAAGAGAGTAGAAGAAAAAGAGGGGTGCGAGGAAGTTTCGGCCAACACCAAAGAAAAGATGAAGAAAAGTGAAGAGGAGAAGTCCCTTAATGGTCACAGTTTTTGGCAAAAAAAGATGCACAAAATGGCCAAAAAGAAAAGAAACTCTTAACACATAAAAGTTCAACAAAAAATGTTTCAGAATTTTGGCACTTACTTCCCCTACCAAAACCGAATGCACTATTAACCCAAAAGACCCCTCTTGACCGAAATTCTCCCCCCATGTACTTCCCCAAAATCAGCCACTACTCCCTCTCACTTCAATCCCATAATTTGCTCCTTGATTTTCTCCTCAAACTCCTCTCCATCACTCATTCAAATTCGTTTGACTGAGTTTTCAACTCCTCCTGTAGAGTCCAAGCTGAACTCTACTACCCTTACCTGCTTAGCACAAAATAAATTAAATGAGTTACTGCAGGTGGGATTCGAACCCAAGCTCTCCTCTCTGTCATTTCACGCCACAGCTACCTTGCCACATGCCCAGCTTGTGCTAGCAATTTACCAACCTTTTCCCTTATGCCTTGACGCCAACTACCATCTCCCCCTTAAGTGCCCAAACACCAAAATTTTTACCAGGGCCCAACTCGACCACTGGCCTTCTTAGGGCCCCCGAACATACCCAACTAACATACATAGCTAGCCTAATGCATGAAATAGTGCAAAATACAGAACCCCAAATTTTAAAATGTTACAGGAGTAATCATTCTTAAGTTTTATTACCAATTTAATATTCATTTAAGCCCAAACATCAATCCTATAATTCAATACGTTAAGTTCAAAAATAAATCCATAAGCACTAAATGCTTAAGCATCAAAATAAGGATAAAACTTTTACGGGTAAAGGCTAAAATATAGGCGATTACGAACACGAGTTAAGTCAAAGAAAAAAAAAAGATAAATTAGCTCAATAAATAGGCTCAACAAGTCAAACAATCTGTTAGAATTAAGTGACCCGAATCATTATTTAAATAAAATACAATGGTAAAAAAAAAGAAAAGAAAAATCCCTATAGAACTACACTTCTTTTATTTTATTTTAAATAAGGTTTTTTAAACCTTATTAAACTCCATCTATTTGATATTGATTAGAATAAGGAGTTTCAATCTTACTACACTTCTATTAGAATATGGCTTTACAAGCCTATAAATAGACATAGCCTATTCCTCTTGTAATGAAGATTCGAATTCGACATAGTGAATTTTCTTCTCCTTTGCCTGTGGTTTTTTTTCCTGAAAGGGTTTCCACGTAAAATCTATGTGTTCTTTAAATTTTTATTTCTATTTTCTTTGTGATATATTTTTCATTACCGAGGTTATATTTTTCACAAATTGGTATCCGAGCTTCCAGGTTTTTTTCATCTCGATCACGGTAATGGCGTCTTTGAAGTATGAAATTCCGCTGTTGGATCGCAACACCAGATTTGCATTGTGGCAGAAAGATGCAGGCAGTTCTTGCACAGATGGATTTAGAGGAAGCGCTGCTAAGGGTAGATATGATGCCTTCGACATTGATGGAGGAAGAGAATAAGCGCAAGGATCGAAAGGCGTTAACACAGTTATATCTGCATTTGTCTAACGAAATTTTGCAAGATGTGATGAAGGAGAAGACCGCCGCTGCATTATGGAAGAGGCTAGAACAAATATGTATGTCGAAAACTTTAACTAGCAAGTTGCATATGAAACAACATCTTTATGCTCATCGTTTGGAGGAAGGTGTATCTGTGCAGAACACTTAACAGTGTTTAAAGAAATTCTCTCAAACTTGGAGGCCATGGAGGTTCAGTACGATAAGGAAGATATAGGGTTGATTCTACTTTGTTCGTTGCCCCAGTCTTATTCAACCTTTAGAGACACAATTTTATATAGTCGCGAGTCTCTTACAGTTGATAAGGTTTATGATTCTTTGACCTCGTATGATAAGATGAAGCATCTTATGGTTAGAACTGACTCTCAGAGAGAGGGTCTCATTGTTCGTGAGAGATAAGATCGGGATGCTGATGATGATCGTGGAAGAACACAGGAACGAAATCCTCGCGGTAAATCTAAGGGTAGATCGAAGTCTTCAAACAGAGGTAAAACTTGTAACTTCTGCAAGAAGAAAGGGCACATTAAATCTGAGTGCTATAAGCTACAGAATAAGATTAAAAGGGAGGCTACGAATCAAAAGGGAAAACAACGATGAAGCTGATGTTGTAGAAGACTACAGCGATGGTGAACTTCTAGTCGCTTCTGTCAACAATTCTAAAGTGATCGAGGAGTGGATACTTGATTTGGGTTCCTTCCACATGTGTCCCAATCGGGATTGGTTTACAAATTACAAAATAGTGTCTGAAGGTGTTGCTTTGATGGGAAATAATGCTTCGTGTAAAATCGCAAGTGTTGGAACAATTAAAGTTAAGATGTTTGATGAAGTTGTCAGAATACTTAGTGACGTACGACATGTTCCAGATTTGAAGAGAAATTTAATTTCGTTAAGTACTCTTGATTCAAAAGGGTACAAAAACACAGCTGAAAGTGGGATTTTGACGATTTCCAAAGGTTCCTTCGTTGTGATGAAAGGGCAGAGAAAGACTGCCAAGTTATATGTTTTGTAGGGTTCTACTGTTATTGGTGATGCAGCTATCGCTTCTTCTTCCTTTTCAGATGATGATATTACTAAACTTTGGCATATGCGCCTAGGGCATATGAGTGAGAATGGCATGACAGAATTGAGCAAAAGAGGACTTATTGATGGGCAAGGAATTTGCAAACTAAAGTTTTGTGAGCACTATGTTTTGGGGAAGAAAAAGAGAGTTCGATTCACCAGAGGAATCCATAACACGAAGGGAACGTTAGAGTATATTCATTCTGATCTGTAGGGTCCATCAAGAGTGCCTTCGAGAGGTGGAGCTAATTATATGCTAACTTTTATTGATGATTTTTCCAGAAAAGTTTGGGCATTCTTCTTGAAGCAGAAAAGTGATGTGTTTTCCGCATTTATGTCTTGGAAAACTATGATTGAAAAACAGAAGAGAAAGCAAATAAAATACCTCCGCACAGACAATGGCTTAGAGTTTTGTTTTGATGAGTTTAATAAATTGTGCAAGTCAGAAGGGATCGTGAGACACTTGACAATTCGTCATACTCCACAGCAAAACAGCGTTGCAGAACGAATGAACAGAACGATCATGGACAAGGTTCAATGTATGTTGTCAAATGCCAATTTACCAAAGTCGTTTTGGGCCGAAGCAGCCTCTACTGCATGTTTTTTGATCAACCGATCTCTATCCATTACCATTCAGAAAAACACTCCACAAGAGGTATGGTCTGGTAATCCTACTAATTATTATGATTTAAAGATCATTGGGTGTCCTGTGTATGCTCATGTTGATAATGGAAAATTGGAACCGAGATCCATTAAATGTGTTTTTCTTGGTTATAAAGCTGGTGTAAAAGGGTATAAGTTATGGTGTCCTAAAAATAGAAAAGTTGTGATTAGCAGAGATGTTTTTTTTATGAAACTGCTATGCTACCTAACTTATCTCTTAAAGGCTCTTCCAATAAAGAAAATCAAAAGCAGATGGAGTATTAGATTAATACAGAGTCAACTCCTCAAGCCAGTACAAAAATTGAGAATAAAGCTGCTTCTTCACCACAATACTCTATCGCCAAAAACTGAACTAGAAGAGAAATTAAACCTCCAAAAATGTATGCCGAGGCTGATCTAGTTGCTTATGCTTTAAATGTGGCTGAAGATATAGATGCAAACCAAGAGCCGTCTAATTATTCTGAGGCGGTTAGCTGTGAAGACTCAGAAAAGTGGATGTTTGCTATGCAAGAGGAGATGGAATCACTCCACAAAAACAGAAAATGGGATATTGTGAAACTTCCTAAAGGTAAAAAGGTTGTTCGCTGTAAATGGGTGTTTAAAAAGAAAGAAGGGACTCCAGGAGTTGAAGAACCCAAATATAAAACAAAGCTTGTTGCAAAGGGTTACAGTCAAATTCCAGGAGTGGACTTCACAGATGTGTTCTCCCTAGTTGTGAAGCATAGTTCGATTCGAGCTTTGCTTGGTATTGTGGCCATGCATGATTTAGAGCTTAAGCAGTTCGATGTAAAAACTGTATTTTTGCATAGAGAACTTCAGGAAGATATTTACATGCAACAACCAGAGGGTTTTACAGTCTCAGAAAAAGAGGACTATGTTTGCTCGCTGAAAAAGTCCCTTTACGGATTGAAACAGTCACCAAGACAAGAGGTTTGATTCTTTTAGGACTTCTCATGATTTTAAAAGAAGTAGTTTTGATAGCTGTGTTTATTTTAAGAAAAATAGTGATGGTTTTTTTGTGTATCTACTTCTTTATGTTGATGACATGTTGATAGCAGCAAAAGATAAATGAGAGTTAAGAAATGTCAAAGCTCAACTAAGTGAAGACTTTGAGATGAAAGATTTGGGACCAGCAAAGAAGATACTTGGTATGGAGATTCTCAGAGATAGAAAAGCAAGTAAATTGTACCTAAGTCAGAAGGGGTACATTGAGAAAGTTCTTTGCAGGTTCAATATGCAGAGTGCTAAGCCTATTAGTACTCCTTTAGTAGTCCATTTCAGACTTCCATAAGCTTTGTCTCCACAATCAGATGATGAGATTGAGTACATGTCACATGTTCCATACTCTAGTGCAGTGAGATCTCTCATGTATGCTATGGTTTGTTCACATCCAGATTTATCATATGCAGTCAGTACAGTTAGCAGATACATGGTGAATCCCAATAAAGAACATTGGAAAGCAGTTCAGTGGATTTTAAGATACTTATGAGGTACTACTCATGTTTGCTTTCAGTTTGGAAGAACTAGAGATGGAGTCATTAGGTATGTTGATGCTGATTTTGCTGGAGACCTTGATAGAAGAAGATCTCTCACTAGTTATGTCTTTACAATCGAAGGTTGTGCAATCAGTTGGAAAGCTGCTTTGCAAACTACAGTCGCTTTGTCTACCATTAAGCTGAATACATGGCAATTACTGAGGCTTGTAAAGAAGCTATTTGGTTGAAGGGACTCTTTAGTGAGCTCAATGAAGGCCTTCAAATCAGCACAGTATTTTGTGACAGTCAGAGTGCCATCTTCCTTACAAAAGATCAAATGTTTCATGGAAGAACAAAACAAATTGATGTTCGGTATCATTTTGTTCCTGATATTATTGCTCATGGTGATATTGTTGTTAGCAAAATTAGTACTCATGAAAGTCTTACAGATATGATGACTAAGTCACTTCCTATAACCAAGTTTGAGCATTGCTGAAACTTGGTTGGTGTTCATTGTTGAAGTTAAACCCTTAAGGGGTTTTATGGAAAAGGTGAAGAACTTTTTCGTTGAGAGTTCGCGATGAAGAACTTGTTCATTGAGAATTCGTGTCAAGCAGGAGATTGTTAGAATTAAGTGACTCGAATCCTTATTTAAATAAAATACAACGGTAAAATAAAATAAAAGAAGAATCCCTATAGAACTACACTTCTTTTATTTTATTTTAAATAAGGTTTTTTAAACCTTATTAAACTCCATCTATTTGATATTGATTAGAATAAGGAGTTTCAATCTTACTACACTCCTATTAGAATATGGCTTTACAAACCTATAAATAGACATAGTCCACTGCTCTTGTAATGAAGATTCGAATTCAACATAGTGAATTTTCTTCTCCTTTGCCAGTGATTTTTTTCCAAAAGGGTTTCGACGTAAAATCTGTGTGTTCTTTAAATTTTTATTTCTCTTTTCTTTGCGGTATATTTGTCATTACCGACGTTATATTTTTCACACAATCCAAAAAAATTGTTTAGTTTATTCTTTATAAGCTTGTTCAAACAAGATCCTTCTATCAAAATTTCTAAAATTTATTATACAAAATACACTATTAGATACGACAATGTGAATTACGAAATATTTATCAATGAAACCATATAAAGAATCCATGGCTCTATCAAACAATCTAATGGAGTACATCAATAATGTATAACTATATCTAGTCAACATATAGGTTTCAAGAGCATTCACTACAATATATCGACGATCTTAGAAGTATATAAAAATATGTCAATCTCTCATCAAATTAAGATTTCATGCAAACTACTATACATCAAGAAAAAAAATTGAAAAAAGATGCAACCAAATTATGCTAAAATAAAAAAAAAAACCTAAAAGCATGCAAATAATTAAACTATCCTTCTACACTTAAACTGAACATTGTCCCCGATGTTTCAAAAGTAGAAAAGAGTTTAAGTCATTTCCTTGTTTAGGCTCCCATAAAGTAGAGTCAAAGTCAACCTATCTTTTTACGCCCTTTTAGCAATTAAATTGTATTTGCTCCAAGTGAGGAGTACTTACACCAGAAGAAAAAGGAAAAACAACATTAAATAAAAAGAAAATAATAAAGAAAAGAAATGAAAATACAAAAGTAAAACAAAACTAAAGAAAAATATCCTAGAATCAAGCAACAGAGATCACTCATTGGTGTTGAGGTGCAATTGTTGGCTTTAGGGCAGCACGTATTGTGTGTTGGATGCTTGGTGCACGAGGTGCTTCAGGGCGTCAAGGCGTGATTGATGATGTCGCAATTTGTGCCACTATGCGTGTAACAACTCGATTTTCAGTGTTGCTGAAAAAGGCAGTTTCAAAACCCCATTTTTGTAAGTTGGGTTTGTAAATATTAAATATAAATATTTACAGAGTTGGTATAAAATTTTTTTAGAGTTTGGTGTTTCAATTTTTTCTTTTAATTTCTTAACTAAGGTATGGGGACTAAATTGTAAAATTTTTATTGTTATAGATTTTTAAATAGCTAAAGGTTCAAAATGGTAAATAAATCATTTTGTTTCATCAATTAGTGGAGGATGATGTTAACATCCATTAATTTTAAGTAATTGTTATTAAGTTTAATTAATTTTTATTAATTTAAGTTAACTAGGTGATTAAAGAAAAAATTAAGGAATAAAAGGCTTGTGAAAGTGGAATTTGTCATCTTTTTCTTTCTTCACTGAACAAGCATAGAGAAAAACCTAAGTAAGCCATTTTTTAGTTTAAAGCTTTCAGTCCTCAATTGGTGACTACAACTAAGTCATTTTCTTGATTTTTTTTTTATGTTTTTGAGGTCATGGGAGCTTGATTTAGCTAGCCCATGTATCAATTTGTAAAACTATTAAAGTTTTTGAAAGTTTCTTGATAAACCATAAGAGTAACACATTTTAATCTCACGCTTAGCGTATTTTTGGATGTTCATTCATATAATTTGGCGAATTCGATGCTCCTAATCCTTTAAATTTGTATTTCTATATTTAGGAGAGCATGGGGAAGTAAAAGAAGGGAAAACAGGCCAAAACTGGACAAAAAAGGCCATATTAAGGATCCACACGGCCAAAGAACACACCACATGGGCTAAACACATGCCCGTGTGAACCACACGGGTTGGACACACGCCCGTGTGCCAGCCCGTGCTGATCGAGAGCCATGCAAATTCCCAAATGGCCTGGGGCTCCTCACACGGGTTGATCACACGCCCGTGCCCCTATCGTGCCCTGCTTTATTTTCACACGGAAAAAGCCAATTTTTAGGGTTTCTGAGCCTTCTAAAGTCTATAAATACACATCAGAGGAAGACCTAAGAGAGCACGCAGAGTAGATCGAAGAAATTACTCGAAGGAAGCCATTGGAATCATCTAGAAGGCGGATTTACTCCAAGATTGAAGATCTCCATCAAGTTCTTTAGAAGTTTTTGGGTTCTTTATGTCTTGTTGTTTTCTTAATTCTATGATGTTTTCCTTTTACGTTATGAACTAAACTCCCTAAATACCTAGGGAGGATGAACTCCCTAAATACCTAGGGAGGATGAAACCTAGATGAATCTTATTATTTAATAAATCTGAATTACATGATAAATACTTGATCTTGTTCTTAATTATGTGTTCTTAATCCTTGTTTTGATGTTTTCAGGAATATTAATTCAATTTTAATGTGCTTATTCAATGGAGCAAAAGTCCCTGTTTAAAAGAAGATCCAACATAATTAAGCGGAGTTGATTGCAACCCTAGAAATAGGATGACATAAATCTGTCGGATTGGAGTTAAATCTAATAAGCGAATCCATAGATCAAGTTAATGCGACAATAGGGGTTTTAATTAGAAAGAGATTTCAATTAATCAATCTAGAGTCTGTTGTTCTTAGTCTTGAAAGAGATATTAACATAATTTAGGGATTTCTACAGATCAAGTCAAGTGAATAAATCATTTAATTCAGAGTCAGAATAATAAGTGAAGTCTAGGTGGATTCTTCCTTGGGTCTTGTCTTATTTTCATTCGATTATTCTCTTCACTCTCTATCGTGTTCATAGCCATTTAGTTAGTCAATTAGTTAGTTAATTTTAGATTCAAAATAAATCCCATTAATTATTAGGCTAGTTAATAAAAAGATAGTTATTACAAGTAATTTTAGTCCTTGAGGATACGATATTCCGGACTCACCACAACTATACTACTGTTCGATATGTGCGCTTGCCTTTGTCGAAATATTAGTTAGTTTTGAGCCCATCAAGTTTTTGGCACCGTTGCCGGGGACTAAGATATTAGGAACACTAAATTTTTTTTACTTTAGCCCTTTTTATTTTATTGCAATTTATTTTATTGTTACTTTTCTAATTTTTCTCTTTCTTTGCTTCTGGCAGGTATCTCTAGTTTATGACTAGAAGGAACCCGTCAGGACTCTTACTTTTTGACAGTGAGATAGAAAGTACCATTCGCAGAAACTGTAGAGAAATAAGGCGAAGTCTATAGTATATAGAGGAAGAGCAAGAGGACGATACTAATACTACCGAGGAGATGGCTGATAATAATCCGCTACCTCTAGTGGTTGCCGAAAATCCTGCTCCTCGTACTATGTACGACTATGCTAAGCCTAATTTAACTGGGGCTGAATCGAGTATTGTTAGACCTGCTATTTCTGCAAATAATTTTGAAATGAAACCAAACACTATTCAAATGATTCAACAGTTTGTTCAGTTTGATGGTTTGCAGGACGAAGACCCAAATGCTCATTTAGCAAATTTTCTAGAATTCTGCGATACTTTCAAAATAAATGGCATTTCTAATGATGTCATTCGCCTTCGGTTTGTTCCCTTCTCATTGAGGAACAAAGCTAAACATTGGTTGAACTCGCTACCACGAGGATTAATCACTACATGGGAACAAATGACTGAAAAATTTTTACTTAAATATTTTCCTCCGGCTAAAACGGCTAAGTTGAGGAATGATATCTCTTCTTTTGTGCAGATGGATTTAGAAACACTTTATGATGCATGGGAGAGATACAAGGATCTACTGAGAAGATGCCCTCACCATGAGTTACCATTATGGCTACAGGTTCAAAACTTTTACAATGGTGTGAACCCCTCAACTAGGCAATTGATTGAAGCAGCTGCCGGTGGCACCCTAAATAATAAAACCCCTAAAGTGGCTTATGAGTTTATAGAGGAGATGTCACTGAATAACTACCAGTAGCAAGTCATTAGAACAAAGTCGACAAAAGCTGTCAGTGTTTTTAACCTCGACGCAGTCACCATGCTATCAAACCAGGTAGAGCTTTTAAATAAAAAGATTGATGGGTTGTATAGTTCTTCGCAGGTACATCCAGTAATGTAGTGCAATTCGAATGGAGGAGGAGTGGGCAACACAGATAATCCATATTACAACCCAAGCACTAAGAATGAGCAAGTTCGCTATATGGGTAATAATTCTAGACCACAGATAATCCCTATAGTAACACCTACAATACAGGTTGGAAGAACCATCCCAATTTCTCATGGGGTGGTCAAGGAAATCAAAGAATGCAAACCCATCCAGGCTTCCAACCACCCTACCAGTAAGAGAAAAAGCCAAACCTTGAAGATATGCTAGCAAAGTTTATTTCGGTGTCAGAGACTCATTTTCAGAATATTGAAACGACATTGAAAAATCAGCAAGCATCGATTCAAGGGCTTGAAAATCAAATTGGACAACTGGCTAAGTTAGTTTCTGAAAGGCAACCTGGTAGTTTACCTAGTAACACCAAACCTAACCCAAAAGAGCATGTGAAGGTTGTTACACTAAGGAATGGGAAGGTGTTGGTAGAAGCTGAAAAGAAGATTCCATAAGAAACTAATAAGGCAAAAGGTGAGGAAGTAAACGAGAATGTAACATCGGTACTTAAAGAGTATAAACCACCGATCCCATATCCAGCAATGTTGAAGAAAGACCGCATGAACGCACAATTTGATAAATTTCTTAAACTTTTTAAATAATTATATATTAACTTACCTTTTGTTGAAGCTATTTTGTAGATGTCGACATATGCAAAATTCTTAACAGAGCTTTTAACAAATACAAGGAAGTTTGAAGAGCTATCAACCGTGGAGCTTAACGAGGAATGTTCAGCTATTCTCCAAAATAAGCTACCAACCAACTTGAAAGATCCAGGAAGTTTCACTATTCCCTATTTAATTGGTAGTTTAAATATTGAGAAAGCATTAGCTGATTTAGGTGCCAGTATTAATTTAATGCCTTATAAAATACCCAAGCAGCTTGGTCTTAGTAACCAAAACCCACTAGGATGAGTATCCAATTAGCTGATAGATCTATTAAATATCCTAGGGAAATTATTGAAGATGTTTTGGTAAAAGTTGATAAATTCATATTTCTTGTTGATTTTGTTGTGCTTGACATGGATGAGGACGTTGAGGTGCCTTTAATTTTAGGGCGTCCATTTTTAGCTACTGCTAGGGCTGTTATTGATGTAGGTGATGGTAAACTTGTGCTCAGGGTAGGTGACGAGGAAATTATTTTTAAAATTTATGATGCTACGCGATACTCTAGAGAGTAAGATGATTCCTATTATTTTATCGATGCTATTGATCATTCTATTCAATATTCTTTTCAGGAAATCATACATGAAGACACATTGGAACTGTGTCTTGCCCAAGATGAGGAGGCAGATGACGATACCAATGAGATGGGAGAGATACAAATTGAGTTAAATTCGAATACTTCTTCCCCAAGACAAAAGAAGTATGAGGGCATTGAAATAAACGACGAACTAAAATAAAAACCCTCTATTGAAAAGCCTCCCAAATTGGAATTGAAACAATTACCAAATCACTTAGAGTATGCATTCATCGGAGATAATTTTACACTACCGGTAATTATTTCTTTTGAATTGGAACCCAAAGAGAAAGACGAGTTACTACAGGTACTAAAGGAGCATAAAAAGGCCATAGCTTGGAAGATTTCTGACATTAAAGAGATAAGCCCATTGTTTTGCGCCCACAAAATTTTAATGGAAGATGAATATAAACCATGTGTGCAACCTCAAAGACGATTAAATCCCAACATGAAGGAAGTTGTTAAAGATGAGGTAATTAAACTTCTAGATGCTGGAGTTATTTATCCTATTTTTGACAATACTTGGGTAAGTCCTGTGCAGGTTGTTCCAAAGAAGGAAGGCATGACTGTTGTAGCCAATGAGAAGAATGAATTGATTCCAACAAGAACAGTCATAGGTTGGAGAGTTTGCATTGATTATAGGAAGTTGAACGATGCCACAAGAAAATATCACTTTCCCTTACCCTTCATTGATCAGATGTTAGACAGATTATCTGGGCAAATGTACTATTGCTTCCTAGATGGACTCTCTGGCTACTTCCAAATCCCAATAGCTCCCGAGGATCAAGAAAAGACAACATTATATGGTACGTTTGCTTATCGTAGAATGCCTTTTGGATTATGTAATGCTACTGCTACTTTTTAGCGCTGCATGCTAGCCATCTTTGATGAACTTGTGGAAGATATTATGGAGGTCTTTATGGACGACTTTTCATTATTCGGTAATTCTTTCCACCTTTTCCTTAAAAATTGAAAACAAGTTCTAATGAGATGTGAGGAAACGAACCTTATGCTTAATTGGGAAAAGTGTTACTTTATGGTTTGAGAAGGGATTGTGTTAGGTCACAAAATTTCTAGTAAATGGATTGTGGTTGATAAAGCAAAAGTTGAAACCATAGAAAAATTACCTCCTCCTAGTTCAGTTAAGGCTATTAGAAGCTTTTTAGGACATGCTAGATTTTATAGAAGATTTATTAAGGTTTTTTCTAAATAGTTAAGCCTTTAACTAAATTACTAGAAAAAAATGTGCCTTTCAATTTTAATCAGGAATGTTTAAATGCATTTAATACCCTAAAAAATAAATTAATAAATGCTCCAATTATAATTGCACCTGATTGAAATTTGCCCTTTGAACTAATGTGTGATGCGAATGATTTTGCAGTAGGTGCGGTTTTGGGATATCGAAGAGACAAGCATTTTCAGCCGATTTATTATGCTAGCAAGACATTGACGGCCACACAAGAAAATTACACCACCATAGAAAAAGAGTTGCTAGCTGTGGTTTTTTCATTTGATAAATATAGATAGTATTTGATATTATCTAAAGTTGTCGTTTACACTGACCATTCAGCTCTTCGTTATCTTTTAACTAAATCGATGCAAAACCTCAACTTATAAGATGGATTTTACTCTTACAGGAATTTGATTTGGAAATTCAGGATAAGAAATGAGCTGAAAATCTTGCGGCAGACCATCTTTCTAGACTTGAAAATCCATATATCAAAGAACTCGATGAGAGTGAGATAAATGACTCGTTCCATGAAGAACAACTCTTGTCTATATCCGACTGCGAGGTACCTTGGTTTGTAGAAATTGCGAATTACTTAGCTGCTAACATCCTACCAAAAGGGTTGACACATCATCAAAAGAAGCGATTCTTTGCTAATGTGAAAAACTATTTTTGGGAGGACCCTTTTATTTTCGTATATGTGCAGATCAAATAATTGGGAGATGTGTTACAAAGGCAGAAGCAAGCAAAATCCTAGAACATTGCCATTCAGGACCAACAAGAGGACATTACAGTAGGACTAGGACAGTACATAAAACGCTCGAATTAGGTTTTTATTGGCCCACTTTATTCAAGGACGCTAACAGGTATGTTACTTCATGTGATAGATGTCAAAGAACAGATAATATCTCTAAACGCGAAGAAATACCTCAAACGTATATGCTATCATGTGAAATATTGTATGGGGTATTGATTTTATGGGTCCATTCCCTAGCTCATTTAGGAATAAATACATCTTAACAGCGGTTGATTATATGTCAAAATGGGTGGAAGCTCAAGCTTTACCTACTAATGATGCTAGAGTGGTAGTGAGATTTCTTAAGAAACTCTTCTTTCGATTTGGAACACCTAGAGCAATTATTAGTGATAGGGGTACTCATTTTTGTAATACTCAATTTGATAAAATCTTAAAGAAATATGGAGTGCACCACAGAACAGCTACCCCTTATCACCCTCAAACTAGTGGACAAGTTGAAGTAGCCAATCGAGAGCTTAAGCCTATTCTAAAGAAAACTGTAGAATCAAACAGGAAAGATTGGGCATTAAAAGTAGACAACGCTTTATGGGCCTATAGAACCGCTTTTAAAACTCCCATAGGAACATCTCCATACAGACTTGTTTACGGGAAGAGTTGTCATCTACCATTTGAATCGGAGCACGTTTGGGCCATAAAATTCTTAAACTATGATCTTAAACTTTCAGGTGAGATAAGATTGATGCAGTTGAACGAGCTAGATGAGTGGCAAGCGAATGCTTATGAGAACTCACGTTTATACAAAGAAGCAACAAAGCGACGCCATGATGCTCGTTTGAAGCAACCTAAGCAATTTGAAGTTGGAGATATTGTTCTACTATACAATTCAAAGCTCAAATTGATCCCTGGAAAGCTGAAATCAAAATGGTCAGGTCTATTCGTAATCAAAACCATTTTTCCCTATGGCATAATTGAGGTAACTCATCCGACTTATGGCACATTCAAGGTAAACAGTCAACGACTTAAACTATATAATGGTGAGGATTTTAGGGATATTAGAGAGGAGCTTCAACTCCGTGAACCTTCATAAAGAGAAGAATACAAGGTAAGTCTAGCTTAGGACTTTAAATAAGCGCCTCTCGGGAGGCAACCCGAGCACTAACCCTATTCATTAGTTTATTTTACTTTTATTCATGTTTTAATGCAGGTTTTTAACCCACACGGCCTGGACACACGGGCGTGTCCCTGGCCGTATGGATGTGGGGACTTAGTTTTTAAAATTCAAAGAAATCGATATGGGGCTCTACAGTCCTGACACACTGCCGTATGAGATATTACACAGGCGTGTCAAAATTACACACGGGCATGTCCTTGGCCGTGTGGACCCTGAAGCTTAAAATCCCTAAGTATCGACAGAGACACGACCTAAATATAGTCCACACAGGCGTGTGACACGACCGTGTGGACCACACGGCCTGGACACACGGGCGTGTCCAAGGCCATGTGAAAATTGGAGCCTAATTTGTCAAATTTCAAACAAGTCAGGGGGCTCCACGGGTAGGCTACACGGTAGTGTGTGAGATTACATGGGCGTGTGAACTTCTACACGGGCGTGGGAGAAGTGAAGGACCTAGCAAATGGCCGTGCGATGCAGCCGTGTGAAAACTTAGCTTCTCAAAATAGTGACGAACACGGGCTGGGAGATAGACCACACGGGCGTATGACATGGCCGTGTGGCCCAACACGGGCCATTACACGACCGCGTCCCTTATTTAAACCCCTTTTCCTTTTTCTCTTTCTTTCCTTTATTCTCCAAATATCCCCCCAAACCCTAGCCGCCGTAACCTTCCCCCCTGCCACTTCCAGCCACCGTCGACTCCCCCTCCTCCCAACGCTTCCCTTTTCTCCTCCTTCCCTCATTCTTCTTTCCCCCATTCCCTCCCAAAACCCCCTTCCTTTTCTTCCTTCTTTTTTCCCTTTTCCTCCCCTTTTCCTTGCACACACTAGCCACCACCTTCCGCCCTCACCGCCAACCTTTCCCCCACCTTGCGTCGTCCCCAGCCTCGTTGACCGACTGACCGCCGCTCTGCCAACCACCGCCCTACGGTCGGTCCCATTCCCTTTTTCCCATCCATTTTAATTTATTTTATTATTATTATTTATTTTATTTATTTATTTCTTCTCTATTCTATTTATTATTTTATCATTATTGTTATTTTTATTAGATTTATTGATTATTATTTTTATTATATTATTTATTTCCATATAGATTAGGTTTATTATCATTCGTAATATTAATTGCTATTCTCCTTATTTAGTTTGTTTACTCCTATTATTAATTCTTAGCATACTGCTAGCTAATCACTCTTTATTTTCTTTATATAATTGATTTTTAACTAATTAGTAACTTAATATTAACATTGATTTTTTAGTCATGATGAATATTTAGTATGTTGATTAAATTTCTTTGCTTAATAGTTTCTAATTTGTTAGGTTAAATGCTATTTTCTTAGTTTTTGGCATTAGGATTATTTATTTATTTCTGATATTTTAGAATATAATAATTCATTATTAATACATTACTATTTCCGATTAGTCGGATCGTACATCCTTAACCTTGGTGATGCTTGGTTTATTTGTTTTGTTTTCAGGCTTATTATGACGAACACACGAGGCAAGACCAAGGTCGTCGTTCCTGCTTCGAAAAAGTGGAAGGGTTCCGGTGCGACCTCCTCGAGCGCCTCCGCTGAAGTGCACCACCCTTACCTCCGATTCACCGCGGACCCACCGGAGGACCTATTTCAGCTCCTTTGAGCACAACCACTAGGTTTGGGCCGCTACATCGATTGGGCCGCATTGGAGCAGGTCCACCTCGCTGACGAGGTTCGTGCCCTAATTATCACAGCACCATGGGATCGCTTCTTCAACATCGTCGAGCCCACTTATGTGGAGATTACCTTCGAGTTCTGCTCGACGTTCCACCTTCAGATCGTCATGTCAGCCTACGATGAGCCAGGCACTATCGTATTTCGCCTCGGCTGTGTGGTGCACCACATAAATGTCCCAAAATTTGGTGCTGCTTTGGGACTTTATACGGAGGAGTTCATGAGCGCTGAGGACTGTCTTCAGCTCCACTGCCACATTCATTACTCACCCTCGCATTGCTGGACCGATATCGGCACTCTGACGAATGATGATCCTAGTCGCTCGAAGGCGACTTCTCTCTCTCCTGCCTTCAGGTATATTCACGCACTTCTCGCTCACACTTTGACAGGTCGGTGAGAGAGCACCGGCGTCATGAGTACACACGACGCCTACTACTTATGGAGCATGGCTCACAACCATATCATTGACTTGGCGTACTTCCTGGCTCTAGCTTTCCACCACCAGACTGACCGCCATAGGAAAGGCCCCATCTGCTTAGAGCCTTACGTGACTCTCCTCGCTTGACACTTCAGTCTCCTCACACCGCAGCAGTCCTCCTCGCTTAGACTTGTTGGCCAGATGTCCCCTCAGGGCATCTCGAGTATGCTACAAATGAGGATGATAGAGCGACGCCGTGGTTTCGATCCTCCCCAGTACTGACTATCTCGACCTGATGATCAGGACGATACTGAGGACATTACTGAGGATGTTCTTCCCCCTCACGAGGATCCACCATACCCTTTACCACCAAATCACCGACCCCCTTCTTCTGCTGCCACTTTGAACGACATTTCCAAGTGACTCATCCTCTCCGAGTAGTAGTGTTATCAGCGGTTTGAAAGTCTCGAGGCTACTTTACAGCAAATATGCCACCATCTCTATATTTCACCTTCAGCACCGCCACCTCGTGACGCATCTAATGATGAGGACCTTTGAATCCATTCATTTTATTTTTATTTTTATTTTTTTTATTTTTCGTCTGTAATAGGCCCATTTTGCCCGGGTTTAAAACAAATAAACTAGAAAAAAACAAATAAATAATAAATAAAAACTAATGTTTATTTGTATATTCCATTTACAAAACCAATTAAATAGCCCAATCCACTAGCCCAAAACCCAACTACACCCTGACCCAATTACAGACTCCAAAACACTGACCCAATTACAGACTCCAAAACACTTCAAACCCTTTACTCAAACCCAAAAGAAAGATGGCCCAAAAGGGCCCAACACTAAACAGAATCAGGAGACCTAGGGTTTCTGGAAAACCCTAGGCGTCGCAAGCCTCGACCCCAGAACTTCGATTGCGCCGCAATCCTCGTGAACTACGCCCCATCATCACCAAATTCCCCGTCGGTCGCCTGCAAAAAGGAAAGAAATAGCAGTAAAAATGGCAGAAACGATGTATTTCCTTTTCATTTTCAAGGCTATAAAGCCCGACCTATTCTGTAACTCAAAAAAAGGATACACTATAACATCCTGAATTTATGGGCTTGTGCATTTTGTGTAGTGTATGCTTAAAATATTAATTTAAGGATTTGAGGTGTAAATGAGGCTCAGGTTTGGGCTGAGGCTTTGAGTAACTATTTTGTTTAGACACTCTAGGGGCTTAAATTAAAGTTTTAGTAGTTTAATTGACATATTGGGCTTGTGGCCCAGCAGCTAGGGGCACAGTAAAGGGGAGCTATAAGTGGCGTCACTAGTGCATAAGGAGGGCCCAAATTTTGGTTACTTGAAGCCCAAGTTATAGGGCTAAATTTCGGCACTTAAAAGAGCAAGGGGGACGACACAAGGCTATTTTTTAGGGAATTTTATTATGTTTTAATACGTGGATATTGTGTTGATAAATGAAGGAGGAGTTGGAGCTAGTTAAGTCTCTTTTGGGATGAGTAAATTTAGAAAGATAGGAGCTATCTTTAGGTGTTTAATGTTGGTCGAAATCTTCAAGAATTGGAAAGGAAAGGGGCACTCGGTTTTGGCTTAAGGTGGATGTGCCGAATTTGCTGTCCAAGTTCTTATCTTTTTTCTCTTTTCTCTGCCAAAATTCCTACTCTATTCTCCCTCTCTTTTCTTTTTCTTCAATTGGCCGAATCCTCTGACAGATTCCTTTCTCATCTCTTTCAAGACACTTTAGCCGAATCTTCAAGCCTCTCTTTGCTTTCTTTTCACTTTTCTTTTTAGCCGAAACCACATCAGTTCATTTTTTCTGAGATTTTCATAAAAGCCGAAATCATGAGATCTCGTCTCCTGTGATTGCCGAAATCACTCTGGGGTGTCTACTTATGCCGAAATCTGAAGGGAATTGTAGGTAAGTATTGATTTGTGGGTTCCAAATCTTTTCCGGCTTTTCAAAGTTTCTGGCTGAATGGCTATTTAGTGACTAATCTATTGTTTTCTCTTATTTTCGGCATTCCGGGATCTGAAGTGGAGTCAATCGCGTAGATCTCTAAGTCATAGTTCAGTAACACTCGAATCGTGTTACTTTCGGGATTTCAAGGTAAGGAGATCTATTGATTTTAGTGTGTAAATTTGGGATTTACTAACCTTTGGCTGATTATAGGGGAGGCCAAATCTTCGTATTCTTCTGGCTTTTGAGCAAGGTTTTAGACTAAGGGTTGTAGATCCGGATAGCAAGGATATTGACTAAGAGTGTAGTACTACGCGGTATCAGGTGTGTAGCTTTTCACACCATTAGACTGAATGCTAATATATATATGTAATAAATCTGCTATACTCTGTTAAATGCCGAAAACCCGGCATAACGTTTGAAACCCGAGAAGGGTAAAGGCTAAATATCAGGTTAGTGGTTTCTGCCATTCATCAGTGAATGTCTCTGTTAAAAATGATATGTTTTATATGTCGATTTCTATGTATGCTTGGGGTTGGGTGATTGATGAAAAGGGGAAGTGGTCTGTTCTGGTGGTTTATGCCATTTCAGCCTGGTGACTCTGTCACAACTCTGTTTCTGGTGGCCTTTGCCATTTTAGCCTGGTGACTCTGTCACAACTTGACGATGAGCAGCTAACTGCAGCATGACTGCCATCGATGGTGTGTAGCGGTGTCGGTTGATTGTAGAAATCCCCAATGGTGTGATCGGCAGGTAAGGGTGGTGTGTAGCGGATGGAAACCTAGGATTTGGGCTGGGCTTTGCATATTTTCTAATATATTATATTCTGTTATATGTTCTGTGGGGTTAAGGCCCAAATCTAATGGTGCATGAGGGTTGCACACTGAGTCTCGTGACTTACCCTATTATTTTAACAATTTCAGGTAGCACCTAGTGCATCGGACCAGGCTGGAGAGGAGCGCAAGGTGGCCATGCGAGAGAATACTTGATCCAACAGAAGATTTTACTTAGAATATTGTTTTTAATATTTTTGATTAAGGGTTTTAAATTTCATTGTAATAAGGCATTGGGCTACTAGACTATTATTTATGTTTTGGTTTTATGTTGGGCTTTTACTACTGGGCATTTAAATTTTATGTTTAAACTAAGATAAGACATGTACAAAATTTCGGTTTCTATTTAAAATTCACCAAGGCATTTGATAACTTATTATCTTATATGAATTTATAAATTATTAAGCTTTCGGTATAAATGTTTAAATCTGATAATTGTTTTCCAAAGTGTCACATCTTTTTATAAAATATCCTTAGTGACATACCAGATCCGGTTGTAGTGTTTGGGTCGGGTTTGGGGTGTTACAAATTGGTATCAGAGCTCGGTTCAAAACTCGGCTCTGGGGGTTTTTGGGCTCAAAACGTTTTCTAAAGTTGGGTTTTTGAAACATGCATATTTATAAATGATACAGGTCTGTTAGCTCGGCATGGCACCTGCGTCTCCGACCCAAGTCCACCAGGTAAGTATTCTGAACCATTGTGTGATATATATATATATATATATATATATATCTGCGGGCTTGATGGGCTTTATGGGACGTAGACTAATTAGATTAGAACTTGATGGACTTTAGGCCTAGCTTAAACAACTTTCTAAAACTCATAAGATTTCATTTCACTAAACAAACCCGTGAACGAGTCGCAAGACTAGGTTGTGGCAACAGGCATGCGCATGTCTAAGAATGGATCCGGAAGAGCCTGGTATTTAAGCAGTCCTAGTGACTCACCTCCTCTTCGCTGGAATCCTACCTGGTGCGTAGTGACTGTTCACCCTAGCCACGAGGATTTGTTGATGGGCCTAACTCTATAATTAAAACCCGAAAGGGACCAGCCACCTTATTTTTACAAAAAAAAATTATTATTACTAAGATACCCATGACTTGCAAACATACCCCGATTTACAAAGTCAACAAAACTTTTCCTTAGAAAAAAAAAACTCACAAACACCTGAACACTACTATTTTCTTTGAAATCAAATTCTCCAAGTTACCTCGGTTTTAAAAAAAAAATCTTCTTAGTTTCGTAAAATTTTTTGAAAATACCCTTGATTTGTCAAATTTCCCAAAATATCCCTAATTTGTAAAAATTACTAAATTGCCCCTGATTTGTAAAATGACCAAAGTACCCCTGATCTTAAAATTACTGAAATACCCCTGGATTGCAAAATTACCGAAATACCTCCGGACTTCAAAATTACTGAAATACCCCCGGATTGCAAAATTACCAAAATACCCTTATTTCATGAAATCAACAAGGAACTCTATTTTGAAAATTATGAAAATACTCTTGTAGGATAAAATTACGAAAATACCCCTGGGTAGTGGAATAACAAAAATATCCCTGGGTGTTGAATGTGGGTGCATGGATGTTGTTCATGTGTTGATTGATTGAATGTATGCAACCTCTAGAATTAGGAGGTAAACTTGAGACTGAAACTGTAGATAGGTTCGAATTCGAAAGAATCACTTTTAAAATTTCTTTTCATAAGATTGTTCGTGGTTAATCAGTGGAAAGAATTAATGATTCATAAAATTCTTAATCAGATAAATGCCAATCGGAAGAATGAGTGCAAGGGGTCGAGGACGTCCGCCGCGTGGACGCGGTAGGGGTAGGATGACTTTGTCTGAGCCAGTAGGGTCTGACCACGGGTCAGGAAACGAAATATCGGATCCTCCTGCTGTGGAGGGAGAGTTACAAGATCAGGCGACCGGAGATGATGCAGTATCTCAGGCGATGCTGTGGGTTCTCGAAAGAGTTGCTGGAGTAGGCATGGGCACAGGAGCCCGGAAATCTGTGCCAGAGTGGCTTAGGGCCAATGGGGCAGAAGTGTTTAGGGGAGTTTCTGGCGTAGCCCCTAACACAGCTGAGTATTGGATGGAAGTGACTGAGCGCATAATGGATGACTTAGATTTCACGATGGAGGAGAAGTTGAAAGGGGTCGTGTCTCTTCTTCGAGATGAGGCTTATCAGTGGTGGCTCACGATGAAGGAGGGTACTGCCGCAGATCAGATTGACTGGGACTTCTTTAAGGAGTCATTCTAGGGAAAGTATGTTGGGGCCAGCTATGTGGATGCATAGAGGAAGGCATTTCTGAATCTAGTACAGGGAAGTAAATCTGTGGCTGAATATGAGGCGGAGTTTCTGCGCTTGAGCCGCTATGCTTGAGGAATGGTAGCAACCGAATATGAACATTGTGTTCGGTTCGAGGATGGATTGCGGAATAAGTTAAGGGTTTTGATAGCACCACACAGAGAGAGAGATTTTGCTATTCTGGTGGAGAAGGTTAAGATAGCTGAGGAGGTAAAATGGACTGAAAGACAGGAAAGAGATAAGGAGCGGGGAAGGAATAAGAGAAATTTTGGGCTGGCAGGAGCATCTGGGAATTCGCAGAAAAGGCCTAGGTCTGATGGGCCAGCTCGTGCTCCGACACCTGCTGCAGGGAATCAGAATCGATTATGTAATTGGTGCGAGAAAGAACATTCTGGGGAGCGTAGAAGAAGAACGGGTGGATGTTTCAGGTGGGGATCCACGGAGCATTTGATTAAGGACTGTCCGCAAGTGGATCAGGTACAGCCAGCGGGCCGAGGTTCTGACCAGACTAGGAGAGGTGACCAGCCTGGACCGAGGGGTCGTGGTTCAGGTAGAGGTGGAAATGGGGCTGGTCGCGGATGTGGAGCACCTGGTAGAGGTGCAGGTAATGTAGATGCAAGGCAGCCGGGTCTAGTTTATGCAGTTCGTCGACAGGAGGATGGTGACGCACCGGATGTTATAACCGGTACGTTTCTTATTGCTGATAACCCTTTACTTGCCTTGATTGATATTGGGTCAACCCACTCCTATGTTGCATGTTCGATATCTGAGACCCTAAGTATAGACTCTGAAACAACTACTAAGAAGATGACCGTGGTTAGTCCCCTAGGACAATCTAGGGTAATGGACAAGCTATTTAAGGATGTACCGTTAGAGACTCAAGGGGTAGTGTTTCCGGCAGACTTAATGGAATTTCCATTTGGAGAGTTTGATCTTATCCTAGGAATGGATTGGTTGACTAAGCATCGTGCTAAGTTGGATTGTGAGACCAAGCGTGTGGTGTTGAGTACCCCAGAAGGCGGGGAGGTGGTTGTATTAGGGGAAAGAAGGAAGTATTTGTCCAACGTAGTATCGGCATTGAAGGCTGTTAAGATGATTCGGAAAGGATGCAATGCATTCCTAGCTTTTATTAGTGCTTTGGATGCTAAGGAGGTGACTGTCGATGAGGTTCGAACAGTCAAGGATTTCGCGGATGTCTTTCCGGAGGAGTTGCCAGGATTACCCCCGGATCGCGAGGTGGAGTTTGGAATAGAGCTACTTCTGGGTACAGCTCGGTATCCATTGCTCCTTATCGAATGGCGCCGGAGGAGCTGGTGGAGCTCAAAGCTCAGATCCAAGAACTGTTGGATCGTGGTTTCATTCGACCAAGTGTGTCTCCGTGGGGAGCGCCGGTCTTATTCGTGAAGAAGAAGGACGGATCCATGCGTATTGCATGGACTATCGTCAGCTGAATAAGTTAATGATTAAGAACAAGTACCCGCTGCCGAGAATCGACAATCTGTTCGATCAACTCAAAGGAGCTTCGATCTTTTCTAAGATTGACTTAAAGTCGGGATATCATCAGTTAAGGGTGAAGGAAGGAGACATTCATAAGACAGCGTTTCGAGCTCGTTACGGTCATTATGAGTTCTTGGTGATGCCGTTCGAGTTAACGAACGCGCCAGCAGCATTCATGGATATGATGAATCGGGTGTTCCAACCATATCTTGATCGATTCGTCGTGGTGTTCATCGATGATATCCTGGTTTATTCCAAGTCCGAAAAGGAGCATGATGCAAATCTTTGTGTGGTGTTGCAAATTCTGAGGGAGAAGCAGTTGTACGCAAAGTTCAGTAAGTGTGAGTTCTGGCTGAAGGAGGTGACTTTCTTAGGGCATGTAGTTTCCGCAGAGGGAATTAGAGTGGACCCTCGAAAGGTAGAAGCTGTATTAGATTGGAAACCGCCAAAGTCTGTGGCGGAAATTTGAAGTTTCTTGGGATTGGCAGGGTATTACAGGAGGTTTGTCGAGGGGTTCTCTTCAATTGCGGCCCCTTTAACAAGTTGTTGAGGAAGGGAGCACCGTATGTTTGGACTGGCAAACAACAGGAGGGCTTTGAGAAGCTAAAGAGAATCTTGGCGGAAGCGCCAGTGTTAATTCAGCCAGAGGCAGGAAAAGAATTTACCGTCTACTGTGATGCGTCACATACGGGTTTAGGATGTGTGTTGATGCAAGATGAAAAAGTTGTTGCATATGCGTCTCGACAGTTGTGACCGCATGAATTAAACTACCCTACGCACGATTTAGAATTGGCGGCGGTAGTGTTTGCTTTGAAGATTTGGAGGCATTACCTGTACGGGGAGAAGTCGGTTATTTACACGTACCATAAGAGTCTGAAGTATATCCTTACCCAGACAGAATTGAATCTGAGGCAACGTAGGTGGATTGAACTCTTGAAGGACTATGACTGTTCGATCAAATATCATCCGGGTAAGGCTAACGTGGTGGCAAATGCGTTGTGTAGGAAGGCGATAGCGGATTTGAGGGCGATGTTCGCTAATCTCAGTCTGTATGAAGATGGCAGTTTGGTAGCCTAACTTCAAGTAAGACCTACGTGGACAAGACAGATAAAAAAGAAGCAACTTTTGGATGATGTTTTGAGTACTCGAATCCGACAAGTGCAGAATGGTGAAGGAGAGGACTATAGTTGGAATGGTGATGGAGTTTTGTGTTTCCGTGGGAAGATTTGTATGCCAAAAGATGTGGAGTTAAGGCAGATGATTCTTCGGGAATCGCATAGTAGCCCTTATGCTATGCATCCTGGAGGAGTTAAGATGTATCGGGATTTACGAGAGCAATTCTGGTGGCCAGGTTTGAAGCGAGAAGTTACGGAATATGTGGAGAAGTGTTTGACGTGCCAGCAGGTGAAAGCTGAACATCAAGTGCCTTCGGGATTGTTGCAGCCGGTGAAGATTCCCCAATGGAAATGGGAAAGAGTCACGATGGATTTTGTTAGTGGGTTACCTCTTACGCCCACTAAGAAGGATTCGATTTGGGTAATCGTGGATCGGGTGATGAAGTCTACTCACTTCATACCAGTTCGGGTGCACTATACTCTGCAAAGGTTGGCTAAGCTGTACGTAGCTGAGGTGGTGAGACTGCATGGGGTACCGGTGTCAATCATTTCTGACAGGGACCCTAGATTCACATCACGATTTTGGAAAGCTCTTCATCAAGCAATGGGAACAAGGTTGGACTTTAGTACCGCTTTTCACCCACAGACTGATGGTCAGTCTGAGAGGGTAATTCAGATCTTGGAGGATATGCTAAGGGGTTGCATCATCGATTTTAGGGGTAGTTGGAAGGAGTATTTACCTTTAGCAGAATTTGCGTATAATAATAGCTATCAAGCTAGTATTCAGATGGCACCGTACGAAGTGTTATATGGAAGGAAATGTCGTACCCCTACTTGTTGGACGGAGTTAGGTGAACGTCAGGTGTTGGGACCAGAGCTGGTTTCGGAAATAGAAGAGAAAGTTAAGTTAATAGGGCTCGATTGAAGGAAGCGTCGGATCGGCAGAAATCTTATGCGGATTTAAAACGAAAGGAGATGGAATTTACAGTGGAAGATCAAGTCTTTTTGAAAGTATCACCATGGAAGAAGGTAATGAGGTTTGGTCGGAAGGGCAAGCTAAGTCCTCGGTTTATTGGACCTTATCGGGTACTAGAACGTGTGGGGCCAGTAGCGTATCGATTGGAGTTACCTCCAGAGTTGGAACAGATACACGACTTGTTTCATGTCTCGATGCTAAGACGTTATCGATCGGATCCATCGCACATTGTGCCAGTGGAAGAGATTGAAGTATGGCCAGACTTGTCCTTTGAGGAAGAGCCAGTGCAAATCTTGGATCGAGACGTAAAAGTGTTGAGAAGGAAGTCCGTCCCTTTGGTTAAGGTCTTGTGGCGAAACCACGGAATGGAAGAAGCGACGTGGGAGCCAGAGGATGTTATACGACAGCAGTATCCCCATCTCTTTTGATCAGGTAAATTTCAAGGCTGAAATTTATTTTAAGGGGGTAGAACTGTATCATCCTGAATTTATGGGCTTGTGCATTTTGTGTAGTGTATGCTGAAAATATTAATTTAAGGATTTGAGGTGCAAATGGGGCTCAGGTTTGGGCTGAAGCTTTGAGTAACTATTTTGTTTAGACACTCTAGGGGCTTAAATTAAAGTTTTAGTAGTTTAATTGACATATTGGGCTTGTGGCCCAGTAGCTAGGGGCACAGTAAATGGGAGCTATAAGTGGCGTCACTAGTGCATGAGGATGGCCCAAATTTTGGTTGCTTGAAGCCCAAGTTATAGGGCTAAATTTCGGCACTTAAAAGAGTGAGGGGGACGACACAAGGCTATTTTTTAGGGAATTTTATTATGTTTTAATACGTGGATATTGTGTTGATAAATGAAGGAGGAGTTGGAGCTAGTTAAGTCTCTTTTGGGATGAGTAAATTTAGAAAGATAGGAGCTATCTTTAGGTGTTTAATGTTGGCCGAAATCTTGAAGAATTGGAAAGGAAAGGGGCACTCGGTTTTGGCTTAAGGTGGATGTGCCGAATTTGCTGTCCAAGTTCTCATCTTTTTTCTCTTTTCTCTGCCGAAATTCCTACTCTATTCTCCCTCTCTTTTCTTTTTCTTCAGTTGGCCAAATCCTCTGACAGATTCCTTTCTCATCTCTTTCAAGACACTTTATCCGAATCTTCAAGTCTCTCTTTGCTTTCTTTTCACTATTCTTTTTAGCCTAAACCACATCAGTTCATCTTTTCCTGGATTTTCATAAAAGCCGAAATCGTGAGATCTCGTCTCCTGTGATTGTCGAAATCACTCTGGGGTGTCTACTTATGCCGAAATCTGAAGGGAATTGTAGGTAAGTATTGATTTGTGGGATCCAAATCTTTTCCGGCTTTTCGAAGTTTCTGGGTGAATGGCTATTTAGTGACTAATCTATTGTTTTCTCTTATTTTCAGCATTCCGGGATCTGAAGTGGAGTCAATCGCGTAGATCTCTAAGTCATAGTTCAGTAACACTCGAATCGTGTTACTTTCGGGATTTCAAGGTAAGGAGATCTATTGATTTTAGTGTGTAAATTCGGGATTTACTAACCTTTGGCCGATTATAGGGGAGACCAAATCTTCGTGTTCTTCCAGCTTTTGAGCAAGGTTTTAGACTGAGGGTTGTAGATCCGGATAGCAAGGATATTGACTAAGAGTGTAGTACTACGCGGTATCAGGTGTGTAACTTTTCACACCATTAGACTGAATGCTAATATATATATGTAATAAATCTGCTATACTTTGTTAAATGCCGAAATCCCGGCATAACGTTTGAAACCTGAGAAGGGTAAAGGCTAAATATCAGGTTAGTGATTTCTGCCATTCATCAGTGAATGTCTCTGTTAAAAATGATATGTTTTATATGTCGATTTCCATGTATGCTTGGGGTTGGGTGATTGATGAAAAGGGGAAGTGGTCTGTTCTAGTGGTTTATGCCATTTCAGCCTGGTGACTCTGTCACAACTTGACGATGAGCAGCTAACTGCAGCATGACTGCCATCGATGGTGTGTAGCGGTGTCGGTTGATTGTAGAAATCCCCAATGGTGTGATCGGCGGGTAAGGGTGGTGTGTAGGGGATGGAAACCTAGGACTTGGGTTGGGCTTTGCATATTTTCTGATATATTATATTCTGTTATATGTTCTGTGGGGTTAAGGCCCAAATCTAATGGTGCATGAGGGTTGCACACTGAGTCTCGCGACTCACCCTATTATTTTAACAATTTCAGGTAGCACCTAGTGCATCGGACCGGGCTGGAGAGGAGCGCAAGGTGGCCATGCGAGAGAATACTTGATCCAACAGAAGATTTTACTTAGAATATTGTTTTTAATATTTTTTATTAAGGGTTTTAAATTTCGTTGTAATAAGGCCTTGGGCCACTAGACTATTATTTATGTTTTGGTTTTATGTTGGGCTTTTACTGCCGGGCATTTAAATTTTATGTTTAAACTAAGATAAGACATGTACAAAATTTCGGTTTCTATTTAAAATTCACCAAGGCATTTGATAACTTATTATCTTATATGAATTTATAAATTATTAAGCTTTCGGTATAAATATTTAAATCTGATAATTGTTTTCCAAAGTGTCACATCTTTTTATAAAATTTCCTTAGTGACATACCAGATCCGGTTGTAGTGTTTGGGCCGGGTTTGGGGTGTTACATACACAGAGATAGACACACAAATATTCACAAAAGAAAAAACACACAGAGAAATAAGATACGAAAAAGAAAAAACTGAGGTGATTTTTTATATCTTGTTTTATATTTCTTTATTTTTTTTTCATGCAAAAATTCCTTTTATACAAATAATAATAAAAATCGAAAGAAGAGATCTACCTTTTTTTTGTGAAGTTTTAACTTCAGAGCCGCCGCAGACGACGGTGCGTGCGGCGGGTGCGATGAAGGCCTGAAGTCGAAGGACCGACAAAGGCAGAGCAGTTTTTGAAGAGTTTCTTTTTTTTTTTCACTAGTTTAAAAATGATTTTAAGCTAATTTTTTTGCTTATATAAGCTATGGGAAACGACGTCGTTTTGGTGTGGTCTGTTAATGACCAAAACGGAATTGTTTAAATGGGTTTCACTTGCGTGTTGACCCGACTCGGGGAGGATCCGCGTGTTTTTATTAAAGGGTCTAATTACCCTATAGGCCCTTCCGCATTTTTGCAAATTTACAATTATGTCCGAATAACTTTTTTTATTTTTTTAATTTAGCCCTAAAACATATATTCTGTTGCAATTTAATCCTTCGGGCTACTTAAAGGCAAATATCAGAACGGCGTCGTTTAGGAGACAAGGCATAATTGCCTAATAAGTCTCTAAGATGTGACGCGCGATTTGATTTGATCCTTTTACATTTTATCTTTTTTAGATTTTTTTATTTCTTTGTTTATTCTTAAAACCTTTTTATTTTATGTTATTTTTAATTATTTTTACATTAATTTATTATTTTTTCAGATTAAAAATTCTATATTTTTTTATATTTGTATATTAATTATTATAGTATTTTTTTGTATATTTTCTTAAATACATATTTTTTTATAAATATTATTATTATTATTATTTTATTTAGCTTAATTATTATATATATATTACCTATTTTTTTATAATTATATATTATATTATATATTTTAAAATTTTGTATATTATATAGTATTATTATATCATACATTTTTAATTTTTTTTGTATAAAATTTATTTATATTATATAACATATTTTATTTATATATGTAAATTTTTATGATTACTGTATTATATATTTTTTTATTTAAAATTATTATATACTATTTACAATCGTTTTTATCATATATTATTTTATATACTAAATTATTAAATTACGTATTCGTTATAAGTACCGTTATATTTTTATATACTTTAAGTTTTTTTATTATTTATTTAAAATAGTGTTTATATATACTAAATCATTTTAGAAATTGTCATATTTTTTGTGTCATAATATTATTCATCGTTTAGATATGTCATTTATTTTTTTTATTTGATTTTGTTTATGGAATTTAATATTCATTTCTTGAATTGTTCATATTTCGTGAAGATTTTAATTACCGTTGTTTATTTTATATTTTATATTTATCTATTTTATGTTCTTTTATTCATTTATTGTTGCTTTAGCATAGTTCTTTTATTTGATATTATTTTTTAATTATCTACATTAGTATCAATTGTTAATATAGACTTGTAATTGTGACGAATTATTATCTGGTATGTATGTTGTAATATGTTAATGCTGTATTTTACTCAAATCGTTTTTAATAAAAAATATATATTTTGCAAAGTTGTCGCATTTTTATTCAAAGTTTTTCTAAAAATATGGTGATACCTAATATTTGGGAGCTTCAAGGAAAATTGTGCCCTAACTCACTGGGTTTCAATTTTTCTCGTTGAACTTAAAATATTAAGTATCCCTTTTCTTTCGAAATTGAATCTTATGAATTTCAATTCAAAACTTATTCTCATGATTTCAAAATGTTGTATCCTAACTTATTGGATATGATGTTTTGTGTCTCGAGATAAGAATTTTCTAAATAAAGGTGAGCCTAGTTTCGAAGCCATGAGATGTTATATCTTAACTTATTGGGTATAACATTTTATTTCTTTGAGATAGGTAAGCCTTGGCTTTCTTTCTAATAAAAGGATCATATTTTAAAATTTTTCAAATTTTCAACATTAGGACATGATTTTATCGATTAGGTACCAATTTTTGGGCGTTATGAGGGTGCTAATCCTTCCTCATACGTAACCAACTCCCGAACCTGTTTTCTTGTATTTCATGGACCAAAATCAATGTTTTGTAATAAAACGTTTTACCAGGTGATCCAATCACACCTAAGTAAAAAGGGATTGGTGGCGACTCCATTTTTGTTTTTTTAAAGTCGATCCCCGTTTTTACCAAATTTTAAAAATGGTTTCGACAGCTTGGCGACTCCACTGGGGACCAATAAGAGTGTCAAGCCGTAAAATCGATAATTTCATGTCCTTCTGCCCAAATTTAAAAATCTGATTCAAAAAAAAAAACTATGATCCTTTTTATTGCATGTGGTTTTAATTTCATAAAATATCTTTGCATTGCATTGCATGACCGTTGTGGTCACACCCTTAAGTGGGAGTGAGAAGCTACTCCTTCGTGAGGTTTTCACCTCCGTGTAGGATAGTGAATCGCTTTCGGGATACATCCATACTTATGTCTTCGTGAGATTTTCATTTTCGTGCAGCCATAGGGGAATGTATTCCCCTGAACTGAACTCGGTCCATATGAACCTATAATGGGTGAAGATCGAGGAATTTGCTGGTTCAGGTACCTCAACTTTAGAGCTAAACTACATGTAGAAAACTAAAGGCTTATCCTAGGTAGAACTATACCAAATCTTAGCAATTACCTAGATATGCATTTGATTATTTGCTTTATGTTTTACTTCATGTTACTAATTGATTGTGTTTTATTTTGTTGCATGTCATTTCATATTTTAAGAGGTATCGATTCGCGGTCAATTTTTAAGTTAGAAAGCTGGTTATGGAGAATGAATTCCTTGATAAAGTGGAAGACAATGTAGCCGTCCGTAGGTGGTCAGAGCAAACACAATTAGAAAAAGGAAATAGCTTAGCTGAAGGGTACAAATCAGAATTATGGGACTATACTCGCATCAGTGTGACACAAAATAATCTCAAAGAATTAAGAGAAGCATGGGACCGGTGGAGTGACAAGACCAAGCAATTGTTTTATTGTAGCTACGGGGATTTGCCGTACTTGCTGGACGTTAAGGTAGATGAACATGTGTTTTGGGCCATCACCCAATATTGGAACTCCGCGTACAGTTGCTTTACTTTTGGAAGAGTTGATTTGGTACCTACGGTGGAGGAGTATACAGCTCTATTGCGTTGTCCCAAGATTCATGTTGATAAAGCTTACTCAAGGGCTCCTAATGTTCCAACCTTTGTGAGGAAATTGATGAATATTACGGGGATGAGTGAACAATGAGTCACAGCCAGAATCAAGCAAAAAAGTGAGTATAAATGCATCTCATGGAAAGCTTTGAAGGATTTGATTTTAGTACATCCTGATATGAAAAAGAGAATCGATGTATTTGCTTTGAGTATATATGGATTAGTGATCTTCCCTAGGGATGAAGCAGTCTCAGATCTTTTTAATCGACTTGACAAACAAGTCACACCTGTTCCTGTGATCTTGGCGGAGACATTTCGATCATTGAGTGCATGTAGGAGAGCTAGGGAAGGCAGATTTATAAGATGTGCGCAGTTGTTGTTGGCTTGGTTCCATAGTCATTTCTGGAGGGTGGATAAGGTTTCTTATCGGGACTTCTCAGAAAATTACTCTCCATTAAAAGAGATAGTAGCCACCCCAATGAGAGACGACATATCTGAGGAAAATTGGATACCGCTTCTGTGAAATCTCCGAGAAGAAGATGTTGAGTGGAGAGCTCCCTGGATGGTTCCTAATGAAGTTCTGTATTGGTGTGGGAGTTTTGATTGGGTCCCTCTACTTGGAATTTGGGGGGCCATTGGATATGCGCCTTTGCTCGTACTAAGGCAATTCAGATCAAGGCAGTTTGTACCGGTTACACATGGATTAGCTCAAAGTGAGTTTTCGTATAAGGGAGATAGCTACAAGAAAAGGGTTAAGGAGATTTCTAGTGCTTGGAATCAGACCCGTCGCATGAAGAGAGTGGACGTAAGCCCAATGACGACCCCAGAATATAGTGGATGGTGGAGTAGAAGAGTCAATGACAATATACCTATGCCAAGTTTAGAAGGAGCTCGATCGATCGAAGAGTTTTTACGAGTGGTCCCTTCGGAATTGGAAATTATAAAACAAGATTTCGAAAGGAAGAATTCAGAGCTCGGAAGAAGGATAGAGAAGCTGGAAGAGGAAAAAATGTACATGAGCTTAGACATGGATGTTCAGAAACTGGAGACCGAAAAATTAAAAAAGGAGAAAAGGAAGATTGAGGACGATCAAGATAGTTTAAAGACGGAATATAAGAAGCTGCTTTTATCGATGTAAAATGTCGGATTGGGGAAGACTTCGGAACAGTGGCAACAGGAGGTTCAAGAGGAAAAAGCCAAAGCTGACTATTGGGAGAGGAAGTTTCAAGAAATGCAAGCACGGAACGAGGCCTTAGAGAAGAGTTTGGTAGAAAGTCGAAATGAAAAGGTAGAATTAAAAGCTAGAGTGGCTGAACTTGGACGGTCTCTTCATCACCATCGAAGCCGTAATTCTGCGATCGAGCTAAAGTCAATTCTGAACAAGATTAAGGAAATGAAAGGTAAGATCGAAGAGTTAGAGTCGACATTGCATAATTGTGAACTTCGGATCGAGCTTCTTGAAACAAGAGAAGGGCATTGGAAGGAAGAGCTCCACTATTCTCATGATCAAGTTAGAAGTCAGGATTATCTCATGGGTGAAGCAATAGTTCAGATTCGAGAGGTAGCTGATCACCTACAGACTTTGGCAGTACAGGCTGATACATTGAGCACGAAGTATGTGTTACAGTTAGATCGTGGTCAAGAGTTAGCCTTGTTGTTTGGGAAAATTAAAACTGTGGGCCTTTGGGTAAAAGCATATTTGTAGCCTGTTTTATGTAAAAGATTTTGTTTTCTAATAAAGTTTTATAAAATGAAGTTGAATCAGAATCGATGCCTCCTTGCATTCATGCATTTGCATTACATAACATCATATGCATTTAAGTCCATAGAGAGAGCCTAATTAGTTGAAATTATCAGAGAAGAAGAGAGAGAGAGATAAGGAAAATCTAGAAACTGAACACCACTACGGTACATGTGCCAAAACAAAGAAAATAGATCAAAGACTTGAACAATTCCAAAGAGACATGCAAGACCAGATGCAGGAGCAATTGGAAAAGCTCCAACAAGAAATGAGAGACCAAATGTTGGAAGCTCAAAGGAACATGATGGCTCAAATGGCCCAGATGCTGAGTGGGGCAATGGACAAAGGAAAGGGTCCCATAGTTAATGCTGAAGATAATGAGGACTTTCCTCGGGGTTTCACCACACCACATGTACAACCTGAGGAGTATCCCCAAAGGCCACCTGTCACGATTAGGCCTCAATAGGGGCAAGCTGATAATAAACCGGCCATGAATTTTCAAGTTGGCACATGATCCAACCTAGGAGATAAACCTGCTAATCTTGTTATCCTTGACTTAGACATAGCAGAGAGAGAGGGGATAAGAACTGAATCCTCAAGGCAGTTAGAGGATCGCTGTAGATGGTTGGAAGAAAAGTTCAAGGCTTTAGAAAATGCCGATCATCAACATGGTATTGACGCTAAAGACTTGAGTTTGGTTCCAAACTTAGTGCTTCCTCATAAATTCAAGATGCTAGAATTTGAGAAGTACAATGGGACTAGTTGCCCTGAAGCCCACATCACTATGTTCTGTAGACGAATGACTGGCTACGTAAACAATGATCAACTTTTGATTCATTGTTTCCAAGACAGTTTGGTGGGGGCAGCGTCCAAGTGGTACAATCAACTTAGCAGTGCTAATATTAGCTCCTGGAGAGACCTAGCCCAAGCTTTCATGAGGCAATACAATCATGTCACAAACATGACGCTTGACAGAATCATGTTGCAAAACATGGAAAAGAAGTCAAATGAAAGCTTCAGGCAATACGCGCAAAGATGGAGGGAAGTTGCCATGCAAGTTCAACCACCTCTCCTAGAGAAGGAAACCACCATGCTTTCTATTAACACTTTGAAGGCACCATTTATCACTCATAAGATAGGAAACACCACTAAGAGCTTTGCGGATATAGTGATGGCAGGAGAGATGATTGAAAATGCCATAAGGGGTGGTAATATTAAAGCGGGGGAAACCACTAGAAGGTCTACTCCTAGGAAAAAGGACAGTGAGGTGAATAATACGAGTACATACAACAAAGGGTACTCAAAGGCAATCACTGTTAGCCAGCCGAAAGTAGTTACTACCGGGCAACAAGGGTCAGTAAGACAGGAGTCAGGTACAAGGCAAAATGCTGAAAAGCTCCAATTTATGCCAATCCCAATGATGTATAAGGAGCTATATCAATGTTTATTTGACGCACACGTGGTGTCTCTATTTTATTTGAAGCCGTTACAGCCCCCATATCCCCAATGGTATGATTGAAACGCTCAATGCGACTACCATGCGAGAATAACGGGACATTCAATAGAACACTGCAATGCCTTTAAAAGGTTAGTCAAGAGATTCGTCAAGATGGGGATTGTGAAGTTCGACGATACACCTAGTGCAGAGAACCCGTTACCTAACCATGGTGATAAGGGGAAAAATGCGATCGGTGAAAATGTTATGAGAAAGATCAAGAAGGATATTGCGGAGGTAAAAATCTCGTTGAGAATGGTCTGGAGGGAAATGGTAAGAAGAGGACTGATATTATCCGATTCTGAGAAAAGTTGTGAAGAAATAAGGGACTGCTGTGAGTTCCACAAAGCAGAAGGACATGAGATCCAAGAATGCTTTGAGTTCAGGGTCTTGGTGCAAAGCCTTATAGACAATAAGGAATTGGAGTTTTATGAAGAAGACTTAGAGGGAGGAAACATACATGCAACAGAAAGAGAATTGATGAAACATAAAATCAATTATTCAAGGATCATTATCTCCCGACCAAGAAATATGGAAGGCGGAACACAAGTGCCGTCAAAAGTTGTAATCCAGAGGCCTGTTTCCTTTCCTTACAAGGATAACAAAATGGTACCTTGGAATTACGACTGTAACATGACAATACCGGGAGTGGAAAGCTCAGTCGGCGCTTCTAAGGAGGTCTAAAAAGAAGGGTCCTACACACGTAGTGGAAGGCGTTACGATTCATAAAATGTCAGAACAGAACCAGCAAAGTCAAAAACTGTGGCAGTTGAACGAGAGAAAGGACCTGAGGCCCTTATTAATGAACCAGTGAAAGAAGAAGAAGCTAAAGAATTTCTGAAATTCTTGAAGCACAGTTAATACATTATGATAGAGCAGTTGCGCAAACAACCGGCTCGTATATCGGTGCTAGCCTTACTCTTAAGTTCAGAAGTGCATTGTGAGGCATTGATGAAAGTGCTGAATGAGACTTACATTACTAAAGATATATCTGTCAATAAACTTGACCATCTGGTTAGTAACATAATTGCTGATAATTTCATTTACTTCAGTGATGATGAAATTCCACCTGGAGGTATGGGATCGACTAAAGCTCTACATATCACTACTCGTTGCAAGGGATACACTCTGCCAAGTGTGTTAATAAATAATGGATCGGCTTTGAATGTCTTACCATTGTCTACACTGAAGAGGTTGCCTATAGACAGTTCTCACATAAAGACATGTCAGAACATAGTGAGAGAATTTGATGGCACTGAAAGAAGAGTGATGGGAAGGATTGACGTACCGTTGCTAATTGGGCCAAACACATATGAGGTGGACTTTCTGGTAATGGACATAAAGCCCTCTTACAACTGCTTATTGGGAAGGCCTTGGTTTCATTCGATAGGGGCAGTGCCCTCATCCCTGCACCAAAAACTGAAGCTGGTGACGGATGGTCGGCTGGTTACTATAAACACGGAAGAAGACATCATAGCGACTGTTACCAATGAGGCGCCATATTTAGATACAAATAAAAAGGCCACTGAGTGTTTTTTCGGTCTTTAGAGTTCGTAAACACAACATTCATCTTGAAAGGGAATGAAGTTTCGGTGCCTACGATATCCAAGACCACAAGAATGGGCCTACAAATGATGATCGAGAAAGGAGCCTTACCGGGAAAAGGACCGGGCATACATATTTAAGGAGAGATTCAAGTGCCAATGCTGAAAGAAAAGAGAGACTGTTTTGGCTTGGGTTTCAGGCCAGATGCTAGACAGAGGAGAAAAGAAATAGAGAAAAAGCAAGAAAGAAGAAGAGCACGGTTGAATGGGGAAGAAGTCAAATGGGAATCGATGACATTCCCCAATATATCCCAAACCTTTGTATCCGGAGGGGTAATTCACCCTGAGAGAGGGTTATTGGAAAATGAAAACCCTCACATCAATGCCATACACGAGGAAGAAACTGGGCAAAGAAACTTGTTGGGCATTCGCCCTTATGAACCTGGAAGCGTTTTGGACAATTGGACTGCAGAGGAACTTCCTGTAGTTTTTAGAGACTATACAGAGTAATATTCAGAACGCACTTGTTGTTTTTAAGCCTAGGAACAATAAGATTTCTTTTGTGAAATAGGTTCATGTTCAGATATTTTTGTTTCAATAAAATACATCCTTAATGACCAGTTTGGGCAAATATTCTTTCATTTTTCTTCTTTTGATTTTCTAATTTCATTCCATTTTTTTATTCTCATTCATATCATGTGAATAGTTGTCCTCGAATTCATTTGTTCTTTTACATTTTTTGGTGCCCATCACAGGTCCCTATATATCAATGATATGAGCAATGATACTACAGACCCAGAGGTCCATTTTGAGCAAGACATGTGTTTAGAGGAATATCAGGATTTTAAAGGTGACAGAGATTGTGACTTATCTCCAGATTTTTTCAGAATGGTAAAGTAAGAGGAGAAACAAATTTTACCCCATGAAGAGGAGGTAGAGAACATAGCCTTGGAGGAAGGAAAGGTTGTGAAAATTGGAACGCGCATAGCCGAGGAGACGAAACAAGATCTTGTTGAGTTGCTACGGGAATTCAATGACGTCTTTGCATGGTCATACCAAGATATGCCTGGTCTAAGTATTGATATTGTAATGCATCGCCTTCCCATAAAAGAAGAGTGCAAGCCAGTTCGACAAAAGTTACGAAGAATGAGGCCTGATGTGATGTTAAAAATAAAGGAGGAAGTCAAGAAACAGTTTGATGCTGGTTTTTTACAAGTGGTCAAATACTCAGAGTGGGTTGCCAATATTGTTCCTGTCCCTAAGAAGGATGGAAAGGTTTGAATGTGTGTAGACTATAGGGACTTAAATAAAGCCAGCCCAAAGGACAACTTCCTTTTGCCACATATTGACACGTTGGTGGATAATACGGCAGGGTACTCATTGTTTTCTTTCATGGATGGTTTTTCAGGATACAATCAGATCAAGATGCACCCTAAGGATATGGAGAAAACTACTTTCATAACATGTGGGGTACCTTTTATTATAAGGTAATGCCATTCGGACTAAAGAATACTGGAGCAATATATCAAAGGGCCATGGTAACATTGTTCCATGACATGATGCATAAAGAGATTGAAGTATATGTTGATGACATGATCGCCAAATCTCGAACAGAAAAGGAACGCATTGAAGTTTTGAGAAAGTTATTTTTGAGATTGAGAAAATTTCAATTGAAGCTCAACCTGGCAAAGTGTACTTTCGGAGCTCGGTCAGGGAAGTTATTGGGTTTCGTGGTTAGCGAGAGAGGAATCAAAGTTGACTCAAAAAAGGTCAAAGTTATACAAGAATTTCCTCCACCGCGCACTCAAAAGGAAGTTCAAGGTTTTCTTGGAAGGTTAAATTACATTGCTCGGTTTATTTCACAATTAACTGAGAAATGTGATCCCATATTTCGTCTTCTCAAGAAACACAACCAAGGTGTATGGGACGATGAATGCCAGAGAGCTTTTGACAAAGTCAAACAATATCTGTCAAATGCACCAGTAATATCTCTTCCTAATCCAGATAGACCGTTGATACTGTATTTGTCAGTGTTCAATAACTCCATGGGATGTGTGCTTGGTCAACACGATGAGTCAGGAAGAAAACGAAAGGCGATATACTATCTCAGTAAAAAGTTCACTGAATGTGAAATGAGATATTCGTCGATAGAAAAATTGTGTTGCGCCTTGATTTGGACAACTCGAAGATTGAGGCAGTATATGTTATATCATACAACTTGGTTAATTTTGAAGCTTAATCCGTTAAAGTATATGATAGAGTCAACTGCTTTGAATGGAAGGATGGCAAGGTGGCAAATTTTGCTGTCTGAATTCGATATAGTCTATGTGAGTCAAAAGGCTATAAAAGGGAGCGCAATAGCAGAATTTCTGGCTAGCAGAGCTTTGGAGGATTATGAACCTTTAAGCTTTGATTTCCCCAATGAAGAGTTAATGTATGTGGCAACTACTGAAGAATGTCCGTAGAAGCTAAATTTTGATGGAGCGTCAAATGCTGTTGGAAATGGAATTGAGGCAATCTTGGTATCCCCTAGTGGTGATCATTATCAATTTACATGCAGATTGGATTTTGATTGCACGAATAACATGGCGGAATATGAAGCATGCATCATGGGAATTCGAGAAGCTATAGAATGTAAGATTATAGTGCTAAAATTATATGGATATTCTACCTTAGTAATCTACCAGCTTAAAGGAGAATGGGAGACAAGAGACCCTAAGCTAAGTGATTACCAAAAAATAGTTCTGGGATTGATTGATTAATTATCTCCCACGTGATGAAAACCAGATGGCGGATGCTTTGGTAACCCTGGCTTCTATAATCAAAGTAAACAGACCAGAGGATATGAGACCTATTCAAATGAGTATTTTTGAAGTTTCCAGCTCATTGTTATAATGTGGAAGAGGAGGAAAGAGATGGTCACCCTTGGTATCATGATGTATTGCGATACGTAAAAAATCGTGAATACCTAGAGCATGCAACTGAGAATGAAAAAAGGACATTAAAAAGATTGGCTTCTGACTATGTTTTAGATGGGGATATCTTGTATCAAAAGAGAAAAGATCAAGTATTATTGAGATGCGTTGATGCTGTAGAAGCTAGGAAAATCCTAGAGGAAGTTCATGAGGGCGTTTGTGGAACACACGCTAATGGATTCACAATGGCCAGGCAGATAATGAGATTTGGATATTATTGGTCCACCATGGAAGGAGATTATATCAGCTATGCCAAGAAATGTCATAAATGCCAGATTTATGAAATTCATGTGCCTTCGTCACCTTTGCATGTTATGACTTCCTCATGGCCTTTTTCCATGTGGGGCATGGATGTTATTGGACCGATCTCACTGAAAGCTTTGAATGGGCATCGATTCATCTTCGTGGTAATTGACTACTTCACGAAATGGGTAGAGGCTGCTTCATATGCTAGCGTTACTAAGTCAGCAGTTAGTCGATTCTTAAAGAAGGAGATCATTTGTCGATATGGAATGCCTGAGAGGATCATATCAGACAAAGCATTGAACTTGAACAACAGCACAATAGCAGAAGTTTGTAGTCAATTCAACATCACCACAATTCGTCTCCGTATCGTCCAAAAATGAATGGGGCAGTGGAAGCGGCCAATAAAAATATCAAGAAGATAGTAGGGAAGATGACTGAGACTTATAAGGATTGGCATGAGAAACTATCGTTTGCACTCTATGCTTGTCGAACGCCCGTCAGGACCTCTACTGGGGCAATGCCTTTCTCGTTGGTCTATGGGATGGAGGCAGTTCTACCTATTGAAGTGGAAATACCTTCTCTTCGAGTTTTGTCAGAAATAAAGCTGGATGAAGATGAATGGATCCAAGCTCAGTATGATCAGTTGAACTTAATTGAAGAAAAGAGGCTAAAGGCTATTCGTCACGGTCAGATGTACCAAAAATGAACGATGCGAGCCTACAATAAGAAAGTTCGCCTAAGAGAGTTTCATGAGGGGGACCTTGTACTGAAAAAGATTCTTCCCATACAAAAGGATTTCAGAGGAAAATGGATGTCGAATTGGGAAGGACAATATGTGGTGAAGAAAGCTTTCTCTGGAGGTGCACTGATTCTAACCGAAATAGATGGGAAAAGCTTACCCAATCCTATGAACCCGGATTCAGTCAAAAAGTATTTTGCTTGAAGAGGAGAAAAGGCCAAAGTAAAAACCCGAAAGGGCACTTTAAGACTTCTAAAAAAAAGAGAGGCCAAGGGGAAAACCCGCAAAGGGCGCCTTGAGACCAAAAGGGTTTTGAGTTGAAAATCTGAAAAGGGCGGCTCAAATTCTGAATAGACACGCAGTCATCTTGCTATACTTGAATCAACAAGAAATGAAATATGTTGCATATCGGGGCATCAACAAAGTATTTTGGGTCTTCTAAACACATGTTAAGCACAAAGCAGTCTTTGTGGTGTTTGTATATGGAAGCTCAATCTGCAATATCTAGGGCATCTGATCTTTGTCCTATTCATTTTACTATCTTTGGATTCTTTTTCTTCTCAAAGATATGTTCCCATTTAATTTTCTTTGTATTTTTGATAATTCATTTAACTCTCTTTGAGATCAATTTATTTGTTACCCATTATTCATAAACATGTTGCATTGAAATAATGATTGACGAACTAATAATTTCACAAAAGAAGTTCTACATATTACTTTGGAAATTTTTAGATAAAACAAGAAGCCGGAATAGGACAATGGTTTAGAATTTCCACGTGCATGGATTGGAAATATTTGAGAAAGAAGAGTCTGGATAGAGACTATTTCTCTGAATTCTTTATCCAAATGATAATTGGACAAAAAAATGAGTTGATGTGACGAAAGTAAGGGATGTCATCAGGTCATAACATTCAGGGAATGGTGTGACCAACTATGTTGCTAAAAAGTTCAGAACTCCTAAATTGCGATGGAATGGATTGAATTTGAAATAAATCCTATACCCTTAAATTGCAGATGGGACGGATTGAAAAAGTTTCAATTCCTACAAATCGTGGTAGGATGGTACAAGCCTTGTGTCCTTAAGTTTCAAGCAGAGTTGACTCTGAAATTACAGCGGGGCAAGCTTGTTTGAGCAAAACATGATTGATGTTTCAAGAGGAACAAGGATGAAGAACAAATGAGCAATGACACTTAGAGTAGGAATCATACTCATAATATTTTTTTGCATTCATATATCATAGCAAATCTCTTAGGAGCATTTGATTCATTCCGATCATTGCATCCTAATCCTTAAAAAGGAATCATTTTCAGGACGTGTTGCATTCATGTCACTCATAACACATGTAGCTAGAAGCATTTGATTCATCCTGATCATGGCATCTTGGTCATTTGACATAAACATATGGAACTGAGTCTACAGGACATGTCCCTCAGTGGACGACGTAGCAATATTGGTGAATTTACAGATCTTATCTCCTTAAGCAGTAGTGGAGCAGATCAAATTTGGCGAATCTTATCTTCCCGAGGTAGCAGGGAAGCAGATTTTAGCCACTAGCCTTATCTCCCTAAGGTAGCAAGGGAGCAGGATGAAATTTGTAGTCTTATCTTCCTGAGGTAGCAAGAAAGCAGACTAAAGATTGTAGATTTTGTCTCCTTGAAGTTGTAGTGGAGCAAATCAAAGACAGTGAATCTTATCTTCTCGAGGTAACAGGGAAGCAAATTTTACCCACCAGCTTTATCTCCCTAAGGTAGCAAGGGAGCAGGCTGAAATTTGTAGTCTTATCTTCCTGAGGTAGCAAGGAAGTAGGCTAAAGATTGTAGATTTTGTCTCCCTGAAGTTGTAGTGGAGCAAATCGAAGAAGGTGAATCTTATCTTCCTAAGGTAGCAGGGAAGTAGATTTTAGCCACCAGTCTTATCTCCCTGAGGTAGCAAGGGAGCTGGCTGAAATTTGTAGTCTTATCTTCCTGAGGTAGCAAGGAAGAAGACTAAAGATTGTAGATTTTGTCTCCTTGAAGTTGTAGTAGAGCAAATCAAAGACAGTGAATCTTATCTTCTCGAGGTAGCAGGGAAGCAAATTTTAGCCACTAGCCTTATCTCCCTGAGGTAGCAAGGGAGCAGGCTAAAATTTGTAGTCTTATCTTCCTGAGGTAGCAAGGAAGTAGACTAAAGATTGTAGATTTTGTCTCCCTGAAGTTGCAGTGGAGCAAATCAAATAAGGTGAATCTTATCTTCCCGAGGTAGCAGGGAAGCAGATTTTAGCCACCAGTCTTATCTCCCTGAGGTAGCAAAGGAGCTGGCTGAAATTTGTAGTCTTATCTTCCTGAGGTAGCAAGGAAGCAGACTAAAGATTGTAGATTTTGTCGCCCTGAAGTTGCAGTGGAGAAAATCGAAGACGGTGAATCTTATCTTCCCGAGGTAGCAGGGAAGCAGATTTTAGCCACCAGCCTTATCTCCCTGAGGTAGCAAGGGAGCAAGCTGAATATTATAGTCTTATCTCACTGAAGTTGCAGCAGAGTAGACTGAAGACAGCAGATCTCATCTTCTTGAAGTTGCAGAAAGCAGTTCAAAGACACTTTCAGCCTTGTCTCTCTGAAGTTATAGCGGAGTAGACTGAAGATAGCAGATCTCGTCTTCCTAAAATTGCAGTGAAGCAGATTGAATCCATCAGACTTATTGAAATCAAGAGGAAGTTCCAATACCGTTGAAGCTGCAGTGGAGTTGGAGGCCATTTGAAGAAGACAAGGACCAAGTATTCGAGGCTCGAGAAAGACCGGGCAAAATTGGTCCTTTTATAATCTTTGCTCCATTCTCGTTTCACGACAATGAGCAAAGAGGGGCAGCTGTAATAGGCCCATTTTTCCCGGGCTTAAAACAAACAAACCAGAAAAAAATAAATAACTAATAAATAAAAACCAATGTTTATTTGTACAGTCCATTTACAAAACCAATTAAATAGCCCAATCAACTAGCCCAAAACCCAGCTACATCCTGACCCAATTATAGACTCCAAAACACTGGCCCAATTACAGACTCCAAAACACTTCAACCCCAATACTCAGACCCAAAACAAAGACGGCCCAAAAGGGCCCAACACTAAACAGAATCAGGAGACCTAGGGATTCTGGAAAACCCTAGGTGTCGCAAGCCTCAACCCCAGAACTTCGATCGCGCCGCAATCCTCGCGAACTACACCCCATCGTCGCCAGATTCCCTGTCGGTCGCCTATAAAAAGGAAAGAAACAACAGCAAAAATGGCAGAAACGATGTATTTCCCTTTTATTTTCAAGGCTATAAAAGCCCAACCTATTCTTTAACTCAAAAAAAGGATACACAGAGATAGACACACAAATATTCACAAAAAAAACATAGAGAAATAAGATACGAAAAAGAAAAAAATAGAGGTGATTTTTTTCTATCTTGTTTAATATTTCTTTATTTTTTTTCATGCAAAAATTCCTTTTATTCAAATAATAATAAAAATCGAAAGAAGAGATCTACCTTGTTTTGCGAAGTTTTAACTTCAGAGTCGCCGCGGACGACGGCGCGTGTAGCACGTGCGATGAAGGCTTGAGGTCGAAGGACCAACGAAGGCAGAGCAGTTTTTGAAGAGTTTCTGTTTTTTTTTTAACACTAGTTTAAAAATGATTTTTAAGCTGATTTTTTTTCTTATATAAGCTATGGGAAACGACGTCGTTTTGGTGTGGTCTGTTAATGACCAAAACGACGTCGTTTAAATGGGTGTGACCCGCGCGTTGACCCGACCCGGGGAGGATCCGCGTGTTTTTATTAAATGGTCTAATTACCCTATAGGCCCTTTCGCATAGCTTTTTTTTTATTTTTTTAATTTAGCCCTAAAACTTATATTCTGTTGCAATTTAATCATTTGGGCTACTTAAAGGCAAATATCAGAACGGCGTCGTTTAGGTGACAAGGCATAATTGCCTAATAAGTCCCTAAGATGTGACGTGCGTTTTGATTTGATCCTTTTACATTTTATTTTTTTTAGATTTTTTTATTTCTTTGTTTATTCTTAAAACCTTTTTATTTTATGTTATTTTTTAATTATTTTAACATTATATTAAATTATTTTTATCACATTAAAAATTCTATATTTTTTTATATTTGTATATTAATCTATTAATAGTATAAAATTTTTGTGTATAGTTTTTCTTAAATACATATTATTTTTATAAATATTGAATTATTATTTATTATTTTATTTAGCTTAATTATCTATATATATATTACCTATTATTTTATAATTTATATATTAGATATTATATTATATATTTTGAAAATTTTGCTGTATTATATAGTATTATATTATATCATACATTTTTTAATTTTATTTTGTATAAAATTTATTTATATTATTTAACATATTTTATTCATATATGTAAATTTTTATGATTACTGTATTATATATATATATATATATATATATTTAAAATTATTATATACTATTTACTAATCATTTTTATCATATATTATTTTTATATACTAAATTATTAAATTACGTATTCGTTATAAGTACCCTTATATTTTTTATATACTTTAAGTTTTTTTATTATTTATTAAAATAGTGTTTATATATACTAAATCACTTTAGAAATTGTCATATTTTTTGTGTCATAATATTCATTCATCGTTTAAATATGTCATTTATTTTTTATTTGATTTTGTTTATGGAATTTAATATTCATTTCTTGAATTGTTCATATTTCGTGAAGATTTTAATTACCATTGTTTATTTTATATTTCATATTTATCTATTTTATGTTCTTTTATTCGTTTATTGTTGCTTTAGCATAGTTCTTTTATTTGTTTATTCATGTGATATTATTTTTTAATTATCTACATTAGTATCAATTGTTAATATAGACTTGTAACTGTGACGAATTGTTATCTGGTATGTATGTTGTAATATGTTAATGATGTATTTTACTCAAATCGTTTTTAATAAAAAAATATATATTTTGCAAAGTTGTCGCATTTTTATTCAAAGTTTTTCTAAAAATATGGTGATACCTAATATTTGGGAGCTTCAAGGAAAATCGTGCCCTAACTCACTGGGTTTCAATTTTTCTCGTTGAACTTAAAATATTAAGTATCCCTTTTCTTTCGAAATTGAAACTTATGAATTTCAAATCAAAACTTATTCTCGTGAATTCAAAACGTTGTATCCTAACTTATTGGATATGATGTTTTGTGTCTCGAGATAAGAATTTTCTAAATAAAGGTGAGCCTAGTTTCGAAGCCATGAGATGTTATATCTTAACTTACTGGGTATAACATTTTATTTCTTTGAGATAGGTAAGTCTTGGTCTTCTTTCTAATAAAAGGATCATATTTTAAAATTTTTCAAATTTTCAACATTAGGACATGATTTTATCGATTAGGTACCAATTTTTGGGCGTTTTGAGGATGCTAATCCTTCCTTATACGTAACCGACTCTCGAACCTATTTTCTTGTATTTCGTGGACCAAAATCAATGTTTTGAAATAAAACGTTTTACCAGGTGATCCAATCACACCTAAGTAAAAAGGGATTGGTGGCGACTCCATTTCCCTTTTTTTAAAGTCGATCCCCGTTTTTTCCAAAATTTAAAAATGGTTTCGACATCGTCTATTTTCCTTATGTTTCTTATCATATGTTCAAAGACTTTTCTTTTATATTTTGAACTATATTTTAGCTTTTCTTATTATCCCTAATTGAGTAATCCGTTAATCGTCTTCCACAGTTATGTTTATTTTCTTATTAGTTGCTCAGAATTATGCACTTCATTATGTTATATCTACAATTCCGCATCAACTAGTCCACAGATTTCATTCAAAATTCAGGAAGTTTCACTTTTCTCCCTCTCTTATGATTTTATGCTTACATTGCAATTATCTATCTTTGTACATTGAGGACAATGTACATCTTAAGTGTGGGGAGGTTAATTATATCATCATCAGAAAATCCCTGAATTATGTCTTGTTCTTAAATAAATTTTCTCATATTACTATTAGAATAAAATTTCTATTAACTTATGATTTTTATTAATATGTTTTGGAATAAATCATAGGTAATTGTGCATTGATGGTTTAAACTTTAAGACATTAGAGAATCAAGCATGATAAGTCTATTTTCAGAATTAAAAATTTATTAGGTTGTTTCCCTAAATTTAAATATTACTTTGAAGTTTAAAATTTGCAAGCTTGACATCAAAAACCATAATTTTTTTGAGATTTTGAGCCTTTTAGAGCATATATTTTTCTCGCTCACTTTATTGTTGGTTATGAGTGTGTCAATATTGATTTGTTATTCTAGAACTTGCTTCGATTATGCATGTTGAGACCACACTTTTGATTTGATATACTGAGATGATAAAGACACCTAGGATTTAACCCACTTATCCCAAAAAAGCCTACCCTCATTGAAACACCCCAAACCCGGCCCACGAGCTTTGACCAGATTTGGTATGTTCCTCAAGTAAACCGGTTCCAAATTCTTTTGTTACTTAGAGAAAAACTTGTGTGATTTTTAAAAAATATTGTTTGGGTTGGGCTTGTGTTGAAAACAAACTGGATTTTTATATTAGAAAACCCTTTTTTTAATTTTAAGTAATAAACATATCGAGTATATTTTAAAATAAAATACTTAGTCTTTAACTTAATCAAAATTTGTAACACAATAAAACAACAAGTAGAAATAAAAATCGTTCATCATGGCCTTATGGCCTTATTACATCAAATAGTTTCCAAAATATTTCAAAGTACTAAAATAAATTCAAGAGTCCATAAAAACATAAACTTCATGTTGAGCATGGCCACCACAAGTACTACCGTCCCGGTCCATCACTGTTCATCACCTGAAAAATGTTCCCCAACGGGGTGAGTCAACAGACTCAATGTGTACACGACACTAAATCATAATAGAATCAGGCATACAATAGTTACACATTCAAAACATAAAATACAAGTTATGATGCATTCCCAAACCCAAACCTAATTGTCCATCCGCTACACACCCCCGTACCTGCCAAACACACCGTGGGGACTACTAAGTCGACCCTCCTTCCGCTACACACCAATTTGAGGGCTTAAGGCTCCGCATCTGTGGTTTTAGGAAACCACTTTTCAGATTACTGTGGTCTTAGATCACCACTTTTCAGATTACTGTGGTCGTAAGTCACCACTTTTCAGATTACTGTGGTCTTAAATCACCACTTTTCACTTCCCCTTTCAATATACAACCATATGCCCCATAAACATTAATATGCATAATATACCATAGTTCACATTCTTATCATATTCTCATGTTATGAATAACATATTTCATATTCCTAGTAGAAGTAGGAAACGTACCTGAGTACTTAGTACCTTAACATGGTACCTTAGCCATACTCATATTTTATTAACATATATTTTAATACATGCAACCATAATTCATATTACAAAGTAGTGTGAAGTACACACATTCTTAATAATACATTTAATTTAAACATAGCCATGAACCTATCAAAACTTAGGGTAGGGTACACACCTGATTTGCTTAACGAATTCCTTGAAATCCCGAAATCTGATCTACTGCCTTAGATCTCAAATTCCTTGAAATTCTCAAATCCCGAAATCCTTGTATCCCTCTGTCGAAATCCCTATAACTTCATGTTAGATCAATTTCTAACATTTATTCACAACAAATAACCCTTAGCCGTATGTTAAATATGACTTACCTTAGATTCTTAAATCCCGAAATTCACCGAATAACTAGGGAACACGTGGCTTATGGTGTACCTTCGGGAAAAGAACTTCTCCCTCCTTGTAGTCGACACTTAGTAAATCCCGAAAGATCTCCTTACTTTAGGAATCGACAATCCTTGCTTGAGCCTTTAACAATATTCGGCTATGGCCTTGATGTGGATTAAAATTTCGGCTTCTTGATGAACAGTAGAGGATTTTTGGTTTTTCAAAGAAAGAAGAGGAAGATATAAAACTTAGGAAAATTCAGCAAGACTAGGGGGATTCTGCTTTCGGCTTTGTGAATAATTGAAAAGAGAAAGAAGAACAATGATAGAGAGAATTCGGCAGAGAGAAGAGAATTTGCTTAAGAAATTCGGCAAAGGAAAAGTGAATGAATGAATGGCCTCTCTTTTCCTTTTATAGCCAAATTTACTAGGCTAGAGTCCCTTACTTGGCCACCACTCTTCTTTATTTGATAGCTTTATCTCTTTAATTTAAAATAATTAAAGAAATATCCTTTATTATCTCTTATCTCTTAATAAAAATAATACTAATAATAATCCTCTTTTATCTCTTCCTTATCTATCAAAATAAAAGGGATAAATCCATATTTATCCATCTATTATCTCTTCAAAAAATAATCCAATAAAAATCCTTTATTATCACCTTATTAATCAAATATTTATGAAAATAAAACACCTCCTTTTCTAGAAGCATGTGCCGTCCACCTCAGCCTTCTGGAAGCCAAAATAAAACCTTATTTATTTGCTTCCCAAGTGACTCGAACCCAGGCCCATTCCTCTTGCACATGGCGCCATTTCCATAGGCCCTAAGTGACACCTTCAGGCCACTTTTCCAAGCCTGTTTGTGTGTCAAATCTTACCAACTTTTTCTTTTAAGGCCTCCTTGCCCTAATTTCCTATTTTAAACTTTAAAATTCGACATTTCTAGGTCATTTCTAAGTTTCCTAAAATTTTCGATCGGCTCTGTATACTTGCCATTTTCTTACATTTCCAAGTTTCCAGAAATGTTCACTTTCCATTTTTGAATCATTTCCTTACATTTCCAGGTTTCCAAAAATGTTCGTGTCCAATGCATTTCCAGGTTTCCAAAAATGTTCATTTCCAATTCATTTTCATACATTTCTGAGTTTCCAAAAATATCAAAAATTTATTCATAGTGCTTAAGACTTGTCATTTCGTACAGTTATACTGAAATTGCATAGGCCCTTTCCAGGATGTTACACTCATAATTAACCCCTAGTAAACCCCTTTGAGCCTAATAAATCGTTTCTTGACTCACCCATTAATATTAACCCAAAACTCAATTTTTGCTTCTCCTACTTTATTGACTTCTCTTTTGTCGAGATTTGATTTGATCAATTGCATAACTATTTTCTTTATTTTAGTTGTAAATTCGTCTTATTATAATTACGTGATAAAAAAATGGAAAATATTTATTACTAGTTCTGTGTTATTTGAGCTTAAGCAATTAATTTCACATTTTGAGAAGAAGCTCGTGTTGTTTTTCAATTGAAATTATTCAGTATTAGTTTATTTTTCTAGTTAGGTAAATTGTCAATTCAATCTCGATTTTTACCCTCTAATTCAGCCTTTATCCACACCTTTAACCCAAGCCCCATTACAACCCTTTCAAAGACCTTTTGATTTGTGTATCATCTCATTTTATAGTGGTAGAGATTTGATTTTCATGCAAGCCTATGGTACTAACTTTTCATGCTTGACTTTTGAGTGCTTAATTTGAACCTTAAACACTTTGAGTGATTTGAGTGAACCCATAGTGAGGATGTCAATTCTTGTTAGTTTTGAATTAAAGGTGATTATTTACGTAAGGGGAAACACCTATGTTTTCGTGCTACAAAAATTCGTGACTTAGATTGTTTGTATCTTTAGGACTCTTTTAGTTAAATTATCAATGTATAAATTATTTATGAATTATGATAATACATTATTGATAAGAATTGTGAATTAAGGAAGTTAATTTTAATTGTGAGTTGAGGATTTTGCTTGAGGACAAGCAAATGCTTATGTAATGGCCCATTTTTTCCCGGGCCCATGCCATAAAAAAGAAAAAAATGTTTAAAAAAAAATCCCTTTTACAGTCCATTTATAGCCCAAAATACACTACCCAATAACCCTTTACACCCAAACCCAACAAGACCCAAAATAAACTAAACCTACGGGGCCCAAAGGGCCCAATACACAAATTGAATAAGAAGCCTAAGGTTAGCTCCCAACACAGGCCCCTTTGTCGCGCCGCAATCAGCGCGCGGATGGCTCTCCTCACTGCCGTGTTTCTCGCCGTTGACCTGCAAAAGCAAAGAAAACACGACAAAACAACAAGCATAGCAAGACAGTATCTTTGTATTTATGATTTCGATATATTTTGGGGCTATAAAAACCCTAATGTAATCTATAAAAGAGGACGATTTCTTTTTAGATACGAAAGGCAATACAAAGATTGTTGAATAGAAACAGAATCAATACAGAGAGAAGAACAAGGTTTATTTCTTTTTTATTTTTTTCTCTTATTTCGAATTTGGCTACATACAAAATCTTCGATTCTATTTATTTTTACTATATATATATTTAAATAAAATATAAAAGAAATAAAAATAACCTTTTTTTTTAATTTCAGTCACCGTGCACGGCGGCGCCGACGGCGGCGAACGGAGGTGGTCTTCGCTGGAGGTTCTGCTGGAAATCGGCACGAGGAGACAAAGGGAGAGAGCTCTCTCTCTCTCTCTCTTTTTTTTTTAGAATGAAGAGGAGGATGAAATTTTTTTTAAAATTTTTTTACTTATAAACACCCTAAACGACGTTGTTTAGGGCTGGTCACTATAGCCCTAAAATGACGCCGTTTCATCCAAGATCCACGTGTTGACCCAACCCGAGGAAGGATCCGCGTGTTTTTATTTTATGGGAAATTTCGCGTTTGGTCCTCCCTCTTTTCTTGCGCACTTCATTTTAATCTTGTTTCATTTTTTTAATTTGACCCTGAAATCTTATTTTTATTTTGATTTAGTCCTTGGGCCATTTAAATACAAATATTGGAACGATGCCGTTTTGGGAATAGGGCATATTTGCGCAGTGAGTCCCTCCTTTGGGGCACGCGTTTCAATTGGGTCCCTAGTTTTGTAACATCCCCAAACCCGGCCCACGAGCCCTAACCGGATCTGGTTAAGTCACTGCGGAAAGACGGTTGAAAAACTTTTTGACTCTAGAATAAAGTATGAAAATTTGTCTACTTTTGAAAACCATGTCCATTTAAAATAATATGAAAACCCTAGTGTTATAAAATGTCTGAATTAAAACTTTACTATGCATATATATAATTTGAATAAACAGGTTGCTGAGAATAAAGTCATTTTCATATAGTAATTTAGGTTAATCAAGCCATCATACCCAAATCATATTCAAGTTTAACATGCACAAGTTTCAATATGCACCCAGCCTAGCCATCCAAACACCTTTCTCTACCCCGTGTGGTACCAAACCACTGGTGGTGCCAAACCACTGGTGACTTAAAGTCACGATATCCATCATATTATGGTGCCAAACCACTGGTGGTGCCAAACCACTGGTGACCCAAAGTCACAAATCAAATGATGGGGCCAACCCATCGTGTGATACCAAATCACTGGCGACGATCCCATAATATCAACTGTGGGGCCAACCCACTGTGGTGCTAAGCCACTGGGACAAGACGCTATGAGGTGCCAAACCTCTGGTGACCGTAGTCACGAAATGTGATACCAAATCACTGGAGGTACCAAACCTCTGGTGTCCGTCGACACGAATATCACTTCCCCCTCCTCTCATATCAGCCATTATCATACCGACTCATGTAAAGTATGCGATCGTGCAAATCATGCAAATCATGCGAACATGTTTAGTGTTGCATCTCATAGTACATACATCATAAATCATGACATCATGTATCAACAACAGAACTCATAATGAAACGGACTTACCCGATTCCGTGCACATACCCCATAGGGTATCATATCAATCAACCATACTGTTTCGGCTTTGTTAAACAATCAGGTTATTAAGCATATTACAAAGCAAGGAGTGTGTTAGTTTACGCACCTGTTAAAACGCAAGCCTTAATCCCCAAAGAACCGATCTAAGACACTCGATTACCTTGCTCCTATAATCGGCCAAACATGAGATTAGCCACCTAGACCATTCGGCCAAACCAAAATACTCAAAGGGGTTAACGTTTGAACCCATAGCTTACAAATGATTTGGTTTCCTACCAAATCCCGAACCAATGATGGTTCCTCCTTATGCAAACGGCCACCCTATTAAGAAGAACGATTAATCCATTATAGACTTTGGCTTAACGAGAACTAAAAGAATAGACTAATAAAACCAACCCTTACCACCACTTACCAACCGATCACTCACAGATGGAGGCTTCGCTTGACTGTTTCGAAATCCCGGAGACCCTACAACAATTCGGTTCTAACATGTGATTAGCACCCTTAACAACAATTGCCGAAACCAACTCTTACCTTTGTAAAAGTCGACAGAGAACAGAGAGGGAAGAAATAGCCATTCGGCTAAACCACCTACCTTCCTCTAAACCCGATTGGAACCAAACTAGAAGAGATCCATACCACACTAAATATTCGGCCAAGATGAAAACTAAAAGGAGAAGGGAATTTCGGCACACCAAGAGGGGGAGATTCGGCTAGAAAAGAAGACTATTCGGCTTTGGAGAAACAAGAGAAGAAAAAATGGAATGTTGGTGGGCTTAAAGAGGTGCTACGGCAACAAGAAAAAAGGGGAGGGATTTCGATTAAGCAACAGGTGAGATGAAGAAGAAAAATGAAAGGGAAAAGTGACTTTGAACTTTCGGCCAAGGTGAACAAATGAAGGAAAAGAGGTGTTTTTGGTGAGGTTAGAGTATGAGAAGAAAAGAGTAGAAGGTGAAGGAGAAAGGGCTAAAATTTGGCACAAGAGAGCTCACCCCCCTTAAATAGAATTCGACCACTCCCCCAAACCCTTCATGGCAGAAAATGTCAACAAAAGAACCCCCTAGCCGTCCAACACCTTTACCTCTCACCCAATCCCTTGATTCCTCCTAAAAACACTCTACACCACCCTTTCAAACCAATTTAAAATAAAACCAACTCAAGCCTTCTCTTAGCCACACATTTAAAATGATTTGAAATGGTCAAATTCCTCCTTTTTAGGTGCCATAGCCGAATCCAACTCCTCCTCCTCTCCTGACGCAAAAACAAAGCCAAAATGCTACCCTTGCAGCTCGAACTCTGGCCCCCCTTGCACCTTGAGGCGTCACTTCCCTAAGCTCTTAGTGGCGCCTCCCTTGCCACTCTACTAACTCAGTTCTTGTGTCTAAACCCCCCAAAAATTTCTCTTAAGACACCTCTAGCCAAGCTCCCCTTCTTATCACTAAAACTCAAAAATTCCTAAGGCATCTCCCACATTCTAGGGTTCTCCAAACCCCCTAAAAACTCGTCCAAGCACACAATAAGCCTCTCTTCACTTGAGTTATGAACTAAATGCATAACCCCTAGAACCAGGGTGTTACAATTCTACCCTCCTTAAAATAATTTCGTCCTCGAAATTACTTGGCTAGACTAGACAAGAAATACTGCTGCGCACTCTGATCTTAAGGAGCTATCCACATTTTCTAGGCACAGTTCCAAGTCCACACTCAAGGTTCTAGATACTTTACTAAGAATAACCCAACAGTCCTTAAAGCGAACAAGCAATAAAGGATATTTCAGGCATTAGAAACTCACCCGCTGACACATCTGGCACATCATTATCCTCCCTTCGACGGACTGCATAAACCAGACCTGGCTGTCTTGCCTCAGTGCTACCACTACCTCGGCCTACGCCTCCATGACCTCGGCCGGAACCATTCCCTCCATGGTTCGGACCATGACCCCTTGTCGCTTGCTGACCACCTCTGCCTGGTTGCACATAACCTTGGCCTAATGTCCGAGTCCTATTCGGATTCTGAGGACAATCCTTAACTAGATGAGCCTTGGACTTACACCTGAAACACTCTCGCTTCCGATTCCAGCACTTGCCAACATGATACCTTCCGCACCGAGCACATGGACGATCCGGATTCCCAGCAGCTGGCTTAGAACTATGAGTAAAAGTCTCAACTCTCGATCTTTTCTGAAATCTCTCAAACGATTCTGGCGATCCCGAACTCCTCTTATCCCGGTTTCTTCCTCTATCTCTATTCTGCCTCTCAGTCCTTTTGACCTTCTCAGCTATCCGAGCTTTCTCTACTATAATGGCGATACCACTGACCACATTGGCTCCTGCCACTCCCTTGAGCACTCGCAGCATAGCCTGCGATACTGCATCGTCTCCTCCTGTCTGATCCTGATGTTCAGCCTCAACAGCTGGTGGTGGCGGCACATCATTTTTTGACCCATGGCCAGACCCAACCGGTTCCGATACTGCCATCCTGCCTCTACCACGTCCACGAGCATTGCGACCACGTCCCCTAGAACTCATATCTGGCGTTGCGATTTACTCTGATTAAAAGTTTTATGCATTAGAAATTTTGTTTCACTATTTATCCACGAGCAAATTTTATGAATAGAAGTTCTTGCAGTGGTTCTTTCGATCACGCAAAATTTCAGTTCAAGTTCTCTATTCTAATTCAAGAGTCACATTCATTCATCCACGTCACTTCTTTGAGCATTCCCAACCCAGGGGTAATTTCGTCGTTTTCCTATCGGGGTATTTCGGTAATAACTCAGGGTCAATTTAAAAAAATAGTTTTCAACTTAAAGATATTTCAGAGTTTACAAAATCTCAGAGATCATCTTGAAAAATTTGTTTTTCAAACCAGATGTGTTGCAAAAATTTCAGAATTCAGGGTTATTTCTGTAATTTTTGGAAACCATGGCATTTTCGTAAATTCTCCAAATCAGGATAGCTTGATACTTGTAAACAGAAGTTTTTGATATTTTCGTAATGTAGGAACACTTTGGTAAAAATCGAGGGAATTATGAAAATTTAGGAACCAAGGGCATTTTGGTAATTTTATCAACCAGAGGTGTTTTCGTAAATTTCCAAAATCAGGGTATTATTTTTGAAATACAGGATTTTTGGATACTTTTGTAAAGTAAGAAAATTTTATTGAAATCGGGGTAATACGGTAATTTTAGAAACCAAGGGTATTTTCGTAATTTTGCCACTAGGGGCATATTGGTAATTTTGGTAAATCAAGAAAACGTCTTCCAAAATTAGATTTAGGGTTTACAAACCAAAGGGGTAAGTTTGAAAAATTTTAAAACTAAGGGTTTTAAAACAGTAAGGCTAATCCCTTTCGGGTTTTAATAATCGGTTTAGCCTATGAACAAGTCCTCTTGGTTAAGGTGAACCGTAGCTACGCACCAGGTAGGATTCGAGTAAAGAGGAGGTGAGTCGCTAGGACTGCTTAAATACCAAGCTCTTACTGAATTCCAATCCTCGACATGCGTACAGTGGTTGCCACACCTTAACTCGGCGACTTACTTCACAGGTTTGTTTAGTAGCCTTAAGTCTTATGCATGTGTTTGAGTAGACTAGTCCTAGGGTCCAATAGCCCTAACATTCTAATCTACGAGCCCAAATAAACCCATAACAATTCATATAAACAAATCACTTCAAAAGTCCGAAGTACTTACCTGGTGGACTTCGGGTCGGAGGTACAGGTGCCATGCCAAAATAACCTGAAATAAAAGTCTATATTTTGAAAAGCCCATTTTTGGAAACTGTTTTCGGGCCCAAAACCTCAAAGCCTAGTTTTGAACCGGGCTCTGATACCAATTTGTAACATCCCCAAACCCAGCCCACGAGCCCTGACCGGATCTGGTTATGTCACTGCGGAAAGACGGTTGAAAAACTTTTTGACTCTAGAATAAAGTATGAAAATTTGTCTACTTTTGAAGACCATGTCCATTTAAAATAATATGAAAAACCTAGTGTTATAAAATGTCTGAATTAAAACTTTATTATGCATATATATAATTTGAATAAACAGGCTGCTGAGAATAAAGTCATTTTCATATAGTAATTTAGGTTAATCAAGCCATAAATAAAATACTACCAAAATAATAGTAAGGCCCTTATTACAACCCAATATTTAAACAAAATACTTAATATCGAAAGTGCATAAAATAATCAAAATATCTTCTTCTGCATAGGCCACCTTGTGTCCTCTCCGAACCCGGTCCAACTTACGCATCACCTGAAAATGTTAAAGGAAAAAGGTGAGTCACCAAGACTCAGTGTGTAACCCTTTTTCCCGGTTTATCAAAACATCATACCCAAATCATATTCAAGTTTAACATGCACAAGTTTCAATATGCACCCAGCCTAGCCATCCAAACACCTTTCTCTACCCCGTGTGGTACCAAACCACTGGTGACTTAAAGTCACGATATCCATCATATTGTGGTGCCAAACCACTGGTGGTGCCAAACCACTGGTGACCCGAAGTCACAAATCAAATGATGGGGCCAACCCATCGTGTGATACCAAATCACTGGCGACAATCCCATAATATCAACTGTGGGGCCAACCCACTGTGGTGCTAAGCCACTGGGACAAGACGCTATGAGGTGCCAAACCTCTGGTGACCGTAGTCACAAAATGTGGTACCAAATCACTGGAGGTACCAAACCTCTGGTGTCCGTCGACACGAATATCACTTCCCCCTCCTCTCATATCACCCATTATCATACCGACTCATGTAAAGTATGCTATCGTGCAAATCATGCAAATCATGTGAACATGTTTAGTGTTGCATCTCATAGTACATACATCATAAATCATGACATCATGTATCAACAACAGAACTCATAATGAAACGGACTTACCCGATTCCGTGCACATACCCCATAGGGTATCATATCAATCAACCATACTGTTTCGGCTTTGTTAAACAATCAGGTTATTAAGCATATTACAAAGCAAGGAGTGTGTTAGTTTACACACCTGTTAAAACGCAAGCCTTAATCCCTAAAGAACCGATCTAAGACACTCGATTACCTTGCTCCTATAATCGGCCAAACATGAGATTAGCCACCTAGACCATTCGGCCAAACCAAAATACTCAAAGGGGTTAACGTTTGAACCCATACCTTACAAATGATTTGGTTTCCTACAAAATCCCGAACCAATGATGGTTCCTCCTTATGCAAACGGCCACCCTATTAAGAAGAACGATTAATCCATTATAGATTTTGGCTTAACGAGAACTAAAAGAATAGACTAATAAAACCAACCCTTACCACCACTTACCAACCGATCACTCACAGATGGAGGCTTCGCTTGACTGTTTCGAAATCCCGGAGACCCTACAACAATTCGGTTCTAACATGTGATTAGCACCCTTAACAACAATTGCCGAAACCAACTCTTACCTTTGTAAAAGTCGACAGAGAACAGAGAGGGAAGAAATAGCCATTCGGCTAAACCACCTACCTTCCTCTAAACCCGATTGGAACCAAACTAGAAGAGATCCATACCACACTAAATATTCGGCCAAGATGAAAACTAAAAGGAGAAGGGAATTTTGGCACACCAAGAGGGAGAGATTCGGCTAGAGAAGAAGACTATTCGACTTTGGAGAAACAAGAGAAGAAAAAATGGAATGTTGGTGGGCTTAAAGAGGTGCTACGGCAACAAGAAAAAAGGGGAGGGATTTCGGTTAAGGAACAGGTGAGATGAAGAAGAAAAATGAAAGGGAAAAGTGACTTTGAACTTTCGGCCAAGGTGAACAAATGAAGGAAAAGAGGTGTTTTTGGTGAGGTTAGAGTATAAGAAGAAAAGAGTAGAAGGTGAAGGAGAAAGGGCTAAAATTTGGCACAAGAGAGCTCACCCCCCTTAAATAGAATTCGGCCACTCCCCCAAACCCTTCATGGCCGAAAATGTCAACAAAAGAACCCCCTAGCCGTCCAACACCTTTACCTCTCACCCAATCCCTTGATTCCCTCCTAAAAACACTCTACACCACCCTTTCAAACCAATTTAAAATAAAACCAACTCAAGCCTTCTCTTAGCCACACATTTAAAATGATTTGAAATGGTCAAATTCCTCCTTTTTAGGTGCCATAGCCGAATCCAACTCCTCCTCCTCTCCTGACGCAAAAACAAAGCCAAAATGCTACCCTTGCAGCTCAAACTCTGGCCCCCCCTTGCACCTTGAGGCGTTACTTCCCCAAGCTCTTAGTGGCGCCTCCCTTGCCACTCTACTAACTCAGTTCTTGTGTCTAAACCCCCCAAACATTTCTCTTAAGACACCTCTAGCCAAGCTCCCCTTCTTATCACTAAAACTCAAAAATTCCTAAGGCATCTCCCACATTCTAGGGTTCTCCAAACCCCCTAAAAACTCGTCCAAGCACACAATAAGCCTCTCTTCACTTGAGTTATGCACTAAATGCATAACCCCTAGAACCAGGGTGTTACAAGTTTGGTCTTATTCTTTTTTTAAAATTTCACCCCTAGAATTTGTTTACATTTAATTTTAATCCTTTTTTTTTCATTTTTATTGATTTTATTTTTATTCTAATTTAGTTCTTTTAATTTATTATTTTTCATTTATTTTAATACTTTGTATATATATTATTTATTTTAAACTTTTTATAAAATTGCTTTATTACATATTATTATTTTCTATTTGTTGTATATTATATATTGAATTGCTTTAATCATATTATATATTATTTTGAAATTTGAATATTGTACATTATTTAAATTGATTTATTATTAATGTAAAGTTTTCCATGTATTGTTTATTTTAAATATATTATTTATATATATATTAAGTTGTTATATTATATATTTATTATAAGTTATCCCTTATACATATTTTTTATATATTCAAAGTTTTTTTTATATATTATTTATTTAAAATATATTTATTTTATTATGTATATATATATCCATTTTAGATTTTGCCATATAATTTTTTTTACATATATGTTTTCTAAAAAAAAATTGTAGTATCTATTTATTATTTGGTATATGTCATTTATCTTATATTGTTATTTTACTTTTTATACTTGATCTTGTATGTAAAGTTTCATATTCATTTCGTAGTTTTTATCTTTCGCATATTTATTTTTTTTGTTATTTACTACTTTATATCTTTTATTTATTTATTCATGTTCTTTTATTTGCTTATTATTTTTATGTTTGTCATAGTATAATCATTGTATTCCCTGTATCATTCGCTATTTTACGTTATTCTTCCTCTTAATTATCTATGTTAGTATTAAATGTTAGTATATCATGTAATTTTCGTAAATTGTTTTTGGTATTTATGTTTTGTAATGTATTAATGCAATATTTTACTCGAATCATTGTTTTAAATAAAAATACATTTTGCTAAATTGTCACATTTTATTCAAAAGTTTTTTTAAAAAATACGGCGATACATAATATTTGGGGCTTTGAGAAAAATTGTACCTTAACTCACTAGGTTTCAATTTTTCTCGTTGAATTTAAGAAATCAAGTATCCTTTTTTGAAATCGAAAACCTTAAGTTTCAAATCAAAACTTATTCTCGGGAATTCGAGATGTTGTGTCCTAACTTATTGGATATGACGTTTTGTTGTCTCGAGGTAAGGATTTTCTACAAATAAAGGCAAACTTAGTTTCGAAGTCTTGAAATGTTGCATCCTAATTAGTTTCGAAGTCTTGAAATGTTGCATCCTAACTCATTGGGTGTGACATTTTATTTCTTTGAGATAAGTGGGTCTCGGCGTACAATTTGATTTATTCAAGTTTTCTTTCAAATAAAAAGGATCGTATTTTAAATTTTCGACATTAGGACATTAGTTTATCAATTAGGTACAAATTTTTGGGCGTTACGAGGGTGCTAACCCTTCCTCGTACGTAACCGACTCCCGAACCCGTTTTCTTGAATTTCATAGGCCAAAATCAATATTTTAAATAAAACAAAAAATATTTTATAAGGTGATCTGATCACACCTAAGCAAAAAAAGATCGGTGGCGACTCCATTCTTCGTTTTTAAGTCGACTCCCATTTTTCAAAATAAAAAAATGGTTTCGACAGCTTAAGTGTGGGAATATTTGATAAACCATAAAAGTAACACATTTTAATCCCACGCTTAGCATATTTTTGGATGTTTATTCATATAATTTGGCAAATTCGATGCTCCTAATCCTTTAAATTTGTATTTCTATACTTAGGAGAGCATAGCGAAGCAAAAGGAGGGAAAACGGGTCAAAACTGGACAAAAAAGGCCATATTAAGGATCCACACGGGCTAAACACATGCCCGTGTGAACCACACGAGCTGGACACACGCTCGTGTGCCAGCCCGTGTCAATCGAGAGCCATGCAAATTCCCACACGGCCTGGGCCTCCTCACACGGGTTGATCACCCGCTCGTGTCCTTCTCGTACCCTGCTTATTTTCACACTGAAAAAGCCAATTTTTAGGGTTTCTGAGCTGATCGTGTGTCAGAGTCTTAAAATTTATATAAAGAATAATCGAGCCTAGAAACTAACTGTGACAACGATTGAGGCAAGTGCACCTATCGAACAGTAGTATAGTTTAGTGGCAAGACCAGATTGTTGAACCCAAAGGAACCAAAAGTACTAATACTAACTTTCTTTTCATTATTTAGCCTAATAATTAAGAGAATTATTAATTAATCTAAAATTAAATAACTACTAAGCTAAAGATGCAAAGAAAAAGAGGATGAATTGGGAAATACTTGTAGGAAAAACCATTTGATTAGGACAATACCCGAGGAAGAATCCACCTAGACTTCACTTGTTATCTAACTCTGAACCAGACGATTTATTCACTTGACTTGATCCGTAAGATTCCCTAATTTATATTAATACCTCTCTCGAGGCTACTAACATCTAACCCTAGGTTGATTAATTGAAATCTCTTTCTAATTAAAACCCCTAAAATTGCATTAACTCGATTTGTGGACTCCCATATTAGGTTTGACCCTAATCCGGCAGATTTTCTTCATCTTATCTCTAGGGCTGCAATCAACTCCGCTTAACTATGCTAGATCTACTCTTAGATAGGAAATATTCCTCCTTTGCCTAAGCACATCATTACTTGAATCAATATCCTAAAATATTAAAACAAGAATTAAGAACACATAGTTAAGAACAAATCAAGTATTTATCATATAGTTCAGAAAATAAAAACAAGATCCGTCTTAGGTTTCATTCCACTCAGGTATTTGAGGGTTTAGTTCATAATCATAAAAGAATACATCTCAGAAAAAATATAAAACAAAACATAAGAAAAACCCTAAAACCCCCTGAAGGGAATAGAAGGGAAGATCTTTCGTCTTAAGTATGAATCCGGCTTCTTGAGATGAATCAATTGGCTTTCTTTGAGTAAATTCCACAATTCTGGCTCTCTAGCTCGGCTCCTCGGCCTACATGAAGCGCCTCATTTTAGGTCACACTTAGGGTGTTTATATAGGCTTTCGGAATGTCTTTCTTCGCCCCTAAGTATCCTAATCCGAGTGAAATTCAAACAGGTCATGGCAGGGACACGCTCGTGGCACATGCCTGTGTAAGTCAAGGCCAAGCCGTGTTTGGGTCTGTTAAGGAGGCACGACAGTATGGCTTGGGCCCAGGCCGTGTCGATTTCGTACTTTGGCCCATTTTTCTATTTTTGGCCCGTTTCTTGTTCTTTTCATCCTCTCGTGCTTCTCTAAGTATAAAACATGAAATTAAAGGATTAGGAGCACCAAATTCCACAATTCAGGGGATAAATCATCCAAAAGTATGCTAAATGTGGGATTAAAATATGTATATGTAACGGCTTATCAAATACCCCCACACTTAAGCATTTGCTTGTCCTCAAGCAAAATTCTCAACTCACAATTAAAATGAACTTCCTCAATTTATAATATTCATCAATAGTGTTTCATCATAATTCAGAGGTAATTCATACATTGATAATTTAAGTAGAAGGGTCCTAAAGATTCAAACAATCAAAGTCATAGTTTTTATAACACGAAAACATAGGCGTTTCCTCTTACCTAAATAATTACCTCTGATTCGGAATCGACAAGAGTTGACATCCTCACTAAAGATTCACTAAATCACTCAAAGTGTTTAAGGTTCAAAATTAAGCACTCAAAAGTCGAACATGAAAAGTTAATCCCATAGGCTTGCATGAAAATCAAATCTCTACCACTACAAAATGAAATGATACACAGATCAAAAGGTCTTTAAAAGGACTTTAACGGGGCTTAGGTTAAAGGTGTGGATAAAGGCTGAATTAAAGGGTTAGAATCGTGATTGAATTGACAAATTACCTAACTAGAAAAATGAACTAATCCTGAATAATTACATCAATTGAAAACATGAAATACTAATAACATGAGCTTCTTCTCAAGATGTGGAATTTAAATGTATAAGCTCAATTACATAGAACTAATATTGAATATACTTCTTTTTAAAAAAAAACAATATTTATAATGATAAGAAACAACTAAAATATAGAACATAGTTAGGCAACTACTCAAAATCAAATCTCGACAAAAAGGGAGTCAAGGAATGGTGATAACAAATACAAGATGAGTTTTGGGTTTTTATTAGTGGGTGAGTCAATAAAAGGGTTGTTAAGATCAAAGGGGTTCACTAGGGATTAATTGTGAGGGTAGGCTTTTAGTGGATTAAGTAGGTTAAATCCTAAGTGCCTTTATCATCTCTGTATATCAAATCAATGATGTGGTCTTGACATGTATAATCGAGCAAGTTCTAGAATAACAAATCAATGTTGACACACTCATAATCAAAAAGTGAGCATGAAAGAATGTATGCTCTAAAAGGCTCAAGATCTCACAAAAACTATGGGTTTTTTATATCAACTCTGTAAATTTCAAACTTCAAGGTAATAATTAGATTCGGGTAGACAACCTAATAAGTTTTAATTTTTTTGAAAATAGACTCATCATGCTTAATTCTCTAGTCCCCTAAAGTTTAAATCATCACTGCACAATTATCAATGACTTAATCCAAAACATATCAATAAAAATCATGGTTCAAAGGAAATTTCATCCTAGTAGTAATATGAGAAAATTACTTAAAGACAAGATATCATTCAGGGATTTGAGAATAATGCAGAAAGTTAGGAACTTTCTCGAAATAAATATTCACCCCCCACACTTAAGATGTACATTGCCCTCAATGTATAAAGGTAAAGAATAATAATATAGTAGAAAATCAAAAGATAGGGAGAGAAGTGAACTTCCTGAATTTTGGATGGATTCCTTAAGAATGAAACTTGGAGTAGATGAAAGGCATGATAAACTAAGCAGAGGTGAACGTATGTGAAAATATTCCAGTTCCTTAGTAGCACTTTGAACCTTTTGGAACTGCAGAGTCATCAGTAACTTTTTAGAGGGTTTTGTTATGATATTTACTCGAAGATTAGACAGTCGGAGATAAAAGAAATTGGACTTTTACTAATAAAAGTTTTGAACAAAATAAAAGGTAAAGGTGTGAACTAGAAAATTATAATAAAAGGGTACATCAAAATCAAATAAAAGCAAAAACAAAAATAAAAATAAAAAGGACTCAAAAGTCCTCATCATCGGTTGGATCGCGAGGTGGTGGAGGCGGCGATATGTGAAAGTGGTGACAAATCTGCTGAAGAGTCGCCTCGATGCCGTCGAATCGTCGAGCAGTGTCATTGAATTGTTGAGTATAGTAATGCTCGAACTAAGTGAGATGTTTAGAGATGTCTGAAAGTGAAGCAGCCGCATGAACTGGGCGATGGCTTGGTTGTGATTCCTCATGTGGGTGTGGGACATCGTCAGTAATGTCCTCAGGGTCTTCCTCTTCGGTGGTTTGTGCTAGCCGATATTGGAGAGGATCGGTCCACGTCTACGTTGGATCATCCTCATGTGTAGCATCGTCTGGATGCCCTGTGGGGACATCTAACCTATCAGTGTGAGTGAGGAAATCTGAGCGTGGGTGTTGAGGAGCCCAAAATATCGAGCCAAGCGTGTGATGTATGGACCTATAGATATGACCCCTCTCCTATGTTGCTCCGTCTGATGTTGAATGGCACGAGCTATGAAATAAGCTAGGTCGAAAATGTGCCTGTTCGCCATGCACCATAGGAAGTAGGCGTCGTGAGTGTTGACGACGCCGGTGCTTTCTCGCCTACCTGTCGATGTATGAGCTAAGATAGCGTGTAAGTACCTCAGGGATGGTGGGAGAGTCGTTGCCTTGGAGCGACTAAGGTCATAAGAGGTTGTGTTGGGGGCTATATTATACCAACATCTCGCAGGGGAGTTATGGATGTGGCGGTGGAGGTCCTCGATTTTATTATCCTTCACGAATTTGTTGGTATAGAGTCCTAATGCGGCTCCGAATTGCAGTACACTCAGTTCTCGTACAATGCCTCCGAGATGGAATTGGATCGTGCCGGAGTCATCGTGGTGTGTCATCATCGTCTGAAGGTGGAATGTGGAACAGAGCTCCAAAGTAAGCTCTAGATATGTGGGCTCGATGATATTGAAGAATTTGTCCTATAGATCGGTAGTTAGGAGAGCCCATACATCGTCGGCTAGTTGGACCTACTCCAAAGTGGCCCATTCAATGCACCTTCCTGCACCTAGGGGTTGTGCGTGAAGTATCTTATAGAGGTCCTCCTGGGATCCTAGAGGAAATCGTAAGAATGGATGGCACACTTCAGCGGATACGCTGGCTGATGACGAACCGGGTCCCTTCCGTTTTTTGGAACTAGGGACTGCGGTTTTCTTGCCTCGGGAAGATGACATTATGGTCCTGAAAATAATAGATATTCAATAATTCAAGTAATATTTCCAGCCAAGACATATTGTATAACATTTATCAACATAAATACTAATCGTTATTACTTAAACAAGGACTAAATGAATTAACAATCTAATAATGAATATAACTAATATTAAGCCATAAAGATAAACTAACTAGAAACTAAATAAAATTCTTATGATAATATAGTTCAATGAAGTAAAATGTGAAAAGGAGAGGTGACCGGTGGAGTTTTTGGAGAGAAGCGGCGCGGTTGAGGTGGTGGTCGGAGCACGGGCTTGGTGGTGGCGCGCGGACGTGGGAGGGTGTGGTTGTGGCATCTGCGCACGGGCGTAGACTGCGTGTGTTGTGTATCGATGAGAAAGAGAAAGAGAGAGAAAAGAGAGGGGAATAGTAGGGCGGAGAGGAAAAAGGGCGCCGGTAGCCGGAATGGAGAAGAAGGTGGTTTGCTTTAAGAGGAGCGGCTAGGGTTTGGAAAGGGGAAGTTTTTGGGGAAGACGGGCGTGAGCTGGTTTAAATAGGGGTAAAGAACACGGTCAGGGGCCACGCCCGTGTTCCCTTTCTTCAGCCCGTGTTTTTCGAGATTTTTAAATTTAGGCGCATTTTAATTGTGTCACACGCCCGTGTTACGTGTGCGTGTTAGGCCACACGGCCATTTTACACACTCGTGTATTGTCTCGTTCGCTTCTTCCATGCTCGTGTAAAGGGTCCTATGCCCGTGTTCATTAATCAGTGTCGACCACGGTTTGAAAGCACGGGCTTGTCGCACGCCCGTGTTGTTTACTCAGAATCGACCACGATTTGGAGGCACAGTCGTGTCTCACGCACATGTCAATTAATCAGTATCGGCCATGGTCACAGTGCACGGGCGTGTGTATTTATCATAGCTCGTGGTCTTTAGGCAGTTTCAACCACGGCTGAGTCGCACAGCCGTGGTGTTTAGTTGTAACCCATGTTTTGGAGAAAAATTTTGTTTTGTTTCTACACAATCTCCGCCATGCCCATTTACCCATTCGTGGTGACCACATGGCCACGGCCACGCCCGTGTGCAAGGCCGTGTGATAGGGAAACCTGCGCTTTTCTGAATTGGTTAGTTTGTAGTTAGGTTCTAGAAATCGAAAGCATAACATTAGTAAAGTTAGTACTCAGGTTGCCTCCCAGGAAGCGCTCGTTTATAGTCTTAAGCTAGACTTACCCTATTTTCATTTCTAAATGAAGGTTCACGGAGCCGAAGCTCCTCTCTCATATCACTAAAATCTTCACCATTATAAATTTTCAGTCATTGATCATTTACCTTGAATGTGCCACGAGTTGGATGAGTTACCTCGATTGTGTCGTAGGGAAAAATAGTTTTAATCACGAATGGACCTGACCATCTTGATTTCAGCTTTCTAGGAAACAATTTGAGCCTTGAATTGTATAGCAGGACTAAGTCTCCTACTTCGAATTGCTTTGATTGCTTTAAACGAGCATCATGGCGTCGCTTTGTTGCCTCATTATATAGTCTTGAGTTCTCATAGGCATTAGCTCGCCATTCATCTAGCTCGTTCAACTGCATCATCCTCTTCTCACCTGCGGTTTTAAGATCGTAATTTAAGAATTTTATAGCCCAAAAAGCTTTATGCTCTAACTCAAATGGTAGATGTCAACTTTTTTCATAGACAAGTTTGTATGGGGATGTTTCTATGGGAGTTTTAAACGCTGTTCTATAGGCCCATAAAGCATCGTCTACTTTTAATGCCCAATCTTTCCTATTCGATTCAACTGTTTTCTCTAGAATACACTTGAGCTCTCGATTTGCTACTTCTACTTGTCCATTGGTTTGAGGGTGATAAGGGGTAGCTGTTCTGTGGTGTACTCCATATTTCTTTAAGACTTTGTCAAATTGAGTATTACAAAAATGAGTACCCCTATCACTGATAATTGCTTTGGGTGTTCCAAATCGAGAGAAGAGTTTCTTAAGAAATATTACTACCATTCTGGCATCATTAGTAGGTAAAGTTTGAGCTTCCACCCATTTTGACATGTAATCTACTGCTACTAAGATGTATTTATTTCCAAATGAACTAGAAAATGGGCCCATAAAATTAATACCCCATACATCAAAAATTTCGCATGATAGTATGTATGTTTGAGGCATTTCATCGCGTTTAGAGATATTACCTATTCTCTGACATCTATCATATGAAGCAACATATTAGCGTCTTTGAACAAGGTAGGCCAAGAAAAACCTGATTCGAGCATTTTGTGTGCTGTCCTGATCCCGCTGTAATGTCCTCCTGAAGGTCCTAAATGGTAATGTTCTAAGATTTTGCTTGCTTCTTCTTTTGTAACACATCTCCGAATTACTTGATCTGCATATACATGAAAAAGAAAAGGATCCTCCCAAAAATAGTTTTTCACATCAGCAAAGAATCACTTCTTTTGATGATGTGTTAACCTTTTTGGTAGGATGTTAGCAGCTGTTCTTCAGGAAACGAGTCATTTATCTCACTCTCATCTAGTTCTTCAATATGTGGATTTTCAAGTCTAGAAAGATGATCTGCTACAAGATTTTCAGCTTATTTTTTATCCTGAATTTCTAAATCAAATTCCTGTAAGAGTAAAATCCATCTTATGAGTCGAGGTTTTGCATCGGATTTAGTTAAAAGATAACGAAGAGCTGAATGCTCAGTGTAAACGACAACCTTAGATAATATCAAATGCTGTCTAAATTTATCAACTGCAAAAACCACAAGTAGCAACTCTTTTTCTGTGGTGGTGTAATTTTCTTGTGTAGCCATTAATGTCTTGCTAGCGTAATAAATCGGCTGAAAATGTTTGTCTCTTCGCTGTCCCAACACTGCACCTACTGCAAAATCACTCACATCACACATTAGTTCAAAGGGTAAATTTCAATCAGGTGCAATTATAATTGGAGCATTTATTAATTTATCTTTGAGAATATTAAATGCATCTAAACATTCCTGATCAAAATTGAAAGGTACATCTTTTTCTAGTAATTTCGTTAAAAGCTTAGCTATTTTAGAAAAATCCATAATAAATCTTCTATAAAATCCAGCATGTCCTAAAAAACTTCTAATAGCCTTAACTGAACTAGGAGGAGGTAATTTTTCTATGGTTTCGACCTTTGTTTTATCTACCTCAATCCCTTTACTAGAAATTTTATATCCTAAAACAATCCCCTCTTGAACCATAAAGTGACATTTTTCCCAATTTAAAACAAGGTTCGTTTCCTCACATCTTATGAGAACTCATTTTAAATTTTTAAGGCAAAGATGGAAAGAATTACCAAATACCAAAAAGTCGTCCATAAATACCTCCATAATGTCTTCCACAAGTTCGTCAAAGATGGTCAGCATGCAGCGCTGAAAAGTAGCAGGAGCATTACATAATCCAAAAGGCATTCTACGATAAGAAAATGTACCGTATGGACATGTAAATGTTGTCTTTTCTTGATCCTCAAGGGCTATTGGGGTTTGGAAGTAGCCAGAGAGTCCATCCAGGAAGCATTAGTACATATGCCCAGATAATCTTTCTAGCATCTGATCAATAAAGGGCAAAGGGAAGTGATCTTTTCTGGTGGTGTCGTTCAACTTTCTATAATCAATACAGACTCTCCAACCTGTGACTGTTCTTGTAGGAATTAATTCATTTCTTTCGTTAGCTACGACAGTCATGCCTCCTTTCTTTGGACCGACCTGCACAGGACTTACCCAAGTACTGTCAGAAATAGGATAAATTATTCCAGCATCTAGAAGTTTAATTACCTCAGCTTTAACAACTTCTTTCACGTTGGAATTCAATCGTCTTTGAGGTTGCACACATGGTTTATACTCATCTTCCATTAAAATTTTGTGGGTGCAAAACGATGGGCTTATTACTTTAATGTCAGAAATTTTCCAAGCTATGGCTCTTTTATGTTCCCTTAGTACTTCTTTCTCTTTGGGTTCCAGTTCTGAAGAGATAATTACTGGTAGCGTAGAATTATCTCCGAGGAATGCATATTCTAAGTGTTTTGGCAATTGTTTTGATTCCAAATTCGGTGGCTCATCAATAGAGGGTTTTTGTTTTAGTTCGTCGTTGATTTCAATGTCGTCTTCTTTCTTTTGTTTAGAGGTAGATGTATTAGAATTCAACTCATTGGTATCATTATCTTCCCCCTCACCTTGGGTAAGACACAGTTTCATCGTGTCGTTATGTATGATTTCCTGCAAAGAATCTTGAATAAAATGATCAATGGCACCAATAAAATAACAGGAATCATCTTGTTCTCTAGAATATCGCATAGCGTCGTAAATTTGAAAAATAATTTCCTCGTCGCCTACCCTTAACACAAGTTTACTATCACCTACATCAATAACAGCCCTAGCAGTAGCTAAAAAAGGCGCCCTAAAAATAAAGGTACCTCAATGTCCTCATCCATGTCAAGCACAACAAAATCAACAGGGAATATAAATTTATCAACTTTTACCAGAATATCTTCGATAACTCCCCTAGGATATTTAATGGATCCATCAACTAACTGAATACTCATCCTAGTGGGTTTTAGTTCCCCAAGACCGAGTTGCTTAAACATTTTTTTAGGCATTAAATTAATACTGGCACCTAGATCAGCTAGTGCTTTCTCAATATTTAAACTACCAATTAAACAGGGAATAGTGAAACTTCCTGGATCTTTCAATTTGGTTAGTAGCTTGTTTTGGAGGATGGCTGAACATTCTTCATTAAGTTTCACTGTTGATATCTCTTCAAACTTCCTTTTATTTGTTAGAAGCTCTTTTAGGAATTTTGTATATCTCTTTTAGGAATTTTGCGTATGTCGGCATCTGCAAAATAGCTTCAAAAAAAGGTAAGTTGATATGTAACTGTTTAAAAAGTTCAAGAAATTTATCATATTGTGCGTCTAAGCGGTCTTTCTTCAACTTTGCCGGATATGGGATTGGTGGTTTACATTCTTCGCAAACCGATGTTACATTCTCAAATTCCTCATCCTTTGCCTTATCAGTTTCGTGTGGTATCTTCTTCTTTGTTTTAACTAACTTCTTTCCACATCTTAGTGTAATTGCCTTCACCTGCTCTTTTTCCCTAAGTAAACTTTCTGGTCGCCTTTCAGAAACTAACTTAGTTAGTTGTCCAATTTTATCATTAAGCCCTTGAATTGATACTTGTTGATTGTTCAATATCGTTTCAGTATTTTGGAAACGGGTTTCTGACACCTCTATAAATTTTGTTAGCATACCCTCAAGGTTCGGCTTCTTTTCTTGTGGGTAGGGTTGCTGTTGGAAGCCTTGGAGGGGTTGTTGTCTCTGATTTCCTTAACCACCCTATGAGAAATTGGGGTGGTTCCTCTAATCGGGATTATAAGTATTACTATAAGGGTTATTGAGGTCTAAAATTGTTACCCTCATTTTAAGTGCTCAGGTTGTAAGGTGGATATTCTGTGTTGCTCATTCCTCCTCCATTTGTATCGCACTGCATAACTGGATGTACATGTAAAGAACCACATAAACCATCAATTTTTTTAGTCAAAAGTTCTACCTGGTTTGATAGCATGGTCACTGCGTCGAGGTTGAAAACACTGGCAGCTTTTGTTGGTCTTGTCCTCGTAACTTGCCACTGATAGTTATTCAATGACATCTCTTCAATGAATTCGTAGGCAACCTCAGGTGTTTAGTTATTCAAAGTTCCGCCGGTGGCTGAATCAATTAATTGTCTGGTTGAGGGGTTCACACTGTTGTAAAAAGTTTGGACCTGTAGCTACAAGGGTAATCCATGGTATAGGCACCTTCTCAATAGGTCTTTGTATCTCTCCCATGCATTGTAAAGTGTCTCTAAATCCATCTGCACAAAAGAAGAGATATCATTCCTCAACTTGGTCGTTTTAGCCGGCGGAAAAAATTTCAACAAAAAATTTTCAGTCATTTCTTCCCATGTAGTGATTGATCCTCGTGGAAGAGAATTCAACCACTGTTTAGCTTTATTCCTCAACAAAAAGGGAAACAACCGAAGACGAATGGAATCATCAAAAATGCCATTAATTTTGAAAGTATCGCAAAATTCTAGGAAATTCGCCAAGTGATTGTTTGGATCTTCATCCTGCAAACCATCAAACTGAACAAATTGCTGTATCATCTAAATTGTGTTAGGTTTCGATTCAAAATTATTTGCAGTAATAGCAGGTCTAACAATACTTGACTCAGTTCCTGTTAAAATAGGTTTAGCATAATCATACATAGTTCGAGGAGCATGATTTTCGGCCACCTTTGGAGGTGGCGAATTATTTTCAAGCATCTCTTCGGTGGTATTGGTTTCGACTTCTTACTCTTCTTCTATGTAATTTAAGCTTCACCTTATTTCTCTACGATTTCTGCGAACAGTACCTTTAATATCACTGTCGTAAATTAGGGGTCTTGTCAGTTTCTTTCTAGTCATAAACTAGAGGTGCCTGCTAAGAACAAATACAAGAAGGAAAATTAGCAAAGTTAAAAGCAAAATAAAAACAAAAGTAAATTGTAAAAAATAAAAATGGCTAAAGTAATAAAGATTGAGCTTCTTAATATTTTAGTTCCCCGGCAACGGCGCCAAAAACTTGATCGTTTGTCAGAGTCTTAAAATTTATATAAAGAATGATCGAGCCTAGAAACTAACTGTAACAACGATTGAGGTAAGTGCACCTATCGAACAGTAGTATAGTTTAGTGGCAAGACCAGATTGTCGAACCCAAAGGAACCAAAAGTACTAATACTAACTTTCCTTTTATTATTGAGCCTAAGAATTAAGGGAATTATTAATTAATCTAAAATTAAATAACTACTAAGCTAAAGATGCTAAGACAAAGAGGATGAATTGGGAAATACTTGTGGGGAAAACCAATTGATTAGGACAATACCCGAGGAAGAATCCACCTAGACTTCACTTGTTATCTAACTCTGAACCAGACGATTTATTCACTTGACTTGATCCTTAAGATTCCTTAATTTATATTAATACCTCTCTCGAGGCTACTAACGTCTAACCCTAGGTTGATTAATTGAAATCTCTTTCTAATTAAAACTCCTAAAATTGCATTAACTCGATCTGTGGACTCCTATATTAGGTTTGACCCTAATCCGGCAGATTTTTGTTATCCTATCTCTAGGGTTGCGATCAACTCCACTTAACTATGCTAGATTTACTCTTAGACAGGGAATACTCCTCCTCTGCCTAAGCACATCATTACTTGAATCAATATCTTGAAATATTAAAACAAGAATTAAGAACACATAGTTAAGAACAAATCAAGTATTCATCATATAGTTCAGAAAATAATAACAAGATCCGTCTTAGGTTTCATTCCACTCAGGTATTTGAGGGTTTAGTTCATAATCATAAAAGAATACATCTCAGAAGAACATATAAAAAAAATAAGAAAACCCTAAAACCCCCTGAAGGAAATAGAAGGGAAGATCTTCCGTCTTGAGTATGAATCCGGCTTCTTGAGATGAATCAATTGGCTTTCTTCGAGTAAATTCCACAATTCTGGCTCTCTGGCTCGGCTCCTCGGCCTACCTGAAGCGCCTCATTTTAGGTCACACTTAGGGTGCTTATATAGGCTTTCGGAATGTCTTTCTTTGCTCCTAAGTATCCTAATCCGAGTGAAATTCAAACTTGTCACGACAGGGACACGCCCGTGGCACACGCCCGTGGAAGTCAAGGCCTGTAACACCCCAAACCCGACCCAAACGCTACGACCGGATCTGGCATGCCACAGGTTGAAATGTTAAAATCAAAGTTCTTTATTTGCTTTAAAGAAAGCACGTATCCCATTTGAGACACTCTTCAATGACGTGTTGTGTTGAAAACCTGACTTTGTTGGTTTTGGAAATCTCGGTTTGATTAATCAAATACTCGTTAACTTAGTTTTTTTTTAACATAACTTTACGTTAAGCGTGTTTGAAATTCCCATCTCATTACTTATAGTAATTACGTCTTTGAAAATAAATTTAAAATATAAACATTAACACATATGAATTGATAACCTAAGCTACGGAGGCCTTATTACATAAATAATCCCAACATTGAAACTTTAAGAGAAAATCGGAAATAGTTTATGAAAATAAAAGACTTGATGGCCCCCTCGAGTCCGCCTCGGCTCCCGTATCCACGATCTACTGCTCACCTGAAAGTTTTAAGGAAAATAAAGGGTGAGTCACCAAGACTCAGTGTGCAAATCCCGAAAACACATAAAAGGCTTGAGGCCCACAAACATATTATGGGCCCTGGCCCATACACAATGGCAACAGAATATTTACATGCAATATGGCCCAACCCAACCTAAAAGTCCATCCTCTACACACCAGGCAATACCAGCCAACACACCTCGGGGATTTCTACAATCAACCCACCAACCGCTACACACCATATCGAAAGTCATGCTACCTATTCCTAACAATCAGGAATAAATTTAACGTGGCTTAGCCACCGATCACTATTGGGACCTAACTTTACAATTCGTGGTTTAACCACCGATCACCAAGTGACCTATTAACATGCTCTTCCCCTTCATCATATTAACCCCATCCCATGCATACATACATGCAGAATCAACACAATATACTACCTAAAAGATCACAGACTATCATATACATCGATACACATAGAGAAGTTTCTATTATTACGTACCTGGCATCCCTTGCCTACCCTTTTCGGGTAATACGACTGTCCATACAGCCTCTTTCTGGCTTTTAGCCCATAACATATATAATACAGATTAATTAGTGTGACAGAGATCTACACACCTGATTACGGTCAAGACGATACTTTCTATGTCGACACTATCAGTAGCCGATACGACTGCTAACTGCCTACGATTTTGTTCTGGCGCCGGTCCACAACCCGGTGGCCAATCCCAAACCGCTGACACCGCTCGTTTCTTAAACTTAGGGATTGGGTTTACAGATCCAATCCCCTTCTTCGCCTGATCAACATGTGATTCCATCAAAAGACCTTATCAGTTGCTACCATCACAACATATGGTTGCTAATCCATATTATAGGGTTAAGATCACAATTCTGATAAACAAACCTAACAAAAATCTAAAGAGAACCCCTTACCTTGAAATCCCGAAAGGAGATATGGGACTCAGAGACTAGCGATTTTCGGCTTTTGAAATCTAGATGATTCGGTCTACTTTGATTCCCGAAACGTCGCCCCAAGATGAGAACACAAGAACAGTCAAAACATTACTCATAAGATACCCTTGCCACGCTCATCAACCTTTTGGCTTTGGCCTCCAAAAACCGAAAAAGAAAAGAAGAACATAGGAGAAATCGCCCCTTACCTGAACACAGAGGATTCAAATCACACCTAAAAGAAATCCGCACAAGCACCACAGAAGAAGAAATTCGGCAATATCAGGGAAGAAAAGAGCCGAAAATAAACAAAAGAACTATAGGTGGGACTTAGGAATTTTCGGCTTTTAGAGGAGATAAAGAAGAAAGATATAGATACAAAGGCTATGGAAATTTGACTTTAGCATAAAGGTGGAGATGAAAGAATGGGATTAGGGGTTTCGGCTTAAGCAGAGAATGAGAGAAAAGAATGAGAGGAAAAACCCAAATGCCGGAATTGAAGAAGAGAATGGAAGAATAAAACCTTAATGCCGAAAATAAAAAGATATTCCCCTCACTTAAACACAATTTCGGCACCTGCTACCTAAAAACCGAAAATGCCCATTTTTACAACTAAAACTAAGCTATTAATCATGGGAAATTTCGGCACCCCTTGGATATACCAAAACCGATTCCTCCTCCCCCTTAGTGTTGGAATTTCGGCCATCACTGTGACCAGCAGATAATTCCTAAATTTTCTCCCTTATCATTATCTGATCTTTTATCCACAAGTGACCCAGATAACACCACCTCTTCTTCCCTTTATCTGCCACATTATCAGCCATATTATCTACATTATCCAAACATTTATTCCCCCTATTTCCAAACCCTATTGCCGTCCAACCCGCTCCCCCCTTTAATGCCGAAAATAATTAAAATTAAATAAGAAAATTGGGCTTCATGCGACTCGAACTTGGGCCTCCTAAGCTGACGCCACCTCCCTGCTCTCTAAGTGGCCCCACTTTGCCACTGGGCCACAAGCCCATTTGTGTCTTAAAACACAGATAACATTTTTTAAGCCCTATCCTAACTGGCTTTCCACTAGAGTGCCCAAACAAAAAATTTGACTAAGGCCTCGGCCCAACCTTGAGCCCAATCTGAACCCAAGCGTAACAACACATCAGAGCACATCAAATGCAAAGCCCCACAAATTCAGGATGTTACATGTAACAGACCGAATTTGAACCTAATCGGAACGGTGGTTTTGGGACCACGAATCCGAGTCCGAAAAATTTTTAAATATTATATTTTGTGTTTATTATATGTGAATTAATGTGTGTGAAAGTTTCGTAGAAAAATTTAATTGTTTGTGTGCTTAATTAGATAAAAGGACTTAAAGTGTAAAAGTTGCAAACTATAGTAAAAAGTGCTTATTTGTTAGTGGTTTCTTAATATGAAGTCCTTAAAGTAAAAATATGCCATAAATATGATAGTGGATGGTTGATGGACGATTTTAGACATAGTTTATATGTTATACTTATTTTATTATAAAGGTTAAATAAGTAAAATAATTATTAAGTAATATTAAACAAAACCAGAGGCCATTATCATCTTATTTCCCTATGGCCGAATGTAAAAGGAGGAAGAACTTAGAGTTTCTTCAACATTTCGGCATTTTGAAGCTTGATTAAGGTATGGTTAGTTTTCGGATTTTGATAATTTTTACGTTTTTGAGATCGTTGCTTCGAACAGTAGCTGACCCATGTTAGAATTTTTAAATTTAAGCATGTTTGATGTTCGGCCATTGACATGTTCTTGGGGTTTTTGATGTTTGATGATTTTATATTAAAGATATGTTAAAGATTAGCATGTTTTGTATTTGAGATTTTAGTGAATTTGAGTATTTTGGGCTAAATTGCAAAAATGAATTTTTGAGGGGACCAAAATGCAAAATAAATGGAAGAAATGGACTTGTATAGTCCCTATGAACATTCAGCCCTAAGGTGTTATAGTGAAATTTTGTGTATTTTGTGTTTTGTGCAAATAGGACTAAATTGTAAAAATGTGAAACATTAGGGGTAAAATGGTAATTTGCCAATTTATGTGTTTTGGGACTAAATTGAGATGAAATGTGCTTGAAGGAGCTAAATTTTAATGTGTTTAGATTAAGAACAAAGAAAAACGGATTGGGATCAGGGAAAGGCGAAGGTTACCGAATAGCCGGTCTACGTTGTCCGTCGACAGTCGAGGTAAGTCCTTAAGCAAATAAATGTCAAAGAATTAATTATGAACTTAGTAAATGATGAAATTTGGATATTTAAAGCATAAATATAGGAGATGGCCGAATATGAGGGTATGTTATTGAAGTGAATTTATTTTGTTAATGTAAGATGAATAAGTATGTTCGGTTTGATATGTGAAAGTAATATGAAGTATATGAGATGTTTGTGATTTCATTATTAAGTAATGTGTGTTGAAATGTTAAATGTGATATTCGGGCTTCGAGCCTAGCAGGCCTCGTGCCGGTGATTTATATCGGGCTTAAAGCTTAGCAGGCCTCGTGCCGGTGAATTATTTCGGGCTTGTTGCCTAGCAGGCTTAATGCCGGTGTTCAAACTTCGAACCTTTGGTCTAGCAGGCTCAATGTCGGTGTGTAATTCGGGCTTAAATGCCTAGCAGGCTTAATGCCGGTGATAAGCTATAAACGGAGAATCCAAGATTTAAACGAGGAGAGGCATATCTTTAATACAATGTACCATTAGCTCGGGTAAGTGCTATTCTACTAGTGTAGTAAGGAATGAAGTGAGTAAGTATAATATCAATAGAGTTAAGTATTATGAGATCAAGTTGATAATTCAAATAGAATTTTTATTATGTGTAATTGAGCTTAATGTATACATTACTTTGATGAATCGGTTATAAGTGGAATTGTTAATGGAAAGTGAATTTGTATGTGTTTGCATATATGTGATTGCTATGCACGATATTTTCATTCGTCTTGGAATATACAGATACTTATGATTAATATATGACCTAATGGTGTTTACATTCATGGTAGAGAAATGTCAATACTTAGATTAAGGGTATTAATGATATTCGGCTGGATTAACTTACTTAATATAATGTTTATAATCTTTGCCATGAATTGAATGATTAAAAGTTTAAATGTATGAATATTATTTTGTATATGCTTAAGACTTACTAAGCTAGTAAGCTTACTCCGTTTATGTTTAATGTTCTGTTTATAGATTTTGGGTCAAGCTACGGGCTCGGGGAAATCATCAGCAAAGTCAACCACACTATCATCTTTTTGGTACACCTTTATTTTGTCTTATTTTGGATAAAGGTATGTATAGGATGGTAAATGTCTTTGTTTGAGTTGAAAACTTTGTTATTATATGTAATCTAGCCATACGAATATGGCTTATATTCTATGTTAGTTGGAGTGGAAATATACAGTTTATCTAAGTGATCAAATAGTGCAAATGGATATGTTATTATGATGCATGGATGATATGAATTGTATTTGGTTATATTCGGCTATGGTCTGATCCTTTTGGTCAAGTATATGTATTGTGCATTTGATGTGATTACTTGTTTATAATGCTAATGTTTGAGTTAGTTTAGTCATGTATTTTGGCCTTTAGATTAATGGTGGAATTTCTTTTAAATGGAAAGAAAAAGAATGCAAACAATCTATGTTTTGGTTATGCATTTATATCAATTGTTTTGGTTTCAAAGTTCACAGGTGTAATTGGTTGTTAACAAAGATGATATGATGGATTGTATAATTTCATAGATGCAATTTAATACAAATTTTATATATATTCGAATAGATAGTAGATTTATTTGTTGAATATGTATATTTTATCTATGATGTTTGGTTATTTGTAATAAATGTATTATTAATGGTACATGTGTACAAGATGCTTAGAATCACCATGGTACAAATATATATATATATATGCATAACCTTGAAATGCTTTAAAATGATAAAGTATACGACAAGTTTGGTATATGTTCTTTGGATTGATTATAAGGCAAATGAGTTTGGTAAGATATGAATTATTCTTGATGTTCATAAATGTATTATATAATCATATAGGTATGCAATGTATGTACCGCATAGGCATCTTAGATTCATTTATAAGCATGCAAATGAGTTCATGTAAGCTTTGAGTTGATGGACTATTTAGTTTATTCTGAATTTTGGTATGAACTATTAGTTGGATATTGGTAGATTAAATATGCATATTTGGATTTGATAAATGTATGAATTGCGACAAATGCCTGCGATGTTCTAATCTGGCGACGGATACGGGTTAGGGGGTGTTACATTACAGTTCTACCCCCTTAAAGAAATTTCGACCTCGAAATTACCTGGTCAGAATAGATGCGGGTACTGCTGCCGCATCGTCTCCTCTGGTTCCCATGTAGCCTCCTCATAACCATGATTCCGCCATAGAACCTTAACCAACGGAACCGTCTTCCTTCGTAACACTTTGACATCACGATCTAAGATTTCCACAGGCTCCTCTTCAAAGGATTGGTCGGGTCTTACTTCGATTTCTTCCATTGGCACCACATGGGATGGATCCGAACGATAACGTCTTAACATGGAGACGTGGAATACATTGTGAATCTGGCTTAGCTCTGAAGGTAGCTCAAGCTGATAGGCTACTGGTCCTACTTGTTTCAACACCCGGTATGGTCCGATGAATCTGGGCCTTAACTTACCCTTCCGTCCAAACCTTAATACTTCTTCCACAGCGACACCTTCAAGAAAACCTTGTCACCCACTGCAAATTCTATGTCCTTACGCTTCAGGTCAGCATAGGACTTCTGTCTGTCTGACGCTTCCTTTAATCGAGCCCGAATTAACTCAACCTTTTCCTCTGTCTCGGTAACCAATTCTGGACCCAAAATTCGACGATCCCCTAACTTCGTCCAACAGGTAGGAGTACGACACCTCCGCCCGTACAATGCTTCATAGGGCGCCATCTGAATACTAGACTGGTAACTGTTGTTGTACGCAAACTCCACCAACGGTAAGAACTCTTCCCAACTACCCCTGAAATCAATAACACAACCCCTTAACATGTTCTCTAAGACCTGAATTACCCGCTCAAACTGACCATCGGTCTGAGGATGGAACGCTGTACTGAAATCCAACTTCGTACCCAACGCTTGATACAACGCCTTCCAAAATCGTGATGTGAACCTAGGGTCCCTGTCTGATATGATTGATACTGGTACTCCATGCAACCTCACTACCTCCGCTATGTATAGCTTAGCCAATTTCGGTAGAGAATAATCGACCCGTATTGGTATGAAATTAGCAGACTTCGTCAAGCGATCAACAATCACCCAGACCGAATCTTTCTTAGTAGGCTTGAGAGGTAGCCCACTAACAAAGTCCATTGTGATCCTTTCCCATTTCCATTGTGGAATCTTCACTGGCTGTAACAACCCCGATGGTAACTGATGTTCTGCCTTTACCTGCTGACAGGTCAAACACTTCCCCACAAACTCGGTCACCTCTCGTTTTAGGCCCGGCCACCAAAACTATTCTCGCAAATCCCGATACATCTTACTCCCTCTAGGGTGCATAGCGTATGGACTACTGTGCGCTTCTACCAAAATCTTACGCCTCAACTCAGGATATTTCGGCATGCACACTCTCCCTTGAAAACATAATAGCCCTTCCTCATTCACACCAAATTCTGTTGATCCATCACTTGTTCCTACCTAAAACTTCCCCTTTAGCAACTCATCAGTCTGTTGCTTCTCCTTAACCTGACTGACCCAAGAGGGTTTCACTTGAAGTTCAGCTAATAAACTCCCATCACTGTATAAACTGAGGTGAGCAAACATAGCTCTCAAATCAGAGATTACTTTACGACTCAGGGCATCTACTACCATGTTAGCCTTACCCGGATGGTACTCGATCGAGCAGTCATACTCCTTTAACGGCTCAATCCACCTCCTTTACCTTAGATTCAACTCCTTTTGGGTCAAAAGGTATTTTAAGCTCTTATGGTCGGTATAAATGATAGATTTCTCCCCGTACAGATAATGTCTCCAGATCTTCAAAGCAAAAACCACCGCCGCCAATTCCAAATCATGGGTGGGATAATTTGCTTCGTGCGGTCTTAACTGCCGAGAAGCGTACGCAACAACCTTTCCATCTTGCATCAATACGCATCTTAGTCTCGTGTGTGTAGCATCACAATAAATCACGAACTCCTTCCCAGTCGCCGGCTGAATCAACACCGGAGCCTCTGTCAAGATCCTTTTCAACCTCTCGAAACTCTCTTGCTGCTTATCGGACCAAACAAACGGAACCCCTTTCCGCAACAACTTAGTCAACGGTGCCGCGATCAATGAAAATCCTTCCACAAACCTTCTGTAATACCCGGCTAAACCAAGAAAACTCTGAATTTTTGTTACTGACTTAGGCGGCTTCCAATCCAACACCGCTTCAATCTTCTGGGGATCGACTCTTATCCCTTCTGCCAACACTACGTGACCTAGAAAAGTAACCTCACTCAGCCAAAATTCGCACTTACTGAATTTGGCATAGAGCTGCTTCTCCCTCAGAATCTGCAGAACAACCCGAAGATGTGAATCATGCTCATCCTTCGATCTTGAATAAACCAGGATGTCATCTATAAATACTACGACAAATCGATCCAAGTAGGGTTGGAACACTCGATTCATCATGTCCATAAAAGTTGCTGGCGCGTTGGTCAATCCAAATGGCATCACCATGAATTCGTAGTAACCGTAGCGAGTCCTGAATGCCGTCTTATGAATATCCGCCTCCTTGACCTAAAGCTGGTGGTACCCTGATCTTAGATCTATCTTTGAAAAGACTGAGGCCCCCTTCAACTGATCGAACAAGTCATCGATCCTCGGCAACGGGTATTTGTTCTTGATTGTTAACTTATTCAACCGGCGATAATCAATGCACATTCGCATTGATCCATCTTTCTTCTTAACAAATAACACCGGCGCTCCCCACAGCGACACACTTGGTCGAATAAACCCTCTATCCAGCAACTCTAGAATCTGCGCTTTCAATTCCACCAACTCCTTTGGCGCCATTCTATATGGAGCAATAGATACTGGCGCTGTTCCCGGAAGAAGATCGATACCAAACTCCACTTCACGATTCGGAGGTAATCTCGGAAGCTCTTCTGGGAAAACATCAGGAAATTCCTTCACCGTCCTAACATCTCTGACTGTTAGTTCATTGGCTTCCAGAGCCCGAACAAACATTAAAATTGCCTCGCATCCTTTTCTCACCATCCTTTCTGCTCGTAAGGCAGACACCATATTTGACAAATAGTTCCCCCTTTCACCTATTACCAACACTTCGCCACCCTCGGGGGTTTTTAACACCAAACGCTTGGCTGCACAATCTACATTAGCTTGATACTTCACCAGCCAATCCATGCCTAAAATTAGATCAAACTCCCCGAATGGTAATTCCATTAGATCAGTCCGGAAAACTATCCCCTGAACTTCTAAGGGTATCTCTCGATAAAGTTTGTTCACCACCACAGATTGTCCTAACGGGCTAACTACAATCATCTCCCTAGAGGAAATATCAGAATCTACGCTTAAGGTTTCAGACATCCTACTAGCAACTTATGAATGCGTCGATCCAATATCAATCAATGCAGTGTAAGGCAAGCCAAAAATTAGAAACGTACCGGTTATGACATCCGGTGCGTCAGCCTCCTCCCGACGTCTAACAGCATAGACTAACCCCGGCTGCCTCGCCTCAGTATTTCCTGCCCCTTGGCCTGGTGCTCCATGACCCTGACCGGAATCGTTACCACCTCTGGCTGAACCACGACCTCTCTGTGGCTGCTGACCTCCTCTTCCCAGCTGTGCATTCCCTTGACCTGTGGGCCCTTCACCACCCCGTTGCTACGGACAGTTCCTAACTTGGTGGTCCGTAGATCCACACCTGAAGCACTTCCCACTGCCTGCCCAACACTCACCTACATGGAATTTACCACATCGAGCACACTTCTGGGTCTGACTAGCAGCAGGTCTCTCATCCCGTCTTGGCCCATCTGACCTAGGTCTTTTCTGAATACGCCCAGCTGCCCCTGATGATCCAAAATTTCTCTTACTTCCACTCCTATCTCTATCCTGATTCAATTTTTCTGTCTGCTTAACCTCCTCAGCTATCTTAGCTTTTTCCATAAGCATAGCAAATTCCCTCTCCCGCTGTGGTGCTATCAATACATGCAGATCGTCCCTCAGACCATCTTTAAATCGAATACAACATTCATGGTCTGTGGCCACCATCCTTCGAGCATAATGGCTAAGGCGTAAGAATTCCGCTTCATACGCAGCCACCGACCTACTTCTCTGAACCAGATTCAGAAATGCTCTACGCTGCGCATCCACATAACTTGTCCCAATGTATTTACTCTGAAACGCCATTTTGAAGGAATCCCAGGTGATACGGTCAGCCATCGTACCATCCTTAACCGTAAGCCACCATTGATAAGCTTCATCCCACAGGAGAGATACGACCCCTTTTAGTTTTTCCTCTTCTGTGAAATCCAGATCATCCATTATACGCTCAACCGCCTCCAACCAATACTCAGCTGTACTCGGGGCTATACCGGAAATTCCCCTAAACATTTCTGCCCCATTGGCTCTAAGTCGCTCCGACACAGATTTTCGGGCTCCTGTGCCCATGCCTGCCCCAGCAACCCTCTCTAAAACCCTTAACATTGTCTGAGATACCGCATCATCTTCGACCGTCTGATTCTGAAATTCTGCCTCCGCAGCTGGTGGAACTGGCATCTCGTTTCTTGACCCATGGCCAAATCCTACTGGTTCTGACACGGTCATCCTACCCCTACCACGGCCACGCGGTGGACATCCTCGACCCCTTGTACTCATACTACCGACTCGCTTTTATCTGATTAGAAGTTTTATGGATTAATAATTTCTTCCACTGATTTAATAAGGAACAGTCTTATGGAAAGTAATTTCAATAGTAGTTCATTCGAAGTCAAAATTACATCTACCCGGTTCAGTCTCAAATCTGTATCTCCTAATTTTAGGAACCACATACATTCTAACAGAACATCACATACATGCATCAAACATACGAGTAACAGCCATAATCTCACCTTCATCACATAAGGGTATTCCACTACCCAGGGGTATTTCCGTAATTGTGTCCTACTGGGTATTTTTGTGATTTTACAAAATAGAGTATCTTGGTGATTTTTCGAAATAGAGGTATTTTGGTAATTTCATAAGTTTTGATAATTTCGTAAATCTAGGGTTTTTTGGGTAAATTTGCAAAACATGGGTAATTTATAAAACCAAGGGTGTTTTTGGAAATTTTCACAAACCAAGGGTATTTCGGTAATTTTCAAAATTAGGGGTATATTGCTAATTTTACAAAGGTAGGGTATTGGTCCCTTCCGGGTTTTAGTTATGCTCTTCGGCCCATCAACAAATCCTCGCGGCCAAGGTGAACAGTCACTACGCACCAGGTAGGATTTCAGCGAAGAGGAGCTGGGTCACTAGGACCGCTTAAGCACCAAGCACTCCCTGAATCCAATCCTAGACATGCGTATGCCTGTTGCCACACCCTAACCCAGCGACTTGTTCACGGGTATGTTTGGTTAGGTTAAGTCTTATGATTTTAAGGAGTTGTTTAAACTAAGCCTAAAGTCCATCAAATTCTAATCATACTAGCCTACATCCCTGTGGAGCCCATCAAGCCCAACATGCATATCACATAATGAGTTTAGAATACTTACCTGCGTGGATCGGGTGCCGGTAGACTCGAAGGCCATATCCCAACCAAAGCATTTTCACCAATTTTATAAACTACTACTAGACCTATTTCACAGCCCGAGTTTTGCAACCGGGCTCAGATACCAAAATGTAACACCCCAAACCCGGCCCAAACGCTACGACCGGATCTGGCATGCCACGGGTTGAAATGTTAAAATCAAAGTTCTTTATTTGCTTTAAAGAAAGCACGTATCCCATTTGAGACACTCTTTAATGACGTGTTGTGTTGAAAACCTGACTTTATTGGTTTTGGAAATCTCGGTTTGATTAATCAAATACTCGTTAACTTAGTTTTTTTTTTAAAATATAACTTTACGTTAAGCGTGTTTGAAATTCCCATCTCATTACTTATAGTAATTACGTCTTTGAAAATAAATTTAAAATATAAACATTAACACATATGAATCGATAACCTAAGCTACGGAGGCCTTATTACATAAATAATCCCAACATTGAAACTTTAAGAGAAAACCGGAAATAGTTTATGAAAATAAAAGACTTGATGGCCCCCTCGAGTCCGCCTGGGCTCCCATATCCACGATCTACTACTCACCTGAAAGTTTTAAGGAAAATAAAGGGTGAGTCACCAAGACTCAGTGTGCAAATCCCAAAAACACATAAAAGGCTTGAGGCCCACAAACACATTATGGGCCCTGGCCCATACACAATGGCAACAGAATATTTACATGCAACATGGCCCAACCCAACCGAAAAGTCCATCCTCTACACACCAGCCCATACCAGCCAACACACCTCGGGAATTTCTACAATCAACCCACCAACCGCTACACACCATATCGACAGTCACGCTGCCTATTCCTAACAACCAGGAATAAATTTAACGTGGCTTAGCCACCGATCACCAAGTGACCTATTAACATGCTCTTCCCCTTCATCATATTAACCCCATCCCATGCATACATACATGCAGAATCAACACAATATACTACCTAAAAGATCACAGACTATCATATACATCGATACACATAGAGAAGTTTCTATTATTACGTACCTGGCATCCCTTGCCTACCCTTTTCAGGTAATACGACTGTCTTTACAGCCTCTTTCCGGCTTTAGCCCATAACATATATAATACAGATTAATTAGTGTGATAGAGATCTACACACCTGATTACGGTCAAGATGATACTTTCTATGTCGACATTATCAGTAGTCGATACGACCGCTAACTGCCTACGATTTTGTTCTGACGCCGGTCCACAACCCGGTGGCCAATCCTAAACCGCTAACACCGCTCGTTTCTTAAACTTAGGGATTGGGTTTACAGATCCAATCCCCTCTTTCGCCTGATCGATATGTGATTCCATCAAAAGACCTTATCAGTTGCTACCATCATAACATATGGTTGTTAATCCATATTATAGGGTTAAGATCACAATTTCGATAAACAAACCTAACGAAAATCTAAAGAGAACCCCTTACCTTGAAATCCCGAAAGGAGATATGGGACTCAGAGACTAGCGATTTCTGGCTTTTGGAATCTAGATGATTCGGTCTACTTCGATTCCCGAAATGTCGCCCCAAGATGAGAACACAAGAACAGTCAAAACGTTACTCATAAGATACCCTTGCCACGCTCATCAGCCTTTCGGCTTTGGCCTCCAAAAACTGAAAAAGAAAAGAAGAACATAGGAGAAATCGCCCCTTACTTGAACACAGAGGATTCAAATCACACCTAAGAGAAATCCGCACAAGCACCACAGAAGAAGAAATTTGGCAATATCAGGGAAGAAAAGAGCCGAAAATAAACAAAAGAACTATAGGTGGGACTTAGGAATTTTCAGCTTTTAGAGGAGATAAAGAAGAAAGATGTAGATACAAAGGCTATGGAAATTCGGCTTTAGCATAAAGGTGGAGATGAAAGATTGGGATTAGGGGTTTCGGCTTAAGCAGAGAATGAGAGAAAAGAATGAGAGGAAAAACCCAAATGCCGGAATTGAAGAAGAGAATGGAAGAATAAAACCCTAATGCCAAAAATAAAAAGATATTCCCCTCACTTAAACACAATTTCGGCACCTGCTACCTAAAAACCAAAAATGCCCCTTTTTACAACTAAAACTAAGCTATTAATCAAGGGAAATTTCGGCACCCCTTGGATATACCAAAACCGATTCCTCCTCCCCCTCTATGCTGGAATTTCGGCCATCACTGTGACCAGTAGATAATTCCTAAATTTTCTCCCTTATCATTATCTGATCTCTTATCCACAAGTGACCCAGATAACACCACCTCTTCTTCCCTTTATCTGCCACATTATCAGCCATATTATCTACATTATCCAAACATTTATTCCCCCTATTTCCAAACCCCATTGCCGTCCAACCTGCTCCCCCCTTTAATGCCGAAAATAATTAAAATTAAATAAGAAAATTGGGCTTCATGCGACTCGAACTTGGGCCTCCTCAACTGACGCCACCTCCCTGCTCTCTAAGTGGCCCCACTTTGCCACTGGGCCACAAGCCCATTTGTGTATTAAAACACAGATAACATCTTTTAAGCCCTATCCTAACTGGCTTTCCACTAGAGTGCCCAAACAGAAAATTTGACTAAGGCCTCGGCCCAACCTTGAGCCCAATCTGAACCCCTTAAACACTCTCATTAACACATTAAGCGTAACAACACATCACAGCACATCAAATGCAGAGCCCCACAAATTCAGGATGTTACAAGGCCAAGCCGTGTTTGGGTCTGTTAAGGAGGCACGACTGTATGGCTTGGGCCCAGGCCGTGTCAATTTCGTACTTTGGCCCATTTTCTCTATTTTTGGCCCGTTTCTTGTTCTTTTCATCCTCCGGTGCTTCCCTAAGTATAAAACATGAAATTAAAGGATTAGGAGCACCAAATTCCACAATTCAGGGGATAAATCATCCAAAAGTATACTAAATGTGGGATTAAAATATGTATATATTACGGTTTATCATGAGCCTTATAAAGTCTATAAATACACATCAGAGGAAGACCTAAGAGAGCACGCAGAGTAGATTGAAGAAATTACTCGAAGGGAGACGTCGGAATCATCTAGAAGGCGGATTCACTCCAAGATTGAAGATCTCCATCAAGTTCTTTAGAAGTTTTTGGGTTCTTTATGTCTTGTTGTTTTCTTAATTCTATGATTTTTTCCTTTTATGTTATGAACTAAACTCCCTAAATACCTAGTGAGAATGAAACCTAGATGAATCTTATTATTTAATAAATTTGAATTACGTGATAAATACTTGATCTTTTTCTTAATTATGTGTTCTTAATCCTTGTTTTGATATTTTCAGGAATATTAATTCAAGTTTAATGTGCTTATTCAGTGGAGCAAAAGTCCATGTTTAAAAGAAGATCCAACATAATTAAGCGGAGTTGATTGCAACCCTAGAAATAGGATAACATAAATCTCTCAAATTAGAGTCAAATCTAATAAGGGAATCCATAGATCGAGTTAATGCAACAATAAGGGTTTTAATTAGAAAGAGATTTCAATTAATCAGCGTAGAGTTAGTTGTTCTTAGTCTTGAAAGAGATATTAACATAATTTAGGGATTTCTACGGATCAAGTCAAGTGAATAAATCATTTAATTCAGAGTCAGAATAATAAGTAAAGTCTAGGTGGATTCTTCCTTGGGTATTGTCTTATTTTCATTCGATTATTCTCTTCAGTCTCTGTCGCGTTCATAGTCATTTAGTTAGTCAATTAGTTAGTTAATTTTAGATTAAAAATAAACCCCCTTAATTATTAGGCTAGATAATAAAAAGATAGTTATTACTAGTAATTTTAGTCCTTGAGGATACGATATTCCGGACTCACCACAACTATACTACCGTTTGATAGGTGCGCTTGCCTTTGTCGAAATATTAGTTAGTTTCGAGCCCATCATTTCTATTATTGATTTCTTAAAGAAATTTGTGTTAAATTGATATATTTTAAGCTTAGATGTGAAAAATGACTAGATTGTAAAGTTTAATTATAGTTTTGCTCATAAGGACTAAAGTGGATAAGATGTAAAATTGATGTGAAATTTTGATAATAATTGATATTAGAGGTCTGTAATAAATGTAATTGAAATTAGTTTTAAAAGCAAAGCTCAAAACTTTAGGGGTATCAAAAAATGAAGTTTCATAGGTTCAATCATATCATGATACAATGTATAAATGTTTGGTATTGATGATTTGTCTACAATAATTGCTTGGATAAAGAATTGGGTCAAACCGGAGATAATCGGGGAAAAGCCAAAATTGTTGATTAGTCCTTGAAGATTCAACTTGCTTGTTGTTTTTTGACAGGTAAGTTCATATGGTATAAATGTGTTTAGTTTTTTATGTATTTGATTTGTGTATATATTTTTGATTTTGGGTTGATTGGTGGTAAATTAGTATGAAAGGAGAGAGTTGGACTAAATTGTAAAGAAATGTTTAATGTGTTAAAAGGTGCTCGATTAAATTGTAAAGAAATGTTTATATGTGTTAAAAAGTGCTTCGGTGAACTTAGTAAAGGTTAGGATACGATCAACATGTCAATAAGGTTTTTTGTGCGCTTGTACGGGATTGGTTATAAATATTACTGAGATCTAGCATTTGTTGCAGACTTAATGATACATGTGACACAAATTTAGCTTAGACTGGTAACCTGACATGTATATATATTCAGCTTGGACAAGCAACCTGCTGTGTCATTATACAGGTTTAGCCTAGAGTGGTAACTTGACACGAATATATATTTAGCTCAGATGAGCAATCGGTAATGTAGTTACATGTGTATCTGAGTCTGTTTACTTGAGTTCATCAGGCTAAGTGGTTAATGTAAAATGAAAAACTGAAATGACATGATATGAGTTTGATGTTCAAATGGATAAATGTTGAATTAAGCATGAGCATGATATTGAGATGTTGACTTTAAAATAATTGGATAGATATATGGTTGAGATGTCATTTGGTTTGATTATATATTAAGCTCATTTTTTTGATGTTGTGTTTTGCCATGACTAGCCAACTATGTTAAAGTATGGTAGCATATTGTATTTGATTGTAAGATAAGAAAAGTCTTGTTTAATGCCTATGAACTTACTAAGCATTTTATATGCTTGTCTCGTTTGTTTTCCTTTTCCTTGTAGATCACTATCTTGCGGGATGCGTCAAGCTGGTTGACTTGAAGCTCACACTATCCTATCATCAAATTGGGAGACGTTTGATCATTTTGAACCAAGTGTTGTGGCATGTATATAGGTTTCTTTGTATATAAGTCTTTATGAATTGAATATGGTATTGAACTTGGTTTATGTGATTTAAATGTTGGTTTTGTATATGGTTTAAAAAGGCATGATTTGGCATTTGTGATGCCTAGTTGAATATGTATACTTTGACTTATATGCTTGAGATATGTATGGAAAATGAAATTTCATGTTTTAAAGTGGATTGACATAGGTAAAGTTCGTATAGAATGACTTGGTGAATGAAATGAAAATGTACTTGAACATAAGTGAATTGAAGTATGCTTGAGAAATGTAGTTTAATTTTGATAGTTATTGGTTATGCTTAATGTTATTATGTCATATATATGTATATGTGATTATAATGAAAGGAAATGACATGTTCCAAGATGATTTGGCATAAGTAAGATTAGTAATTGAATGATTTAGTAGGTATGCCTTAATGATATTGAAATGCTTAAGATTTGTTGATGTTAAAATAATGAATACTTTGATGTAAAGTTGAATATGAGTATTGAGCTTGTTTGGTATGATTTTGGTATGTTTTGAATCAAATAAGGTCAATGCTTGATGCATATTTTTGAATGATTGTTTAAAGCAATCGAAATAGGTACCAAATTGGGAGTGAAAGAAGAGAAATGCTTAAATGTGCTAAAGTGATAAAAATCTATTTTGAGCTTAAGAAATTCTTTTGCTTGCTTAATACACCTAAATATGTTGGCTTTTATATTTGCTAATATTAAACTATGTCCTAATCACTTAGAAGATAAATGGAAGGTGAGAGAAAGAGAGATAATGAGGAGAACTTATTGATAAATTGGGAAAGAAAAGGTAACAATGCCATGTGCTTCACTATTTATAGTACTTGAAACCATTTTGAGCTAACTTTTCTTTTGAATCCAAACTATCCTAAGCCTCTGAACATTACAAGCATTAAAGCCAATGTGACTTAAACATTTCCTTTATATGAATTTCCTAAATTGTTCATGCTTGTGATTCACACTTGAGTATCCATAATGCATCTTGCTTATTCATCTTGATGGATTGACACAATTTAACACACATTCACTTGAATTGGCTTTCTGTTTATTAACTCTGAAACCTAGTGAACTAAGGTGGATTTACTTTAAAGTACTTGAATTAACTAGTCATCAATCTTGATTTGGATATAAGATATGTCTTTTATATGTTCAATGTTTAATTATCATATTTTCTAATGTTCAATGTAACTTGAGGGTCGTTATTTTTTTTGTGTTTTGTGTGTTATTTGCTTGTAGACAATCAAATACTTAAGTGTAGGGGAGTTTGATACGTCATAATTTGATATGGTGAATTAAGCCATTTTTATACTTAAGAAGCTTAATTTCAAGTAGCATTTAGAGTTATTTTTATTAGTTTTTGCATTAGTGTTAGGATTTAGTTTAAATGTTTTTTATTATTAATTTTATATTATATTTTGAATAAATACTTTAATTTCCCTCATAAATGGACTTATATATGTGAAAAAGGGGATTGTAGAGCTCAATGAGGGGATGCAAATGAAAGGAAAGCAAGGCAAAGATCCCTTGTCGTGACCACAGGTTGCCTTGTCGCAACCATGACCTTGTTGACTTGGCAAGGAGTTCTCTCGACCAAGCCCTTATCTTAACCACGACCTTGCTAACTTTCTAAGGGGTTTCTTCAACCAAGTCATTATCGCAACCATAGCAAGCCCTTGTCACAACTATAAAGGCCTTGAATTGAGTTAGGAGGCAATCAGAGAGTTTGTGTCGCAACCATGGACCTTTAATGTTACAACAACGATCAATCAATTGGAGCAAGGTCTGGGAAACAAACAACCCGTTATCACGACAACGCTTTTTGTAACTACAGAATCTAAAATCATTATTAAGGGCAATCGATAGAAGATTGAATAAAAATTACACTAGTTTAATATTTCTATTGAGGTTATTATTGTAGTTGTAACAGTCCAAAGTTGACCCTAATCGGAACAGTGGTTTCGGGACCACAAATCCGAGTCCGAATAAAATTTTAATATTATTTTCTGTGTTGTTGATAAGTGAATTAACATGTGTTAAATTTCTGAGAATTTATTTGCTTGTCTGTGTGTTAAATTTGACTAAAGAACTAAATTGCATAATTGTTAAAAGTGACCTTTTTAATTGATTTTGTGCTAAATTGTGATGGCTTTATTAAAGTGGGGTCCTTAAAGGACAATTGATCCAATGTTACTAAAGTGGACGGCATATGTGAGAAATTAGATGAAATTTTTGTTTTTTATAATAACATGTTTTTAGGTGATAAATAAACAAATATTACTTTTACATTTTAAGACATAAAATAATGAAACAAAGTGGAAAGAAAGAGAACAAACCTTGTTCTTCTTCTTGGCCGAAAGTAGGAGGAAGAAAACTCCATTGTTGAAGCTTAAATTTCGGCAACTTGGAGCTTAATTTGGGGTATGTATTTTGCTTAGTTTTAATAATTTTTACATTTTTTGGAATTGTTGCTTTGAATGCTATACAACCCATGTGGTAATTTTTGAGATTATGGCACATTAAGATTCGGCTATGGTTGTATATGCATGGCATGAAATGTTTGATGGTAGATTATTAATAGTATGTGTTAAATCATCATTTTTAGAATTAGAAGTTTTGGTGAAATTGAGTGTTAGGGACTAATTTGAAAAAAATAAATTCTTGAAGGACTAAAACATGAAATAAATGAAAGAAATGGACTTGTATAGTCCCTATACACATTCGGCCCTAAGGGGTAATAGTGGAATTTTGTGTATTTTGTGTTTTGTGCAATTAGTACTAAAATGCAAAAATGTGAAATAGTAGGGGTAAAATGGTAAATTGTTCATCTATGTGTTTGGGGACTAAATTGAAATGAAATGTACTTGAATGAGCTGAAATTTAATATGTTTAGATCAAGAACAAAGAAAATCGAATTTGGATCGGGGAAAATTAAAGATTATCGAATAGCCGATTTACGCGGTTCGTCGAAGGTCGAGGTAAGTCCTTAAGCTGAAATATATCAAAGAATTATTTATGAACATGTTAAATGATGATGTTCGATATATTGGAGTACATGTTTATGTCATAGCCGAATGTATATAAGTAAATTAGATTGAATGCATAAATTGATAATGTGATATGAATGAATATCTCGATATGAATTGTGGGTTGTACAATAATGTAATGATTCTATTATGTGATGTGAATAAGCTTAGTTGAATTGGATATGTGATATAATTATGAAATGTGTGTGGAATGATTAACTACATTGATACTCAGGCTTTATGCCTAACAGGCCTCGTGCCGGTGATATGTTTCGGGCTTTATGCCTAGCAGGCCTCGTGCCGGTGATATGTTTCAGGCTTTATGCCTAGCAGGCCTCGTGCCGGTGATATATTTCGAGCTTATTGCCTAGCAGGCTTAATGCCGGTGTTATGATTTCGGACCCCGAGTTCAGCAGGCTTAGTGCCGGTGTGTGAGATTCAGGTAATGTTTAGTAGGTTCTAGTTAATGAAATAAGTTTGCCTAAGCATTTAGGAGTGAATTTGTAATTCGGTTGTAAGGTATGTGTTATTCCTACTTAAGTGAACTATGAATATGCATATATGTGTATATAGATGTATGTATGTGATGTTATTGAGAAAAAGGAAGATTAAAGTGATAAGAAAATTTGCTAAATGAAAGCATAAGTAGTTAAAGGTAACTGTAAAGGTATAAAGAAATGTACAAGTTAGTGATGTAATTATATGCATATTCGGCCATAATGTATATATATATGTATAAGATAAGAAATGTTTATTTAAGGTCATGAGTTGATTGTTTAAATGTTTTACCACCGTATATGATAATGTTTTTGCTTAAGACTTACTAAGCTAGCAAGCTTACTGTGTGCTCTTGTCTACTTCTATTTTATAGATTTTTGGCTCAAGCTACGGACTCGAAGGATCCTTGAAGAAGTCAACCACACTATCGACTCTCTTTTGGTATTGATAAACTTAGTTTTTGAGTTGAAAAGGCATGTATAGGCTAAACTAAGCTGTAATACTAATGATACTTGATCATGTATATATATATATTTAGCCATGCGAATATGGCTATCTATTTTGGTTAAACTTTGTTCATGTGTTTTGATGAAATGGTTTGTTCATGCTATGAATTATTGTTTGTATTCGAATGTGGTTTAGGTACTATTTGAAATGTGAATGGGTGATACGAATGTTATGTATTTAGTTGGAGAAAAACTTCACTTGGATTCGTTGTTAATGATAAGTATAAGTAGTGACAAATTATGGGAAAGTGGTAATGAATATTCGGTCAATGCATGGTTTATATGCTTGTGTTTTTAGGTTAAGTTGGTTTTGAGACCTATGTTTATGTATGGACAATTGTTGTACAATTAGTAAAATGAATTTTGCATTGCATTATGGAAGTTTAGTTGGCACATGCGGTCTTTGATCTATGCTTATAACATGTAAAGATAGGTTGTGGTTATGCACTAAAAGCTAAGGTTATGCATATTTGGATATATTCATATATTTATAAATGAAGTGTATTGTCTCTTAGTCCATGGATGTAAAGTCAAGTTATGTATACATGTAACTGTAATGATGCTTATTAGTAGTACCAACTACAAGGTTCGGTATGCTTTGTTTTAAAATGAAGTGGTGCTTGAGGCATGTTTGCATGAAACGATTACAAAAGTAGTAGTACTAAATAGATGACTGTATCATAGAATAAAATAGATGAATATGCTAATAATGAGATTAGAAGTATATTGTTTGATCATTTTGTATTTGTGGATGAATATATTGAATATGTTTTGACTTAGTTTATCAAGTATATATATATATATATATATTGGTGTATACTATGCACATGTGCCTTGTCTGTCTGAGATAAGAATTTATGGATTGAAAAGGGGGTTTAGCTATTTGGTATTGCCTGTAACCCTAACCCAGCGACGGATACAGGTTAGGGGTGTTACAGTAATGGAATTATTAATTAGGTTTAGTATAAATATCACTTCATAATCAGCAAATGGGTGATATAAAGGATATCATTTTCAGATAATAAACTTTATTTTTAGCTTTTGCTGATAATTTTTCTAAGTTTAGTCTTTTAGATAAATTTCAAATATTTTTCTCTTTCAATTGGTTTTTATTGTTATTGGGAATCAAGACATTTAGAAGATCAAATACAATCGAATTTCTCAAAGCAAAGGATTTCTTGTTTTAATGAGCATTTCTTACACTCTTTTAATTTTCCTTTAATTTAATTATATTGGATTGAATGGAAGATTATTGAATGTTTGTATTTGCCATGGAAATGAACTAAATTCTCTATGTGATTGGTTATCTTGATCGCTTGTGATGTTATTTTATGTCATTTGTTAATTTGAGTGTATGCTTTTTTTTTTAAAAAATCGATAGTCTTAATAACTTGAAATTAACAACTTTGAGTAAAAATTGAGATAGGATAGGCCGAGAGGAAACCCTATCAAGTAGGTATCGATTTAGTTAAACTTAATTGAATGAGATCGAGAGGAGATTTCATTTAGTGCTTCTAATAGTTATTTGAGACCGAGAGGTGAAAGTGACTAGGCAAAGAATCGCGTGTTTAGATTCCTTAAGTATAAATCCATCACTACTGAGAGACAGCACCAATCACTACTTGTTGCTAATAGTAATTTCTACCGATCGAAACCATTAGATTAATACTTTTTACTGTAGTTAATATTACTACCATTCTTCCCTTCTATGAATTGTACTACTTTCTGTTCTGAGTAAATTGATAGCCTTCTTTTAGCATAGAAAGCATTTAGTGTAAAAATCGTCACATCTCTTATGAGTTTGATTCTCGAAACATTCTCGTGTTCCATTATAACAATAATATTACAACTAGACTTGCATACTTACAGTACACATCGTTTAATTATTGATTATATTTTGTTTGTTGCATGTACACTGGTGGTCAATTTTTTATAATGTCCTTTAAAGCTTTCAAATCTTATGCAAATCTTGTCAAAATAATTGATAGATGGAAAAACTTTGACGTAAAATTTAAATTGGATTTCAAGACTTGTCTGCTTGTTACACACAACAAAATCGTGTACATGATTCAATAGTTTATAAAATAAAATTCATACTAATTGCAAGTCATCACAAATGAAAGTGATAATATCATATATCATGCCATTGTAATTTTTCTCTAATTAAAATAAATAAATAATTTTTTATAAAAATATCATATTTTAAAAAACATTATTTCTAATTAACTAAATTAATTAAAAAATTATAACACTCAATTTGAGAAATCATATTTTATATGAATTCTACTTGATTGACTAGTCCTATACAAGGGATTTCCTCTAAGCCATTGAACTCAATTACAAATTCAGAAATGTTAAATCCAGCCTAAAAAAATATTTTGAAACTTGAAACTCATTGTATTTCTAAGGGTGTAAGAACTTAAAATTTTCTAAACAACTCCATGTCGATTCTCAAAAAATCCCTAACAAGTCTTAATTCGCTAAAAAAATAGATTAAATTTAATTTTCAAATTTACGTTTCGACACAATTATTAAGCAAACTCAACCATACAAAATCATAACTGAAGACCTTTAGATCAAAAGTCTCTCTAATCTTATTCTTGTCACACAAAGAGAAAGAAACCTTGTCTTTTAGAAAATTGTAACTTCCAAATATTATAATAAAAATTATATCTTGTGTGGGAAATTTTATGTGTCATTTTCCTTCATTAAATTTGTGTGTACAAACAAATTAAAGAAACAAAAAGTAGAAGTTGAGCTTCATCGCCAAACGCATTTATAAATGCAGATGAGTTGGGAAGATGCTAAAAACAGCCAAGCTAAAATGGTGGGCACTGATATCATTAGTCATAGCTTGCAATCCCACAATGATTTTACTTTCCCCTTCGTTTTACCATCATTTTTGTGCTCCTCTTTGTGCGGTGCGCGTAATGCCTCTCCTGGTTGTAATGGACTATGACAGATTCATTTGAATCACAATGAATTTTAAACTTAAAAAGGAAAAAGAAACAGGTATACCCAAATTGGGTACTCACAATACCCAAATTACAGCCCTGCACATATATTTTATGACCACTACTAAATCTCTGCCCTCCAACTGAGTTGAACTATGCTCTCTACTTCACCAGGACATTTCCAACAGGTATGATCTGTGATAGATTACTTCCAAATATGAAAGGTCAAATCAGTTGTGACTTTGAAGCATGAGATCAATTGCGTTTATCCAAGAACAGATGTCGTATTCTACACAGCTAGCTAATAGCACACTGAAAACTACTTAAAACTCACAAGGGAATCTCTAAGTTCATTTATATATTCCTTTGTCTACCTTTTTATAAAGCTTTTAAGCCTCTTGTCTTTATAATCCATTCAAAAGTTGTGCTGATCAAGCCTTTTGACTGTGCCTGGCTGGCTACCAACAAAATGGTTAGTGCCCTGAAAAACTTGATGGTGTTTGAATGCCCACAGCAGCAATGGCTGGGGACAGTGCTATTGGTGCATCCCTTGCCTGCCATTTGTCCAACTCTTGTACGACTTGAGAAGAATCCCTGCTACACACTCTAAAGTTGGAACAGTATTGATGTGATGAAGCTTCAGTTGCTTTGATTCCTAGAGTAGTGGGACTCTGGGAAAGTCGAGATCAATCAATATATACCCACCAATTGCTTCAAAGTAATGGGATATTGGCAAATATTTTACGGCTTTTTATAATTCAGCCAACCCAGCTTAACCTTTTGGAGAAGATCAGGAAAGCACTGAGGACTTTTAATAAAAATGTTACTAGTAAGGGAGGTATGAAATATTGCACCTAACTTTTACATTTCTCTTTTCAATGGTAATCTCTTTCAAACTGTTGAAGCGCCACGCCCTCAATGCATGCCATAAATAATTGCATTTTTTTCAACCGATGTGAACATCATGATAATTGCATTTTCATCTCAAGTCAACCAATTTACTTACAATCCAATTCCAACAACTGTAGATGCATCTTAAATATGTTCATCCACCAAAAGAACATTCTGATTTAGCTCCATAAATCTTCTTTTACTTCATTTACATGCAAATTAAGCTTTTAATTTACAAGACCTTTTGAATGCCTACCCCATCAAAAAAAAAAAAAAAAAAAAAAAAAAACAGGAGGGGCACTAACAAATCTGAGATAGGCCTCGGTCCAGGAGGGGCCCTGCCATGATGGTTAATGATAAAATGTAAATTATTGAACTGCAATGACAAGTAATATATATTAATAAAACAAGCAATAACCCCAAAAGTTGATCACGAGCTTTATGAATTATGATAATATTTTGCCTTTAAAAGGAGACTCAAAGCAATCCCCCGCTAATTCCAATTCACCTTTAAACATGGATGTCGAGAAAGTCTTTCATATGACTGGAGGAATCGGCAAGACTAGCTATGCGCAAAATTCTGCTTTCCAGGTTTGGCCCCTTTGTTTTTTTCCTTTCTTCTATATCACCATTTTCTTTCATTTTCTTCTCTACTAACTATGTTTCTCCTACAGAAAAAGGCATCAGATATGGTGAAACATATAACCTTGGAAACGATACAAGAACTTTACTATGAAGTAACTCCCAAGAGCTTAGGCATAGCTGATTTGGGTTGCTCTTCTGGACCCCACTCCTTGTCCCTCATCAAAGATATGGTCGAAGCTGTTGAAGGAACTAGCCATAAAATTTTCCATCCCATGCCAGAATTTCGAGTTTACCTTAATGATCTTCCAACAAATGACTTCAATTCAGTGTTCAAGTCCCTGCCTGATTTTTATAAGGACCTTAAGAAAGACAGAAATCAAGAGGGTCCAGCTATTTTCATAGCAGGCTACCCTGGTTCATTTTATGGAAGACTGTTCCCATGCAATTGCTTGCACTTCATCTATTCGTCTTACAGTTTGCACTGGCTCTCCAAGGTATAAAATTGTCTCTGTTCCATTGTTTTTAGATTTGAATTCCATGCAATGACAAGAATTTCAGTTAATGATCACTGTTATCCATGCAGGTTCCTCCAGCTCTTTACGATGAGCATGGCAAGTCCATCAACAAAGGAAACGTTTACATTTCTGAATCAAGCCCTCCAAGTGTGTCCCAAGCATACTACAAGCAGTTCCAAGAGGACTTCTCATTGTTCCTTAAATCACGATCAGAAGAGCTAGTCACAGGAGGGAGAATGGTGCTGATTCTCTTAGGAAGAATAGGTCAAGATCATGTTGACAGAGGCAATTCTTTCTTCTGGGAAATCCTCTCAAGATCCCTTGCCATATCTGTTTCTCAGGTATCTCTTGTTTTTCATACATGCATAAATATTTCATTTCTTCTTGTTGACATCTTCTTCCCCTTATGTTTTGCAGGCAGAGATTGAAAAGGAAAAGGTTGATTCCTACGAAGTGCATTTTTTTGCAGCATCAAGAAATGAACTAGAAGATGAAGTGAGAAGAGAAGGGTCGTTTGAAATAGACAAGCTTGAGATGTTTGAGATAGAGAGGGAAGTGAAAAATGGGGAGAGCTATGGCACCGCAGTGGCTATGACTGTGAGGGCTGTTCAAGAATCCATGCTTTGCGACCATTTTGGAGATGGGATAGATTTGGATACCTTGTTTAACAATTATGGGAAAATGATTGATGAGGAAATGGTTGAAGGAGATGTTAAACCCATCACTTTTGTCATAGTTCTTAAGAAATTATGAATGTCATGCAATTACGAGAAACACTGATTTGCCTCTGTCTAAATCTAATTAGTTTTATAATTTTTTTTCCATAATTTTGTCTATGTTGAATAATTTAATAGGGGATAAACTACCCATTTAGTCCCTGAATTTAGTGATATTTCTTAATTTGATCTCTAAACTTTTTCACTCTACACTAGTCTTGAAATTTGACAACTTTTTCCAATTTGATCCTTGAACTTGTATTATGATAATGTAGCACGTTGAGATTGTTCCATTCATCACTTAATTTTTATAATTTCTTTATAACTTTTTACTATTATTTTGGGTTTTTTTAGATTATATATAATTCTTTTAAAAATTTTACATGGAATGACATAATTTTAAAGTGTCACATCATTATACTTTAATTAATTTGAAATTCAATGATCAGATTAAGAAAAATTACCAAATTACAGGACTAATATGAACAAACAAAATTCAGTGACCAAATTAAAAAATGTTACCAAATTTAGAAACTAAATGTTTATTTATCTCATTAATAATATAATTGCACTTAATAAATCGATTATGGGATATAAAATTATTTTTACATCATTTTTATTCTGTTTATCCAATCATTATTTTGCTTCTTATTAATGTAAAACAAATACGATAAGTTTTAAGTATGTGGAAAGTATTTAATTATTTGGGGTTTTTCGTATATATAAATATAAAAATATTTATTAAAATATTTTACTAATTTTTATCTCCTGCTATGCACAATTTATAAAAATTTTATTAGTTAAATAGTAATTCAAATACAAAAAAACTTTAAACCTATAATATATTTAAATTTTGATAAAATATTTTTTTAATTTAGTTGTTTAAAACCTTTTTATTAGAAAAATTATAAACATTATTTTGTAAAAATAGTATTTCAAATTTTGGAAACATTTAAAATGCACAACATTTTTCATAAATTATTTTGTAATATATTTAAATTTTTTATTTTTATTTCTTTGAGCATTAAATATAAAATAATTTAAAAATTAAAATCAGATTTTAAATATTAAAAATATTAAAAATCTATATAGAAATTTTATTTTAAAACCTATCAATTTAATTTTAATATTATTCATAAAGTAGTATGTTATTTTGAATTTTAATTTTAAAAAATCATTATTTTAGATTTAAAAATATTATATGTTTGCAAACATATTTTAGAAAAACAAGTAAACATCGATATAATTTTTTTAGAATAACTTAGTAAATATTTTAAAATTGCTTACACATTTGTTGGGGGAAATGTTTTAACAAAAGCTTGTTGGAAACATAAATTCAATTAATAATTGAAAACATATTTACTTTTTAAAAAAATTATCTAATTTAAATTATTTTCTATAAAATAGTAATCACATTTGTAAAATGTTCATTTCGACCAGGCCCGTCAGAAACTAAACCAAAATAAAAACAAAATAACAACCCAATGTCCAATGTTCATTTTTTACAAGTACCAGGGCCCAAACTAAATAAGCCCAAATTACCTAAACTTATAATAACCCAAATACCAAAATCAGCCCAATTAAAACCCAATACAATAATTTGGCCCAAATTTAAACCTTGGCCTGATTGGCCCAACAGCATTAACATTTCCAGAAACTCATAGGGTTTCTGGAAGCTTCAAGCGCCGCTCAGCCAAACCCCCACATGCGTTGCAGCCCCGCGCCAGCCGAACGCTCGGGCCATCCCGCCTCCACAGCATTGGCACCTGCAAACAGAGATGCAACAAACATAGCAAACAGAATTACAGCAAAGCAATAGCAGAGAAAATATTTTTTATTTTATTTTACATTTTCTATTCGACTATAAAAGAAGCCGATTGTGTACTGTAAAGGGGATTCCCATTTTTTTTTTTGGCTACGCACACAGAAACAAAATCAAAAGCAATAAAAATTTGAATCCTTTGGAGGTGATTTCCAATTTTAATTCCTTTAAAATTTCCGATTCTATTCTGTTAGTTGATGATCTATTTTCTTTGCTTTTCTAATTTTTGCATGCGAAAGTAGAATAGAGGGGAGAGATTTACCTTCACCTTAGATCGAAGCCCATTTTCTTCGTCGCAATCGAAGTAAAATGGGAATTTCGAAGCCGGGCTTGGTAACTTTCGAAGCTGAACTCTAAAGGCGCCATCAGGTTCCACCAGTCGCCGTTCGTGGTGACGAAAGGGTGTCCGATCGGAGTGTTCTTAGGGGTGGGCTGATAAAGGGGTAGGAGAGTGTTTTAAGTTTTTTATTTCTGTTTTAAAGGAGCTGAATGAATAGTTAGGTTTTTTTTAGGTTTTATTATGATGCACGAAACGGCACCGTTTAAGGCCTGTTTCAGTGGCTCTAAAACGGTGTCGTATAGGGGACCCGTTTCAACCCGACCCGATCACCCACGTGACCCGCGCGTTTTCGCCATGAAGGGAAATTTTTTTGTTTAGTCCTTTTTCTTGATGCCGCATTTTAATTACATCACTTATGTATTTTCTTTGTTTTTTTTAATTAATCTCTATAATTTGTGCATCATTTCAATTTAGTCTGTTCCATGCGCTGCGTTTTGAACTATGGTAATATTTTCTGGTTTAATCCCTGGTTATTTGTGCGCATTTTAGCTTGATCCTGGCATTTGTTAAAATCATTTTATTTATTTATAAAATAGCATTTTAATTTCATTTTTATTCCAATTAGGTATTTTCTTATTCTTTTATTTATAATCTTAGTATTTTTTTTAAAACCTATTTTAATATATAATTTATTCATTTTAAAATTCTCTTTTATGTATATTTCTTTGATTTAAAGATTTACATAATATTTTTAAATACTCTCCTACCTTATTATTTTATATATATTATTTAAATTAAATCATTTTCTTCATAGATGTATATTATTCATATTAAATTTTTTTTCTTTACTTTATGAATATTATTTATTTTGATTGATATTTTATCATGTATATTATGTATTTTAATTTTCTTCTTATAATATTTATTTTAAAATTCATATTTGTATACTACTATCTAATATATTTTTTAATCTTTATTTTTGATTCATATATATTCCTTTGCATACAACTTATTTTAATTTTCTTATTATATAATACTTGTTTTAAAATTCTTTTGTATACATATTGCATATTTCGAATTATATGTTCGCATTGTTATATTTGTCATTTTTTTTTTTACAATGTTGTATTCACATATTATTATTTCATGCTCAATACTATATTTTTTGTTTCTCATTATCGAATAGTGATTCAATAAAAGCATTTTGAGTCAATTTTAAAATCGCTTATTTAAAATTTTTTAAAGCAATGCAATATTTAGTGTTTGGAAACTCGGGAAATTGTGCCCTAACGTGCTGGGTTGCATTTCCCCGTTTGACCAAATAACTTGATACCCTTTTTAATTGCATGGTTTGGAAATTATAAGATGATCTCGACTTTGAGGGTTCAAGATATTGCATCCAAACGTACTGGGTGTAGTATTTTGTTCCTTTGATATGAGTGAATCTTACATTTAAATTTGGGATATTCCAACCCTTTTTCAAAGAAATTGCATTTTCAAAACTTTTTTTAAAATTTTCGACATTAGGACATCATTTAATCAATTTGGTACTAATTTTGGGCGTACGAGGGTGCTAGCCCTTCCTCGTACGTAATCGACTGCCGTATCCATTTTTTTTTAATTTTGCAGGGCAAAATTAATTTTTAAAGATAAAATATTTTACATGGTGATCCGATTACACCTACACAAAAATCGGTGGCGAATCTATATTTTTTAAAGTCGATCCCATTCCTTATTTTCAAAAATTTAAAAAAATGGTTTCGACAGCTTGGCGACTCTGCTGGGGACTGGTTGAGAGGCAGGCCATAGATTGATTAAGTTTTGTCCTTTTGATTGAAAACTTGGAAATTTGTTTTGAAAAATCACGTTTCTTTTAATGCATTTATTGATGTTATGATTAAAATCTTGTAGAATACTTTTGCATTGCATTGCATGACCGTTGTGGTCACACCTTTAAGTGGGAGTAAGAAGCTATGTCTTCGTGAGGTTTTCACCTCCGCATGGGCTAGTGGATTACTTCCGGGATACATCTGTACCTATGTCTTCGTGAGATTTTCATCTCTGCATGGCCATAGGGAAATGTATTCCCCTGAACCAAACTCGATCTATATGAGCCTATAATGGGTGAGGATTGAGGAATCTGCTGGTTCAGGTACCCTCTCGTTAGAACCAAACCACATATAGTGAACCCTAAGAGCTAACCCTAGGTAGAGCCACGCCGAACCCTAATGGTCACCCATTTAGGTAATCTATTTTGGTTGTTTATTTTTCTTTTGCTAACTTGTTTTGTGTTGTTTATGATTGCATTGCGTTGCATTGCATTGCATTGTATCATCTTAGAAAGGAGGCGTTGAGTCATATTCGATTGCTAAATAGAAGAGTTTATCATAAGGAAATGGGTTACTTGATAAAGTGGATTATAATAAAGTCGTTCCAACATAGTCCAGGTAAACAACGAGAGAAGGCTGATAGCCCGCAAAAGAATACAAGACTTTGCTCGAGGATTCAAGCCGACAAGGATTATTGAAGAGTCATCAGGTCTCAATTTTCTTAAAGAAGCTTATGAACATCGCGGAGGATAAGTAAGTGAAGAGGTATGGCCTGGACCAAGCAACAAAGAGCTAGAAGAGGTGTCTATTGAGAAAGTTCAGGGGACACGACCATAACATCCGGATATGAAGAAAAGGATTGGTGTTTTCACCTGGACTATAAGGACAAAGCCGCATATGTAATTCGTTTTATGTAAAGAAATTTATTTTCTAGAAAAGTTCTTCTAATGGAATTGAATTCAGAATCAACGCCTCTCTTTCTCTTTGCATTCATTCCATGCATTTGCATTGCATTTCATGCATTTGCATTACATCACATTGTATGCATTAAAATTTGTAGAAAGATTTTAATTAATTAAAAATTATTTCAGCGACCTGAGAATTGATGAAAGTCTACTGAATTGAGATCAGGGCCTTAGTGCAAGGCCTGATGGATAATAATTTGAAGAGATCAAAGACCCGAAGGAGTATTAGGGAATCTGAACATTAATGACATATCCAAAGAGAGAATCGGGGAATAAAAGTTTCCAAGCCCTTACATACTTGGGAAGATTTTAGACAATGGGACTATGGAAGGGATCCCTGTATTTTTAGAGCTAATCTAGAGTAATATTCAGAACATGCTTGTTGCTTTAAGCCCAGAGACAATAAGAATCCTTTTGTGAAATGGGCTTGTGTCCAGAATTTTTATTTTAATAAAATGCATCTTTTTAAGCAAATATTTTTTCATACTATACATTCTTTTATATTTCATTCTTTATTCATAACCATACTATACAAATAATCATCCTTAGAATCATTTATTCTTTGGAATTTTTGCCTTCGTACCTAGGTACCCAGATATCAACGACATGAGCGACGTTGTTACAGACTCCCTTTTTGAATAAGATATGGGTTTAGGGGATCTAAGGACTTTGAAGATGACAGAGATTGTAGCCCATCTTTTGATTTGTTAAGGATGGTAGAACAAGTGAAAATAGACTCTACTTTGTAAAGGGTCAATGGACGTTGCGAACATAGGAAAGGGGTAAAGATCGAAGCCTAACTCACCACAGAAATAAGGCAAGACATCATTGAGCTATTTTCAAGAATTCCAAGATGTTTTCACACAATCATATTGAGGAACACCAGGCTTGAAATGTGAGTATGCTGTTTAAAGAATCCATGGTAATGGTTCTACAATGGTCAGGCTAATCAGGAGGATCAGGCTACTGGTTTACCAAGAAAAGGAAATTGCATCAGTCACGCCATAAATGCCAATTTGGGGAAGACAAGATTTATGTGCCTCTTCCATTCTTTCTATAGGTGGGGCATAGATGTTATGGGGCAGATCTCGTCAAAAGCATCTAGCTGATACCAATTCATCTTCATGGTTATCAATTACTTCACTAAGAGGGTGAAGGTTGCTTCATATGCCAAAGTTACAAAGTCAGTACTCATCCAAATTCAAAGCCAAATCCAAATCCAAATTCAAAAAAAAAAAAAAGTGGCAATAATTGCACAATGTCAAAAATTTACAGTCTGTTCAAAGGTCAGACACCATATTAGTGCAGCAAAGGCAGCAAAAAAAAACATTCAAAATTTTTGAAAAATGACTGAGACTTGTAAAGGTTGGCATTGAGAAGTTACTAGTTACCCTTTATGTTTCTTGAATGTTGGCCAGGACCATCACCGGGGCAGCACCTTTCTCATTGGTCTATGGAATGGAAGCAGTTTTACCCATTGAATGGCTTCTCGTCGAGAATTAAAATTAGATGAAGCAGAATGGATCCAGTCTTGTTATGATCAGTTGAATTTGATCAAGGAAAAGGGCTAAGGGCTATCCAGCATGGTCAGATGTACCAAAAACGAATGATGCGAGCTTATGACAAAAAAGGTTCGCCCAAGGGAGTTTCATGAAGGGGACTTAGTGTCGAAAAGGATACTCCCCATCCAAAAGGACTTCAAAGGAAATTAAATGCCAAAATTTGGAAAAACCTTATGTGGTGAAGAAGGCTTGTTCTAGAAGATCATTAACCTTGACCTAGATAGATGGAAAGGACATGCTCAAGTTGGTGAATTCAGATTTCATCTAAAAGGAGAGGCCAAGGTGAAAACCCGCAAAGGACTCCTTGAGACCTTTTAAAAAAATAAAAAAATAAAAAATCAAAAAAAATCAAAAAATCAAAAAAAGAAAAAAGAAAAGAAATAAAAATTTTTCAATCAAAAAAAAAAAGAAGAAAGAAAAAGGAGAGGCCAAGGCGAAAACCCGCAAAGGGCGCTTTGAGACCAAAGGGGATTTGAGTTGAAAACCCGAAAAGGGCGGCTCAAATTTTGATCAAAGGAGAGGCATGTGGTGATCTTGCTATACTTGAATTAGCAAAGAAGGGATATGCTACATCTTGGAGCATTGAAAAAGTACTCGAGATCTCTTAAACATATCCTAGGCTCAAAATGGTCCTCAAGAAGTTTGAACAAGAGAAGCTCAGGCTGCGATATCTGGGACACCTAGTTTCCATCTTACCCATTCTGAATTTGTTATCTTTAATTATTTTATTAGTTTCAAAATACACTGCCAATAAATTTCCTTCTGGATTGCATTTGGTATTTTTGCTTAACTTATTTGTTTCGAGCTATGCTCCTAATCAATTTCCTTTTTGTTCCTGGTTATGATCTTTTCCAGGCATTTTGCATTGAAATAACGATTAGTGGACTAATAATACTTTCATAAAAGAAGTTTCACATATTACTCTGGAAGCTTCTGAATAATACAAGAAACTGAAACTGAACTATTGTTTAAAGCTCACCAAGTTTAAGGAATGGAAATATTGGTGGAGGAAGAGTCTAAACCGAGACTATCTCTCCGGATTTTTGTCAAAAATGGTGATTGAACAAAATGACAAGATATTGCGTTAGTAATACAATCTTGACGAAAAATGGGCAATGTTAACCCAAGTGTAAGAGGGGAATCATTCGCAAGAAAAAGTGATATTCTGCATCCATGCAAATATCATGCATCCACATGTGGTTAGGTCACCTGGGGAGCGATCAGTTGATTGAACATGTTACAGTCCTCTACCTCTGAGTTGCGGTGGTATGGATGGAAAATGATATAAGTCCTATACACTTGAATAGCAATGGGATGGATTGAAGAAGAAACAAATCCTACATTTTGGAATCGCAGTGGGATGGATTTAGATCCTGTACCCCTAGGTCACAATGAGATGAACCCTGGAGTTACAGTGGGGAAAATCTATTGAACAAAATAGAATTGTTTTCTCGGGTTTTCTGTTGAAAATATCGGCCGAACAAGATGACAGCATAATACGTCAGTGATAAAGCCCTGATAAACAATGAGTGATGACACCTGAAATAGGAATCATTCTCATAACATTTTCGCATTTATATATCATAGCATGTCTAAATAGGAGCATTTGACTCGTTTCAATCATGGCATCCTAATTATTAGGCATAAGCATGCACCCATTCTACAGGTTATGTCCTCAAGAGGGCAGTATTAGTCTAGTCTCCCTGAGTTTGCAGTGGAGCAGACTAAAGATAGCAAATCTGACATTCTTGAAGTTGCAGGAGCAGATCGAAGATACTAGTCTGGCATCCCTGAGTTTGCAATGGAGCAGATTGAAGATAGCAGATCTGTAACACCCCTATCCCGTGTCCGTCGTCGGATTAGGGCTACGGGCATTACCGGATAAATCAAAACTTTAATTCAATCAATTAGGTCCTAATTGAACATCCCTATGAAATGATTTAATAATAAACAAAAAATCCATAAACGTATATATATAAGCTCATTTCAATATCATGCACACATTTATTAACCTGGCCGAATATACAAGGACATGTATATAAAATTTTATGCACATTTTACCATTAATTATAAATTCATCACCTATATCCTTTCAAAACCAATCACTAGATCAACCACATATACAAATTGAACCTTATGCCAAACCTATTTATTTTATTTTCATTTTTTTTTACAATCAAAACCATATGCTTTCATGCATTTATAAACCGAACCTAAATGTTCAAATAGCTTAGACAAACATACAATACATACGCATATATGTATGTACTAATTTTCCCAATTCATAGCAAATTATCCCATAGTTCATAAGTTCATGGAACTTAAATCTAAAACTTGTCCACCCAATATCATACGATTCAAGCCAAACATAAGTTCATCTTCACACTCAAATTACAACACAAAAACTACTTATAAGCCAATCATTTCAAGTATATAATTCATAAAACATATCTTAAAACAATATAAGTCATCATCGAATATACATAAATATTTACTAGCACATAAGACTCACTTATTAACTATACCTAATTCTCTTAAGCATGTTGACTTTATTTGAATATATCACAAAGGCTTGGTCGACAACACCTACATGCATTACTCAATATAATTCATACTTCGTTAATCAACTAAAGTTGACATACATATATAGATTCCGAATAATGCTCAACTACACATACCTATCTTGAATTATACCTGCAAATATTAACTTAAAAGCCAAAACTCTTGACTAATTTAACCCAAACATTGACATTACAAACAAGCAATCATATATTACGCATAATTCACAAGATGTAATTAAAAAGACAGCCCCTAGCCGAATAGTTGAAACCAAACATATTAATCACATAGGCAAAGGTAAATAGAACCGAACTAGATATGAAAATTTAAGCCATTTTCGCATGGCTACTATACATTATCAAAATGCTATTCAAACATAGAGTTAGCTTATACATGCCTTAAGTTCAAAATCTAAACTTCGAAAATACCAAAACCAGTCGATAGTGCGGATGACTTCACTGATGATCCCTTGAGCTCGTGGCTTGATTAAAATCTATAAAACAGAACATTGAACACACACAGAGTAAGCTTGCTAGCTTAGTAAGTCTCAAGCAAAGGATAATATAATAATTAAACACTTAGACATTCATCTTTAAGCTTATTGCATTGAATATAAACATATCAATATGTGAATTTAAACATGGCTGAATACTATTAACTCATTACCCTAAAGGTTTGCACTTTATTTCCATACACATATAATTCATCGAAACCAAAGAAATATACCACATGTATTCGTATACTCCAAGTCATATGAGTACAATGTTCATATCAACCTTATAAACTTATTTATGCACATACCCAAACACTCAAATTCTTTCATTCTTAACATACTCACTTAGAACTGATTCTCCAAAATAGCACATTTAAACTCAAATCCTATTATATAATGTTCATACACCTCAATAGTAAACTCAATAACACATATCATAATTCTTATTGAATCATCAACCATATCATTTCATACTTAATTCAAATAATACTATACCAACTTACCTTACTCTTTATAAGTATAAGAGAAAAAGCTTATACTTACCTAAGCCTTTAGCTCATTGCATTAAATAGGTTTCACTTTGTATGATTCATAATTTCTCCATTTATAACACATCACCGGCATCAAGCCTGCTAGGCATCAAAGCCCGAAATGTACACCGGCATTAAGCCTGCTAGACCAGAAGTCTGAGATTTGATCACCGGCATTCCGCCTGCTAGGCTATAAGCCCGAAACATTTATTTCCACATCAACTCATTCACATTACACATTAGCAATATCACAAATATCACATATAATTCACATACTATCACCTAATTAACTCAATGAATTTGATTATATACATTGCTAAATCTCTTTCTCACATTCGGCTTTAACATGATAAATTCCACAATTTCATAGTTTAATTTGTATACTAGATTATAATAAATTCTTACAAAATTAATTTGCTTAAAGACTTACCTCGACTATCGACGGACAACGTAGACTGGCTATTCGATAACCTTCATCTTTCCCCGATCCAAATCCGTTTTTTTTTTGTTCTTGATCCAAACACATTAAAATTTAGCTCATTAAAGTACATGTCATCTCAATTTAGTCCCAAAACACATAAACAGGCAAATTACCATTTTGCCCCTAATGTTTCACCTTTTTACAATTTAGTCCTATTTGCATAAAACACAAAATACACAAAATTTCACTAATCTACTCGAGGGCCGAATATTCATAAGGACCCTACAAGTTCATTTCTTTCATTTATTTTGCATTTTAGCCCCCTCAAAAATTCATTTTTGCAATTTAGCCCAAAATACTCAAATTCACCAAAATTTCCAATACAAAACATACTAATCTTTAACATATCTTTAATTTAAAATCATCAAACATCAAAAACCACATGAACATGTTAATGGCCAAACATTAAGCATGCTTAGTTTCAAAAATTCTAACATGGGTCAGCTACTGTTCGAAGCAACGATCTCAAAAACGTAAAAATTTTCAAAAATCGACTAAGAATTTACCTTGAATTTGGCTTGAATGTTGCCGAAATTTCAAAAAACCTAGCTCCCTTTTCTTTCCTCAATATTCGGCCAAGAGAAGATGAGTAAACATGTTCATTTTTTTATGTTTTAATTGACATATAATATGGTTTTAATTTATTTACTATTTTAACCTTATATCATAAAATTATATAATATAAAACTTAAGGTTAATCTTGTCATATACCACCCACTAACTTAGAAATGGGTTATTTACCCATTTAACACCTCATATTAAAAAACCATCATCAATCTAGCACTTTACACTATAGTATGCAACTTTTACCCTTTACGCGATTTAGTCCTTTTTGTTAAATTGAACACACAAACGATTAAATTTTTCTACGAAACTTTCACACACATTAATTCACATCTAGCAAGCACAGAATATATAATTTAAATATATTTTGGACTCAGATTCGTGGTCCTGAAACCACCGTTCTGATTAGGGCCAAAATCAGACTGTTACAAGATCTGGCATTCCTGAAGTTGCAGGAGCAGATCGAAGATACCAGTCTGGCATCCCTGTATTTGCAGTGGAGCAGATTGAAGATAGCAGATCTGGCATTCTTGAAGTTGCAGGAGCAGATCGAAGATACCAGTCTGACATCCCTGAGTTTGTAGTGGAGCAGATTGAAGATATCAGATCTGGCATTCCTGAAGTTGTAGGAGCAGATCGAAGACATCAGATCTTGTCTCCCTGAGTTTGCAGTGGAGCAGATTGAAGATAGTAGATATGGCATTCGTGAAGTTGCAGGAGCAAATCGAAGACATCACATCTTTTCTCCCTGAGTTTGCAGTGGAGCATATTGAAGATAGCAGATCTAGCATTCCTGAAGTTGTAGGAGCAGATCGAAGACATCAGATCTTATCTCCCTGAGTTTGCAATGGAGCATATTGAGGCTACAAGTCTAATTTCCTTGAACTGGATCGAAGCGCTAGTTCTCATGCCCCTGAAGATGTAGTGGGATGAAATGAAGCTTCTCAAAGAAGAAAAGCACTGAAAGAAGTCCAAGATTCGAAGACCGAGCAAAAATGGTTCTTTTTGAAGCCTTTGCTCTATTCTTGTTACACGACAATGAGCAAAGAGGGGCAGGTGTAGAAGGCCCATTTCGCCCGGGCCCGTCAGAAACTAAACCAAAATAAAAACAAAATAACAACCCAATGTCCAATGTTCATTTTTTACACCAGGGCCCAAACTAAATAAGCCCAAATTACCTAAACTTATAATAACCCAAATACCAAAATCAGCCCAATTAAAAACCCAATACAATAAATTGGCCCAAATTTAAACCTTGGCCCGATTGGCCCAACAGCATTAACATTTCCAGAAACCCTATGGGTTTCTAGAAGCTTCAAGCGCCGCTCAGCCAAACCCCCACATGCGTTGCAGCCTCGCGCCAGCCGAACGCTCGGGCCACCCCGCCTCCACAGCATTAGCACCTGCAAACAGAGATGCAACAAACATAGCAAACAGAATTATAGCAAAGCAATAGCGGAGAAAATATTTTTTATTTTATTTTACATTTTCTATTCGGCTATAAAAGAAGCCGATTGTGTACTGTAAAGGAGATTCTCATTTTTTTTTTTGGCTACGCACACAGAAACAAAATCAAAAGCAATAAAAATTTGAATCCTTTGGAGGTGATTTCCAATTTTAATTCCTTTAAATTTTTTTATTCTATTCTGTCAGTTGATGATCTATTTTATTTGCTTTTCTAATTTTTGCATGCGAAAGTAGAATAGATGGGAGACATTTACCTTCACATTAGATCGAAGCCCATTTTCTTCGTCGCAATCGAAGTAAAATGGGAATTTCGAAGCCGGGCTTGGTAACTTTCAAAGCCGAACTCTAAAGGCGCCATCAGGTTCCACCAGTCGCCGTTCGTGGTGACGAAAAGGTGTCCAATCGGAGTGTTCTTAGGGGTCGGCTGATAAAGGGTAGGGGAGTGTTTTAAGTTTTTTTTTTCTGTTTTAAAGGAGCTGAATGAATAGTTAGGTTTTTTTTAGGTTTTATTATGATGCACGAAACAGGTCTTAAACGGTGTCGTATAGGGGACCCGTTTCAACCCGACTCGATCACCCACGTGACCCGCGCGTTTTCGCCATGAAGGGATATTTGCGCGTTTAGTCTTTTTTCTTGATGCCGCATTTTAATTAGATCACTTATGTATTTTCTTTGTTTTTTTAATTAATCTCTATAATTTGTGCATCATTTCAATTTAGTCTGTTCCATGCGCTGCGTTTTGAACTATGAAAATATTTGCTGGTTTAATCCCTGGTTATTTGTGCGCATTTTAGCTTGATCTTGGCCTTTGTTAAAATCATTTTATTTATTTATAAAATAGCCTTTTAGTTTCATTTTTATTCCAATTAGGTATTTTCTTATTCTTTTTGTAAGAGCCCATTTTTGCCCGGGCCTATTTAACCATAGTTAAACTTTTAAACCAAACCAAATAAGACCAAATAAAATAAAATAAAATAAAACAAAATAAAAATGTCCAATGTCTTTATTACAAAACAGCAGAACTCAATCGGCCCAAATGAATTAGACCCAATAATTTTAATAAATAACAGCCCAAATAAAAATTCTCTTAAACCCGAGCCTAAAGCCCAATTGAAACTCGAAACTAGACCCCAGCTCGAAACAGATCAGAATCAAGGGAAACCCTAGAGGTGTCCAGATTTTTCTAGTGCCGCAACTCTGTCCCACGCGCGCCTCGCATGCACCCACGCCAGCGGTCATCGCGCGCATGCGCGCCAGCAGGGATTTCCTCCGTAGCAGTACCTGCAACAAAAAAGGGAAAATAGCAGAAAACCATAGAAGTCAGTAGAAAAGTGGATGGAATACAGTAGAAGAACGTGTATTTCATCTTTTCCTTTTGTTTTTAGGCTATAAAAAGCCTGATGTAATCCTCATTTTTTTACGCACACAAGCAAAAGAAATAGAAAAACAGAAAACATTAAGGTGATTATGTTTTTCCCCTTTTATTTTGATCATTTTTCTAGTGACTGTTCTAGTATTGCATATGTGTGTGCGAAATAAAATAGAAAATGTGTACTGTCGAAAGTGTCTTCGTCTTCTCCGTCGCAATCGGAGTTAGGCGAAGATGTTGAGCAAACCGCCTCAAATAGACAGCGTTTTCTCCGTCGTAATCGGTGTTAGACGCTGGTTAGAAAGTGAGGTTTCAAGATTAGTATTATTGAAGCAAGTCGGATCGTTCGTGGGCTGCTCCTCGCTAGTTATGGTGGCGATTGGGTGGTAAGCGAAAGGGGTTTTGGGACTGCGGCTGGAAAACAAAATAGAAAAAGGGTTAGGGTTAGTTTAAAATGGTGTTTAAATTGTTTTTAAACAGGGTTTAGCTCAGTAAGAAAAACGGCACCGTTTGGCCCATTGCAATAGCTTTAAACGACGCCGTACGAAGGTGCCCCAAGCCGATCTGATTCAAAACTACAGGATCCGCGTGTCTTTTGTGACCATGGAATATTTGTGTGATTGGTCATCCTTTATTATGCCGTTTTTCATTTAGATCCATTATTCAATTTCTTTTGATTTTCAATTTATTCATGTAATTTGCCTGTATTTTCAATCTGTTCCGATTAATATGTTGCGTTGTGGTTATTGGAATATTTATTATTTCGATCCTTGCCTATTTAGGGATAATTTAATCTGATTCCTAATTTCGTTTAAATTACTTCGTTATTTATAAAATGGCCTTTAAACTTTATTTTTATTTTAATTAAGTTTTAATTTACGTTGATAATTCTTGTAATTCTCTTGTAATATTAAATTTCTTTATTATTTTAGAATTGCTTCTGCATTTGTTTTAATTTATTTTGTTTATATGTATTGTATAATTGTTTATTTTTTAAAATCATATATTATGTAATTCCTTTGATAATTTATATAGTTTCTTTTTAAATTTACATACAATTATATGTTATTATTTTGAAATTTATTATATATTTACATGTTTTTTATGATTCATTTCAAAATTTTTATTCACATTTCATAAATTCATTTATAAATTATTATATTTTAAAAGGTTCCATAAATTGTCGATCTCAAACTCTGCTTTCTTTATTTAAAATCCATTTATTAGCATTCAAGATTTTGTTTTTATATTAATTCACCATCACAAATCTTGTAGAATTATTGTTGATTATTAATATGTCCTTTTAACTATGCGATTATCGTTATTGTATATTTGTGCGTTAAATGGTTTCTATAATTATGTCCATTTGTATAATGTTGAGTTTGTATGTTAGTTCATGCTTAATACCATACTTGTGTTACTAGTTATTATTTTATATTTCAAACTCCAACATATTCAAACCCTTTCTAAATGTTTTATTTCGTTAAAAATGTATGTTGAGCCAATTTTAAGATTGCATATTTGAAAAACAAGGCAATATTTGTGTGTTTAGAAGTTCGAAAGATTACATCCTAACGTGCTGGGTGTCGATTTTTCATTCAACTAAATAACCAAATACCCTTTTAATTACATGTTTTGAAGATCAAAGATGATCTCGGTGTCAAAGTATAAATGTATTATATCCTAACGTGCTGGATATGATATTTTTATTCTTTTGAAACGAGCTAATCTTGAGATTCGATACAGGGTTAGTTAACCTTCTTTAAAAAAATTATACCTTAAATATTTTCAAGTTTTCGATGCAAGGACACTAATTAACTGATTTGGTACCCGTTCAGGGGTGTATAGGGGTGCTAACCCTTCCTCGTTCGTAACCGATTCCCAAACCCTTTTATTTAATTCCGTAGACCAATAAAATTTTTATGAGGTGATCCGATTACACCTGAACTGTAACATCCTAGATTAGGGGTTATGCGTTCGTGTGTAATTCATGAGATAGTGGGCTCAGTGGGTGTGTTGGATGTGTAATTCATGAAATGTATGGAAATGTATGGAAATGTATGGAAATGTATGGAAATGTGTGGAAATGTATGGAAATGTAAGGCAATGTATGGAAATGTAAGGAAATGTAAGGAAATGCTTTGGAAACGTTAAGTTTAAAAGAGGAAAGTGAACATTTTTGGAAACTAGGGGATGTAAGGAAAAGATTTAGAAATTATTCAAAAGAGGAAAGTAAACATTTCTGGAAACTTGGAAATGTAAGGAAATGTCAAGTTTAAAGAGCCAAACGAAAATTTTTGGAAACTTGGAAATGTAAAGAAATGTCAAGTTTTAAGGCTTAAAAAGAGAAAACTAAGGCAAGGTGGCCTTAAGAAAAATAATAGGAGGAATTTGACGCACAAACAGGCTTGGAAAAGTGGCTTGGAAATGCCACTTAAGGCCCAGGTAAGTGACGCCACCTACATGAGCAAGTGGGCCTGAGTTCAAGTCACATGGGAAGCAAATAAAAGAAATTTTATTTTGCTTCCAGAAGAAGTGAGGTGGACGGCACATGGCTATAAATTAGGAGCTTTTATTCTTTTATTTTTAAGAGATAAAGGGTGGATAAATAAGGGATAAATAATGGATTTATTTTAGATTATTTTCAAGAGATAAATGATGGATAATTATTGTTATTTTTATTAGGAGATAAGAGATAAATATTGGATTAAGTTTTGTTGATAATTAAAGTGATAAATCAAGGGATAAAGTTATCAAAATAGAAGAGTGGTAGCCAAGTAAGGGACTCTAGCCTAGTAAATTCGGCTATAAAAGGAAAGGAGAGGCCATTCTGCATTATTTTCTGTTCTTTGAAAGCCTCTGCCGAATTCTCTTCACCAAATCCTCTTCTTCTTTTATTTTTGCCAAGCCGAAATACCTTGTGCTCTAGCCGAATCCTCCATCTTTATTCTTCCTTCTCTTTTCTTTCTAATCCCTCCAAAAGCCGAAAGTTGTGAGAGCATCATTTAGCCATAGCCGAATCTCTGAAGGTTGAAGTGAAGGTGCAATCGATTTCTTCAAATAAGGGTAAGATCCAAGTTTTGTTTCCATTCTTTTCTTTTAGATTAGTCGAGAGATAATCTAACCCCATACATATTTTGGTTGCCGAATATGGAAGGATCTTTCGGGATTTACTAAGTGTAGACTACAAGGAAGGAGAAGTTCTTTTCCCAAAGGTACACCATAAGCTGCGTGTTCCCTAGTTATTCGATGAGTTTCGGGATTTAAAGATTTAAGGTAAGTAACTATGAATATTCGGCCAAGGCCTATTTTGGTAGTTAGATCTATTATTATTATGTGTTTTAAGCCGAAAACTAACAGATTCAAGGGATCTAGTGATTAGCCGATTTCAAAGGGGAAGAATACAAGTTTTCGGGATTTGACTATAGTCAATTCGGCAACAAGGTAGATTTTAAGAATACAAATCCTACTAGGATTTGGTTTTATAGGCTTTATGCTAACATATTAAGGTTACCAAATGTAGGAATTGAGATCTAAAGCAATAGATCGGTTTTTTCGGGATTTCAAGGAATTCGTTAAGCAAATCAGGTGTGTACCCCACACTACTTTATAATATGTATTATGGCTATGTTTATTAAAACATGTGTTAATAAGAATATGAAAGTGGCTAAGGTACCATGTTATGGTACTAAGTACTCAGGTACGTTTCCTACTCCTACTAGGATTATGAAATATGTTAATTATAACATGAGAATAAGAATAAGAATGTGAACTCTGGCATATCCATGCATATTGTTATTACATGGGGCATATGGGTTTGTTTGAAAGGGGAAGTGAATGTGGTGACCTAAGACCACGAACACGGTGACCTAAGACCGTGATATCTGAAAAGTGGTGACCTAAGACCACAGTAATCTGAAAGTGGTGACCTAAGACCACAGTATGCAGTGACCTAAGACCGCAAATTTGGAGTGTAGCGGAAGGAGGGTCGACTTAGTAGTCCCCACGGTGTGACTGGCAGATACGGGGGTGTATAGCGGATGGACAATTAGGTTTGGGTTTGGGAATGCATCATAACTTGTATTTTATGTTTTGAATGTGTAACTATTGTATGCCTGATTCTATTATGATTTAGTGTCGTGTACACATTGAGTCTGTTTGACTCACCCCGTTGTGGGACCATGTTTCAGGTGATGAACAGTGATGGACCGGGACGGCAGTACTTGTGGTGGCCATGCTCAACATGAAGTTTATATTTTTATGGACTCTTGAATTTATTTTAGTACTTTGAAATATTTTGGAAACTATTTGATGTAATAAGGCCATAAGGCCATGATGAACGATTTTTATTTCTACTTGTTGTTTTATTGTGTTACAAATTTTGATTAAGTTAAAGACTAAGTATTTTATTTGAAAATATACTCGATATGTTTATTACTTAAAATAAAAAAAAAGGGTTTTCTAATATAAAAATCCAGTTTGTTTTCAACACAAGCCCAACCCAAACAATATTTTTTTTTAAATCACACAAGTTTTTCTCTAAGTAACAAAAGAATTTGAAACCGGTTTACTTGAGGAACATACCAAATCTGGTCAAAGCTCGTGGGCTGGGTTTGGGGTGTTTCATGAACAAAAGATCAGTGGCGACTCCACATCACATTTTTAAGTCGACCCCATTTTTTCAAACTTAAAATAAAAAATGGTTTCGACACTTTTTATTTATAATCTTAGTAATTTTTTTTTAAAACCTATTTTAATATACAATTTGTTCATTTTAAATCTCTTTTATGTATATTTCTTTGATTTAAAGATTTACATAATATTTTTAAATACTCTCCTACATTATTATTGTAACACCCCAAACCCGGCCCATGCGTTTCGACCAGATCTGGCATGTTATGGAAACACATAACACTTTAACGGTTTTAGAAAGCACAAGTTAATTAGTTAATATTTGAATAAAGGAGTGACTTTTTGAAAATAATTCTTTGTATTATTATTAAATATAATAAAACCTTTGACACAATTTCATAAGTTGCAGAACATCTTTAAAAGAAAACAAATAAAGAAACTACTTAGATGAACCTAATCTATGGGGGCCTTATTACATAAAAATTTTCCAAAACTATAAACTTAAGAAAAATTGAAATAATCAAAAATAGAGAAATCAAAACTTGATGGCCCCTCGAGTCCGTCTCGGCTCCCATGTCCACGATCTACTGCTCATCTGAAAGCGTAGAGAAAAATGAAAGCGGTGAGTCACCAAGACTCAGTGTATAAATCTCAAAGCACACAACGACCTGAGCCCACAAACACATTATGGGCCCTGGCCCATACATTAAAGTATCAATCATAATCACATGGTAAACAATGAATAATGAATAATAACCCAACCCATCCTAGGTTTCCATCCTCTACACACCAACCCGTACCAACCATCACACCTTAGGGATTTCTACAATCAACCCTCCATCCGCTACACACCAAAACGACAGCCGTACTGCCTATTCCTATTGTAAACGGCCCAAAATGTCCGGGCCCAACCAAAAGAATAAAAAACAAGGCCCAATAACAAAAGGCCTAGCAAGCCTGAAATGTAACACCCTAAACCCGGCCTAGAAGTTAAGCCCGAATCTGGTGTGTCACATGGAAGTTTTTTTTTTTTTTTAAACCATCTTTGAGATTGTTAAGAACTTGTTGAGAGTTACAATTTCTTTGTTAAAACCTAAAACACTTAAGCAATTGTTATCTACTTGAAAACGTAATTATCTTTAAAGACCTTTTTGGTTGTGAAAACATATTTGAAATAAACAATTTATGAAAATGGGATGTTTGGGAATAGAGTTGTAGAAGCATTTTGAAAGAAAATCTTAGGCCTTATTACAACATTTAACCCAAAATAGTAGAGTAATAAAATAAACAAGAAAGAAGTCTGAAGTTCAAATAAACCATTTCTGAAGTATGGTCTCCATCGAGTCATTCAAGGCCCAAGTCCACATCACTGAGCATTACCTGAAAAGGTTAAGAGAAAGGGGGGTGAGTTACAAGAACTCAGTGTGTAATCCCCTTACCATCATCCACTGGGTCGGAACACACATAGCAATATTTTGGGCCTAAGCCCATTTACAATTATACATAATAACATGAACATAATATGCATGGGATATGCAATTCCCAACCAAGCCTAATTTCCATCCGCTACACACCACCCGTACCAACCATCACACCTGTGGGGATCAAGTCAACCCACCCCGCCAACACACCAATAGCAGGCATTAAGCCAATTAAAATTATGTTTGTGGCAGAGCCACCGAACTAGATTGTGACAGAGTCACCGAACTAGAGGCATTAAGCCATTTAAAATATTTGTGGCAGAGCCACCGAACTAGATTTTGGCAACAGGCCATTTAAAATATTTTGGCAACAGGCCATTTAAAATATTTGTGGCAGAGCCACCGAACTAGATTTTTGGCAACAGGCCATTTAAAATATTTTGGCAACAGGCCATTTAAAATAAATATTTGTGGCAGAGCCACCGAACTAGATTTTTGGCCACCGTACTAGATTTTTGGCAACAGGCCATTTAAAATATTTTGGCAACAGGCCATTTAAAATATTTGTGGCAGAGCCACCGAACTAGATTTTTGGCAACAGGCCATTTAAAATATTTTGGCAACAGGCCATTTAAAATATTTTTGGCAACAGGCCATTTAAAATATTTGTGGCAGAGCCACCGAACTAGATTTTTGGCAACAGGCCATTTATAATATTTTGGCAACAGGCCATTTAAAATATTTGTGGCAGAGCCACCGAACTAGATTTTGGCAACAGGCCTTTCTTCTCTTCGTCATTTATCCCAACCCATGCAGTCATGTATGCATATACAAAGCATAGCAATATTTATAGAATAATTTCAACATAAGGCCCATAACACAAGTTGGCCCATTAAGCAATCTAGCAAAATTTGGCCATTAAACGATCTAGCAAATTTGGCCCATTAATCGATCTAGCAAATTTGGCCATTAAACGAGCTAGCAAATTTGGCCCATTAATCGATCTAGCAAATTTGGTCCATTAATCGATCTAGCAAATTTACATTTGGCCCATATAGCAAATATAACATTTTGCCCATATAGCAAATATCACATTTGGCCCATATAGCAAATATCACATTTGGCCCATAAAGGGTATTTTCGTAGTTTGGTCCATAGGGACATTTCGTAATTCGGCCCATTAAGGGCATTTTCGTAACTCGGTCCATAGGGACATTTCGTAATTCAGCCCATAAGGGCATTTTCATAATTCGGTAATCGTACCCACTAAGGGTAATTCGGTAATTTACTCTCTAAGGGTAATTCATAAATTTTTACCCACCAAGGGTAATTCGGTAATTTTCGCCACTCAAGGGTATTTCAGTAATTTACCCTCTAAAGGTATTTCGGTAATTTAGCAACCGATGGGTATTTCTGTAATTTACCCTTCACGGGTATCTCGATAATTTTGCAACCCAAAGGTATTTCGGTAACTTACCCTCCAAGGGTATTTCGGTAATTTACCCTCCACGAGTATCTCGATAATTTCGCAACCCAAAGGTATTTCGGTAACTTACCCTTCAAGGGTATTTCGGTAATTTCACAACCCAGGGGTATTTCGATAATTTACCCTCCAAGGGTATTTCAGTAATTTCGCAACCTAGGGAATTTCGGTAATTTACCCTCTAAGGGTATTTCGGTAATTTTGCAACCCAGGGGTATTTCGGTAATTTACCCTCCAAGGGTATTTCGGTAATTTCGCAGCCTAGGGAATTTCGGTAATTTACCCTCCACGGGTATTTTGGTAATTTACCCACCAAGGGTAATTCGGTAGTTTTACCCACCAAGGGTAATTCGGTAATTTTACCTTCTAAGGGTAATTCAGTAATTTCATATTTAACGGTGTTTCCGAATATTCACTATCGCCTCGAGTGATATAGCTCTATTTGGGTCTTCTACAAAACTATTGGGTCAAAATTCATTTTAGGCCCAAACGGGGTAATTTCGCAACTAAAACTTAACTAGTAATTTGGGGCAGAGAAATTTAAACTGTCCATTTGCGTCATACTGACTAAATTGGCTATAACTCGAGTTAGAAAACTCGAAATCTAGATCCGTAAAATTTCCTTGAAACTAGACTCATGTATCTTCGTACTGTAATTTTTCCAGAATTTTTAGCCTAGCCATTTAGTACAGTTTATTCATTAAAGTTTTCCTTGTTTCACTGTCCAACGATTCTGACCTCTCTTAACTTAATTTCTAATATCTCACTGTACGGTTTTCATATACTGTTTCAACTTGTTTCTCTTGAAAATAGACTCACTAAGGAATCCATACATATAAATTATAACCCATAATTCATTTTGTACAATTTTATATGATTTTTCCAAAACAGATCAGTGAACCCCGAAGTTAATCAGAACCAGTCTCACTAAAATCAAGATATCTCAAAATATAAAATTCCTTTTCCTTCTCCGTTTCTTCCATATTAAAATAGACACAGTAAGCTTTAATTTGATATCTTAATCATTTTCTAATTCCATTTCTCCTATTTTTCATGATTTTTGGAAATCACATCACTGTCATTGACCAAAACTGTTTTATTACAAAAACATGGTTACCACTATGAATCTACGCGCGTCCGAGTGATCCCGGATGCCGATTTTCGGTTTTCTTTGGTATTTCAACCAAAATCACAGAACATTAATGCAAAATTTCAGAGAAGTGTGAGATTACACACCATTTCAAACATGTATTTGGAAGGGTATGAGATTACACACCTTATTCGGAATCCGTAACGCGATGCTCTCCGCGACACCAAAAATCCGAGTCACCTATTACGAGGGATAGGTTTTCGATTGAACCTTTGATAAAGTACCTCGAGACCTTGCAACCAGGATAAAATCTCTCATGGCAAGTCCCTAGACTCTCAACCATGTTACAAATTAGTACCCTCATTAGCTAGCTTAAGCTTTGGGGGTTCCAAAAATATAAAAATTATCAACTAAAGCCATCAAAATCACTTACTAATAAAGGAGATAGCTTGGCTGAAAGTTCAAACCCACAAAGCTCCATTTCTTCACAAATTTTCGGTGGAGAGAAGATAGATGAATAGTAAAAGATGATAGCATCTTTTACTCATCTTATTCTATTCATTTTATCACCTAATTCCCACCTATTTTGACTAAAATTAAAAAGTATTGTCCCCTATGTCACATGGCCGGCCTACTCACTTAAAACAAGGCCAAATTGCACAATTGGGGCCTCCAATTAATAGCCCATAGCTATTTGGCACCTTTAGCAATTAAAATTAAACTTTAGCACTTTATGCGATTTAGTCCTTTTTCGAAATTAAGCCCTCAATCGCTAAAATTGAGACACCAAAATTTTCATGCATCCTTATAAACATGTTATAATACATAGAATAACATAAAAAAATAATTTTTTCTATTCTCGGTTTAGCGATTCCGAGATCACTGTTCCGACTATCCCCTAAATCGGGCTATTACACCCTCCATGCATTTTTTTTTCACCTACCTCATTCTTTTCAAATCTCATCATTATACTTTTTTTTTTCAACAAATCACTCTCCATCATTCCTTTTTCCACAAATCACTCTCCATCATTCCTTTTTCTCCCATTTCTTTTTTTTATTCTTTTTCTTTAATTTCATCCTTTAATGATGTCATGGATGACACTTGGAAGAGCACATCAAAATAAATCTAAAATTTGCAAAAGATGAGATTTGAACCCCTTCCCTCCATTCTCTCCACTTGATGCCATAACCTCTTTACCAATAGTTCATTTATGATAACAATTTACTCACTTATTTCCATAAGTTTTGATGCCTCTTACTATTTCTCCTTAATAGGCTTAAACACTAACTTTCATTAAGGCCCATCTTGAACCCGAAACTTCATAGAACCCTGTAACTTTCTAAAATCATCTTCTTAATAAGTCCAACTTGAAATAATGTCATTCTCTTATTCTCAAAAATTTTAGACACTTCTACGCCCAAGGCCCAATGAGCCCAATCCTACTAGGCCCAATTTCGGGATGTTACATGAAACCTTAAGTTTTTTAGGGTTTTTGAAACCCTAAAATGCCGCCGCAACTCCCCTGGATGTTGGCCTCCACGCGCGTCACTTTGCGCCGTCACCGCACCTGCCTCTGTCGGCCATCCACCTACTCCACTTCCACTGGCGCCCCATAACCTGCGAACCGAGACAAACAACAACAGCAAACAAGGAGAAATCTATTGTATTTTATTTCCTCTTTTTCTTTTCTCCTTCAATATTCGGTTATAAAAACCGAAAAGAAATCATGTATAAGGGAGAGGGGAGACATTAAAGAGAACAGAGGAGAACGCTTGTAACGACTCCCCTTTCACGAACAATTAGCAATATAAGCAAAAATCAAGGTTAATCCCCTTTTCATTCTTATTTTCCTATCATTGCTCACGGTCCTTTTCCACTTTTATTTTCATTTTATTTGTTTTCAAACCTTCAACAAACCAAGCAGTAGCAAGAAGAAAAAGGGGAGTACTTACCTAAAACCCATTTTCGTGGGTCGTTGGCCGTCGGACGGCGGTGGCGCGACGATCGAACGAAACCCGAAAGGAGGGAAAATCCCCTCCTCTCGGGGCTCGAAACGCCAAGACTCGTCCTCCGTAATAGGGGTTCCAACGGGGCTGAAAACCCGTCTCCGAGGGTCATGGCCACTAGATGTAGTGGTGATACCATGACCGGCAGAGGAAGCCCTATCGTCGGGCACGAGAGAAGAGAGGGAGAGAATGTTGCTGCCTTTTTTTTTTGGAGAAACAGAAAAGTAAAAAAAAATATAATGAAATTTGGGTCTGAAACCCACTGAATTAAACGACGCCGTTTCAAAAGGGGAGGACCCGCGTGTTGACCCGGATCCGTCCCAGGGTCCGCGCGTTTCTGTTGATTGGGCTAATTGCCCTTTCGGTCCCTCCGCATTTTTTATAGTTTTTAATTAGATTTTTATTGTTTTAAAATCTGGCCCAAACATTTAGTTTGATTCTCAATTTGGTCCCCCTCGCTGTTATGCGTTTCGGCCAAAAGGGTTTATTGCGCGCGGGGTCCTTACCCTCCTTCGCGCGCTTTAATCTGCTCCGTCCCTCTTGTATTTTTACAATCAAGTTTTCCCTTTTTTTTTAATTTCCCCTTTAATTTTAATCCGTTTTCGTTTTGGTCCCAAATTAAGTGCAGCGTTTTAAGAAGGCAGGGAAATTTCCTTTTGCTCCCTTCAGTTCTTACGCACATTGCAAATAACCCCTTTTTCCCTTTATTTTATTTCGAAACCACCCCAAAATTCCATTTTAAATTCAATTCGATCCTTTTTAGTGTTTTATTATTATTATTATTATTATTATTATTATTATTTACACATTTTGCATCATCATTTCTATTATTATTATTATTATTATCCTATTATTACTATATTATTATATATATATATTTTTTGTATTATTATTATTTTTCTATTATTATTACTATACTACTATTATTATTATCATTATCATCATTATTATTATTATTATTATTATTATTACATTTATTATTATTATTAGTATTAGTATTATTATTATTATTACCATATTTACATTATTGTATTGTATATATTTCGTATCATTATTATTACTATTTTATTATTATATTTACTATTATTATATATTATGATTATTATTATTGTATCTACTATTATTTTTATCGTTACTAACATCTTTTTATTGCTGTTATCTTAATGTTATATCCCATGTAAATCACCTTTTTTTGAATCGCATTTCAATATCTTCTTATTTTTTTTAATAAAAAAAGAGGCTTCATAAAGGTAATATTCATGAATTTGGGAATTCAAAAATTTGTTCCCAATCGTGCTGGGTGTGACTTTTTGTTTGACCGAACAAGTGGATAGCCTTTCAAATTTTGTTTCTATTTTCAAATAAGGTGATATTTGTGCGTTTGGAAGTTCGAAAAGATCGTGCCCAATCGTGCTGGGTGTGTTTTTTTTGGTATGACCGAGTGAGCAAATACCCTTTCCAAAATTTCAAAAATGTGTGCTTGGAGAATTTTGGAGATGATCTTGAGTTCAAGGACTTAGATTCTCGTGTCCAATCGTGCTGGATGTGAGACTCTATTCCTTCGAAACAAGGGAAAACTCGATATTCGATCAAGTTGCTTAAAATCAAAAAAATATAGAATAAAATTCTAAAATCTTTTCAAGCTTTGCGATTAGGACATTGATTAATCAATTTGGTACCGATTTCGGGCGTTGCGAGGGTGCTAATCCTTCCCCGCACGTAATCGACTCCCGAACCTATTTTCTCGAATGTTCGTAGACCAAAAACCCTGTTTTAGTAAACCAAAATGCTTTATTAAAACAAAGGTGATCCGATCACACCTAATAAAAGGTCGGTGGCGACTCCCGTTTTACTCATTTTCAAAGCCCAAGTTCGATTCCCATTTCTGTCAAAAATTGGTTACGACACCTATTAATTAGGAATCATTAAATGTGGCATAGCCACCGATCACTATGTGACCTTACATTTACATTTGTGGGATTTCTACCACCGATCACCAGGTGGCCTATCATGCACTTCCCCTTCAATAACATAATCCCACCGCATGCATACACACATAAAGAAAACATCATGCAGGCTTACATATATTTCAATACACATAGAGAGTTCTATGTTTACGTACCTAGCATCCTTGCCTAACCCTTTTATGGTTCCATTCAACTGTCTATACAGCCTCTTTCCGGCTTTTTAGCCCATAACATATATATAGACATACATACAGGTTTAATAGTGTCTTAGAGATCTACATACGACTGTTCATATAGCCTCATTTTCTGGCTTTTCAGCCCCTAACAGGTATAATACAAAATAAAACTTATGTGATAAGGATCTACACACCTGATTACCGATAAAACGATGCTTTCTATGTCGACGCTATCCTTAGTCGACACAACTGCTATCTACCTAAGGTGTTGTTCAAAAGCCGGTCCACAACCAAGTGGCCAATCTCGAACGGCAAATACTGCTCGTTTCTTAAACTTAGGGATTCTCTCCTTTGCCTGATCCATGTTTAATTCCATCACAGGTCCTTATCAGAACTACTATCACCATATTTGGTCGTTAATCCTCATCATAAAGTTAAGATCTTGTATAAAATAAATAAATCTAGTAGAAATCTAGGGAAAATCTCCTTACCTTAAAACCCCGAAATTGGAGACTAGCTATTTTCAGCTTTTAGATCTAGTTGACCAAGCTTCCTTCAAATCCCGAATTGTCGCCCAACATAGAACCATTAAACTTATTAGTTTTTCGGCTTTTGCCTTTCAAAAACCGGGAATAGATCATGAGAACTAATCAGGAGTCGACACTTACCTTAGCACAGGAGGTTCGGCTTTCACTAGAGAAAGGATTCGACAATGCCAAAGGAAGTTTTAAATGCCGGAATAGATAGAACTAATTCTCAAATAGGATGAATAAAGAAAAACTATGGAGATTTCAGCTTTTTAGAGAAATCGGCTCAAGGGGAAAAGAATGGAGAAGAGGTTTCGGCTTTTGAAGGAATTGAAGAAAAGAAAATTGGAGAGGGAGAGGCTAAGGAATTCGGCATAAAGAAAGAAGAGAGAATTAGGGTTTTAAATGCTAGAATCAAGGAGCTATCCCCCCTATTTATAGGAATTTCGGCACCTCCTGTATAAAATTGAAAACGCCCTTCCTAATTAATTAAAATTCAAGCTAAATGAAAGGGAAAATTCGGCACCCCTTTGCCATGCAGTAGCCGATTTCTTTACTCCTCTTAAGTGGTGGATTTTCGGCCATCACCTTCCTTGTAGATAGGCTCCTATCTTTTCTCCTTTTTATCTTCTGAATTATCAATTATAAAATCCATATAAATCCTCCTATTTTTTAGCCTTGTAGCCGTCCACCTCATTAAACCCTAATGCCGAAATTTAACTCACTTAAATTAAAAGATTTGGGCTTCTTGAAACTTAAATTTTGGGCCCCTAACTCCTTGTGTGTGGCGTCACCCCTTGTCCCCTTTTAACTGCCGAAAATGGCCCAAAAACATGGGCTCCTTGCGGCCAAAACTTGGGCCTCTTTAATTGTTAGTGACGCCACCCTCTAGCTTCCTTACAGTGCCACCTTTTGTTGGGCCACAAGCCCACGTGGGTATTTTAAACACAATTTCCACCCTTTTAAACCTTATAATGCCCAAATAGTGAATTTAACCAAGGCTTCTGCCTAGTCCTAAGCCCAATTTAGACCCCTATCACTTAAATTAACAAATTAAACATATCCCTACACTAAATGCATAGGCCCATAAATTTAGGATGTTACAATTATTTTATATATATTATTTAAATTAAATCATTTTCTTAATATATGTATATTATTCATATTAAAATTTTTTCTTTACTTTATGAATATTATATATTTTGATTGATATTTTATCATGTATATTATGTATTTTAATTTTCTTCTTATAATATTTATTTTAAAATTCATATTTGTATACTACTATCTAATATATTTTTTAATCTTTATTTTTGATTCATATATATATTCCTTTGCATACAACTTATTTTAATTTTCTTATTATATAATACTTGTTTTAAAATTCTTTTGTATACATATTGCATATTTCGAATTATATGTTCGCATTGTTATATTTGTCATTTTTTTTACAATGTTGTATTCACATATTATTATTTCATGCTCGATACTATATTTTTTGTTTCTCATTATCGAATTGTGATTCAATAAAAGCATTTTGAGTCAATTTTAAAATCGCTTATTTAAAAATTTTTAAAGCAATGCAATATTTAGTGTTTGGAAACTCGGGAAATTGTACCCTAACGTGCTGGGTTGCATTTTCCCATTTGACCAAATAACTTGATACCCTTTTTAATTGCATGGTTTGGAAATTATAAGATGATCTCGACTTTGAGGATTCAAGATATTGCATCCTAACGTACTGGGTGTAGTATTTTGTTCCTTTGAGATGAGTGAATCTTACATTTAATTTTGGGATATTCCAACCCTTTCTCAAAAAAATTGCATTTTCAAAACTTTTTTTTTTTAAATTTTCGACGTTAGGACATCATTTAATCAATTTGGTACCAATTTTGGGCGTACGAGGGTGCTAGCCCTTCCTCGTACGTAATCGACTCCCGAATCCATTTTTTTTTAATTTCGCAGGGGAAAATTAATTTTTAAAGATAAAATATTTTACATGGTGATCCGATTACACCTAAACAAAAATCGGTGGCGAATCCATATTTTTTAAAGTCGATCCCATTCCTTTTTTTCAAAAATTTAAAAAAATGGTTTCAACAATATTTTTAATTAATAATATAAAAAATATTGAGAATGTTAAATTATCTTATTAAACAAATTTATAATTATATTTTTAAATTTTAATTAAATTTTAAATAAAATTAAGTAAAATAGATTTTACTTTTAAAACAATTAACAAGTATCTTATAAGGAATAATAAAATATCAAAAAATAAATTATTAAAAAAACACGTTACAATATTTTAAATTTATTTATAAAATTAAAAAAAAAAAAACTCTCTTAAACTCCAAGAGAACCTTAGACCAGCATTGTGCCTCTACTAGTAGCGCTTTCTCTGGTTGAATAGCACTCCAAATTACTCCTCTATTCAAACCAAAAGCTTTTGAAAAACACTTTTAACTGTTCCAACTTCTTCAACATCAATCTTCCCAGATGACCGTTAGATGGATTTAATTTTATAGTATGTTGCTCTTCTTGTCCGCGACCATCTTCACAACTTTCAGGTCACAGTGAAATGCCCTAGAAGCCTCCAAACTTATGACAGCCAGAGATGAGTATATATATTCATATTCTTCTTTTTCTTTATGTTTATGTTTATTTGTATGTATGGTTGTTGGGTTTGAATTTTACTAAATAAATGGATAACAAATTGCTAATTTATATTGAATCGAAAGTGAATGTATTTGAAATATTTAAGGAAAATGTAACAAAATTAACGATTTCGCAAGGTTTTCAAGTATTTATTCGGGAATTAAGATTTCGTTTAGGGGCTTTTTTTTTTTTTTAATGTAACAGAAATTTATGATCAATAAGGGAAAATGAATTTTGGAGTATATACAAAGAAATTAGAGAGAGTAAGAGTGCGTAGAGCTGTAAATGAATCGAGCTTAAACGAACAAACCTTTGTTCATGTTCTTTTTGTTTATTTTTAAGTTTACTGTGTTCAGTTCGTGTTCGTTAAGAATTTCAAATTTTTGTTCATGTTTATTTATTTAAAATTATATGTGTTCATGTTCATTTATTTAATGTTCATGAACATGTTCATTTAACTTAATCGAACATGTTCATGAACATTAAACGAACATGTTCATGAACATATAATGGAATATGTTCACGAACAATGTTAATAAATAATAAACAAACAAACAATAAATAAATACACACACATATATTGTTTAGATATAAAAGAGTCAAATATAAATATTAATAATTATATTATAATTGAAAAAAATACAAACCAATATAATTTTATTAATTTATGATAATGAAACAATAAATGAGTTTTAAGATAATTTTATTAATATATACTAATAGAATTTTTATAAGAAAATATCATTAATAAATAATCGAGTCAATAAACGTGCTTTTAAACGAGCTTGTTCGTGAACATAAACGAACAGAACACGCCTATGTTCATGTTCGTTCGTTTATTAAACGAACATAAAAATTTTGTTCATACTTGTTTATTTAGCTTAATAAACGAACATAAGTGAACGTTATACAAACGGTTCACGAATAATTCATCGAACATTCTATTTATACCCCTAAAAGTGCAATAAACTAGTTCTAGATAATAAGGATAAAATATAATTAAAAAATTATTTAATTTCAATTGAATGGATATAACTTTTTCAATTTTATATTTATCTAATTAGTTTTTTAAATATAAAATATTTTATCTGTAATAGGCTCAATTTGCCTAGGCCCACAAACCATACAAATAAATAAATACAAAAACCAAAAATAACAAACCAAATAAAATGTCCACAGAGCCATTTACATAGCCCAAAATTACCTAACTACAAAACAAGCCCAAAACCTAAATAAGCCCAAATATATTACAACCCAAATCTAAACCCCAACCCTATTTACATAAAGCCTAACCCAAATTTCACAGTCCATTTGACCCAAAATATAAACAATTTTCAGCAAACCCTAACCCTAGGGCTAATTACCGCCGCCGTTCCATGCATGTGCGCCTTCACCACCGGACATCACGCCGCCACCAGCGCATGAATCCTGCCCCTATCGACGCCATTCATACTTGCAAAAGACGATAATATAGCAGAAAAATTAGATTTATTTCTTTTATTATTATTATTTTGTCCCGGTTATAAAAACCGAATGTAATTAGTGTAAGGGAGGATTTTTTTTTTTTGGAATACGAAAGGAAATAAAAACTTTCAAACTCAAAAATCAAACATACAAACAGTAAAAAATAGCAAGTAAGAAGGCAAGTTAAGATCTAAAAACACATCAAATGTTTTTTTTGTTTTTACTTTTATTTGCTATTTTATTTTATTTTCTTTTTCCCGAATTTATATATATAAATATGTATTTATTAAAAATATATTAATTTTCTTTTTTAAAAAAAACTTCCCTTTTTAGAATTCCGGCTGCCGGCGACGGTGGCGGGGGAGGACCTGGCATCGGAGGTCAGGCCGAATCTTGCAGGGAGAGAGAAAAGGGATAGAGGTTTTTGAAGTTTTTGGAAAAGAAAGGTTGAAAATGAAATTTTTAAGGAAAATTTGGGTTTTATAATCTAATAAAACGGCGCCGTTTTGGGTGTTGGGTCCATAGGCCAAAACGACGTCGTTTTGGGCCTCTGACCCGCGACCCGACCCGCTCCAAGGGGAAGATCCTTGTGTTTTTATGCGGATGGGATAATTGCGCTTTTAGTCCTTTCGCATTTTCTTCCTTTTAAATCAAGTTCTCATTATTCCCAATTTTGCCCAATAATTTTTCCTCTGTTTCAATTTGGTCCGCATTCGAAAAGGCACCGTTTCAGAGGGTGGGGTTATTTTCTATTTTGGTCCCTCTACGTTGCGCGCGCATCACGATTTGGTCCTTTTACCTTCATTTGTTCTTGATGTTGTCCCAAACTCCTGTTTTAAATTCAATTTAGTCCCTGTTTTACCTATTTTACTTTATTTTCAAATTAATTATTTTTAAATATTTATTTTTATACTTACTGATTTTAATATTTTCATTACTATATTTATTATTAGTAGTATTAATCATAATCAATACTAGTATTATTTATTTTCCTATTAATTCTATTTCTTTTATTACTATTATTATTAACCTACGATAATTATTTTTATAAATATAGTATAAGTTTCTACCTTTCACATTATTATTGTTAGTAAGTATATTAATGTATTATTGTCTTTTCTTATTTTTATTATTATGATCTCTATTATTTTTTCCCTTATTATTATTTTCTTTCATTATTATCATTATATTTACTATTATTGTTTTCTATTTTTTAACATATTATTATTAATATAGTATTGTTATTTTCCTTTTATTATTATTATTATTATATTTTTCTAAAAAACTTTCCTACTTATTTTTTTATATGCCTACTAGATATTTTAAATTAAGCCTGTACTAATAAATTTTTTGGGCTACTTTATTTATTATTCCTTCTATTATTTTTCCTCATTCCATTTTATTTTATTATTGTTCTCATTATTATTGTCTTATTATATATTATCCATATTATGAACCTACCCTTTTATTTATTTACGTCTTTATATGCCTGCAAGGTTATGTTGCTCGTTATTATTATCGTGTTTACATTATCACTATTCGCTAATTATGACCATTTTCACGTTTTAACCGATTTTCTATTTTAAAGGTTACATTGACTTTATCTTTTATTTTTTCCACTTTTTTACCCAAACTCATAAAAAAAGGGTTTTTACAAAGGTAATATTTTGTGTTTGGAAGTTCGGGAAATCGTGCCCTAACACGCTGGGTTTCGATTTTCCGTTCGTCCAAATGACAAAATATCCTTTTAAGATTTTGACCGTGTTTTCTTAACTTCAAAAATAAAGCAATATTTCATGTTTGGAAATTCGAGGAATCGTGCCCTAACGTGCTGGGTTTCGGTTTTTTTGTTTGGCCAAATAACGGAATACCCTTTTAAAATTACAATGCATGAATTTTGGAAATCATGAAATGACCTTGGTGTCAAGGGTTTGAAACATCGTATCCTAACGTGCTGGATGTGATATTTCATTCTTTCGGAACAAGAGAATTTCGATATCCAATTCGAATTATCCAAACATTTTCTAAAGGATTCGTATTTTAAAATCTCTTCCAATTTTCGATATTAGGACATTAATCAATCAATAAGGTACCAATTTTGAGCGTTGCGAGGGTATAATCCTTCCTCGTGCGTAACCGACTCTCAGACCTGTTTTCTTAAGATTCGTAGACCAAAATGTTTTATAAGGTGAACCTATCACACTTCAAAAAAGATTGGTGGCGACTCCATGTTTTTAAATTTGATCCTTGTTTTTTAAAAAAAAATTTAAAAATGGTTTCGACATTATCCATTGAATTTATTTAATTTAAATTTAAAATTTTTACTTTAAATGAATTAACTTATATAAATATTTTATCTAATATTTGAAAAAGTTATGGTAAATAAATTAACTTAATTTAAATAAACTAACTTATAAAAACATTTGAAAAAGTTAATTTAAATGGAATGAATAAATTAACTTTTTTTTAAAAAAATTATATTTATCTAAATAAATTTTTAATATAAAATATCTATACATTCAATTTATTTAATTTAAATTTGAAATTTTTAATTTAAATAAATTAATTTATATAAATATTTTATCTAATATTTGAAAATTTTACAATTAATAAATTAATTTATAAAATTATTTGGAAAAGCTAATTTACTTTTGAAAATTAAAAATTTATTTAATTTAAATTGAATGGATAAATTAACTTTTTCAAATTTACATTTAATTAATTAACTTTTTTAAATACTTTATAAGTCTACTTAACAAAATACACCATTACTAGCACGATAAAATTTATCATTAAAATTAACACTACAAAATATATTCAAAAAAAAGTATAATATGTTGAGGCAAGTTCTGAAGAAACATTTTGAGTGGCATTCGGTAGTACCCATTATCATCTATCTTTGCGATAGTGAAGAAAAACTTTACATATTTGGTGTTGGTAATTTATTGAAATAAAATCTTTAAGTTGTTAATTGAGTTGATATTTTAAAGATATGCAAGCCCATTTTTAAAAATCAATCTCTTGCTTATGAAGATTGGATTGGAATGGATTGAATTGAACAATTACAACCCTTAATCTATGGAGAATAATTCGTGATCGAGTTGTTGTTTTCCTAGAGGACTGAATCTTCACTAGATTAAGTTTTATTGGACTTTATTAGTATATTACCTCTAATATTTTGTAGTTGTTAATTTTATGGGGCTGTTTTGTATTCATCACTAGTATGTTAGCAAGCCTAAACATATATATGTTATGTAAGAGAGCATATTGAGAGCACTTTATTTTGTTAATTGTGCAACTGTTTGTTTAACTGGAATTGAAATGTAAACCTTTAATGTTTGCATCTAAATTCTTAGGTTTAGAGGTGAGTCTTCTAGTGTTTAGGTACAAGGGCGAGGTCTCTATACTTAAGGAGTGATAGAGTGTGGCTCATTTGTTATATTGTGGATTAAAGATAATGGAATTATTCACTAAACTAGTCTCCACAGACATAGGGAAATCGAACTACGTAAACAAATCTAGGTATTTTTTGTTATCTAATTTACATAGTTTTTGCAATGCCCTACCGTAATGACCACTACAATCAGGCACTTCCATTTAACTAGGTTTCTTTGAGCAATTAACAAGTTAAGGTCCCAACAATTGACATTATAGCGTAACACTTAACGTATTTAGTGGTGATTCTTGGTGTTGTTGATTGGTAGCAATGGAAGGATCTTAAATTACTCGTCCTTCTATGTTAGAAAGTGGTAATTATCCCTACTAGAAGGCTAGGATAAAAGCCCATATCAAGTCAATTAATAAAGGGGCATGGAGTTTTGTGCTTACTGGCTTGCAAGCTCTCCCAGTGGATTCTAAAGTAGGGAGAGTACCTAAATTTGAAGAAGAAACAAATACCAATTCTAACTCTAAGGCCCTATATGTCATATTTTGTGGCATTGATCTTCAAGAGTTCAAAAGGTTTCCAAGTATACTATTGCAATGGAAATATGAGACATGCTTCACACTACCCATGAGAGGTGATCGCTACAATCAGAGCTTTAAAATTTATAAAACGAATGATCAAACCTGGAAACTAACTCTGACAACGATTAAAGGCAAGTGTACCTATCGAACAGTAGTATAGCTTAGGCAAGACCAGATTGTCGAACCCAAAGGAACTAAAAGTACTAATACTAGCTTTCTTCTTATTATTTAGCCTTAAAAATAAAGTGAAATTTCTTTAACCTAAATTAACAACTACTAAGCTAAAGGCGCAAGAACAAAAAGAACGAATTGGGAAATAACTTGAAGAAAAACTCAGTTGATTACGACGATACCCTCAGGAAGAATCCACCTAGACTTCACTTGTTACCTACCACTGAACCATATGATTTCTTTACTTGGTTTGATCCGTAGGACTCCCTAACCTATATTAAACCCTCTCTCGAGGCGAATAACGTCGAACCCTAGGTTAATTAGTGGAACTCTCGTTCGCTTATAATAACCCCCTAGAATAACAGTAAATCGATCAATAGACTCCCATATTAGGTTTCACCCTAATCCGGTAAAATCTCGTAACCCTATCTCTAGGCGTTCGACCAACTCCGCTTAATTATGCTAGATCTACTCTTAGGCAGGGTCTATTCCTCCTCCACCTAAGCACATCAGATTTGGATTAAGCAACATAATTAAGAACAAACTAAGTAACTATCACATAATTCAGAAATCAAATAACAAGATTCATCTAGGTTTCATCCCCTTCAGGTATCTGAAGGGTTTAGTTCATGACAAATAAAGAAAACATCTTAAGAGAAAAGATAAAACAAAACATAAGAAATCCCTAAAACCCCTTAAGGAATTGAAGGAGAAATCCGCCGTCTTGAGTATAACTCCGGCTTCTTGGGATGGATCAACTGGCTATCTTCGAGTGATTCCCTCAACTCTGACCTTTTCGGCTTGGTTCTTTAGACTAGCTTTGACGCCGGTTCTGGCTTCTGCCGAACTCCCCTCTCAAGTTGGCCCCTTGGGTGTTTATATAGACTTTGAGATGCCTTATTTGGCCCCTAAGTATCCTAATTTAAGTAAAATTCCTAATAGGGTGTTTGAATAGGCTTTGGAATGTGTTTCTTTGCCTCCAAGTATCCTTTCCCGAATGAAATTGCTCTTTCCAGTGACAGGGACATGGCTATGGCACATGCCCATGTGGATCGTAGCCAGGCCGTGCTCGGACTTTTAATGAGGCACGGCCGTGTTAGCTTTGGGCCAGGCCGTGTCGATTTCTCTCTTGCCCAATTTGGTCCATTTTAAGCCCGTTTCTCGTTCTTTTCATCCTTGGGTGCTTTCCTGAGTATAAAACATGAAAAGAAAGGATTAAGAGCACTGTAACACCCTAAACCAAGTCTATGCGTTAAGACGAGATTTGGTTTGTCACACAGATCGAACATCCATTAAATTCTCTAATGATTTAGGTAAATCAGTTCTACAAAACCTTTTGAAAGTGAAGTTTAGTAAAAATTAAGAAAAATGATTTAAAATCGATGAATTAAGAAATACTAGTTTCAAATCTTATCATTTAGTATTTAATTGTCAAAAATCTTAAAGTAGTTTTTAAAGAGTTCAAAAGAATTTGAAATCAAGAATAGTTAAAGTATCTCAAATGTTTTAAAACAAAATTAAATCCATCCACACATAAAAATCCATAAAAATATTAATAAAGGCCTTATTACATCATACCCAAAATGTAATTAAAAGAAATCACTTAATAAAAGTTCATAGTTTATAAAACCCATATTTGTAGTATGGCCTCCACGAAGTCATCCTCGGCCCAAGCCTCCATCAATTGCCATTACCTGAGATGGATAATTAAACAGAGTGAGTTACTCAGAACTCAGTGTATAACTCACTTACCACATTCATTGGGCCAGATCATCAAGATATTATTTTGAGCTTGAGCCCATTTACGGATTTAACAATATAATAAATGAAATGCATGTAAAATGAAATTTCCCAACCAAACCTAATTTCCATCCGCTACACACCTCCCGTACCAACCAACACACCTGTGGGGATCAAGTCAACCCACCCCGCCAACACACCAATCGTAGGCATAAAGCCATTTTTAAATAATATTGTGGTGCACCACTGAACTAGATTGTGACAAAGTCACCGAACTAGAGGCATTAAGCCATTAAAAATTTGTGGCAGAGCCACCGAACTAGATTTTGGCAACAGGCCTTTCTTCTCTTCATCAATTATCCCAACCCATGCAATCATGTATGCATAACACTCTATATTCATATGATAATTTAACAAGAAGCCCCTAATACATGTAAGTCTATATTTCAAATTTTCATTTTGGCCCATAAGACAAAATAGCATTTAGCCCATTTAGCAATCTAGCAAACTTTGGCCTATATATCGATCTAGCAGTTTTTCGGCCCATTTAACGATCTAGCAGTTTTTCGGCCCATTTAACGATCTAGCAGTTTTTCGGCCCATTTAACGATCTAGTAGTTTTTCGGCCCATTTAATGATCTAGCAGTTTTTCGGCCCATTTAACGATCTAGCAGTTTTTCGCAAATTTCACGACTTTAACTGTTTTCATGCATTTACACAAAAGTGTTAATTACTACGTATTTTTCGATTTTGCCATCTTTACGATTTTATCCCAATACTTACGGTATAGTATCTAACCCGAGATAAGTGTGAAGTTACACACCTGGTTACTGTGAGAACTAGACTTTCCCGCTCATCGATACCTAAACGCATCATGATAAATTAGAACACTATAATTTATTTACAAATCGAATCTTAGAAATAACGCTCTAGACTTTTTACCCTCAGAATTTCGAACCACTTCTATTTGCGGTTTCTCCCCGATTGTTGGTTCGTTACCTGATGAAAATCCACGAACAAACAAAGGTCCGGGAGTACGAACGACTTCAAACAACTGATTCTCCTCGGATGAGCGTCCACAACCCGGTGGAAAATCTCGGATTCCCGAAATAGCCCTTCGCTTAAACTTAGGGGGAATAGCGGAACCACCCCTCTTCTGAACACTATTCACAGCCCTTTTCGTCCCTATCTTGATTGTCTCCATTGACAAAAGATCATCAGTCTGACTTAATAATATATTGAAATTATGACTATCGGTTTTAAGGGTGAGATTGGCTTACCACAAATATCCTTGTTCCACAATATGTAAATCGAGCGATAACGTCCCCTAAATCGAAATCGCTTAATAATCCATCTATATCAATATGACGAGTAATATGAGAATCCTTGAATAAACTCCTTACCTTAACTCTTTAGATCGATTCCAACGATTCACGATGCTCACGAACACTTGAGTTTCGGCCCTCCAAAATCACACTAAAATATAACGAGAGGAAACGTTTAAGAGAATGAACGATGATTTCGATCAAAGACATTCTCCCTATCATCATTAAGATTCGGCCAAAGCAACTAATAACCAACATAAACTAAAAAGAAACTCTTACCTATTGTCCACAGTTGAAAAAGAAATGATTGAGAAGAATACTTATGTATAATGGGAGATTCGGCTATGAATAAACAAAGAAAAGAAAAAAAAAGATTCAGCAATGGAGTAAACTAACATTCGGCCATAAGAGAAAAATAATGAAGAAAGTGTTTGAATGATAAAAATGAAGAAGAAGAGAGAATGGGAAGAAGGTGTTAAAATTCGGTTTTCAAAGAGAAGAAAAGAGAATGAGGAAAAGAGATGAGTTTAGGAACAATGTGTATTCGGCAATGGAGGAGGAGAAGGAAAAGAAAATGATCTTGGCTTTGGTATTTCGGCAAAAAGAGAAAAGTGTCTTGAGATGCTAAGCAAAAATGTGCCCAAATGGTAACATGAAAATGAAATGGTCAAAAGAACAAGGCTTACCAAAAGCTCAAATTCGGCTAAGAGAAAAGGTTGAGAAGAGAATTGCAAATTTTGCACAAAAATGCTAGGAATGACCAAAAGCTAACTCCTAATCCTAGCCAAGCTACTAACACATTCGGCCAACCCCCTTAGTCCACAATGCCGTCCATGTTCATGGTCAAAATGGCCATAAAAAATTTACCAAAACATCAACCTTGATTCAAGCCTTGTAATCCTCCATTTTCCTAAAGTTTGAGAATCCTATCCCCAAAATCAAGCAATTCCATCCCTAAAATCATGCTTGCCCTAAACTTTAGTCTTCATACCATAAAAATTAGTCCATCTTATCCATGAATGATGCTTGGCCGACACATGCTAGGAAAAAGCAAAAATAAAAACTCCCAATTTGCATGCTAGGAGATTCGAACCTCTCCCCTCAAGTCCAACTTATGGCGCCATCACCACTTTGCCAATTACTCATCTTATGCCATCTTTTATCACTTAATTAACTTAAACTTCAAGGTCACCTGATTCCTCTACAGTAAAGTACTCTTTACAAAAAATTATTCTAACTCCAATTAAACCCGAGCCTTCGCAAGACTATATTAAGCACACAATAAAATCATACCCGAGCTAACACAAGTAACATAATGATACTCAAATTTTTAGGATGTTACAAGCACCTTTTTACATAAATTGGGGGATAAGTCATCCAAAAACAAGCTAAATGCGGGATTAAAATATGTTATAATTACGGTTTATCAAATACCCCCACACTTAAGCTTTTGCTTGTCCTCAAGCAAAATTCTCAACTCATAATTAAAACAAACTTCCTCGATTCAAAATTTTCATCAATAATGTTTCATCATAATTCAGAAGTAATTCATACATGGATAATTCAACTCAAAGAGTCCTAAAGATTCAAACAATCAAAGTCTTACATTTATAGCCCTGAAAACGTTAGGTGTTTCCCCTCACCTAAATAATTACCTCTGATTCGAAACCGACAAGAATTGACATCCTCACTAAAGATTCACTTAAATCACTCAAAGTGTTTAAGATTTAAAATTAAGCACTCAAAAGTCGAACATGAAGAGTTAATCCCATAGGCTTGTCTGAAAATCAAATCTCCACCACTATAAAATGAGATGATACACAAATCAAAAGGTCTTTAACAAGGTTGTAATGGGGCTTATGTTAAGGTTGCGGATAAAGGCTGAATTAGAAGGTTAGGATCGAGATCGAATTTGACAATTTACCTAACTAGAAAAATGAACTAATCTTAAATAATTACATCAATTGAACTTACTAATACGAGCTTTTTCTTCAAGACTTGAAATTTACATGCATAAGCTCATCTATCATAGAACTAATAATGAATATACTTCAGTTTTTTTTTAAGAACAAACTATTATAATAATAATAAAGAGCTTTTACAACTGAAATATAGAACATAGTTAGGAAACTATTCAAAATCAAATCTCGACAAAAAGGGTAGTTAAAAAGGAATGGTGATAACAAATACAAAGGGTTTTGGGTTAATATTAGTGGGTGAGTCAAAAAAGGGTTGTTAGGATCAAATGGGTTCACTAGGGGTTAATTATGAAGGTAGGATTTTTAGTGGAGTGAGTGGGTTAGTTCCTAAGTGCCTTTATCATCTCTGTATATCAAATCAAAGGTGTGGTCTTAACATGTATAATCGAGGCGAGTTCTAGAATAACAAATCAATGTTGACACACTCATAATAAAAAATGAGCATGAAAGGATGTATGCTCTAAAAGGCTCAAAATCTCACAAAAATTATGGGTATTTTGATGTCAACATCATAAATTTTGAACTTCAAGATATCATTCAGATTCAGGTAGACAACCTAAAAAAATTTAATTCTGAAAAATAGACTTATCATGCTTGATTCCCTAGTATCCTTCAAATTTAATCATCAATGCATAATTATCAATGACTTAATCCAAAACATATCAATAAAAATCATGAATCAAAGGAATTTTCATTCTAATCATAATGTGAGAAACTTACTTTAAGATCAAGGCATAATTCAGGGATTTTCAGATAATACTATAATTAACCCCCCACACTTAAGACGTACATTGTCCTCAATGTACAAAGATAAATAATAGCAATATAATCATAAAATCATAAGATGGGGAGAGAAGTAAAACTTCTTGAATTTTGGATGAAGTCATTGAAAAGAAACCGGATAGGATTGGAGGTGAACGTGGGGAAGCGTCTCGAACTGTTTGAAATTGAATCCTCGAAGTAGCCGGTCGAATTTTATTGTGTCCTAAGCTAAATCTAAATGTCATAAAGAATAAGAAGAAAATAATAAAGAAAATAAAATAAAGTAAAAATAAAAATAAAATAAAATAAAAACAAAAATAAAAATAAATAATGGAAAATGAAAGACATCTAGAAAAGAAAAAGGAAAAAGGAGGTTTAAATAGAGATGTAGCCCGTGTTTTGGGATTTTAAATTTTTAGCGCGTTCAGGTATCTGCCTACGGCCGTGGGTATAGTGGCACGCCCGTGTCTTTCTTCACACGGTCATTTAAAACGGGCGTGCTCCTCCTGTGTTCGTCAAGTCGGAATGTTGGCACGTTTAGACGGCACGGGCGTGTTCCGCCCGTGTTTGGCAAGTCAATTTGTAGGCACGGTCAGAAGGCATGGCCATGTTTATCCCATGTTTAACAAGTCAGTAACCTCGCACGGGAGGTCGGCACAAGTGTGGGATATTATCGCCGCCCGTGTTTGGGAAAAGAATTTTTTTCTCTGTCATACACGGCTATTGGCACGCCCATGGATCGTCCTCTGGCTTCCACACGGCCACGGGTACGCCCGTGTGCAAGGCCGTGTGGTCTGGAAATCTGCTTTCTTGATTAGTTTATGGTTAGGTTCTAAAAGGAAAAATAAAAGTAAAAAAATAAAAAATAAAAATAAAAAATGTAAAAATGGGGTTAGTGCTCGGGTTGCCTCCCGATAAGCGCTCATTTATAGTCTTAAGCTAGACTTTACCTCTCATTCGTGTGGTCATGGTGGTTTGAGGAGGTGAAAATCCTTTCTCATACGATCAACTCAGTTTTTGATATAAAGTTTAAGTCGAGTAATGTTTACCTCAAAAGTGTTGAATTTAGGATTGCTTACCTTGACTTTGCCGTATAGGAAGACCTTAAGTACTTCAAAAGTGATTTCTTCGTTTGCCTTGAGGTCTGAATTGGTGATTCGTGGGTCTTCCTTGTTGAACAATACCTGATTTTCTGTTTTGATGTGATTTGTTGTTCTTATCAGCTCATCTGGGGTTTCCTTCGGTTTCACTTCGTGTGGTTCCGGTTCTTCTTTAAATTGTGTTTTCCACTATTCTAGTTTGTCGACCCTAAGGCTTCGTTCCTCATATAATTCTTCTTTGTTGGCACGAGGTCTAAGATCTAGCTCAGCTAAGTGATTTCGTGATGCTTCCTGTAAAGAAGGTTGAACCAAATGATTATCAATAGAATTAACGTTTGTACCTTTATTACTCGATGTCCTAGCTGAGTCAAGAGCTTGAAGAGTGATTGTTTCGTCGTCTACACGAAGTGTGAGTTCACCGAATTCTTCCTCTGTGTGATATTTCTTTATTGTATCGGGATATGGCACATGAGCTTGGTACTCTGTATGTACCGGGTTTTGTAAATCATGGCTTACCTCAACCTTACATTTACTTACCACAGGTTCTTGCCTTGGGTCGGTTTCAGTGTTGCTTGGCAAGCTTTCTTGTAGTTGTTCGGAAACCTCTGATCGAATTTCAGAAACTATCTTAGTCAACTGTCTAACTGACTTAGTAAGTTCCTCCACTTGGCTCTCGATCCCTTTGATTGATGCTTGTTGATTATCGAGCGTTGTCTCGGTTTTTCGAAGACGGGTTTCTGTGGCTGCCATGACTTTTGTCAACATCTCTTCAAGGTTCAACTCCTCTTCTTGTTGGTGATGTGGTTGTTGAAAATTTGGAGGAAGTTCCGGTCTTTGGCTATTTTGAAAATCCCACGAGAAATTGGGATGGTACCTCCAACCTGTATTATAAGTGTCACTATAAAAATTATTTTGAGTTCTAGAATAGTTACCCGTATAGTGAGCTTGCTCGTTTTCCATGCCATATCCGTAAGGTGGGTACTCAGGATTTGCTACGCCTCCTAGATTCGAATCATATTGCATTACTGGGTGTACCTGCGAGAGACTATACAAACCATCCATCTTTTTATTCATCATCTCTAGCTGGTTAGATAACCTGGTGACCACGTCGAGGTTGAAGACACTAGCGGCTTTTGTTGGCGTTGTCCTCATAACTTGCCATTGATAGTTATTTAGTGCCATCTCCTCTATAAACTAAAATTACCTATCAAAACAAATAAAAGAAAAATTATCAAAGTAAAAAAATAAAAAAAATAAATTGCAAAAAAAAATGGCTAAAGTAATAAAAATTAAGCTTTCTTAAAATTTTAGTTCCTCGGCAACGGCGCCAAAAACTTGATCGCTACAATCAGAGCTTTAAAATTTATAAAACGAATGATCAAACCTGGAAACTAACTCTGACAACGATTAAAGGCAAGTGTACCTATCGAACAGTAGTATAGCTTAGGCAAGACCAGATTGTCAAACCCAAAGGAACTAAAAGTACTAATACTAGCTTTCTTCTTATTATTTAGCCTTAAAAATAAAGTGAAATTTCTTTAACCTAAATTAACAACTACTAAGCTAAAGGCGCAACGACAAAAAGAACGAATTGGGAAATAACTTGAAGAAAACCTCAGTTGATTACGACGATACCCTCAGGAAGAATCCACCTAGACTTCACTTGTTACCTACCACTGAACCATATGATTTCTTTACTTGGCTTGATCCGTAGGACTCCCTAACTTATATTAAACCCTCTCTCGAGGCGAATAACGTCTAACCCTAGGTTAATTAATGGAACTCTCGTTTGCTTATAATAACCCCCTAAAATAGCAGTAAATCGATCAATAGACTCCCATATTAGGTTTCACCCTAATCCGGCAAAATCTCGTAACCCTATCTCTAGGCGTTCGACCAACTCCGCTTAATTATGCTAGATCTACTCTTAAGTAGGGTCTATTCCTCCTCCACCTAAGCACATCAGATTTCGATTAAGCAACATAATTAAGAACAAACTAAGTAACTATCATATAATTCAGAAATCAAATAACAAGATTCATCTAGGTTTCATCCCCTTCAGGTATCTGAAGGGTTTAGTTCATGACAAATAAAGAAAACATCTCAAGAGAAAAGATAAAACAAAACATAAGAAATCCCTAAAACCCCCTTAAGGAATTGAAGAAGAAATCCGCCGTCTTGAGTATAACTCCGGCTTCTAGGGATGGATCAACTGGCTATCTTCGAGTGATTCCCTCAACTCTGACCTTTCTGGCTTGGCTCTTTGGCCTAGCTTTGACGCCGGTTCCGGCTTCTGCCGAACTCCCCTCTCAAGTTGCCCCATTGGGTGTTTATATAGACTTTGAGATGCCTTATTTGGCCCCTAAGTATCCTAATTTAAGTAGAATTCCTAATAGGGTGTTTGAATAGGCTTTGGAATGTGTTTCTTTGCCTCCAAGTATCTTTTCCCGAATGAAATTACTCTTTTCAGCAACAGGGACACGGCCATGGCACACGCCCGTGTGGATCGTGGCCAGGCCGTGCTCGGACTTTTAATGAGGCACGGCTGTGTTAGCTTTGGGCTAGGCCGTGTCGATTTCTCTCTTGGCCCAATTTGGTCCGTTTTAAGCCCGTTTCTCGTTCTTTTCATCCTTGGGTGCTTTCCTGAGTATAAAACATGAAAAGAAAGGATTAAGAGCACCTTTTTACATAAATTGGGGGATAAGTCATCCAAAAACAAGCTAAATGCTGGATTAAAATATGTTATAATTACGGTTTATCAAGGGGACAAATAAAGTCAAGCAATCCAAGATGTAGATGTTGACCTCCAAGTTCAAGACATTAAGAATGCAAGATTTAGAAACAATTTTTCAGTTTTATACAAAGTTATATGGTGCGTTCAACCAAGCATTTACTTTAAGTGAAAAGTATTATAATTCAAAACGCGTGAGAAAAGTCCTGAGATCTTTGCCAAGAAGATTCTTAATAAAAGCAATAGCTATTGAAGAGGCAAAAAACCTAGAGAGCTTGAAGATAAATGAGTTGATTGGGTCCCTACATACATTCAAAATGAAATTTGGTGAATTTAAGTGAAGTAGGTCAAAGGGAGAAAGAAGCATTGCACTCCAAGTGGTAGATGAAGTACTCACTCCCTATAACGACCCAAAATTTACGGTTATCAGAAAGTGTATTTTCGGGTCTTCTTTTTCGTAAAATGGATTCGTAAATAATTATTAAAAATATTTACGAAGTTAGTTGTGTGGTTAATTAAGTTTTGGCTAGGTGAATTAGTTTGAATTAATGTTAATTAGATGAAAGGACTAGATTGCATATAGAGTAAAAGTTGAATTATAGAATAGAGAAAAGTTAAGGAAATGAATAAATATATAAACCAAATTGTGACAATTGTATGGTAATGGTAATATACATGTGTAATAAATACATACATACGTTTGTAATATATATATACTTACTTATTATTTAAGAAAATATTATTATATTATATTATTATATTATTAAAATAAAACATAAAACAAATTAAAGAAAGAAAGAAACAAAAATAATGAAAAAGAAACAATATAGGAAACGAATTAGGGGAGAAGAAGGGAGAAAAGAAAAAGAAAGGAAAAACTAGGGTTTTAAGATTCCAAGTTCAATTGGTAAGTCAATTTAGCCCATTTTCTTGTAATTTTTGAGTTTTTAGAATCCTAGAATAAAATACTACTTGATTTATGTTAAAATTTTAGAAGTTAGTGGATTTTTAGAAGTTGTTCATTTTGAATAAATTGAAGTGTTAGGGGTTAAATTGATAGAATTTCAAGTTAGAATTGAGAAAATGAGTGAATTATAAAATAAACTATAAGTTTTGAGTAATAGGGACTAAATTGAAAGAATTTTGAAATTAGGGTTTTATGGTGAAATTAGAGAGTTAAAATTAGTCTAAAGTGGAAATTGAATAAGATATGTAATTAGTTTTGGGAAAATAAAACTAGTCTCGATTTAGGGACTAAATTGGAATTTATGCAAAAGATGAGTATAAATTGAAATATTCAATGTGAAATTGTGTTATATTGATGATTTTAAATTATATTAATTTTCGTAGCTAACGTTGTGCTGGAGACCTCGTCTAAGAAAGGAAAAGAGAAAGTCGACGAGGAGTGATTCGGAAATTACGGTTTGTATTTCTATAATTCGAATCTAGTAATTATTATTTGTTATATTTTGATTAAATATTATGGTAAGTAAATGAGGTAAGTAATTATCATTATGACATTGAATTGAAAGTATATGATTTTGTGATATTTGAATATTGGATGATTTAGCAATTGAAAAGTGAAATTGAGACCCTATTAACTATATCAAACTGAGTCGGATATAGTTGTCATGCCATAGGATTGGAAGTGTTTAGGGATATTTCGACCACGAGTCGATGAGACACTGGGTGTCAAAACTATTACTTCGAATAAATTCGATGAGGTACTGGGTACCAACTTACTTCGGTAAGGCCAATGAGACATTGGGTGTCAATTTAATACTTCGAATCATCTGATGAGGCACTTGGTGCCATACTGGTGTGTTTTGGTTGGATCCGTGTATCTGCTAAAGTCTGAGTCGTGTTAATAAAGGTATATAATGAATTGGAAAATTGATAGATACTGAATGATATTGTCAGTTAATTGAAATTGGAATTGAATAGAGAAATGATTTATGCAAATGATATACATGAACCATGGGTTCATGAATGGAAATTTTATAGTTGAATGATGTGTGTTCATAATGAGAAAAACCAATTGAGATAGATATTGATGAGAAATAAGTTCATGTATGAATTGATTTATTGTATGATTAATGCTTATGTTAAATTAAATATGCATGATATATTATGATATTTTCTTTAAATTATTCGGATCATGGAAATACCACTGAGTTTATAATTAGCGTAAGGTTTATTTCCGTGCGCAGGTTAGGTTAAATTTAGATCGTTGAATCAACATCCAAAGCCGATTCCGAACTCAAGTGTAGTGAAGTATGTTTCTTTTTGGTAATGGCATGTGTTTTTCATTTTGGGAAATGTTTGTAAATGATGTTGTAATATGATTGTTGAAACCATTTTTAAAAGTTTATAAAAAACGGGGATCGACTTTTAAAAATAGAAATGGAGCCACCAATCCCTTTTTACTTAGGTGTGATTGGATCACCTTGTAAAACATTTTATTTCAAAACATTGATTTTGGTCTATGAAATACAAGAAAATGGGTTCGGGAGTCGGTTACGTATGAGGAAGGGTTAGCACCCTCATAGCGCCCAAAAAATTGGTACCTAATCGATAAAATTGTGTCCGAATGTTGAAAATTTGAAAAATTACAAAATATGATCCTTTGATTAGAAAGAAAACTAAGACTTACCTATTTCAAAGAAATAAAATGTTATATCCAGTAAGTTAGGATATAACATCTCATGACTTCAAAGTTAGGCTCGCCTTTATTTGTAGAGAATTCTTATCTCGGAACACAAAACATCATATCCAGTAAGTTAGGATACAACGTTTTGAATTTCCGAGAATAAGTTTTGATTTGGAAATTTATGAATTTCAATTTTAAAAGAAAAGGGATACTTAATATTTTAAGTTCAACAATAAAAATCGAAACCCAGTGAGTTAGGGCACAATTTTTCTCGAAGTCCCCAAATATTAGATATCACTGTATTTTAAAAAAAAACTATTTGAATAAAATGCGTCAATTCAAAAGATTTATTTTATAAAACAATGGTTTGAGTAAGATATTACAACATACACATTTAATAGCAATTCGATATAACTACAAATTATACTAACAATAAATAATAAAAGAATAATATAACATAAATATATAAAACAACTATGTTAAACAATAATAAACGATCAAAAAATAAATAAATAAACATGTAATAAAATAAATAACGATAATTAAGATTTTCAGGAAATAACAAATCAAATGAAAAAGGGAATAATATATTTAAACATTGAATAAAAAAGAATGTAATGATTTTTAAATGATTTAATATGTATATATATATAAGATAAAAAAAATTAAAAGTAAAAAAAATTACTTATAATAAATATATATAATTTAATAATTTAATACATATATAAATGATTACATACATAAAAATAATTAGTAAATAATATATAATATTTCTATATAAAAACATATATATAATGTACTAATCATAAAATTACATATGTAATAAACAATAAATAAAATATGTTATATAATATAAATAGATTTTATACAAAATAAATTTTCAAAATAATATATGATATAATATAATATATATAATATACAAATTAAAAATATATAATATAATAAATAATATAAAATTATAAAATAATATGTAAATTATATTAAACCAAGTAAATATATATAATAATTAAATATATAAGGATAACACATGTAAAATACATATATATGAATTTTATACTATTAACAAAATTAATATATAAATAATAAGAATAATATAACATTTTAATATAATAAAATAACAAAATACAGTATTAGAATAATTAAAAATAAAATAAAATAAAATAAAAAGGTTTTAAAATGAATAAGGATTAAACAACAATAAAATAAATATAAAAGGATTAAATTAAAAAGCGCGTTACACTATAGGGACTCATTAGGCAATTATGCCTTCATTCCCAAAACGACGTCGTTCGGATATCCACCCTTAAGTGGCCTTCGGACCAAATTGAAACAGAAAATAAATTTTAAGGCTAATTTATCAAAAATAAAAATTCAAATTGGACTTAATTAAAAAAAATAAAATAGCGGAAGGACCAAAGGGGCAATTATCCCTTTTAACAAAACATGCGGATCCTCCCCGGGTTTTCGGGTCAACACGCGGATCCTTTAATCAAAAACGACGTCGTTCTTTATTGCCTATATAAGTTAAAAAAAAACTAAAAAAAAATCATTTTTAAACACTGAATAAAAAAAACAGAGACCCCCCGTCAAATACTCTCTAGCCTTCGGCTTTTGGCCAGGGCTCTGATGGAGGACCGTCATAGCGCCTCCGCACGCGCCACCGCATATGGTGGTTGGAGATCAGAAAAATAAAAAGGTAAAGCTATTTTTATCTATTTTAGTATTTTTATATAAAATATGCATGCATGAATAAAAAGAATACGAGATAAAAAAACTACCTCTGTGTTGCAAAAGAAATTTGTTCTTTTTGTTTCTATGTATATTTTTTGTGTGTTCTCTCTGTGTTCTTCTGTGTCCTTGTTACAGATTCTTATAGGGCTTTTTATAGCCTTCGAAATGAAAATAAAGAGGAAATAAAAATGTTGCCATGTTTGTTGTGTTTTCCTTTTTCTGTGCAGGTCAAAGGCGAAGATCTCGCGACGGAGATGAGGCGCACTAACTGCGGCGTGAATAATGGCAGCGTGACCGAAAGTGGGCACGAGATAGGGGCCATTTGCGGCGCGAAGGCTTGTGGCGCCTAGGGTTTGAAAAACCCTAGGCCATTGAAAATGTTTAAGTTTTTGGGCCCCTTTGGGCCGTGTAGATTTTGGGTCTTGGCTGGGTAGTTCGTTTAGGATCTAGGTTAATGGGTTTATTCTGGTAATGGGTTAGTGGGTTTGGGTAGTCTGTTTAGGTGTTGGGTTCTGGTATTGGGCCACGGGTAATATTTGGGCTGTAAATGGTTTGTAAATGGACTGTATTATTGGACAATTGGAATTATTTTTATTTTTTTATTTTTTGGTTTTGGTTTTCACAAGCCCGGGCAAAATGGGCTTCTTACAGCTGCCTCTCTTTGTTCATTGTCGTGAAATGAGAATAGAGCAAAGACAATAGAAGGTCCAATTTTGCTCGGTCTTTGCCGAGCCTCAACTTCTTGGTCCTCGCCTTTTCCAATGCAACTTCAACGGTATTGGAAATTCATCTTGATTTCAATTAATCTGATGGCTTCAATCTGCTTCCTGCAACTTCAAGAATGTCAGATCTACTATTTTTCGATCTGCTCCACTGCAAACTCAAGGTGATAAGATCTGATTTTTTTGTAAAATCCTGAAAAGGGCCTATGCATTTTCGGTTTAATTGTACGAAATGACATGCCTTATGTGTTATGAATGTGTTTTGAACGTTTTTGCAAATCTGGAAATGTATGGAAATGTTAAGTTTAAAAGAGGAAAGTGAACATTTTTGGAAACTAGGAAATGTAAGGAAATGATTTAGAAATGATTCAAAAGAGGAAAGTAAACATTTCGGGAAACTTGGAAATGTAAGGAAATGTTAAGTTCAAAGGAGGCAAACGAAAATTTTTGAAAACTTGGAAATGTAAAGAAATGTCAAGTTTTAAAGGTTAAAAAGAGGAAACTAAGGCAAGGTGGCCTTAAGAAAATTAATAGGAGGAATTTGACACACCATCAGGCTTGGAAAAGTGGCCTGAAGATATCACTTAAGGCCCAGGTAGGTGACGCCACAAGCTTGTGTATTTGGGCTAGGGTTCGAGTCACTTGGGGAGCAAATAAAGGAGTTTTATTTTTGCTACAAAGAGCAGGGAAGTGGACGGCACTAAGGAACCCAAGGGAAGAGTTTAAATTCTCTTAAAATTTCGGCTAATAGATGGATAAATAATAGATTTATTTTAGATTATTTTCAAGAGATAATTGTTGGATTAAATTCTTTTATTAAGTGATAATTCAAGGGATAAAGCTATCAAAATAGAAGAGTGGTGGCCAAGTAAGGGACTCTAGCATAGTAAATTCGGCTATAAAAGGAAAAGGAAGGCCATTCAGCATTATTTTCTTCTCCTTTTTCTCTCTGCCGAATTCTCTCTGTCATTGTTCTTCTTTCTCTTTTCAATTCTTCACAAAGCCGAAAGCAGAATCCCCCTAGTCTTGCCGAATTTTCCTAAGTTTTATATCTTCCTCTTCTTTCTTTGAAAAACCAAAATCCTCTACTGTTCATCAAGAAGCCGAAATTGTAATCCACATCAAGGCTATAGCCGAATATTGTTAAAGGCTCAAGCAAGGATTGTTAATTCCTATAGTAAGGGTAAGGATCTATTATTATCATTATGTTCCTTTTCTTCAAGACCAAGATTAAGATTCTAATGCTATTTGTATCTCTTGGCCGAAACTACAAAGGATCTTTCGGGATTTACTAAGTGTCGACTACAAGGAAGGAGAAGTTCTTTTTCCGAAGGTACACCATAGGCCGCGTGTTCCCTAGTTATTCGGTGAGTTTCGGGATTTAAAATCCACAAGGTAAGTGTCTATAGCATTCGGCCAAGGCTTATTTTGATATCTAGATCTATTTCATAATTGTTTAAAAAGCCGAAACTAACCTGGGATGTGATTTAATTTTTGGCCGAATACAAGAAGGAATACAACAAAGTTTCGAGACTTGATTCTTAAGTCAATCGGCAACAAGGTAAGTTTTAGTGTACTAATCCTACTAGGATTTGGATCTATGGCCGAATGGCTCTTTACTAAGTATTAAATGATTGATTAAATGTAGAGATCTAAGATTTAAGGCATTAGATCAAGCTTTTCGGGATTTGGATTGGAAACCCTAAGCGAATCAGGTGTGTACCTCACACTATTTCTTGATATATTTATGGCAATAATTAATATGTATGTGACTATAAGAATGTGTAAGAATATGGCCAAGGTACCATGTAATGGTACAAAAGTACTCAGGTACGTTTCCTACTCCTACTAGGAATATGAAATTATGTTATATATGTAACATGTGAAAAGTGATAAGAATGTAAACTAAGGCATGATGTGCATGATATGTATGATATGGGGCATACGGGTTATATGAAAGGGGAAGTGAATGTGGTGACCTAAGACCACGATATCTGAATGTGGTGACCTAAGACCACGAATTTTATAAGGGCGATGAGCACGTCGACTGCAGCGACTGCCTACGATGGTGTGTAGCGGATGGAGGGTTGACTTAGTAGTCCCCACGGTGTGCAGGTTGGTACGGGTGATGTGTAGCGGATGGCATCTAGGCTTGGGTTCGGGTTTGCATCATTACTTTATATCTGTTATATGAATAAGTATGTGATATGACATTGTATGCCTGAATTGTTAAGTTATAGTGTTAGTTACACATTGAGTCTGTTTGACTCACCCCGTTAGGGAATATTGTTTTCCAGGTGATGATCAGTAATGGACCGGGTCGGCAGGAGCTTAAAGGTGGCCATGCACAGCAAGGAAAATTTCATTATTTGGACTTTTATTCTATTTAAGCATTTTAATTTATTTTTTGGGAATTATTTTGACGTAATAAGGCCATAGGGAATTATTTTATTTCTGTTCTATTTACTATGTTACAAAATTTTAATTATTAAAGATTAATTCAATTTAATTTAAAATAAACTCTAAATATTGTGTCACCTGAAATAAATGGGTTTTCAATATAAAATAAACTCGTTTTTGACTCAAGCCCAACCTAAAACCAACTTTCTCTCAAAACACACAAGTTTTCCTAAGTAACAAAAGTATTTTGAACCGGTTTACATCGAGGAACATACCAGATCCGGTCAAGGCTCGTGGGCCGGGTTTGGGGTGTTTCAATTTGGTAGCAGAGCCCAGTTTCAAACCCTCGTCCTGGGTTTTAAGGCCCAAAAAGTTTTAAAATCGAGCCCAAATGAGTTTTATGGAAGTATTTCTAAAAATAGGCAGGTTTTATGGCATGGCACCTAAGTCTCCGACCCGCAGTCCACCAGGTAAGTACCCCTAACTATCTGTGTGCTTTATATGATTATATTATGAAGGGTAGAAATGGAATGGAACATAGAATAGTATGATAAGTATGTGAACCCTAGGACTAGTATACCCCAACAAATACATAAGATTTAATATCTACTTAAACAAACCTATGGCTAAGTCACCAAGTTAGGGTGTGGCAACCCCTATGCGCATGTCTAGGATTGGATCCGGAAGAGCCTGGTATTTAAGCAGTCCTAGTGACTCACCTCCTCTTTGCTGGAATCCTACCTGGTGCATAGCTTCGGTTCACCCTAACCAAAAGGACTCAGTGAGTGTGGTAACCTCTGTGCGCATGTCTAGGAATGGTTTCGGTGGGAGCTTGGTACTTAAGCAGGCCGCGTGACTCACCTTCTCTCCATTCGAATCCTGCCTGGTGCGTAGCTTTGGTTCACCCTGACCAAGAGGACTCGGTCATAGGCTAAACACAATAACTAAAACCCGAAAGGGAACTAGCCGTGTTTTTATGGAAACCCTAGTTTTAAAACTCTTAAAATCATTTTTCTTTAATTTGTGAAAACTATCTCTATAAAAAAAAATTCAAAAAATTTCTGGAATTTCAAAAATACCCCTATAGGACAAATTACGAAAATACCCCTGGGTAGTGGAAAAACAACAACAATGAAAACTACAACATTTCTCTGAATGAACGAAAGTTCATAATTGCTTGATGGATGTATGTATGAATGTAAAGACTATATGCATGTATGAATACGAAAGAACCACTCCTAAAATCCCTTTCATAAAACTTCTTCGCGGGTAATCAAGTGAAACAAGGGCTAATTCATAAAACTTTTTAATCAGATCGCGACGTTAGAAATGAGCTCTAGAGGACGTGGCCGTCGTGGACGCGGTAGAGGAAGAATGACTATGTCAGAACCCGTTAGATCGAGTCAAGGGTCTGATAATGAAATACCACCGCCACCACCACCCTCAGCTGTTGGTGTTGAGCAGCAGGCTTAGACGGGGGAAAATGCTGTGTCGCAGGCTGTGCTACGAGTTCTTGAGTTGGTGGCTGGTGCAGGAGGAAATTTGGGAGCTCGAAAGTCTGTACCCGAGCGACTCCGAGGCAATGGGGCTAAAATGTTTAGAGGAGTATCTGGGGTGGCACCCAGTACGGCGGAATATTGGTTGGAGGCAACTGAACGAATTATGGATGAGTTCGATCTTACCCCTGAGGAGAAGCTAAAAGGAATGGTGGCACTGCTATGCGATGAGGCGTATCAATGGTGGTTAACTGTTCGGGATGGTGCCACGGCTAAGGATCTGACCTGGGAGTATGTTAAGGAAGCCTATCAAAAGAAGTATGTTGGAACCAAGTATACTGATGAGCAAAGGAAAGCATTTCTGGGACTGGTTCAAGGGAACAAGTTCGTTGCGGAATATGAAGCGGAATTCCTGAGGTTGAGCCGATATGCTCGAGGAGTAGTGGCAACTGAGCATGAACGCTGTGTCCGTTTTGAGGACGGACTAAGGGATGATTTGAGACTGTTGATAGCACCGCATCAGGAGCGGGAGTTTTCTGCTTTAGTAGAAAAGGCCAAGGTAGCCGAGGGAATTAAGGATGCTACAAAGCAGACTATGGATCGGAATAGGCCAAAAAGAGGTTTTGGATCGTCTGGGAAGGTTCAAAAGAGGCCTAGAGTTGATGGGCCGCGAAATCAACAAGCTGGTACAGGATGGCAGTGTCGTTCTTGTGATCATTGTGGAAAGAAGCATTTAGGGGAGTGTTGGAAAAATACGAGAGGATGTTTTAGGTGTGGATCCAAGGACCATATGCTCAAAGATTGTCCTAAGAAACCAGATGAAAGTCGACCAGCAGCTCAAAATGTTAGTCAGACTGGTAGAGGTGGACAGCAGCCTCAACGAGGTCGTGGTTCGAATAACAGAGGTAATGGTGCTGGCAGAGGACGTGGAACACAGGGCAGAGGTGCTGCTAATACTGAGGCAAGGCAGCCGGTTTTGGTTTATGCGGTTCGCCGAAAAGAGGATGGAGACGCGCCGGATGTTATAACCGGTACGTTCTTTATTTATGGCAAGCCCTATTTTGCTCTGATTGATGTGGGCTCGACCCATTCTTATGTTGCATGTAGTGTAGTGGAAACATTAGGCCTAGACTCTAAACTTTCTGATGGGCAGATGACTGTAGTAAGCCCATTAGGCCAAACTGTAGTGGTGGATAAGATCTTTCGGAATGTACCCCTAGAGATTCAGGGGGTGAACTTTCGGGCTGACTTAATGGAACTACCCTTTGGGGAGTTTGAACTCATACTTGGAATGGACTGGCTAGTAGAGCACTGAGCTGTGTTGGATTGTGCGGCTAAACGTATGGAACTAAGGACCCCGGAGGATGAAGTAGTAGTAATGATCAGAGAAAGAAGAAACTACCTGTCTAACGTAGTTTCGGCGTTGAAGGCTGAAAAAATGGTTAGGAAAGGGTGCAAGGCGTTCTTAGCCTTCGTAAGTGCGTTGGGTGGAAAGGAAGAAGGTGTCAGTGGAGTTAGAACTGTAAGAGATTTTGAAGATGTGTCTGCGGAGGAATTACCAGGAATACCCCCAGATAGGGAGGTGGAATTTGGAATAGACTTACTACCGGGAACAGCTCCTGTGTCAATTGCCCCGTATCGAATAACACCAAAGGAGTTAGTTGAGCTCAAGGCTCAAATTCAGGAGTTGTTGGATCGTGGGTTCATTCGACCCAGTGTGTCTCCATGGGGAGCACCGGTCCTGTTTGTGAAGAAGAAGGACGGAACTATGCGGATGTGTATAGATTACCGTCAGTTGAATAAGCTGACCATCAAGAACAAGTATCCTTTACCAAGGATCGATGACTTGTTCGATCAGTTGAAAGGTGCCGCAGTATTCTCGAAGATAGACTTAAGGTCGGGATATTATCAGTTGAAGGTGAAGGAGGCAGATATCCATAAGACCGCTTTTAGGACCAGATACGGCCATTTTGAATTTGTAGTAATGCCGTTTGGGTTGACGAACGCTCCAGCCGCATTCATGGATATGATGAACCGAGTTTTCCAACCCTACTTGGATAGGTTCGTCGTTGTGTTCATCGACGATATTTTGGTGTACTCCAAGTCTGAAGAGGAGCATGATGAGCACCTACGGGTTGTGTTGGAAGTATTAAGGGAGAAGAAGCTTTATGCCAAATTCAGCAAGTGTGAATTTTGGCATAAAGAGGTGGCATTTTTAGGGCATGTGGTATCCGCAGAGGGAATAAGAGTGGACCCTAGGAAGATCGAAGCAGTGTTGGATTGTAAACCACCTAAGTCTGTGGCTAAGATCCGAAGTTTCTTAGGTTTGGCAGGCTATTACAGAAGGTTCGTGGAAGGGTTCTCCTCAATAGCCGCGCCTTTGACAAAGTTGCTAAGAAAGGAAGTACCCTTTGTATGGACGAATAAGCAACAGGAGAGCTTTGAAAAGCTTAAGCAAGTGTTGACGGAAGCTCTAGTGTTAATTCAGCCGGAGGCAGGGAAGGATTTTGTGGTATACTGTGACGCTTCTCACATGGGATTAGGCTGTGTGCTAATGCAAGAAGGAAAAGTAGTCGCTTATGCGTCTCGGCAGTTAAGGCCGCATGAGGTTAATTACCCAACTCATGACTTGGAATTGGCAGCAGTAGTTTTCGCTCTTAAGGTTTGGAGGCACTACGTTTATGGAGAAAGGTCGATAATCTACACAGACCACAAAAGCCTTAAGTATCTATTGACTTAGAAGGAGTTGAACTTGAGGCAGCGAATATGGATGGAGTTATTGAAGGATTATGATTGCTCGATAGAGTACCACCCGGGCAAGGCGAATGTGGTAGCTGATGCCCTAAGTCAGAAGGTTGTGTCGGATCTAAGGGCTATGTTTGCTCACTTAAGTTTGTATGATGATGGAAGCCTGTTGGCAGAGTTGCAAGTTAAGCCCACATGGCTCAATGAGGTGAAAGAGGGACTGTTGGCGGATAAGGACCTAAGTGCTAAGTTACAGCAAGTACAGAACGGAAAGTTAGAGGGTTATGGCGTCATTGATGAAGGAGTATTGTGCTACAAAGGAAAGGTCTGTATGCTGAAGGACGTGGAGTTAAGACAAAAGATTCTTCGGGAAGCACATAGAAGCCCTTATGCTATGCATCCTGGAGGCGTTAAGCTGTACAGAGATCTAAGGGAAGAATTTTGGTGGCCTAATCTTAAACGGGAAGTTACTGAATTAGTGGGAAAATGTCTGACGTGTCAGTAAGTTAAGGCTGAACACCAAGTTCCATCGGGATTACTTCAGCCAATCAAGGTTCCACAATGGAAGTGGGAGAGAATTACCATGGACTTCGTTAGTGGGCTTCCCCATACGCCTACTAAGAAGGACTCGGTATGGGTAATAGTGGACCGTTTGACCAAGTCCGCGCACTTCATCCCAGTAAGAGTTGACTATCCTCTTCAGAAGTTGGCCAAATTATAAGTAGCGGAAATTGTAAGGTTACATGGAGTACCGGTATCGATCATCTCCGATAGAGACCCAAGGTTTACGTCTCGGTTTTGGAAGGCACTTCATCAAGCTTTAGGCACTAAGTTGGACTTCACTACGGCTTTTCATCCACAGTCAGACGGGCAGTCTGAACGGGTTATACAAGTGTTGGAGGATATGTTGAGAGGTTGTGTGATGGATTTCCGAGGAAGTTGGGAAGATTATTTGCCTTTAGCTGAGTTCGCCTACAACAACAGCTATCAGGCTAGTATTCGGATGGCACCATATGAAGCGTTGTATGGTCGGAAATGTCGAACTCCTACTTGTTGGACTAAGTTAGGAGAACGTCGGGTTTTGGGTCCAGAGTTAGTGGCAGAAACTGAAGAAAAGGTTGAGACAATCAGGGCACGGTTAAAGGAAGCCTCTGATAGGCAGAAATCGTATGCAGATCTCAAACGAAAAGAGATAGAATTTGATGTAGGAGATCAAGTATTCCTGAAAGTCTCGCCTTGGAAGAAGGTGATGAGGTTTGGTCGCAAAGGGAAGTTAAGCCCAAGGTTTATAGGGCCCTATCGAGTACTGAAGCGAGTTGGGCCAGTGGCATACCAATTGGAGTTGCCACCAGAGTTGCAGCAAATGCATGACGTATTCCATGTATCCATGCTACGTCGCTACCGATCGGATCCGTCTCATGTGGTACCAGTTGAAGAAGTGGAGCTAAGGCCAGACTTATCGTACGAGGAAGAGCCGATTCAGATATTGGAACGTGATGTGAAAGTGCTACGGAGGAAGACAGTTCCTTTAGTCAAAGTGTTATGGCGCAATCATGGATCGGAAGAAGCTTCGTGGGAGCCAGAAGAGGCAATGCGACAGCAATACCCTCAATTATTTTAGTTAAGAAATTTCGAGGACGAAATTATTTTAAGGGGGTAGAACTGTAACATCCTGAAAAGGGCCTATGCATTTTCGGTTTAATTGTACGAAATGACATGTCTTATGTGTTATGAATGTGTTTTGAACGTTTTTGGAAATCTGGAAATGTATGGAAATGTTAAGTTTAAAAGAGGAAAGTGAACATTTTTGGAAACTAGGAAATGTAAAGAAATGATTTAGAAATGATTCAAAAGAGGAAAGTAAACATTTCGGGAAACTTGGAAATGTAAGGAAATGTTAAGTTCAAAGGAGGCAAACGAAAATTTTTGGAAACTTGGAAATGTAAAGAAATGTCAAGTTTTAAGGGTTAAAAAGAGGAAACTAAGGCAAGGTGGCCTTAAGAAAATTAATAGAAGGAATTTGACACACCATCAGGCTTGGAAAAATGGCCTGAAGATATCACTTAAGGCCAAGGTAGGTGACGCCACAAGCTTGTGTATTTGGGCCAGGGTTCGAGTCACTTGGGGAGCAAATAAAGGAGTTTTATTTTTGCTACAAAGAGCAGGGAAGTGGACGGCACTAAGGAACCCAAGGGAAGAGTTTAAATTCTCTTAAAATTTCGGCTAATAGATGGATAAATAATAGATTTATTTTAGATTATTTTCAAGAGATAATTGTTGGATTAAATTCTTTTATTAAGTGATAATTCAAGGGATAAAGCTATCAAAATAGAAGAGTGGTGGCCAAGTAAGGGACTCTAGCATAGTAAATTCAGCTATAAAAGGAAAAGGGAGGCCATTCAGCATTATTTTCTTCTCTTTTTTCTCTCTGCCGAATTCTCTCTGTCATTGTTCTTCTTTCTCTTTTCAATTCTTCACAAAGCCGAAAGCAGAATCCCCCTAGTCTTGCCGAATTTTCCTAAGTTTTATATCTTCCTCTTCTTTCTTTGAAAAACCAAAATCCTCTACTGTTCATCAAGAAGCCGAAATTGTAATCCACATCAAGGCTATAGCCGAATATTGTTAAAGGCTCAAGCAAGGATTGTTAATTCCTATAGTAAGGGTAAGGATCTATTATTATCATTATGTTCCTTTTCTTCAAGACCAAGATTAAGATTCTAATGCTATTTGTATCTCTTGGCCGAAACTACAAAGGATCTTTCGGGATTTACTAAGTGTCGACTACAAGGAAGGAGAAGTTCTTTTTTCCGAAGGTACACCATAGGCCGCGTGTTCCCTAGTTATTCGGTGAGTTCCGGAATTTAAAATCCACAAGGTAAGTGTCTATAGCATTCGGCCAAGGCTTATTTTGATATCTAGATCTATTTCATAATTGTGTAAAAAGCCGAAACTAACCTGGGATGTGATTTAATGTTTGGCCGAATACAAGAAGGAATACAACAAAGTTTCGGGACTTGATTCTTAAGTCAATCGGCAACAAGGTAAGTTTTAGTTTACTAATCCTACTAGGATTTGGATTTATGGCCGAATGGCTCTTTGCTAAGTATTAAATGATTGATTATATGTAGAGATCTAAGATCTAAGGCATTAGATCAAGCTTTTCGGGATTTGGATTGGAAACCCTAAGCGAATCAGGTGTGTACCTCACACTATTTCTTGATATATTTATGGCAATAATTAATATGTATGTGACTATAAGAATGTGTAAGAATATGGCCAAGGTACCATGTAATGGTACAAAAGTACTCAGGTACGTTTCCTACTCCTACTAGGAATATGAAATTATGTTATATATGTAACATGTGAAAAGTGATAAGAATGTAAACTAAGGCATGATGTGCATGATATGTATGATATGGGGCATACGGGTTATATGAAAGGGGAAGTGAATGTGGTGACCTAAGACCACCATATCTGAATGTGGTGACCTAAGACCACGATATCTGAATGTGGTGACCTAAGACCACGAATTTTATAAGGGCGATGAGCACGTCGACTGCAGCGACTGCCTTCGATGGTGTGTAGCGGATGGAGGGTTGACTTAGTAGTCCCCACGGTGTGCAGGTTGGTACAGGTGATGTGTAGCGGATGGCATCTAGGCTTGGGTTCGGGTTTGCATCATTACTTTATATCTGTTATATGAATAAGTATGTGATATGACATTGTATGCCTGAATTGTTAAGTTATAGTGTTGGTTACACATTGAGTCTGTTTGACTCACCCCGTTGGGGAATATTTTCTTCCAGGTGATGATCAGTAATGGACCGGGTCGGCAGGAGCTTAAAGGTGGCCATGCACAGCAACGAAAATTTCATTATTTGGACTTTTATTCTATTTAAGCATTTTAATTTATTTTTTGGGAATTATTTTGACGTAATAAGGCCATAGGGAATTATTTTATTTCTGTTCTATTTACTATGTTACGAAATTTTAATTATTAAAGATTAATTCAATTTAATTTAAAATAAACTCTGAATATTGTGTCACCTGAAATAAATGGGTTTTCAATATAAAATAAACTCGTTTTCAACTCAAGCCCAACCTAAAACAAACTTTCTTTCAAAACACACAAGTTTTCCTAAGTAACAAAAGAATTTTGAACCGGTTTACATCGGGGAACATACCAGATTCGGTCAAGGCTCGTGGGCCGGGTTTGAGGTGTTTCATTTTTGATCTGCTTCCAGCAACTTCAGGAATGCCAAATCTGTTATCTTCAGTCTGCTCCACTGCAACTCAGGGAGACAAGGCTGAAAGTGTCTTTGATCTATTTCATGCAACTTCAGGAAGATGAGATCTTCTGCCTTCAGTCTACTCCGCTGCAACTTTAGGGCTATAAGGCTGAAAGTGCCTTTGATTTGCTTCCTACAACTTCAGGATGATGAGATCTTCTGTCTTCGATTTGCTCCACTGCAACTTCAGGGAGACAAAATCTGCTATCTTCAGTCTACTCCGCTGCAACTTCAGGGAGATAAGGCTGAAAGTGTCTTCGATCTGCTTCCTACAACTTCAGGAAGATGAGATCCGCTGTCTTTAGTCTACTCCGCTGCAACTTCAGGGAGACAAGCCTGAAAGTTTCTTTGATCTGCTTCCTACAACTTCAGGAAGATGAGATCTGCTGTCTTCAGTCTGCTCCACTGCAACTTCAGGGAGGCAGGCTAATATCTTCGATCTGTTTCACTGTAACTTTAGGAAGATAAGATCTGCTGTCTTCAATCTGCTACGCTGCAACTTCAGGGAGGTAGACTAATATCTTCTATCTGCTTCCTGCAACTTCAGGAAGATAAGATTTGCTGTTTTCAGTCTGCTCCGCTGCAAACTCAGGGAGGCAGGCTAATATCTTCGATCTACTTCTTGCAACTTTAGGAAGATAAGATCTGCAAATTCACCGATATTGCTACATTGTCCGCTGAGGGACATGACCTGTAGACTCGGTTCCATATGTTTATGTCACATGACCAAGATGCTATGATCAGAATGAATCAAATGCTTCTAGCTACATGTGTTATGAGTGACATGAATGCAACATGTCATGAAAATGATTCCTTTTTAACGTTTAAGGATTAGGATGCAATGATCAGAATGAATTAAATGCTCCTAATAAAATTTGCTATGATACAAAAATGTTATGAGTACGATTCCTACTCTAGGTGTTATCACTCATTTGTTCTTCATTCTTGTTCATCAATCATATTCTGCTTAACAAGCTTGCCCCAATGTAATTTCAAAGTCAACTCCGCTTGGATCTTAAGAACACAAGGCTTGTACCATCCTACCACGATGGGAATTAAAACTTTTTCAATCTGTCCTATCTGCAATTTTCAGGGTATAGGGTTTATTTTGAATTCAACCCATTCCACCACAATTCAAGGTTTTTTAGTTCGTCACACCATTCCCCGAATGTTATGACCTGATGACATCACTTACTTCCATCACATCAACTCATTATTTTGTCCAATTATTATTTGGACAAAGAATTTAGAGAAATAGTCTCTATCCAGACTCTTCTTTCTCAAATATTTCTATGCACATGGAAATTCTAAACAATTGTCTTGTTTCGGTTCCTTGTTTTATTTAGAAACTTTCAAAGTAATATGTAGAACTTCTTTTTGTGAAATTATTAGTTCGTCAATCATTATTTCAATACAACACATTTATGAACAATGGGTAACAAACAAATTGATCTCAAAGAGCGTTAAATGAATTATCAGAAATACAAAGAAAATTAACCGGGAATATATTTTTGAGAAGAAAAAGAATCCAAAAATATTAAAATGAATAGGACACAGATCAGATGCCCTAGATATCAGAGATTGAGCTTCTATATACAAACTTCATGAAGACTGCCTTGAGCTCAACATGTGTTTAGAAAACCCAAAGTACTTTGTTGATGCCCTGATATGCAACGTACTTCATTTCTTGTTGAATCAAGTAGAGCAAGATGTCCATTCAGAATTTGAGTCGCCCTTTTCAGGTTTTCAACTCAAAACCCCTTTGGTCTCAAGGCACCCTTTTGCGGGTTTTCACCTTGGCCTCTCCTTTTTTTTAGAAACTTAAAGCGCCCTTTGCGGGTTTTCACTTTGGCCTCTTCTCCTTTTCAAGCAAAATACTTTTTGACCGAGTCTGAATTTACGGGATTAGGTAAGCTTTTCCCATCCATTTCGGTCAAGATCAGTGTTCCTCTAAAGAAAGCCTTCTTCACAACATATGGTCCTTCCCAATTCGGCATCCATTTTCCTCTGAAATCCTTTTGTATGGGAAGAATCTTTTTCAGTACAAGGTCCCCTTCATGAAACTCTCTTGGGCGAACTTTTTTATCGTAGGCTCGCATAATTCGTTTTTGGTACATCTGACCGTGACGAATAGCCCTTATCCTCTTTTCTTCAATTAAGTTCAACTGATCATATCGAGCCTGGATCCATTCAGCTTCATCCAGCTTTATTTCTGACAAAACCCAAAGAGAAGGTATTTCCACTTCAATCGGTAGAATTGCCTCCATTCCATAAATTAACGAGAAACGCGTTGCGCCAGTAGAAGTTCTGACGGACGTCCGATAAGCATAGAGTGCAAAAGGTAGTTTCTCATGCCAATCCTTATAAGTCTCAGTCATCTTCCCTACTATCTTCTTGATGTTTTTGTTAGCTACTTCCACTGCCCCATTCATTTTTGGACGATACGGAGACGAGTTGTGGTGTTTGATGTTGAATTGACTACAAACTTCGGCTATCGTGCTGTTATTAAAGTTCAGTACGTTATCTGATATGATCCTCTTGGGCATTCCATTTTGAAAAATGGTCTCCTTCTTTAAGAATCGACTAACTGCTGACTTAGTGATGTAGCATATGCAGCAGCCTCTGCCCATTTCATAAAGTAGTCAATTACCACGAAGATGAATCGATGCCCATTCGAAGATTTTGGTGAGATCGGTCCAATAACATCCATACCCCACATGGAAAATGGCCATGGGGAAGTCATAACGTGCAAATGTGAGGGAGGCACATGAATTTTATCTACGTAAATCTGGCATTTATGACATCTTTTAGCATAGTTGATACAATCACCTTCCATGGTGGACCAATTTGAATCCATTAGCGTGTGTTCTACAAACGTCCTCATGAACCTCTTCTAGGATTTTCCTAGCTTCAACTGCATCAACGCACCTCAATAGTACTTGATCTTTTCTCTTTTTGTACAAGATATCCCTGTCTAAAACATAGTCAGAGGCCAATCTTCTTAATGTCCTTTTCTCATTCTCAGTTGCGTGTTCCGGGTATTCACGATTTTTTACATACCGTAATACATCATTATACCAAGGGTGGTTATCTTTTTCCTCTTCTTCCAGATTATAACAATAAGCTAGAACTTCGAAAATGCTCATCTGAATCGGTCTCATATCCTCTAGTCTATTTACTTTGATCATAGAAGCCAAGGTCGCCAAAGCATCCGCCGTCTGGTTTTCATCACGTAGGAGATAATTAAAAGTAATGTCATCGAAATCCTCAATCAATCCCAGAACTATTTTTCGGTAGTCAATTAGTTTGGGATCTCTTGTCTCCCACTCTCCTTTAAGCTGGTAGATTACTAAGGTAGAATCTCCATACACTTCTAATACTCTGATCTTACGCTCTACAACTGCTCGAATTCCCATGATGCATGCTTCATATTCCGCCATATTGATCGTGCAATCAAAATCCAGTTTACATGTGAATGGGTAATGATCACCACTAGGGGATACCAAGATTGCCCCAATTCCATTTCCCATAGCATTTGACGCTCCTTCAAAGTTTAGCTTCCATGGACATTCTTTAGTATTTGCCACATACATCGGCTCTTCATTTGGGAAATCAAAGCTCAAAGGTTCATAATCCTCCAAAGCTCTGCTAGCCAAAAATTCTTACTGCGCTCCATTTTATAGCCTTTTGGTTCACATAGACTATATCAAATTCAGACAAAAAAATCTGCCACCTTGCCATCCTTCTATTCAAAGCAGTTGACTCCATCATATACTTTAACGGATCAAGCTTCGATATTAACCAGGTAGTATGATATAGCATGTACTACCTCAACCTCCGAGTTGTCCAAATCAAGGCGCAACACGACAAATATCTCATTTCACAATCAGTGAGCTTTTTACTGAGATAGTATATCGCCCTTTCTTTTCGTCCCGACTCATCGTGTTGACCAAGCACATCCCATGGAGTTATTGAATACTGACAAATACAGTATCAATGGTCTATCTGGATTAGGCGGAGATAGTACTGGTGCATTTGACAGATATTGTTTGACATTGTCAAAAGCTCTCTGGCATTCATCGTCCCATACACATTGGTTGTGTTTCTTGAGAAGACGAAATATGGGATCACATTTCTCAGTTAATTGTGAAATAAACCGAGCAATGTAATTTAACCTTCCAAGAAAGCCTCGAACTTCCTTCTGAGTGCGCGGTGGAGGCAATTTTTGTATAGCTTTGACCTTATTTGAGTCAACTGCAATTCCTCTCCTACTGACCACGAAACCCAATAACTTCCGGACCGAGCTTCGAAAGTACACTTTGTCGGGTTGAGTTTTAATTGAAATTTTCTCAATCTCAAAACAACTTCTTCAAAATTTCAATGTGTTCCTTTTCTGTTCGAGAGGCAATCATGTCATCAGCATATACTTCAATCTCTTTGTGCATCATGTCGTGGAACAATGTTACCATGGCCCTTTGATATGTTGCCCCAGCATTCTTTAGTTCGAATGGCATTACCTTATAACGAAAGGTACCCCACAATGTTATGAAGGTACTTTTCACCATATCTTCAGGGTGCATCTTGATCTGATTGTATCCTGAAAAGCCATCCATGAAGGAAAACAATGAATATCCCGCCATATTATCCACCAATGTGTCAATATGAGGCAAAGGGAAATTATCTTTTGGGTTGGCCTTATTTAAGTCCCTATAGTCTACGCACATCCGAACCTTTCCATCTTTCTTAGGGACAGGAACAATGTTGGCAACCCACTTTGAGTACTTGACCACATGTAGAAATCCACCATCAATCTGTTTCTTGACTTCCTCCTTTATTTTCAACACCACGTCAGGCCTCATTCTTCGTAGCTTTTGCTGAACTGGCTTGCACTCTTCTCTTATAGGAAGGTGATGTACCACAATATCAATGCTTAGTTCGGGCATATCTTGGTATGACCATGCAAAGACGTCTTTGAATTCCCGTAATAATTCAACAAGGTCTTGCTTCGTCTTTTCAGTTATGCGTGTTCCAATTTTCACAACCTTCCTTCCTCCAAGGCTATGTTCTCTACCTCCTCTTCATGTGGTAAAATTTGTTTCTCCTCTTGTTTTACCATTCTTAACAGATCTAGAGATAAATCACAATCTCGGTCACCTTCAAAATCTTGAGATTCCTCTAAACACATGTCCTGCTCAAAGTGGACCTCTGGATCTGTATTATCGTTGCTCACATCATTGATATCTAGGGACCTGTGATGGGTACCAAAAAATGCACAAAGAAGAAATTAATTCGAGGACAACTATTCACATGATATGAATGAGAAATAAAAAATTTGGAATGAAATTAGAAAGTCAAAAGAATATTTGCTCAAGTTAATTATCAAAAATGTATTTTATTGAAACAACAATTTCTGAACATGAGCCTATTTCACAAAATAAATCTTATTGTTCCTAGGCTAAAAAAAATAAGAGCGTTCTGAATATTACTCTGCATAATCTCCAAAAATTACAGGAAATTCTTTTGCAGTCCAATTGTTCAAAACGCTTCCAGGTTCATAAGGGCGAATGCCCAACAGGTTTCTTTGTTCAACTTCTTCCCCGTGTATGGCATTGATGTGAGGACTTTCCAATAACCCTCTCTCAGGGTGAATTATCGCTCTGGATACAAAGGTCTGGGATATGTGGGGGAATGTCATCGATTCCCACTGGACTTCTTCCCCATTCAACCGTGCTCTCCTTCTTTCTTGCTTTTTCTCAATTTCTTTCTTCCTTTGTTTAACATCTGGCCTGAAACCCAGGCCAAAACGGTCCCTCTTTTCTTTCAGCATCGGCGCTTGAACTTCCCCTTGGAGATGTCTGCCCAGTCCTTTTCCTGGTAGGGCTCCCTTCCCCACCATCATTTGTAAGCCCATCCTCGTTGTCTTGGATATCTTAGGCACCAGAACTTCATTCCCTTCTGAAATGAATGTTGCATTTACGAATTCTAAAGATCGAAAAGAACACTCAATGGCCTCTTCATTCGTCTCCACATATGGCGCGTCATTGGTAACAGCCGCTATAATGTCTTCCTCCGCGTTTACGGTAACTAGTCGGCCATCTGTCACTAGCTTCAATTTTTGGTGCAACGATGAGGGCACTGCTCCTGCCGAATGAATCCAGCGCCTTCCCAGCAAGCAATTGTATGAGGGCTTGATATCCATCACTAGAAAATCCACTTCATACATGTTTGGCAAAAACTACAATGGATTCTTCCCATCACTCTTCTCTCGGTGCCATCAAATACTCTCACTATGTTCTGTCATGTCTTCATGTGAGAACTGTCTATCGGCAACCTCTTCAGTGTCGACAACGGTAAGACATTCAAGGCTGATCCATTATCGATTAACACACTTGGCAGAGTGTATCTCTTGCAACGAGTGGTGATGTGCAGAGCTTTGGTTGATCCCATACCTCTAGGTGGAATTTCATCATCACTGAAGTAAATGAAATTATCAGCACTTATGTTACTAACCAGACGGTCAAGTTTATTGACAGATATATCCTTAGTAACATAAGTTTCATTCAGCACTTTCAATAATGCTTCGCGATGCACTTCAGAACTTAATAGTAAGGCTATCACCGATATGCGAGCCGGTTGCTTGCACAGTTGCTCTACTACACTGTATTCACTGTGCTTCAAGAATTTTAAAAATTCTTTAGCCTCCTCCTCCTTCACAGGTTCATTGATAAGTGCCTTAGGATTTTCCTCTCGTTCAACTGACAAGGTCTTCGATTTTACTGGTTCTGTTCTAACGTTCTCTGAATCGTAACGCTTTCCACTACGTGTGTAAAATCCTTCATTTTGAACCTCCTTGGAAGTACTAGCTGAGTTTTCCATTCCCGATGTCATCACGTTACAATCGTAATTCCATGGTACCATCTTATTATCCTTGTAAGAAAAGGACACAAGTTTCTGGATTACAACTTCAAGCACAATTTGTGTTCCGCCTTCCGTGTTTCTAGGTCGGGAAATGATGATCCTTGGATAATTGACTCTCTGATTTGAAATAATGATTCGTGTATCCCTTGCAACGAGTGGTGATGTGCAGAGCTTTGGTTGATCCCATACCTCCAGGTGGAATTTCATCATCACTAAAGTAAATGAAATTATCAGCACTTATGTTACGAACCAGACGGTCAAGTTTATTGACAGATATATCCTTAGTAACATAAGTTTTGTTCAGCACTTTCAATAATGCTTCGCGATGCACTTCAAAACTTAAAAGTAAGGCTATCACCTATATACGAGCTGGTTGCTTGCGCAGTTGCTCTACTACACTGTATTCACTGTGCTTCAAGAATTTTAAAAATTCTTTAGCCTCCTCCTCCTTCACAGGTTCATTGATAAATGCCTTAGGATCTTCCTCTCGTTCAACTGACAAGGTCTTCAATTTTACTGGTTCTGTTCTAACGTTCTCTGAATCGTAACGCTTTCCACTACGTGTGTAAAATCCTTCATTTTGAACCTCCTTGGAAGTACTAGCTGAGTTTTCCATTCCCGGTGTCATCATGTTACAATCGTAATTCCATGGTACCATCTTGTTATCCTTGTAAGGAAAGGACACAGGTTTCTGGATTACAACTTTAGGCGCGATTTGTGCTCTGCCTTCCGTGTTTCTCGGTCGGGAAATAGTGATCCTTGGATAATTGAATCTCTAATTTGTCAACTCTCATTCGGTTGCATGTATGTTTCCTTTCTTCGAGCCTTCTTCGTAAAACTCCAGCTCCTTATTGTCCATGAGGCTTTGTACCAATAATCTGAACTCAGCACATTCCTAGATCTTATGTCCTTCAGCTTTGTGGAACTCACAGTAGTTCTTTGGTCCTTCACATCTTTTCAAAGAATCGGATAATATCATTCTCTTCTTACCATTTCTTTCCACACCATTTTTAATGGAGTTTTCACTTCTGAAATATCCCCCTTGGCCCTTTCACGACATCCTCTCCAACCACGTTTAACCTCTTATCTCCATGGTTGGGTAATGGGTTTTCGAACTAGGTGTATCACCAAAATTCACAATCCTCATCTTGATGAGCCTCTCAACTACCTTTTTGAAAGCAGTGCAGTTTTCTATCGAATGCCCCACTATTCCCGCGTGGTAATCACATTGAGCGTTTGAGTCATACCATTTAGGATATGAGGGCTGTAACGGCTGTAGATAAAATGGGGACACTACGTGTACGTTGAATAGACTTGATATAGCTCCTTATACGTCATTGGGATTGGCGTAAATTGGAGCTTTTCAGAATTTTATCTTGGGCCTGATTCTTGTCTTGTCGACCATTGTTGCCTGGCAGTAACTACTTTCGTCTGGCTAACAGTAACTGCCTTTTAGTATCCTTTGTTGTATGTACTCGTATTATTTACGTCACTATCCTTTTTCCTAGGAGCAGACCTTCTAGTGGTTTCTCCCGCTTCAATCTTACCACCCCTTATAGCATTTTCTATCATTTCCCCTACCATCACTATATCCGCGAAGCTTTTAGTGGTGCTTCCTATCATATGAGTGATAAAAGTGCCTTTAAAGTGTTGATAAATAGCATGGTGGTTTCTTTCTCTAGGAGAAGTGGTTGAACTTGCATGGCAACTTCCCTCCATCTTTGCGCGTATTGCCTGAAGCTTTCATTCGATTTCTTTTCCATGTTTTGCAACATGATTCTATCAGGCGTCATGTCTATAACATGATTATACTGCTTCATGAAGGCTTAGGCTAAGTCTCTCCAGGAGCTAATATTAGCGCGGCTGAGTTGATTGTACCACTTGGATGTTGCCCCCACTAAACTGTTTTGGAAACAATGAATCAAAAGTTGATCATTGTTTATGTAACCAATCATGCATCTATAGAACATAGTGATGTGGGCTTCAGGGCAACTAGTCCCATGTACTTCTCAAATTCTGGCATCTTAAATTTATGAGGAAGCACCAAATCTGGAACTAGACTCAAGTCTTTTGTGTCAATACCATGATGATGATCGGCGTTTTCCAAAGCTTTGAACTTTTCCTCTAACCATCTACAGCGATCCTCTAACTGCCTCGAGGATTCAATTCTTGTCCCTTCCCTCTATGCTATATCCAAATCAGGGATAACGGGATTAGCAAGGTTATCTCTTGGGTTGGATCATGTGCCAACTTGGAAGTTCATGGGTGGTCTATTATCAGCTTGCCCCTATTGAGGCCTAATCGTGACAGGTGGCCTTTGGGGATACTCCTTAGGTTGTACATGCGGTGGGGTGAAACCCCGAGGAAAGTCCTCATTGTCTTCAGCGTTGACTATGGGACCCTTTCCTTTGTCCATGGCCCCACTCAGCATCTGGGCCATTTGAGCCATCATGTTCCTTTGAGCCTTGTTGGAGTTTTGCCATTTGCTCTTGCATCTGGTCTTGCATATCTCTTTGGAATTGTTCTAGTCTTTAATCCATTTTCTTTGATTTGGCATGTGTACCGTAAGGGTGTTCAGTTTCCAGATTTTCCTTCTCTCTCTCTCTCTCTCTCTCTCTCTCTCTCTCTCTCTCTCTGTGATAATTTTAACTAATTAGGCTCTCTCTATGGACTTAAATGCATATGATATTATGTAATGCAAATGCATGAATGCAAAAAGGCATCAATTCTGATTCAACTTTATTTTAGAAAACTTTATTAGAAAACAAAATCTTTACACAAAACGGATTACAAATATGCTTTTGCCCTAAGGCCCAAAGTTCTGATTTTCCTAACCAACAAAGCTAACTCTTGGCCACGATCTGACTGTAGCTCATACTTCATGCTCAATGTATCAGCCTGTACTGCCAAAGTCTATAGATGATCAGCTACCTCTCGAATCTGGACTATTGCTTCACCTATGAGATAATCTCGAATTCTAACTTTATCATGAGAATGGTGAAGTTCTTCCTTCCAATGCCCTTCTCTTGTTTCAAGAAGCTCGATCCGAAGTTCACAACTGTGCAATACTGATTCTAACTCTTTAATCTTACCCTTCATTTCCTCAATCTTGTTCAGACTTGACTTTAGCTCGATCGCGAAATTACGGCTTCGATGGTGATGAAGAGATCGTCCAAGTCCAGCCACTCTAGCTTTAATTCTTCCTTTTCACTTCAACTTTCTGACAAACTCTTCTCTAGGGCCTCATTTTGCGCTTCCATTTCTTGAAATTTCCTCTTCCAATAGTTAGCTTTGGCCTTTCCTCCTGGACCTCCTGTTGCCACTGTTCCAAAGTCTTCCCCAATCTGACATTCTTCATTGATAGACGCATCTTCTTATATTCAGTCTTCAAGCTATCTCGATCTTCCTCAATCTTTCCTTTTCTCCTTTCTTATCTTTTGAGTCTCTAGTTTCTGAAAATCCACGTCTAAGCTTAGGTACACTTTTTCCTCTCCAACTTTTCTATTTTCCTTCCGAGCTCTAAATTCCTTCTTTCGAAATCCTGTTTTATCATCTCCAATTCCAATAAGACCACTTGTAAAAATTCTTCGATCGATCGAGCTTCTTCTGAACTTGGCACAGGGATATTGTCATTGACTCTCCTACCCTACCATCCACTATATTCTGGGGTCGTCATTGGGCTTACATCCACTCTCTTCATGCAATGGGTCTGATTCCAAGCACTAGAAATCTCCTTAACCCTCTTCTTGTAGCTATCCCATTTATATGAAAACTCACTTTGAGCTAATCCGTGTGTAGCCGGTACAAACTGCCTCGATCTGAATTGCCTTAATACAAGCAAAGGCGCATATCCAATGGCTCCCCAAATTCCAAGTAGAGGGACCCAATCAAAACTCCCACACCGATACAGAACTTTCTTAGGAACCATCTAGGGGGCTCTCCACTCAACATCTTCTTCTCGAAGATTTCGTAGAAGCGCTATCCAATTTTCTTCAGATATGTTGTCTCTCATTGGAGTAGCCACTATATCTTTTAAAGGAGAGTAATTTTCTGAGAAGACCCGATAAGAAACCTTGTCCACTCTCTAGAAGTGACTATGGAACCAAGCCAACAACAACTGTGCACATCCTATAAATCTGCCTTCCCTAGCTCTCCTACATGCATTCAATGATCGAAATGTTTCCGCCAAGATCGCAGGAACAGGTGTGACTTGTTTGTCAAGTCGATTAAAAAGATCTAAGACGGCTCATCCACATATCCCAATGCCTTAGGGAAGATCACTAATCCATATATACTCAAAGCAAATACATCGACTTTCTTTTTCATATCAGGATGCTCTAAAATCAAATCCTTCAAAGCTTTCCATGAGATGCACTTATACTCACCTTTTTGCTTGATTCTGACTGTGACCCACTGTTCACTCATTCCCGAAATATTCATCAGTTTCCTCACAATGGTTGGAACACTAGGAGCCCTTGAGTAAGCTTTATCTACCTGAATCTTGGAACAACGCAATAGAACTGTATACTCCTACTGTAGGTACCAAATCAACTCTTCCGAATGTAAAGCAACTATACACAGAGTTCCAATATTGAGAGATGGTTCGAAATAGATGTTCATCTACCTTAATGTCCAACAGGTACGACAAATCCCCATAGCTGCAGTAAAACAAATGCTTGGTCTCGTTACTCCACTGATCCCATATCTCTCTTAATTCCTGAAGATTGTTCTGCATCACACTGATGCGAGTGTAGTCCCATAGCTCTGATTTGTACCCTTCAGCCAGGCTATCTCCTTTTCCTAACTGTGTTTGCTTGACCACCTACGGACGGCTGCATTATCTTCCACTTTATCAAGGAATTCGTTCTCCATAACCAACTTTCTAATTTAGAAACTGACCGTGAATTGATACCTCTTTAAAATATGAAATGACATGCAACAAAATAAAACAAAATCAATTAGTAACATGGAGTAAAATATAAAGCAAATAATCAAACTCATATCTGGGTGATTGCTAAGGTTTGGTATAGTTCTATATAGGGTAAGCACTTAGGTTTTCTATATGTGGTTCAGCTCTAAAGTTGAGGTACCTGAACCAGCAGATTCCTCGATCCTCACCCATTATAGGCTCATATAGACCGAGTTCAGTTCAGGGGAATACATTTCCCTATGGCTGCATAGAGATGAAAATCTCACGAAGACATAGGTACGGATGTATCCCGAAAGCGATTCACTATCCTGCATGGAGGTGAAAACCTCACGAAGGAGTAGCTTCTCGTTTCCACTTAAGGTTGCAACCCCAACGGTCATGCAATGCAATGCAGAGACATTTTATAAAAATAAAACCACATGCAATAAAAAGGATCATAATTTTTTAAAACAGATTTTTAAATTCAGACATAAGGACATGAAATTATCGATTTTATGGCTTGACTCTCTTATTGGTCCTTAGCGGAGTCGCCAAGCTGTCGAAACCATTTTTAAAATTTTATAAAAAATGGGGATCGACTTTTAAAAACAGAAATGGAGTCGCCACCAATCCCTTTTTACTTAGGTGTGATTGGATCACTTGTAAAACATTTTATTTCAAAACATTGATTTTGGTCTATGAAATACAAGAAAACGGGTTCGGGAGTCGGTTACGTATGAGGAAGGGTTAGCACCCTCATAGCGCTAAACAAATTGGTACCTAATCGATAAAATCGTGTCCAAATGTTGAAAATTTGAAAAATTACAAAATATGATCCTTTGATTAGAAAGAAAACCAAGACTTTCATATTTCAAAGAAATAAAATGTTATATCCAGTTAACATCTCATGACTTCAAAGTTAGGGTCTCCTTTATTTGTAGAAAATTCTTATCTCGAAACACAAAACATCATATCCAGTAAGTTAGGATACAGCGTTTTGAATTTTCGAGAATAAGTTTTGATTTGGAAATTTATGAATTTCAATTTTAAAAGAAAAGGGATACTTAATATTTTAAGTTCAAAGATAAAAATCGAAACCCAGTGAGTTAGGACACAATTTTTCTCGAAGTCCCCAAATATTAGATATCACCGTATTTAAAAAAAAAAACTATTTGAATAAAATGCGTCAATTCAAAAGGTTTTTTATAAAACAATGGTTTGAGTAAGATATTACAACATACATATTTAATATCAATTCGATATAACTACAAATTATACTAACAATAAATAATAAAAGAATAATATAACATAAATATATAAAAAACTATGTTAAACAATAATAAATGATCAAAAGAACATAAATAAATAAACATGTAATATAAAATAAATAACGATAATTAAGATTTTCACGAAATAACTAAATCAAATGAAAAAGGGAATAATATATTTAAACATTGAATAAAAAAGAATGTAATGATTTTTAAAATGATTAATATGTATATATATATATATATATAAGATAACAAAAATTAAAAGTAAAAAAATTACTTATAATAAATATATATAATTTAATAATTTAATACATATATAAATGATTACATACAATAAAAATAATTAGCAAATAATATATAATATTTCTATATAAAAACATATATATATAATGTACTAATTATAAAATTACATATGTAATAAACAATATAAATAAAATATGTTATATAATATAAATAGATTTTATACAAAATAAAATTTTCAAATAATATATGATATAATATAATACTATATAATATACAAATTAAAAATATATAATATAATAAATAATATAAAAATTATAAAATAATATGTAAATTATATTAAACCAAGTAAATAATATATAATAATAATTAAATATATAAGGATAACACATGTAATATATATATATATATGAACTTTATACTATTAACAAATTAATATATAATAAAAATAATAAGAATAATATAACATTATAATATAATAAAATAAAAATATATTATTAGAATAATTAAAAATAAAATAAAATAAAAAGGTTTTAAAATGAAAAAGGATTAAATAACAATAAAATAAATATAAAAGGATTAAATTAAAAAGCGTGTTACACTATAGCGACTCATTAGGCAATTATGCCTTCATTCCCAAAATGAAGTCGTTCGGATATCCACCCTTAAGTTGCCTTCGGACCAGATTGAAACAAAAAATAAATTTTAAGGCTAATTTATCAAAAATAAAAATTCAAATTGGGCTTAATTAAAAAAAACTAAAATAGCGGAAGGACCAAAGTGGTAATTATCCTTTTTAACAAAAACATGCGGATCCTCCCCGGGTTTTCGGGTCAACGCGTGGATCCTTTAATAAAAAACGACGTCGTTCTTTCTTGCCTATATAAGTTAAAAAAAACTAAAAAAAAATCATTTTTAAACACTGAATAAAAAAAAGAAACCCCCTTCAAATGCTCTCTGGCCTTCGGCCTTCGGCTAGGGCTCCGATGGAGGGTCGTCATACGCGCCTCCTCACGCGCCATCGCATATGGCGGTCGGAGATCAAAAAAATAAAAAGGTAAAGCTCTTTTTTATCTATTTTAGTATTTTTATATAAAATATGCATGCATGAATAAAAAGAACATGAGATAAAAAAAATCACATCTGTGTTGCAAAAGAAATTTGCTCTTTTTATTTCTATGTATATTTTTTGTGTGTTCTCTCTGTGTTCTTTTGTGTCCTTGTTACAGATTCTTATAGGGGTTTTTATAGCCTTCGAAATGAAAATAAAAAGGAAGCAAAAATGTTGCCATGCTTGCTGTGCTTTTCCTTTTCTGTGCAGGTCAAAGGCGAAGATCTTGCGACGGAAATGAGGCGCGCTAACTGCGGCGCGAATAATGGCAGTGTGACCGAAGGTGGGCGCGAGACAGGGGCCATTTGCGATGCGAAGGCTTGCGGCGCCTAGGGTTTCAGAAACCCTAGGCTACTGAAAATGTTTAAGTTTTTGGGCCCCTTTGGGCCGTGTAGATTTTGGGTCTTGGCTGGGTAGTTCGTTTAGGATCTGGGTTAATCGGTTTATTCTGGTAATGGGTTAGTGGGTTTGGGTAGTCTGTTTAGGTGTTGGGTTCTGGTATTGGGCCACGGGTAATATTTGGGCTGTAAATGGTTTGTAAATGGACTGGATTATTGGACAATTGGTATTATTTTTATTTTTATTTTATTTTTTCTTTTTTTGGTTTTGGTTTTCACAAGCCCGGGCAAAATGGGCTTCTTACAATGATAATGGTTGGTTATATATGATATGTTAAGGTTATCAAATGATAAATTTTAGTAGAAAATTAGTATGAAATTAGAATTGGTTTGAATGGTGTTCAATTAGATTGATTTGAATAATATATGTAAAGTACCTATGAGAGTACATTGGTTAAGCCATAAGATTAGTAATTTTGATATATTTTAGATGTATTTGAATGTGTTTTGGATTGGTTGAACATTTGGTTATTGAGTTGCTTGTTGTTTAAGTTTGTAGGGTTGGAAAACTTGATGTTTAAGGTTCATTTTGAGTCCACACGGCCTGGCACACGGGCATGTGACCAGACCGTGTGAGACATACGGCTTATACACAGGCATGTGGTTAGGCCGTGTGTATAACACCCCAAACCCGGCCCAAACGCTACGACCAGATCTGGTATGCTACGGGGTTTACGTTAAAAAACTTCACTTGGATGATTTTTGGAAATTCAGTTTCTTTATTTAGGTGTTCGTTAAATAAGTGATATTGGAAGAAAACCTTTGCACTTTCTTTGAACGTGTTTGGAAATCCCATTTTATTACTTCTTGTAGATAAGTCTTTGAACATAAATTTTTTTAAAAAAAAAATGAAAACAATAACCATTATAAAATGATAACCTAAGCTGTGGGGCCTTATTACATAAACATTCCCAAAATTAAAACTTAAAGAAAAACTGAAAAAAATATAATTTATGGAAATAGAAACTTGATGGCCCCTCGAGTCCCCCTCGGCTCCCATGCCCACGATCTACTGCTCATCTGAAAAGTCAGGAAAATAAAAGGGTGAGTCACCAAGACTCAGTGTGCAAATCCCGAAAACACATAAAAGGCTTGGGCCCACAAACACATTATGGGCCTTAGCCCATACACAATGGCAACAAAATATTTACATGCAACATGGCCCAACCCAATCTAATAATCCATCCTCTACACACCAGCCCGTACCAACCAACACACCTCGGGGATTTCTACAATCAACCCACCAATCGCTACACACCATATCGACAGCCATGCTGCCTATTCCTAACAGTCAGGAATAAATTTAACGTGGCTTAGCCACCGATCACTATTGTGACCTAACTTTATAATTCGTGGTTTAACCACCGATCACCAAGTGACCTATTAACATGCTCCTCCCCTTCATCATAACAACCCCATCCCATGCATACATACATGCAGAATCAAAACAATATACTACCTAAAAGTTCACAGTCTATCACATACATCGATACACATAGAGAAGTTTCTATGATTACGTACCTGGCATACCTTGCCTACCCTTTTTTGGGTAATCTGACTGTCTATACAACCTTTTTCCGGCTTTTAGCCCATAACATATATTTAGTATAGATTACTATATAACCTTTTTTCCGGTTTTAGCCCATAACATATATTTAGTACAGATTAATTAGTGTGTTAGAGATCTACACACATGATTACCGACAAGACGAGACCTTCTATGTCGACACTATCAGAAGCCGATATGACTTCTAACTGCCTAAGATTTTGTTCTGAAGTCGATCCACAACCCAGTGGCCAATCCTGTACTGCTGACACCGCTCGTTTCTTAAACGTAGGGATTGGTTTTACAGATCCAATCCCCTCCTTCGCCTGATTATTAGATTCCATTAAAAGACCTTATCATAACATATGCTTAAGATCACAATTATGATAGCGAATCTAAAGAGAATCTAAAGAGAACCCCTTACCTTGAAATCCCGAAAAGAGAGATATGAGGTTCAGAGACTAATGGTTCCGGCTTTTAGATCTAAGTGATCTACTTCAATTCCCGAATGTCGCCCAACACGTAAACACAAAAAACCAAAAATCCATTAGCCTTTCGACTTTGTCTTCTAAAAACCGAAAGAGAAAAAGAATAGATCAGAAGAAATTGGCACCTACCTTTACATAGAATTCGGCAACTCCTAGAAGATTTCGACTTTTGAGAAGATCAAAAAGAGAAGATGATAGGAAGAAATCTATGTAGATTTGGCTTTTTGTGAAGAGATCGGAAAAAGAGGAGAAGCAAAAAACAATGAATATTTGGCTTGTAGAAAAAGAATGAAGAAGAGAGTTAAGTTCAAGAGTTTCGGCTTTTGCATAAAAGTGAAGATGAGAGAATGGGATTTAGGGATTTCGGCTTTGGCAGAGAATGAGAGAAAAGAAGGAGAGAAAAACCCAAATGCCGAAATTAAAGAAGAGAATGGAAGAACAAAACCCTAAATGCCGAAAATAAAAGATATCCCCCTTACTTAACCTAAATTTTGGCACCTACTCCCTAAAAACCAAAACTGCCCCTTTTTAAAACTAAAACTAGGCTACTAGTCAAGGGAAATTTTGGCACCCCTTGAACTTACCAAAACCGATTCCTCCTCCCCCTCAGTGTTGGAATTTCGGCCACCACTGTGACCAGAAGATAAATCCTAAATTTTCTCCCTTATCATTACCTGATCTCTTATCCACAAGTGGCCCAGATAACACCACCTCTTCTTCCTTTTATCTGCCACATTATCAGCCATATTATCTACATTATCCAAACATATATATTCCCCCTATTTCCAAGGCCCATTGCCGTCCCACTCTACTCACTTAAAAGCCGAAAATTAGCTAAATTTTAATTAAAAGAATTGGGCTTCATGCAACTTGAGTTTGTCTCCCCAGTTGACGCCACTTCCCACCTCTTTAAGTGGCGACACTTTGCCACTGGGCCACAAGCCCATTTTGTATTTTAAAACACAGATAACATCTTTTAAACCCTATAGTGTCCAAACAGAAAATTTAACCAAGGCCCCGACCCAGTGCTGAGCCCAATCTGGACCTCTAACACTCTAATTAACACATTACACATAACCACAAATTAAACACATAGGCCCATTAATTCGGGATGTTACAGTTCTACCCCCTTAAAGAAATTTCGACCTCGAAATTACCTGGTCAGAATAGATGCGGATACTGCTGCCGCATCGTCTCCTCTGGTTCCCAAGTAGCCTCCTCAGAACTGTGATTCCGCCATAGAACCTTAACCAACGGAACCGTCTTCCTTCGCAAAACTTTGACATCACGATCTAAGATTTCCACTGGCTCCTCCTCAAAGGATAGGTCAGGTCTTACATCAATTTCTTCCACTGGCACCACATGAGATTGACCTGAACGATATCGTCTCAGCATAGAGACATGAAACACGTTGTGAATTCGGCTTAACTCAGAAGGTAGTTCAAGCTGATAGGCTACCGGTCCTACTCGTTTCAACACCCGATATGGTCTGATAAATCTGGGACTTAATTTACCCTTTCGACCAAACCTTAATACTTTCTTCCATGGCGACACCTTCAAGAAGACCTTGTCACCCACTGCAAATTCTATGTCCTTACGCTTCAGATCAGCATAGGACTTCTGTCTGTCTGACGCTTCCTTTGGTCGAGCCCGAATTAACTCAAACTTCTCCTCGGTCTCGATAACCAACTTCGGACCCAAAATTCGACGTTCCCCTAATTCCGTCCAACAGGTAGGAGTGCGACACTTTCGCTTGTACAACGCTTCATAAGCGCCATCTGAATACTAGACTGGTAACTATTGTTGTACGCAAACTCCGCCAGTGGTAAAAACTCTTCCCAACTACCCCTAAAATCAATGACACAACCCATTAACATGTCCTCTAAGATCTGAATTACCCGCTCAGACTGACCATCGATCTGAGGATGGAATGCTGTACTGAAATCCAACTTCGTATCCAACGCTTGATGCAACGCCTTCCAAAATTGTGATGTGAACCTAGGGTCTCTGTCCGATATAATCGATACTGGTACTCCATGCAACATCACTACCTCCGCTATGTATAACTTAGCCAATTTCTACAGAGAGTAATCAACCCGTACTGGTATTAAATGAGCAGATTTCGTCAGGCGATCAACAATCACCCAAACCAAATCTTTCTTAGTAGGCGTAAGGGGTAGCCCACTAACAAAGTCCATTATGATCCTTTCCCACTTCTATTGTGGAATCTTTACCGGCTGCAACAACCCTGATGGTAACTGATGTTCCGCCTTTACCTGCTGATAGGTCAAACACTTCCCCACAAATTCGGTCACCTCGTTTTAAGCCCGGCCACCAAAGTTGTTCTCGCAAATCCCGATACATCTTACTCCCTCTAGGGTGCATAGCGTATGGACTACCATGCGGTTTTTGCAAAATCCTATGCCTCAACTCAGGATCTTTCGGCATGCACACTCTCCCTTGGAAACATAATAGCCCTTCCTCAATCACACTAAATTCCGTTGATCCATCACTTGATCCTACCTGAAACCTCCCCTTTAGCAACTCATCCGTCTGCTGCTTCTCCTTAACCTGACTGACCCAAGAGGGTTTCAGTTGGAGTTCAGCTAATAACCTCCCATCATCGTATAGACTGAGGTGAGCAAACATCACTCTCAAGTCAGAGATTACTTTAAGACTCAGGGCATCCGCCACCATGTTAGCTTTACCCAGATGGTACTCGATCGAGCAGTCATAATCCTTTAACAACTCGATCCACCTCCTTTGCCTTAGATTCAACTCCTTCTGAGTCAAAAGGTATTTTAAGCTCTTATGGTCGGTATAAGTGACCTATTTCTCCCCGTACAGATAATGTCTCTAGATCTTCAAAGCAAAAACCATTGCCGCCAATTCTAAATCATGTGTGGGATAATTTGCTTCGTGCGGTCTTAATTGCCGAGATGCATACGCAACAACCTTTCCATCTTGCATCAACACGCATCCTAGTCCCATATGGGAAGCATCACAGTAAATTACAAACCCCTTTCCAGCCTCCGGCTGAATCAATACCGGAGCCTCCGTCAAAATCTTTTTTAACTTCTCGAAACTCTCTTGCTGCTTATTAGACCAAACAAACGGAACCCCTTTCCGTAACAACTTAGTCAATGGCGCCGCGATCAATGAAAATCCTTCCACAAACCTTCTGTAATACCCGGCTAACCCAAGAAAACTCTGAATTTCTGCTACCGATTTAGGCGGCTTCCAATCCAACACCGCTTCAATTTTCCGAGGGTCAACCCTAATCCCCTCTGCCGACACGACGTGACCTAGAAAAGTAACTTCCCTTAGCTAAAATTCGCACTTACTGAATTTGGCATATAGTTGCTTCCCCCTCAGAATCTGCAAAACCACTCGCAGATGTGAGTCATGCTCATTCTCCAATTTCGAGTAAACCAGGATGTCATCTATAAATACTACGACAAACCGATCCAAGTAGGGTTGGAACACTCGGTTCATCATGTCCATAAACGCTGTTGGCGCGTTGGTTAACCCAAATGGCATCACCATGAATTCATAGTGACCATAGCGAGTCTTAAAAGCTGTCTTATAATATCCGCCTCCTTGAACTTAAGCTGATGGTACCCCGACCTCAGATCTATCTTCGAAAAGACTGAGGCCCCCTTCAACTGATCGAACAAATCATCGATCCTCGACAACGTGTATTTATTCTTGATGGTCAACTTATTCAACTGGCGATAATCAATGCACATACGCATTGATCCGTCCTTCTTCTTAACGAATAACACCGACGCTCCCCAAGGCGACACACTTGGTCGAATAAACCCTCTATCCAACAACTCCTGAATCCGCGCTTTTAATTCCACCAACTCCTTTGGCGCCATTCTATACGGAGCAATAGATACTAGCACTGTTCCCGGAAGAAGATCGATACCAAACTCCACTTCACGATCCGAGGGTAATCACGGAAGTTCTTCTGCGAAAACATCAAAAAATTCCTTCACCGTTCTAACGTCTCCAACAGTTAGTTCCTTGGCTTCCAGAGCCCGAACAAACATTAAAATGGTCTTGCATCCTTTTCTCACCATCCTTTCTGCTCTTAAGGCGGACACCACATTTGACAAGCAGTTCCCCCTTTCACCTATCACTAACACTTCGCCACCCTCGGGGGTTTTTAACACCATACTCTTGGCTGCACAATCTACCTTAGCTTGATACTTCCCCAGCCAATCCATGCCTAAAATTAAATCAAACTCCCCGAACGATAATTCCATTAGATCCGTCTGGAAAACTATCCCCTGAACTTCTAAAGGTATTTCCCGATAAAGCTTGTTTACCATCACAGAATGTCCTAATGGGTTAACTACAGTCATGTCCCTAGAGGAAATCTCAGATTCTACGCTTAAAGTTTCAGACACCCTATTAGAAACATACGAATGCGTCGACCCAATGTCAATCAATGCAGTGTAAGGCAAGCCAAAAATTAAAAACGTACCAGTTATGACATCCGGTACGTCAGTCTCCTCCCGACGTCTGACAGCATAGACTAACCCCGACTGTCTTGCCTCAGTGTTTCCTGCCCCTTGGTCTGGTGCTCCACGGGCCCGACCGAAACCGTTACCACCTCTGGCTGGACCACGACCTCTCTGTGGCTGCTGACCTCCTCTACCCGGCTGAGCATTCCCTTGACCTGTGGGCCCTTCACTGCCCCGTTGCTTCGGACAGTTTCTAACCTGGTGGTCCGTAGATCCACACCTAAAGCACTTCTCATTGCCTGCCCAACACTCACCTACATGGAATTTACCACATCGGCCACACTTCAGTGTCTGACTAGCAGCAGGTCTCTCATCCCATCTCGGTCCCTCTGACCTAGGCCTTTTCTGGGTACGCCCAGTTGCCCCTGACGATCCAAAATTCCTTTTTCCTCCACCCCTATCTCTATCTCGATTCAGTTTTTCTGTCCGCTTAACCTCCTCAGCTATCTTAGCTTTTTCCACAAGCACAGTAAATTCCCTTTCCCGCTGTGGTGCTATCAGTACACGTAGATCGTCCCTCAGACCATCCTCAAATCGAACACAATGTTCATGGTCTGTGGCCACCATCCCTCGAGCATAACGGCTAAGGCGTAAGAACTCCGCTTCATACGCAGCCACCGACCTACTTCCTTGAACCAGATTCAAAAATACTCTGCGTTGTGCATCCACATAACTCGTCCCGATGTACTTACTTTGAAACGCCATTTTGAAGAAATCCCAGGTGATGCGGTCAGCCACCGAACCATCCTTAATCGTAAGCCACCATTGATAAGCTTCGTCCCGTAGGAGAGATACAACCCTTTTCATCTTTTCCTCCTCCGTGAAATCCAGATCATCCATTATACGCTTAACCGCCTCCAACCAATATTCAGCTGTACTTGGGGCTACACCAGAAATTCCCCTAAACACTTCTGCCCCATTAGATCAAAGTCATTCCGACACAGATTTCCGGGCTCCTGTGCCCATGCCTGCCCCAGCAACCCTCTCTAAAACCCTTAACATCGCTTGAGATACCGCATCATCTCCGGCCGTTTGATCCTGAAATTCGGCCTCCGCAGCTGGCATCTCGTTTCCTGACCCGTAGCCAGATCCTACTGGTTCCGACACGGCCATCCTACCCCTACCGCAGCCACACGACGGATGTCCACGACCCCTTGTACTCATTCTACCGATTTGCGTTTATCTGATTAGAAATTTTATGAATTATTAATTTCTTTCACTGATTAACCACGAACAATCTTATGAACAGTAGTTTAAGAGTAGTTCTTTCGAATTCTACATTATATCTACGAGTTTCAGTCTCAAGTTTGTATCTCCTATTTCTAGGAACCACATACATCAACCATCATACATCAACATACAAGTAGCATCCATGCACTCCCATTCATCGCATAAGGGTTTTTTCATCATTTCTCTACCCAGGGGTATTTCCGTAGTTTTATCCTACAGGGTATTTTGTAATTTCCTCAAAATGGAGTATCTTGGTGTTTTTTTTCGAAATAGAGATATTTTGATGTTGTTGTTTTTTTTGTAAAGCAGGGGTATTTTGGAAAATTTAATTTTGCAAACCGGGTTACTTTCGTAAATCTAGGGGTTTTCGAGCAAATTTGCAAAACATAGGTATTTTGGTGATTTTGCCAACCGGGGGTGTTTCAGTAATTTCACAAATTTTGGTAATTTTACAAATCCAGGGTATTTGGGGGAATTTCAAAAATCAAGGGTATTTTGGAAATTATACAAAACTTGGGGGTATTTTGGTAATTCTGCGAAATAGGGTGGCTGGTCCCTTTCGGGTTTTAATTATAGATTTTGGCCCGTCAACAAATCCTCGTGGCTAAGGTGAACAGTCACTACGCACCAGGTAGGATTCCAGCGAAGAGGAGGTGAGTCACTAGGGCTGCTTAAGTACCAAGCTCTCCCTGAATCCAATCCTAGACATGCGTATGCCTGTTGCCACACCCTAACCCAGCGATTTGTTCACGGGTTTGTTTGGATAGATTAAGTCTTATGAATTTAAAGAGTTGTTTAAACTAAGCCTAAATTCCATCAATGCCTAACATACTAGTCTACGTCCATCAAGCCCAATCATGCATATCATATCAAAAGTTAGAATACTTACCTGCGTGGATCGGGTGCCGGTAGACTCGAAGGCCATATCTTCATCCATGACATTTTTCTCAAATTCACATCAAATTTTCAAAACACTACTAGACCCATTTCACAGCCCGAGTTTTGAACCGGGCTCTGATACCAGATCTAGTATGCTACGGGGTTTACGTTAAAAACTTCACTTGGATGATTTTTGGAAATTCAGTTTCTTTATTTAGGTGTTCGTTAAATAAGTGATATTGGAAGAAAACCTTTGCTCTTTCTTTGAACGTGTTTGGAGATCCCATTTTATTACTTCTTGTAGATAAGTCTTTGAACATAAATTTTTTAAAAAACAAATGAAAACAATAACCATTATAAAATGATAACCTAAGCTGTGGGGCCTTATTACATAAACATTCCCAAAATTAAAGCTTAAAGAAAAACTGAAAAAAATATAATTTATGGAAATAGAAACTTGATGGCCCCTCGAGTCCCCCTCGGCTCCCATGCCCACGATCTACTGCTCATCTGAAAAGTCAGGAAAATAAAAGGGTGAGTCACCAAGACTTAGTGTGCAAATCCCGAAAACACATAAAAGGCTTGGGCCCACAAACACATTATGGGCCTTAGCCCATACACAATGGCAACAAAATATTTACATGCAACATGGCCCAACCCAATCTAAAAATCCATCCTCTACACACCAGCCCGTACCAATCAACACACCTCGGGGATTTCTACAATCAACCCACCAATCGCTACACACTATATCGACAGCCATGCTGCCTATTCCTAACAGTCAGGAATAAATTTAACGTGGCTTAGCCACCGATCACTATTGTGACCTAACTTTATAATTCGTGGTTTAACCACCGATCACCAAGTGACCTATTAACATGCTCCTCCCCTTCATCATAACAACCCCATCCCATGCATACATACATGCAAAATCAAAACAATATACTACCTAAAAGTTCATAGTCTATCACATACATCGATACACATAGAGAAGTTTCTATGATTACGTACTTGGCATCCCTTGCCTACCCTTTTTAGGTAATCCGACTGTCTATACAGCCTTTTTCCGGCTTTTAGCCTATAACATATATTTAGTATAGATTACTATATAACCTTTTTTCCGGTTTTAGCCCATAACATATATTTAGTACATATTAATTAGTGTGTTAGAGATCTACACACCTAATTACCGACAAGACGAGACCTTCTATGTCGACACTATCAGAAGCCGATACGACTGCTAACTGCCTAACATTTTGTTCTGAAGCCGGTCCACAACCCGGTGGCCAATCCCGTACTGCTGACACCGCTCATTTTTTAAACTTAGGGATTGGTTTTACAGATCCAATCCCCTCCTTTGCCTGATTATTAGATTCCATTAAAAGACCTTATCATAACATATGGTTAAGATCACAATTACGATAGCGAATCGAAAGAGAATCTAAAGAGAACCCTTTACCTTGAAATCCCGAAAAGAGAGATATGAGGTTCAGAGACTAACGGTTCTGGCTTTTAGATCTAAGCGATCTACTTCAATTCCCGAATGTCGCCCAACACGTAAACACAAGAAAACCAACAATCCATTAGCCTTTTGGATTTGTCTTCTAAAAACCGAAAGAGAAAAAGAATAGATCAGAAGAAATCGCCACCTACCTTTACATAGAATTCGGCAACTCCTAGAAGATTTCGCTTTTGAGAAGATCAAAAAGAGAAGATGATAGGAAGAAATCTATGTAGATTCGGCTTTTTGTGAAGAGATCGGCAAAAGAGGAGAAGCAAAGAATAATGAATATTTGGCTTGTAGAAAAAGAATGAAGAAGAGAATTAAGTTCAAGAGTTTCGGCTTTTGCATAAAAGTGAAGATGAGAGAATGGGATTTAGGGATTTTGGCTTTGGCAGAGAATGAGAGAAAAGAAGGAGAGAAAAACCCAAATGTCGAAATTGAAGAAGAGAATGGAAGAATAAAACCCTAAATGTCGAAAACAAAAGATATCCCCCTTACTTAACCTAAATTTTGGCACCTACTCCCTAAAAACCGAAAAATTCCCCTTTTTAAAACTAAAACTAAGCTACTAGTCAAGGGAAATTTCGGCACCCCTTGAACTTACCAAAACCGATTCCTCCTCCCTCTCAGTGTTGGAATTTCGGCCACCACTGTAACCAGCAGATAAATCCTAAATTTTCTCTCTTATCATTACCTGATCTCTTATCTACAAGTGGCCCAGATAACACCACCTCTTCTTCCTTTTATCTGCCACATTATCAGCCATATTATCTACATTATCCAAACATATATATTCCCCCTATTTCCAAGGCCCATTGCCGTCCCACTCTACTCACTTAAAAGCCGAAAATTAGCTAAATTTTAATTAAAAGAATTGGGCTTCATGCAACTTGAGTTTGGGCCTCCCCAGTTGACGCCACTTCCCTGCTCTTTAAGTGGCGACACTTTGCCACTGGGCCACAAGCCCATTTTGTATTTTAAAACACAAATAACATCTTTTAAACCCTATAGTGTCCAAACAGAAAATTTAACCAAGGCCCCGGCCCAATCCTGAGCCCAATCTGGACCCCTAACACTTTAATTAACACATTACACATAACCACACATTAAACACATAGGCCCATTAATTCAGGATGTTACAGTGTGTCCCTTGTAACTTAAAATTTTCAAAATAGAATGCTCAGGTATTACCATACGGGCAGAGACACGGGTGTACAGGCATAGACACGGGTGTGTGTCTCAATCGTGTGAGAAACATGGCCTAACATACGGGCATGTGCCTTGGCTGTGTGACAACTGCACTTAACTTTGAAAAATAAATTTATCATACGGCCTAGCACACGGGCGTGTCAGGTAAGTCAGAGAGTTACACGGGGTAGAACACGGCTTGAAGCACGGGCATGTCATAGGGTCACACGGGCTCGTCCCTTAGCCGCACGGGCGTGTGTGCTCTACACCTAAGAAAAATTTTGAGATTTCGCGAGAAATTCTCAAAGAACCCGAATTAGTTTCGAATTTGTTTCTAATACATATTTAAGGTCTTGAGAGCTCATAAAAGGACGATATGTATATTTTATTAATTGTATGTTAATTGATTTGTAATATGTTCGTATTTGATTTGAAAGTCTGGTAATGCTCCATAACCCTATTCCAGCGACGGATAAGGGTTAGGGGGTGTTACACTCCCAATGCCACTACGATTAAAAAACTTCAAGAACAAATTGCCCTACTCACTCAGAATTTCAACAGAGCCTTTGAGAAGCAAGCTAGAAGATTCAAGAAGTTCGAGGCATCCAAGAACAACCCAAAGTCCAAAAACAAACGAGTGGCCATCAGAAGGAGAACGAGAAAGGAAAAAAAAAAGGCAATCTTGTGCCATGACTGCCTTAGCTATGGACACATTAAGGCTGAGTGTGCTAACACTCTAGAGAAGAAAAAAAAAGTCTGTGTATGTTACAAAGAGTGATGAAGATTTATTTTAGCAACTCAGAATATGATGAGGATCAGGTAAAAAACTATGTGACTTTTGCTTCAAGTGTTGTTTTTAGCTCAAAAGGAGAAACAAATGATGATTTAAATGGAGGTTCTAAGGAAGATTTTCTAAACATCTACAAAACTATGTTGTCTGTGACTTAAGTGCCAAGTTGACACAACAGAGCATTAAATTGAAGGAAGAGAACATGAGGCTGACCAAGCAGATCGAGGCTAAAGAATCTTTGTTGACCTAGACAATCATGTCAATACCAAGGAGTTGGCTGAAACTAAATTGATGCTTGAAATATTCAACACAAGCAACATTAAGCTAGATGGGAAGAATATGTCCAGACAAAAGAGATTTTGGGTGTGTAGACAAAGGAAAGGGAATTGTGAAGAACCCTACTGTTTTTGTGAAAGGACTAAATCAAGTGGAATTGGTAGAATGTTCTACCAAGGCTGTGTTGATCAAGACAGATAAGAAAGTACCTACCCTTTCCATAATTATTTGTCACTATTGTGGTGCACCTTGGGACATTAGACCAATGTGTTTCAAAATGTTACATGACTTGAGGTGGAGACGTGTAGTGCCAGCTACAGTGTCCACTACAAGTGGCACATTGACTGCTAGGAAGTAGAAGCTTGTCTAGAAAAAAAAAATATATTTAGAAAATAAATTCTCACTATTTTTTGGCAGAATAACAATATTGAAAAGTTATATAAACTATTGTTCTGTGAATAGTTATATTAGTGCTATCTATTTATAAGGATAGATATGATAATCTTGGTTGAATTAGTAGAACACAAATAATATTTATTTAATAAAAAAACTAGTCTTCTAGTTTAACTAGAAGAAAGGGGTGGCACACACTAGTTAAATACACTAAGGTTGCCACCCCTCATATAATATGAGGAGAGTTTGAGTCTCTCTTGTATTGGGTCTAATTATATATGCTTCCTAGATTTTTAACCCCACACTTTATAATTTAATCCAACCTAATATATGTTATCTATTTCCCAAAATAAATATTATTTATAAATTAATTTAATTAGATAAATTATTTTTTTAATCAAACAATTTTCTCAACCCAATTCTACTTTCGTTTAAGTCTTGGCAACCTCACTCTAAAAGAATCTATGAAGAAATATATTTAATTTACATATTCAACAGATTCACAATAACTAATTAATTTAATTCCTTTTTCTAACTTCAATTATTTAATTAAATAATAATTCGAAAAACTTAAATTAATTCTCAAGTCATTTCTATACTTAGTGAGAAAATACAGTCATTTCCGAATGTGGCCCATTTCTTCAACTTTATCATTTTCATCCATTTATGTTCATTTGATTTTATATGCAATTCATTTATGGTTTCAACGAGCTAGTAAAGGGACCAATTGGACATATGTAATTAGAGCTCAAATTATTTATAATTAAGTTCCAGCTTTTTACTTATTAATTATAAACTCATTTAGTCATGAAGTCATTCTACTATATTATTGTGATTGAGCTTTCCCTAATTACATACCATTACAAAATTTACTTAATCGGTGCTCGTCCAGAAACTGTCATAAGTGTGTTACCCTCATAGGATATTGTTAATCTCTTTGAGAAAATTTCGTTCTCCCAATATGATTCTATTTTTTCTCATGGTAACCATTACATCTTCCTTTATGAAAAGTCAATTAATCAAATAGTAATTAAGTCTTTATCACAAAAACAAATGACTTATGGTCACGTTTACTTTTCATCTATCATGTAATGTCAATGAGAGAATATCATTTACCAATTTCTTGGGCTATGAACTTCGCTATTGTGAATGATGCTACATATTGCAAAAGTCATATACCCAACACATCAGCTTTCGGTTCCTTATCTATTTTAACTTAGGCTTTTACTTACATCAAAGTATACGAGTCACGCATACATAATTCATCATCTACTCAAGATTAATGTATGTCACACGATGAACAGCACAAGTGAATAAATCTATAAACGGATTTAGTATCTATTCTACTTGGGTCCTGTTTGATGTAAAATTACTCCAATTAGTCACATCTATATCTCTATGTTCTAGAAGTCATCCGCTCCGATAGTCAAGACAAAGCATCTCCCCAATTGGACTTGATAGATGACATATTAGCCTTTCAATCGGTTTGCTTATTTTTTATTAGACTAAGGACATGTTTAAGTTCATATACTAATAGAAGTTATCTTTCCATATTACGATCCGACTTCATAATACTGCTTAGTATCAGTTAAATGTTAGATAACTAGTGAGTCAATATTTTCTTTCATTTTGCTTTGCATGTGAAAACCATTAAGGATAATATGCGAGGGTATTAATGTATTTATTAAACCAATTTGTTCGAAAAATAAAATTATACAAAAAGAATATACTACACTTAGGGCATCAAATCCAACACCACTACCATCCATTATTGTGACAAAAAAATGAAACTTGTCATATTAGGTGTTGGGAATTTTTTGAAATAAAATTTTGAACAATTACAACCCATGAAACATGGATTGAGTTGCTGTTTTCCTAGAGAATTGAATCTCCATCAGATTGAGTTTTATTGAACTTTATTAGTATATTACCTTTTCTATTTTGTAACTACTTATTTTTAGGGGTTTCTTTGTATTCAATCACTAGTATGTTAGCAAGCCTAAACAAATATATATTTCGAGACTTGTATGTTATGTAAGAAAGCAGGTTGAGAGCACTTTATTTTGTTCAATGTGAAATTGTTTGTGTAAGTGCAATTGAAAGGTAAACTTTTACTGTTTACAGTCTTTAGGTACAAGAGTGATGTCTTTATACTTGGGGAGTGATAGAATGTGATTTACTTGTTATATTATGGATTAAAAATAGTGGAATTACTCACTGAGATAGGCTTCGCAGACATAAGGAAACCGAATTATGTAAATAAATCTTGGTGTTCTTTGTTATTTTGTTTACACAGTTTTCACAGTGTCCTACCGTAATGACCACTACAATCAAACACTTCCATTCAACTAACTTTAAGATCCTAACACAAAATATAATCAACAAACACTATAATATTTGTCTTTCAAAATAACACTAAATTATTCTTCTCTATAATATATCATTAACTACAATATTTTCTACACCATTACTAATACCATAATGCATTAAAAAAGATTTTAGTTGTTAATGTATCATTAAAATTAAAGTATAATGATAAAAAGAATTACGTACAAAAAATGAGATTTGCTCGAAATAAGCTAGATTCAACATAAAAGAAAAAGTCAAAACTTCAGTAGAGAAGAATATAAGAATAAGAAGATATGAACAAAATAAAGTTAAAGCAAAAAGAAAATGCTTTCTGCTTGGTGAAAGGATAGTTTTTACTGAGAGGAAGGTAGCGTAAGCAGAAGATAATATACAAGCATCATCAAAGAAAATACTTTCTTTTCAGTTCTGAATCTTTAGTCGAAGCTTCTTCTCATTTAGTGAAATTTCTATCCAAACTTTTCCAATGTTGGCCAATATAAATGTTCCATGCTCAGCTTTCATGTGAAGAATACAACATAAAAAAAAAAAAGCTTGACTAATTTGATAAATAATTGGGAAAGAGATTGAGGAAAAAACCACATAAAAAATGGTTTAATTCATAAATTGGTACTTAAATTATACCATTTTCTGATCTTGGCACTTAAACTATTTTTTTTATCACAAATGGAACTTAAACTACTTTTTTTTGGGCAAATATCCACAAAATACCAAAAAAAATCAAAATTTACCGGAAAGGACAGAGTTCAAAAATATTGACCGGAAAGGGCAATTTTCCCCAAAATCGCGCCCCCGTGGACGCGTTTTTAGGGGAAAACGGCCTAAAGCGTGTCCCCGGTCAAAAACAAAAAAACTATAAATACCCCCCCAACCCTTCATTTTTTTCACACTTCAATCCTTTCTCATTTTTCTCTCAAATTTCTATCAATTTGCTCTCAATTTTCTCTCAAGTTTCTCTCAAAGCCCTTGAAATTTACGCTCAAATTTCAAAATAGTCCTTTACTATTTACAAAAAAGCCCTTTATAATTTTTTTAATATATCTATTTTTTGGAAAATTTTTAAATTCTTTATCGGAGTACAATGGCCGGGGAATTACGTCGCCTAGACAACAACCACATTGCCGTCGAGCAAAAGAAAATGGTAAGTTTGAATGTTAATTTTTCAATATTATTAAATTTTTTTAATTATGCAATTTTAATTAATTTAGAATTTTATAATTTTTTAAACAGTCTGTAGATCGGGTGTTGCAATGTTATATTCGCAACATGCCTGGTCCCCCATCGCCATTGATCGAGAATTACCTGCGGGAAGCGGGTTTTTAGCACGTGGCCACGATAGGCCGGGGGTTCAAGTTGGACCCGCCTTTGATCAGCGCATTGATAGAGAGGTGGAGACCCAAGACGCACACTTTCCATTTGCCATGCGGAGAGTGTACCATCACCTTAGAAGATGTGCAGTTACAGTTGGGATTACCGGTGGACGGGTCGGTAGTCACCGGGTCCGTAACATCTCTTGATTGGATGGCCGTATGCTACGAGCTTCTGGGTGCCATTCCGGATAAAATTCAAGGAGCTCGGATCGATATGGCTTGGTTACGAGACGCATTCCCGGAGCCGAATGAAGATTCGACCGAAGAAGAAAGAATATGGTATGCGCGGGCATACATCAGATAATTGGAGGCTATCTGATGCCGGACCTCTCTAGAAACCTCGTCCACCTGAGATGGCTCCTGAAACTTGTTGATTTCAGAGCAGCCGGTGAATTGAGTTGGGGGTCTGCCATGCTATCGAGGTTATACCGGGAGATGTGCGGGGCGACGCTGCCGAGTAAAGCAAAAATCGGAGGTTGCCTATCACTACTGCAGTCATGGGCATGGTTTCGATTTCCATTTTTACGTCCTCAACTCGACCAGCCATATTCATTCCCACTGATAACGAGGTAAATTTAATATTATATTTTACAATTATGTCGTAGATTTATAGTATAATTGCATGCTAAAAGTTTATTTAATTAGGTGGAACCATCCGAGGAGGAGTCATGTTGGAATACCTAACTCGCTTGAGGATATACGGCTCCTATTAGAACAACGGTCGGAATCACAAGTAAGTGTCGAATTTCGTTATTATAATATAGTATTTCGTATGTAGTGTCTAGTATTATGTATATAACTAATAATTTGGTAATGTTAATATAGTTTCAATGGACACCGTACGAGGATCCCGAAATTCGGGCAGTAATTCCGGAGGAGTTCCTCCAAAATCCGAACAGTTGGCACGTTAAGGTCCCGCTAATCACCTACTCAACCGTGGAGATGCACCAGTCAGATTGGGTTCTGCGGCAATTTGGATGCCGGCAACCGATTCCCGTACCTCCTGAAGTGCTCGATGATGAGCACAAAGTGGACTTACGGCAGCAGCACACGGATTGGCCAAGATTTTGGTCAGAACATATCGAGACGTGGGAGAACTGGTATGACTTTTTACCTAACCGGGAACCGATCATAGTTCCTGAGTTAGCGTGCGTGCCGGAGTACATGCCATGGTTTAGAATCCATGGCAAGCTGTATCTGTTGTCGGATGAAGAGAGGCGACGGCTAATTCGCGAGCGAAGGGAACGTCGGGCCCCTTTACATCCAAGGAGAATGGGTGATGAAACGGGCCCAGCAACAGCGCCTACACAGTCACCGGGCCCATCAACAGCGCCTACACAATCACCGGGCCCATCCGTTCAGCTAACAACACCGACATCACAGCATCCACAGTTTATGCCAGGTGCGTACCCTGCCCCTTATATGTATCCTCCTAACCCATATATGTTTCCTTTTCCTAGTCCCACCCCAGGTTGGAATGCATGGCCGGGTTCGAGTCCGTTCCTGACAACTCCAGTTGGCCAGCCGATCGTGAGGCCGACTTCGGGTGTGGGATTACAGGAGGCGCCGTCGGGGAGCAGTAGTTTCTACCAGGCTCCTTCACCGTACGGGATGCAGTCACCCCCGCCGTGGTTTATGCAAACACCTCCGGGTTCCTACACCACCCGCACCGCCGACTTTGGTTGGTCGATTCTCGAATATCCATATTGTTGCGTATTCTAGTCGCGGAAGGTCGACCTTTTGGTTTGCGCCTCAATTCTCTATCCGGCAACAGTTTATATGGTGCAAGCGATTCCGATGGCCACTTACGTTCATCTGGGACTGGTGGGAATACGTGTCTCCACACGTTGTACATGTTTTCTAATTTGTTCACTTTGTCGACATAGCTCATGGGATCAATACGGATTCGTCGTCTGATCCTCCATAACTTGCAACAAACGAGGGCCCCTCGCTGGTGGATGTCGTCGATAATACATCATCCCTCCTTAAACATCTTTCGTAACGATCCCAATCGTATGTGGATTGCCATCCACTAGAAGTTGATGACTCCCCCAATACGTATTTCTGTCATCCGACGTCGAATGACGAATATGCATGTCCCATCCACCAACCGAGTGTCGTGCAGGGGTTATGTTTTCCATACTACCACCGCACACGGGCACTTCTGTGTTTTGCCTCCCACTTACAGAGTGTCGACTTGGGGTCGTGTATTCTCCTCGAACGCTACTAGATGTTGAGGTCGCAGCCAGATCACTTGGAGATGAAAATTCTACATATACCTCGATATAGGGTGAACCACTGGCAAGATGAGTCTCCACCATTGCCTCAAGGCTCCGAGGACCTTTGATGTCGAATGAGTCATATCTCACCGGATCAACCGAAGCGCAAAATCTATACTTAATAGACTGAACTTTCATTAGCGTTGTTCCGAATATTTTATGCCTAATTCTTTTGCGCAGTTCTACCAAATCGACGTTCCGATTAAAACTCAATCGCGCTGTGTTCTCCGATAAGAAAACAACACCATTTTCGGTGTCACGCACTTCACCATCGTAGTAAATAACAGCATTAATACGTTCACTCATTACAAGTGGACGGTGTAAAAGAGTATAATTACTGTACTGAAAAATCACATTAAGTTCAATTCCCAGGAAAGAGAGGTGGATCACAAGGATCACTTAAGTACCAGATCTTTCCTAGCCAGAATATCCCTCAATCGTAATTTAATAGCACAATAAATAACTACGATCACACTCACAAGATATGAAAAATAAATAATAATGAACACCAGAACTTTAACGAGGTTCGGCAAATTTTGCCTACGTCTTCGGGCACTAACAAATATATTTCACTCCAAAAATACAAGTGAAAATTTACAAATAGGGAGAGAGAACAATGCCTTAAGTAGAGAATGGCAAATTGTGGGATGAAGAAAATGAGAAATGGTTAGGCCTATTTATAGTTGAGGTTTAGGTATCAATCTTGCAAAGTACCTATTCAAATAGGGACCAAAATTGTAATTATCCCATACCAATTTTCACATCACATCAACTTTCGGTGCCTAATTTTGGTGCCATTTTCTTCCCACTTGCTATAGCCCATTTTCTTTCCATGTCAGCGCCTTTTTGGGGGGAAAAGGCCTAAAGCGCTCCCCCGGGGACGCGCTTTAGGCCGTTTTCCCTAAAAACGCGTCCACGGGGGCGCGATTTTGGGGAAAATTGCCCTTTCCGGTCAATATTTTTGAACCCTGTCCTTTCCGGCAAATTTTGATTTTTTTTTTGGTATTTTGTGGATATTTGCCCCTTTTTTTTCCCAAATTAGTACTTCCGTTAGTCAAATCATTAATTAAACCATTAAGTCTATTTTTTTTTAAAAAAAAAAGAGACTAAACCCACAAATCGGTACCTAAATTATGCTATTTCTTTTCCATTTAGGTACCTAAACTATTTTTTCTGAGTTGGTACCTCAGTCATTAGTCAAACTATTTCTTATATATATATATATATATATATAAAGTTATTAAAAATCATAAAATTTTAAAAATAGAAATAAAAAGATGAATTATTCAATCAATTTTTTTAGCAAGATTCAACTGATTTGTATTGATTCGTGAGTCAACCGGTCGATCCGGTCCAATTTTTATATATATATATATATATAACTAGTTTTAATCGATGAAAGAACTTTTTCGATCCCATCAAGTTGAGCAAGTAGACAATAAAATTCGAAAACAAAATTAATTGGTAACGTCTCAACCTCGAAAGGTCCAATTTTGAGCATTGCTGCCATTGTCATTACCGGACATTATATAAAAGAAAAAAGAAAAAATAAAAAAATATTAAAGAGAAAATAAAATAATAAAATTTAGTTTTTAAAGTTTATATGACATGGAAGTCTATTATTTTGCTAGAATTTTTTTTAATAAAGATAACATTTTGGTGTAAAATAGGTAACGAAAGAATATTTTAAGTACCAACTTAAGAAAAAGAATATTATTTAGGTATTAATTTGTGGGTTAAGGTTTTTTTTAATAGACTTAGTAGTTTGACTAATGATTTAACTAACGGAAGTACGACTTCGAGAAAAAAATATTTTAGATATCATTTGTGACAAAAAAAAAAGAAAGAGTTAAATACTAAAGTTTAACTAACAATTTATGGGTTACGCCTAAAAAATTAAAGGTTAGTTGTTTTTATATATATAATTTTTCTATTAGATGATTTGTATTAAATACAAAAGTTGGCAAATTTGGTGATACGGAGAAGTAGAGCTTCCAAAATTAGACTAAAGCAAAAAAAAAAAAAAAAAAAACAATTGTGATTAGGGTTGAGTAAAACTCGATTCGATTTGAAAAAGTAAAAAAAAAATGAATTTAGAGTTAAACGAATCGAGTTATTCAAGTCAACTTGAATTTTTTTTATTTGAATTTCTAGTTCGAATCGAGTTTAATTTTCAAATTCGAATAACTCGAATAAATCGAATATCAAACTATAATATTTTACATTTTTATCTCAAACCTCCAAACATTTTTACTTTCCCCCCAAAACTTTTACCTCCCTCCTATCCCACCCTCCATCTACCCCAAACCCATTTTCCCCCCAAATTGTTTTTTAATATTTCTCCCATTTACTTTCCCCCAAAATGTTACTCTCCTAACCCTCAAAACTTTTTATTTTCTCTTTAAACTTTTACTTTTCATCTTTTACCCCCAAATAAAAAATAATCCAAAAAAATCCCTAAACCTAAATAGTAATAATTTTATTTATATCTAGTATTTATATTATTAAATTAAATTTCACATTTTGTACTATTTTTATTATTGAATTGTTTAATCATATTAAATTTTTATAAATTTCTGTTAAAATTGAATTATAATGATCTATAAAATATTCGTGTTAAAATTTTATATTGGTATCAATTTCACATTTTACCTTTAAGATAAATTTTATTAAAAAATCACATTTTTTATATTTCATATATTTTTTAATTTCAAAATACATCGTGACAAAAATAAGAAGATAATTGAAGCAACTAAGCAAACACAGAAGCTAATCGATATATAAAAGATTAATAAATAAATTATGAGGAGATGAAAGTTAATAATTACGGTGGGCAAATTTGATTACGATAGGTGACAATGGTTAAAAGGATTTAAAGTCATTTTTTAAAATTTAACTCGAACAAATATAATTGATTCGATTCGATTCGAATTCCATCTCACTCTACTCGATTAGAGAAAATTTCAAAATCGAGTTAGGATGATAAAATAGGATTCGTCAACTTGATTAACCTAAAATTTTTTCATTTGATTCGATCGAACGTTCACCCCTAATTGTGATACCATTGATAGACATGGGCTCAAAGCTTGGGCTAAAAATCTAAACCCATCAAAGGGTTGGGTCTCTAAATGTGTAGCTGACCTGATAGCTCATAATTCCCAATGCCCACAAAATTTGATAGTTGTCAAAGCCTAAAGGATAAGTAAGTATAGGTTATGATGTTTTGCTTAGCGCCCCTATATTTAATTATTTTAAAGTTGTTTCAAAGTCAAGCCTTGGTTCTTAAGTTTATACAATCAAACGCATCAGTTTAGTGCAGATTTTCTGGAATGAAAATGAGCACTTTTGGCCGAATTGAGTGAGATAGCAAATAATTAATATGATTTTATCCAGATTATATAAGTGAAATGTTAACAAGGAAATAACGACAAGACCAAACATATACCTAACCCTTAATACCAGGCATTTGGAAAATATACAAGTTAACTCAGTAGGAATACAGTCAAGTTCAAATGCCAGGTCAGGCTTGCTATTATTAGCTGGGGTGTAGCAGAAGTTTTAACTCATAATATAATATATCCTCTCATTGATTTCAGTATCTGAAAGAGATGTTTAATAATATTCTTCTTTTATCAATCATCTCTTTTCCTTTATTCTGATCATATAGACAGATTATAGATTTAAATATGTAGAAAATCATTAGCTCAAAAACCCACAGAAAAGATCAAGAACTAATTGGGATGTGAAACTAATGATATGGGGCGCAGGAATTAAATTTTTGTTTAGCGTTTCAAGCAACCACAAGCATAAATATATTTTTACATGCACGCATGAACTTCATGCATAAGAATTGAGATATATTTACATTACCTTGGTAAATGCACATGCAATTATCAGGGTAAAAGATAGGCATTGGACATGCTATTCAATAATGCAATGCAACATTCAAGATTAGCCCAGATAGACTAAACCAGAGATCCCCAGGTCTTGAATAAAGTCCTCCTGTATTATAAAAGCCATCATATGCACACACATATATATATAGCTGACAATGCTAGAGCCTACAAACCTCTAATGTTGCCTCTAAGAGTTATATGTCACTAGGCAATCAGTACAAGTAACTTTTACTCATTTAAATCCCATCAAACCCAACGTTTTTCTTCTCAATTCAAAGTCGTGCAAATATAAATGCTTTTCCAAAACCAACAATTTTGTCATCAAATGAAGCAGCTGCCAATCGCCAACTTGGTTAACTCAATTCATTTACTTTGGCTCAGTTCCCTTCACCTTTTGCTTTTTGTTTTGTGATAGTGGGGGGCCTTCAGCCAAGTTGAAAGGTCGATATATTTGCAAGACATATGGCATGCATGAGGCCCTTGTGTGGGAACAGTGGGCACAATCTCCATTAGGGGTACTGTAATCGATTTCTTGTCAATGACAACAATGATTGAGACTCCCAATGTGATTTTTCGATACAAGGGGTAAAGACATTTTATGTTAAAAAAAAGCTTTTGAAGAATTGGACTACAATATGAACTGTGGATGTTTGCTGTACATGAGTAAGGATATGTTTTGTCTGAGGCTGCATTTGTTGGCATCTCTTTTCCTCCCATGGTTGCTAGCTATGGGGGTATTCCAAGCACCCTTGAGACCCTGCAAATTTTGTTTCGATTTTGTGTAATCAAGCACCTGTAGATGCTTTGAATTTGATGATGCAAGTTTGAATTTTCTGCTAAACTGTAAATTTTGGGAATCATAATCGCTAAATAAATAAATGAATGAAAAAAACAAAATCAGGTTGATTTAGATAGGTACCTTCACATACAGAAAAAAAAAAGTTACAAGAAAGTAAGAAACCAATAAAGGAAATGGAATCAACTAGGTTTAACCCCTTTTCAATGTTTATTTGGGCCGAGTAAAATTCGATTCAATTAATATATATATATATATATATATATATATATAGATTTTGAGTTAATCAAATCAAGTTATTCAATTTTTTCGAGTCAACTTAAATAAATAATTCGAGTTTCAAGTTCGAGTCGAGTGAATTTTACAATTTAAAGAATAAATTAGTGTAAATACTCCTTTTGTCCCAATTAATTTTGAAAATGAACAAATTGGTCTCTCTCAACAAAAATTACAAAATAATTATAAAATTTCCAAATTTTTAAAAATTACAAAAAATCTAAAGAATATACAAAGAAAGTTAAAATTTTTAAAATTTTCTAAAATAATAATTTTAAGGACACAAATAAGTTAACTAATGATTCAAGCTTATCATACTAGAGTATACTTTTTCCTATTTTGCTTCGAAAATTTTTTCAAATATATATGGTTTTAAATTTATATGCTGTAAAATAGAATTATTTATACTGTAACAAGATTTTAATTTGACATCTTTATTATTTTAATTTAACTCGAATGTTTATTATTTTAATTTAACTCGAACAATTTTACTCGATTTGATTCGACTCAACTTGAATTTCATTTCATTTGATTCAATTTGAAAAATTTTTAAATCGAGTTAAGATGATAAAATAGGATTCGTCAACTTAATTAAGCTCAAAATTTTTTCACTTGATTCGATCAAGCACTCATCGCTACTCTTTTTTGTGTAGGTAATTTCAAACCATTGCCCAAAGTTGCACATTTTAGACTATGCATTACATATATCATAATCACAAAATAAAACTTGTTGACGATGAAATTGGTTTTTTAGGAGAAATCTTCGAAGTGTCATCTTCTGAGACGTCGACCCAAACCGTACAATGGAAAGTATTGTCTCTTGGGGAGGCTTTTGCCTCATTCGTAAAGAGTCATGTATAGTTCACAAAGAGGGGCACCTCAATTGTATAGAAACGTATATCCACCCATCAAAAAGCAACATGAATATCTCGCCTTTGGTGGGATTTGAACCCACTTGTTGGGGTATATGGTACCACTTTAGCTTGTACCTATATCCAATAGATCAAAGGCGAGATACTTACATCATCTTTTAGTGAGTGGTTGTAAATTCACGTATGGTTCAAATTTAAAAAAAAAATTCCATTATTGTGGGATTATATAAACTTCAAAACTAAAATTTGTTTTTGTATTAACCGACTTGTTTTACTTTAAAGGCTTAGTCGAGCATTTAATATAAAAAATTTTTAATGGTCATATGCCTAAGAAAAGGCATATTGGATGTCACCTTTTCCAAATTAAAAGGGAGAAAAGATAAGTCAAAAGTTCCAAACTCTTTTTCTGTTTTAAGTTAGCCTCTTTCATGTTCTCTTTCTTCTTTCTTTTAACTCAAAAACAAGGTTTAGTTATTTATGTTAGCTAGATTTGAAATTTGCATATTAGGCCAGAGGTAACTTAGCCTTTGAAATTACAAATTAAAATTAATTTTTAAGAAAGAGAAATTAAATTTAAATTCTGATAATGATATAGTTGAAAGAGATAATTATAAACTTAAAAGAATATCAATCTTTATTAATTGAAAGAGAATTTATTGTTAAAATAGGTGAAGTGAGACTCCTTTTCCAACTTTAGGAAAAACTGGCCAATGCTGTTAATTTGAAAGAATATATGCCTTCTCTTATTGTCATTAAAGTCCCTCAATTAAATTATATTAATGGGGGCAGAGGTAACTAAACATCACTAAAACATACAACACCACATAATAAATATAAATTGCTACATCAAATAGATTTTGTTGCCCTTGTGGGACAAAGTTTACAAAGTCCAAACCTAAATTTGTCTTTTGCCTTATTGTTTAAGCTAATTAGAAAAAGTTTACCTAAATTTGTCTCACCCTTCTTGTTTAAATTAATTACATAAGTTAATCAAAAAAAGGTGGATTTGGAGAATGTAAAAAACATTCACTTGCATTTTCTTTTAATTCTACACAAATTTGCTGAGAGTTCTCTTTCATTGAATCAAATACAAACTGATTAAAACTTTCGACTGCCAAACCAATTTTTTTTTTCAAGTATATTTGAATTCAGTTAATTAGTGTTCATACACTTTTTTTTTTTAAATAATATTTAATAACTAATCTAACAATTTTATAGTTTAAAGCATTATTTATATTATTTATAAAAAAAAATTATTGAATTGATGTCATCTAGTAATCGAGTCTTAGTTCAGTTAAAGAATTACCAAAATATAATATAAATAATGGTTAATATTTGGTACATTAGTAATGTACTTTTTTTTTATTCCACAAGCAGCCTTAAAAAATTGTCACGTATCTCTTTTTTTTTTTAATATTTATTTTTTAAAATATTTTACTGTACAATAAGACATTTGTCAACCCCAGATCGTTCTTGTGGAGTCTAAAAACTCCATTGGTAATGTATCAAATATTTTCTCTTAATCTAAAGCAATTTTTAGTTTTAATATGAAACTTTAATAAGTAAATTTGTTATATATTTGTATATATTGTTGAGGTAAGGTGTGCTGATTAAGCTTAGTGGCACTCGGTAGTGCCCATTACAAACTGCCACTTAGGCAGTGAACTTACTTGTCATATTTGAGTTGACAATTTAATGAAGAAAGTTGTAACATCCTAAAAATTTGAATGTTTGACTATTGGATTTCATTGTATTTGAGTCTCTGTATCTGTGGTTATGTGCTTTGTTTAGGTGGTTGAGGTCAGGAGTTTGAGTCGCATCTCTAGGAATTTTGTTATTTTAATTTAAAATAACCCCTATCCTTGAATGACATATTTAAGTTTAATTTAGTGTAAACTTGTTTTTGAATGAGCCGGTTGGTTCACTGGTTAAGTTTTTGTATTCTGTTTGGTCCTGTGTTCGAGTCTCCTCAAAGTCCTCTTGGTCGTAAATAATATGAGATAAAATTTTAGCGAAATAAGGTATAAGATCAAAGAAAATGAAAGTTACAATATATCAAAAGAGAGTTAAATTAAGAAGCATGACATGATATATTAAAGAAGGGACTAAATTGCAAATATGCAAAAAGTTCTATGGAACAAGCATAAATGTAACATCCCTACAATTGATATATAATAAAGTAGTAATAAATTGAATAATGTATAATTGATTTTTCAGTAAAATGAGAAAATGATATAAAGTGGATAAAAGAGAATATTGAGGAGTATAATAATAATAATAATAATAATAATAATAATAATAATAATAATAATAATAATAATAATAATAATAATAATAATAATAATAATGATTAAGAAGTAGGTTTTAGTATATTGATTTAAAGTAAAGGCTAAATCGTAAATATGTGGAAAGTTTTTGCTTAAGTGTAAATATTCAAAATGTAGGGATCGAAGTGCAAAAATGAGAAATTTGAAGGACCAAAAGTGAAAATAATCCAATATACTAAGATATGAAATTGGCATGTAGGGACCAAATTGAATAGGTGAAGAATTGTGAGGGACTAAATCGCAATTTTACCAAATTAAGTGATGATTCAATGATGGAATTTTGAAAGATCATAAAAGGAAAAATGGTCAATTAGCAAGAGGTAGAGTGCTAGAATGTAATGATGATTTTGATGATAATTTGGTGATTTTTTTAATTAATTAATTGGTTCAATATTATTTTATTAATATTTTGCTTAGATATTTATTATTATTTTATTTAGAAAATGGTAGTATAAAAAGAGAGGAAGGATGAAGGAAATGGATCATCCTTCCAACGTGAGTGAAAAGGTGAGAAAAGAAGTTTTCTTTTCTTTACAATTTAGTCCTTTGCTATGAAAAACTACCTTTTACCCAAAAATTTTGAATTTTTCCTTAAATATTAAAGAGAGAAGATGAAGTAGAGATTCTAGAGAATATGCTCATCAATTTAGAAGCAAGAAAATAGTAGATGAAAGTGGTGAAAATGAGAAGAAAAAGGAAGGAAAGTGGTGAAGATGAGAATGCATGGAAATGGAGAAGAAACGAAGAAATTCTTGACAAAGGAGGTAAGTTTCATACTAAACCTACTTGTATTTCAATAGATTGAGTTAAATATGTTTTGAGTGAGATGCATGAAACATGTATTTAATCTAAATACTAGAAATAAAAAGTATTTGATGAAGAATAGAGACTTAAAATACTAAATTGGTAAGAGAGAATGTGATTTGTATGGTAAAAAGTACTAAGATTAAGAAATGAATATGTAATCTACACATAAACATAAGTGTCTAAATTTGTATAGTAATCAAAAGTATGGCAATTATGTGTGAATGAATGAAAGATAGTGTGTAACACCCCTCGCCCGTGTTCAAAGCCGAAACCGGGTTTAAGGCATTACCTAACTTATCACACTTAAACATCTCAAATCGGGCTATAAGATTTCATTTGAACCCATCATTTGCTCATTCTCGGCCCACAAGGCCCTAAACATACCTTTGAGAGGTTTGGGAACTTAATCGGGAACTTTTACGAGCTTGGAAAATTTTCTCCAAAACAGGGGCCACACGCCCGTGTGCCTCTAAGACATGCCCGTGTCTTCCACCCATGGTCAATCCTGACCAAATTCACACGGCTTGACACACGCCCGTGTCCCTCACACGTCCTTGACACGCCCGTGTCTTAGCCCGTGTGCCAAAACATTGACATACTGACTATGATGTCAACAACTCACTAAGGTCACACGGCCAAGGCACACGCCCGTGTCCTTAAACTGTGTGTCGAATTAAATTCCACAATTAATGTGCAGACATTACATGGCCTGGGCACACGACCATGTCCTAGGCCTTGTCTCCCACACGGCTGAGATACACGGCCGTGTCTCTGCCCGTGGAGCATCTGGACTTGCAAACCTAGCATGTAATGGGACACACGGTTGATTCACACGCCCATAGGGCTGACCGTGTGTCACACACGGTCTAGACACACGCCCGTGTGTCTACCCGTGTGGAAAATTTGATGGCTATCTACCAAGCCCTTTCCCACCCTACATTGCACACATACATACCCCAATTCAATACCACATAATTTATAGCCCAAAGGCATATCTAAATACTCAATTCAACATCTATACACAAGGGCATACATCTTAGAAATATCACTTTCATTAAGCATAAGAGTTTGCCAAGTATCGGCCTAACTTAATAGACCATTACAAAAAGACCTCGATACCTTACAAAGCCAACACTTTAGCCAACAATTACGACCTAACAAAATACTCGAGTCCTATACATGCCATATTCAAAATAAGTCTAAATTGTTATACCACAGTGATGTTGATAGTGTGATTTCCAAACTCCTACATCCATGTTCCTCGAGTTATCTTGCCAATACTACAAGGAGAAAGGGCAATGAAAGGGGTAAGCATAAAACTTAGTAAGTTTGCATGGAAATAAATAGCAACAATAAGTTCATAATATAATACATCCATGGCATTAACTAACCATACACAAGTCATAGGATTTTTGCCATACTTACTTACAATTGCCCTTATTTAGCACACACCGTGCCACACATCGTAAACGTTTCTTCGTGACTCATTCACGAGTACCTGTTTTCACTCATTCACATGACTTTAGTACAATTTCCATTTCTACTTCTAAACTCGCCTACTTGTCCCATTAATCACTAGAATAGTCAGAGACGCATATTAATCGTTATTCATGTAGGTACGAAGCCAATGCCATATCCCCGAGGTGGTCTTATATGGAGTCACTTGTAAATGCCAATGCTATATCTCGGATATGGTCTTATATGGAGTCACTTCTAACTGCCAATGCCATATCCGGATATGGTCTTATATGGACTTTCACATCAAGTATCGATGCCATATCCCGGATACGGTCTTATACGATTCTCATATTCATTACCAAAGCTATATCCTGGATATGGTCTTATACGGGATCTCAACTCGGTGCCGAGGCCATGTCCCAGACATGGTCTTATATGGGACCTTATCTATTTCATATCTCGATGATAGCATTTTCATATTCAATATAGTCCACTATGACCTCAACATCTTCTTCAACCTTAACTACTTAATTTAGTAGAGTATCATGCATCAATATAATGCCAAGCATTCTCAACATGCTAACATAAGTGTTGAATCTATCACATACAAACTTACCTCAATTTCAAAAAGAGCTAACTCGTCGGTTTAGTCCAAAACTTTGTTTTTTCCCCGATCAAGGCGGATTCTCGGTTCTTCTTACTCTATAATAGCAATTTAACTCATTTTAATCACCACATTAATAAAAGCATTTCAATAATCATGCTTAGGCAAAATTACTCTTTTGCCCCTAGACTTTGGCAAAATGACCATTTTATCCCTAGGCTTGGAAATAAATTCTAATCACATTTCTACCTTCAAAAAGCCTAGGTGAACATTTAATACTCTTATAGCTATCATCAAAACTCAACATTTCACATAATTACTACAAATTTGTAACATTTTCATCAAGGTCCGATTAGGTGTTTTCAAGACAACACCTTTCACAAAAGTTGTTCATCTAACAACTAAGACTCATTTTCTTCCATAAAAATGCATCAAATAACAATGATAGCTCTCATGCAAAAACTCTAAACTCTTCACCATATTGCACATTAGTCCCCTCATTTGAAAGTTTAAGCTTTAGGGGTCTCAAAAGTACAACTATTTTCAAGAAAAGATCACTAGAACACTTACTTGTGAAGAGAAGAGTGTGCTGAAATTTTTGAAGCTTTCAACCCCTATTTTGCTTGCTATTTTTGGTGGAGGAAGATGGAGAGAAAGATGATATATTTTATTTCTTTATTCTAATATTAAACTAGCCAAATTGGTCACCAACTGTAACACCCCCTTATTTGAGTCCGACGCCGGGACAGGATATGGGGCATTACCATACTTGATCTTACTAAAACATAACAATAAAATTTTGTTTCAACTTAAAACCTTTCCTTTTTAATCACATCAGCTGTACTCTAGGCCTTCGAGGCCTTAAACACACATCCGGAAGATTTCAGAGTTCGATCGAAAACTTTTGCGCTCTTCAAAAGTTTATGCTTAAATAGGGGCCACACACCCGTGTTGACTATGGGACACACCCGTGTGTCCCTAGACATGCCCGTGCCTTGCACCCGTGGTCGACACTGGCTTGCATCAGATGGTCTACACACACCCGTGTGCTGTGCCCGTGGTCGACACTGATTTATCCACACGGCCTATCGCACACCCGTGTGCTTCAATCGTGTGGCGATTTAAATTCCAACTTCAAGGTGTAGACTTCACACGGCCTGGGCACACTCCCATGAACTATCCGCGTGTTGCACACGGTATAGACACACGCCCGTGTGCCTACTCGTGTGGACAAGAACAAGGCTATTTGCCAAGTTCCTTTCACCCCTCTAGCTCACACAACATGGATCCATTGAACATATAATCAAACAACTCATATTTTGCAATCTAAACTTCCATGAATGACTATATACTTTCATAAATGACAAGGTGAGCCATCAACCATGGCAATGTACAAAATAGTTTGTCTTAAAAAGGGGGCCAACACATTTTGGCCAAAATAAAAAAATAATCTAACTAGTCTAGCCCCTATACATGCCATACACAAAATCACTAAGTCTAGATATACCGAGGTGAGCTGATAGTGTGGGCGATCTTCTGGTTATCGGCGTATCCCGGCTCGGCTCTTAAACTCTATAAAACAAGGGAAAAGTATCATCATAGTATGAGCTAAACAACAAATAGCATTATACTAAACAAAAGCCATACATAATCACATTCATGCTTACTCATTTTATCCCTTACCACATTCTCACCACATCACAAGCATAATGCTTATATTCATTCATTTGCATTCCTGCACTCAACAGCACAATTTCTCATGATACAACACATCATAATTTCTCACTAATCCAATCACAATGTTAAAACACTCGGTGGTTTCGCACTTAGCCCACCATCAATCGTTAATAGAGTGGTATCGCACATAGCCCACCAAAAAGGATAATAATAATGGTCTCGCACATAGCCCACTAAAAAGGATAATTATAATGGTCTCACACATAGCCCACTAAATAATATAACAAATGATGGTATCACACACAGCCCATCATAGTTAAGTAATAAGGTGGTATCGCACTTAGCCCACCGTCAAGTATTGTCATTACACGTTTATATGACTATCAAGTTCAATCCACTTGAATCATACATGTTCTCAATCATGCCATGCACCAATCAACAACAACAATGTATGTATATAAAATGTATAGTCTACACATAAACTTACCTCGGTGCAAAACGCGTTAACTAACGGTCTGATCCGTAACCTTGCCTTTTCCCCGGTCAAGGTTAATTTCGCGCTCTTCTTGATCTATAACAATAAAATTCATTCATTTAGATCATTCTATGATCATAATGCATCATAATCTACACTTAGGCAAAAATGACCATTTTGCCCTTGTACTTTGGCAAAATTACAATTTTGCCCCTAGGCTCGTAAATCATTTTTCAACTCACTTTCTCATTAAACAAGCCTATTTGAACATTTATTTCTCTTACAACTACTCACAATTCCAACTATTTCATGCATTTATGACACAAAATCAATCTTTGCATTTAAATCCTAATTAGGTGTTTTCATGTTAACACCTTTCACAAAAGTTGTTTCTCACCTCCCTAACATTCATTTTCTTCCATAAAAACTTAGCTAACAACATGAATACTCTCATGGAAGGTCCCTATTCTTTCAACCATATCACAAATTAGTCCCCTCATTAGCTAGTTAAGCTTTGGGGACTCCAAAAGTACAAAAATCATTAAGAAAAACCTCAAAAATTACTTACTAAGGATGAGATGTAGCTGAAATTTTCAAGCTTTCAAACCCTTAAACTTGCTGAAATTTTCGGGTAGAGGGGGAGATGAATAGTGAAAGATGATAGCTTCCTTTAGTCATCTTATTTTATCATATTTTAGTCAATTAGTCACCAACTATCACCTAATTTGACTAAAATTAATGCTTTTGTTCCCTATGCACCCTATGGCGGCCATTACACTCCAAAATGGCCCAATTGCATTTTAAAATCCTCCAAATTACATTCTATAGCTATTAGGTACCCCTACCTTATAAAATAGAACTTTCGCATCTTATGCGATTTAGTCCTTTTTCACAATTAAGCATGCTATTGCTAAAATTAAAGCACCAAAATTTCTACATAGCCATATTTTAATGCTATAACACATAAAATAATATCAAAATAATTTTCCTTATCCTCGGTTTAGTGGTATCGAAACCACTGTTCCGACTAGCCCTAAAATCGGGCTGTTACACCAACTATCACTAACTTTGACCAACATGGTCAATTCTTGTCGCCTATGGCCGGCCAAACATTTACAAGGGGTTAAATTGCCCTTTAAAGACCTCAAATTTACAATCTATGGCTATTTGGTACCTTTAGCTTATAGGATGGAACTTTCGCACTTTATGCGATTTAGTCATTTTTCGCAATTAAACATGAAATCGCTAAAATTAAAGTACCAAAATTCTTATGTACATATACCATCATGCCCTGACTCATAAAATGACATGAAAATAAATTTCTCTAATCTCAGATTAGTGATCCTGAGATCACTGTTCCGACTAGCTTCTAAATTGGGCTGTTACAATTTTCCCCTTTAAGGATTTTTGTCCCCGAAAATCTTATCGGTGAAAAGGTTGGGGTATTGGTCTCTCATCATTTCTTCGGGCTCCCATGTAGCCTCTTCTATTCCATGCCTTTTCCATAGAACTTTCACAAGGGCTATGCTTTTGTCTCTTAACTGCTTGACCTCTCGCGCCAAAATTCTAATCGGCTCTTCACCGTAAGTCAAATTCGGTTGTATCTTTACCTCTGTCGGAACTATGACATGTCAAGGGTCTAAACGGTATCGGCATAACATGGATACATGAAAAACGTCATGAATCTTTTTTAGTTCAAGTGGCAAGGCCAACTGATAAGCTACCGGTCCTATCCTCTCGGTAACTTCATAAGGTCCGATAAAACGCGAACTCAATTTGCCCTTCCGGCCAAATCTGAGGACTTTCCTCCAAGGTGATACCTTCAAGAACACTTTATCACCGACTTTGAATTCTATCTCTTTCCTTTTCAAATCCGAATAGGACTTTTGTCTATCCGAGGCGACTTTCAGACAGTCACGTATCACTTTTACTTTCTCTTCAGTTTCTTTAACCAAATCGACCCCGTGTATCTGTTTCTCTCTGAGTTCTGACCAATACAAGGGCATTCGGCACTTAGGCCCATACAATGCCTCATAAGGTGCCATTTTCAAACTTGACTGAAAGCTGTTGTTGTAGGCGAATTCCACCAATGGTAAGTACTTCTCCCAATTACTGTGGAATTACAAAACACAACAACAAAGCATACCTTCGAGTATCTGAATTACTCTTTCTGACTGTCCGTCGGTCTGTGGATGGAAGGTTGTACTGAAACTCAAACTCGTGCCCAAGGCCTCTTGCAACTTTTTCCAAAACCATGATGTGAATCTTGGATCTCTATCCGAAATGATCGACAATGGTACACCATGAAGTCTTACTATCTCTGACGTGTATAAGTCTGCCAATTTATCAAGCGAATAGTCGACTCGCACTGGTATGAAATAGGCTGACTTTGTGAGTCTATCCACCACTACCCATATCGCATCTTTCTTTTTTGGAGTCAAAGTAAATCCATCATGAAGTCCATGGTAATACGGTCCCAGTTCCACTCAGGAACCATAATGGGCTGAAGTAAACCTGAAGGTACTTGATGTTCAGCCTTCACTTGCTGACAAATCAGGCATCTTGATACAAACTCGAAAATGTCTTTCTTCATACCAGGCCACCAATACCATTTTCTCAAATCGTTGTTCATCTTCGTGCTGCCTGGGCGCACAGTTAAACATCCGCTATGTACTTTATGCAAAATCTTCCGAATAAGTTCATCTTTTCTAGGTACAAAGACCCTATCTCGAAACGTTAAGCATCTATCTAGACTTACCTGAAAGTCTGATTCAGCATTGGACTCACGTAAAACTCTTTTGGCTTGTAGTTCGCTGTCCTCTTTCTGTTCTTCACAAATCTCTTGAAGAAACAATGGTCTAGCCCTCAACTCGGCTAAAATGGAACCAACATCCAACAAAGCCATCTGAGTACTCATGGCTCTCAGCGTGAACAATGATTTTCTGCTCAAAGCATCGGCTACTACGTTTGCCTTTTTCGGATGGTAGTCAATCACTAACTTATAATCCTTTATCAGTTCCAACCACCTTCATTGCCTCAAATTCAATTCCTTTTGAGTCATCAAATATTTTAGGCTTTTATGGTCGGTGAAAATCTGAGACCTTTCACCATATAAATGGTGTCTCCAAATCTTCAATGCAAACACGATTGCGGCCAACTCTAAATCATGAGTTGGGTAATTCTTCTCGTACGACTTCAATTGCCTAGAGGCGTATGCAATCACTTTACCCTATTGCATAAGTATACAACCGAATCCGTTCAAGGAAGCGTCATTGTAAACCACAAATTCTCTTTCCGGTTCAGGTAGCACCAAAACAGGAGCCTCAGTCAACAATATCTTCAATTTTTTAAAACTCTATTGCCATTTTTCTGTCCAACCAAACTTCACATGTTTTTGCAAAAATCTCGTCATTAGGGTAGCTATCATGGAAAACCCCTTAACAAAACGCCTATAATAGCCGACTAGGCCTAGAAAACTCCTTACTTCAGTTACGCTCCTCAGCGGTTTCCAATCCAAGATTGCCAAAATCTTACTCGGGTTTACTCTAATTCCATCTCTAGAGACAATGTGCCCCAAAAATCCCACTTCCTTGAGCCAAAACTCACTCTTACTGAACTTGGCATACAATGTTTTTCTCTCAAGACTTGTAGAACCGTACTCAAATGCTCGGCATGTTCGTTCTCATCTCGAGAGTAGATCAGTATGTCGTCAACAAAGACTACGACAAATTTGTCCAAGTATGGTCGAAAAATGAGATTCATCAAATCCATGAAGATCGCAGGGGCATTTTCAAACCAAAAGGCATGACCAAATATTCATAGTGGCCGTACCTAGTCTTAAATGCGGTTTTCGGCACATCCGAGTCCTTGACTCTAAGCTGGTAGTACTCTGACCTCAAATCTATCTTGGAAAATACCGTGGCTCCCTTCAATTGATCGAATAGGTCATCGATCCTCGGCAACGGGTACTTGTTCTTCACAGTTACCTTGTTAATTTGCCGATAATCTATGCATAACCTCATAGAACCGTCTTTCTTCTTCACAAATAAAATGGGAGCACCCCACAGAGAAAAACTCGGCCTTGCTAATCCTTTATGCGTTAATTCTTGAAACTGTGCTTTCAACTCTTTTAGCTCAGTTGGTGCCATTCTATATGGAGCAATAGAAATAGGGGCAGTACCCACAGCTAACTCAATCCCAAATTCAATCTCTCTAACGGGAGGTAGCCCTGGTAACTCTTTCAGGAAAACATCTAGGTACTCGTATACTATGGGAACCGACCTAATTCTTAAATCAGTCTCTTTAGTGTTCAACACAAAGGCAAGGTAAGCCTCGTACCCCTTCCTTAAATACTTCTGAGTTAACAAAGTTGATATCACTATTGGTGATCTATCCGGCTTATCTGATTCAATACGAATAAAATCCCCATTTCCACTTTTCAACTCAATATGCTTCTTCCCACAATTCACAATTACCCCATCAGTAACTAACCAATCCATCCCAAGGATGACATCAAACTCATCAAAAGGCAATAGCATAAAATCAACCGGGAAACAATGACCCTTAATCATCAAAGGGTATCCCTTGCAGACTCTATCAACTAACACATACTTGCCTAGGGGATTAGACACTCTTATTACAAATTCAGTAGACTCTATAGGCATGCTCATACTAAAGACTACTTTCATGCATATGTATGAGTGGATAGATCCCGGATCAATTAAACCTATAACACGAGTATCATAAAGAGAAAATGTACCCGTGATTACGTCAGGGGAAGATGCCTCTTCACGTGCACGGATGGCATAAGTTCTCGCCGGGGCTCTACCCTCAACTCTAACAGCTTGCTCTCTAGATGGATTATTGCTACCTATCTCCTTCCCAGGTTTCTCTATGTTATTCCTCTAACAGTACTTCCTGGTCTTGCATTCTGAGACTTCTCTTTCTCACCCACCTCGGGGCATTCTCTGATAAAGTGGTCTAAGGACCCACATCTGAAACAAGCTTTCTCATTAGCTTGACACTCACCAGAATGGCACCTACCACACTAAGGGCATTTTGGTCTACTTGGTCGGACGTTGCCCATACTAGCAACTGATGTGGTCTGCCCTATCGACCCCGAAAATTGTTTGCCCTTACTTCGGGTTGAAAACTTAGCTAAGGTCACTGATTGAGCGGTGAAATCCCTCGATTTTTTAGAGGAGGATTGGTGAGACTTATTCAACTGCCTCTTCCTCGAGTCACGGGACTCATTCTCAACTCTTCTCTTCTCCTTAGCCAACTTATCGGCTTTACAGGCTCTATCTACCAACACTACAAACTCTTTTAGTTCAAGGAATCCAACATATAAATGAATATCCTCATTTAGCCCGTCCTCGAATCTCTTGCACATGACAGCCTCGGTAGACACGCACTCCCGGGAATATTTGCTAAGCCTTATGAACTCCCGTTCGTAATCAGTCACTAACGTACGGCCTTGATTTAGTTCCAAGAACTCCTTCCTCTTATGGTCGGTAAACCTCTGGCTGATGTACTTCTTCCAGTATTCCTCTTGGAAGAATTCCCAACTAGCTCTCTCCCTTGGTACCACTGACACAAGGGTGTTCCACCAATAATAGGCTGAATCCCTCAAGAGAGATAATGCACACTTTAGGCACTCCTCAGGTGTGCACGACAATTCATCGAATACCCTAATGGTATTCTCAAGCCAGAATTCCACTCTCTCCGAATCATCATCCTTACTAGCCCGGAATTCTTCGGCTCCTTACTTCTGGATCTTATCGATCGGAGGCCTTTCTCCTCTCACTACCTCAACCACTTGAGGAGCTCCTAGAACGGGTTGAGAGATTGGTGGAGGTGGAGGTGGAGGGGGTTGAGCATTGGGATTTCCTCGAGTATACTCCGTATACCAGTTGCTCATCATGTGGAAAAAGGCTTCTCGGGCCTCTTCCCCCTGACCCAAGGTCTCGGGTCTGCTATTAGCTGGCGCGGTCCCTTGAGTGGGAGCCAGCGCGTTACTCGCAGCATCATCGACTGTAGTTCGGTCTGGATCAGAATCCATATACTACATAAAACATGATTTTTAAACGTCAGGAGCCATCACACTATCATTACTCAAACACTATTACATATGGCATGTATAGCTAGACTCGTACTTATGCTACGTTAGCCCTAGAATCGACTAAACCGTAGCTCTGATACCAATAAATGTAACACCCCTCGCCCATGTTCCAAGCCGGAACCAGGTTTAAGGCATTACCTAACTTATCACACTTAACATCTCAAATCGGGCTATAAGATTTCATTTGAACCCATCATTTGCTCATTTTCGGCCCACAAGGCCCTAAACATACCTCTGAGAGGTTTGGGAACTTAATCGAGAACTTTTACGAGCTTGGAATACTTTTCTCTAAAACAGGGGCCACACGCCCGTGTTGGTCCAGGGACACGCCCGTGTGCCCCTAAGACATGCACTTGTCTTCCACTAGTGGTCGATCCTGACCAAATTCACACGGCTGGACACACGTCTGTGTCTATGGCCCGTATCCCTCACACGGCCTTGACACGCCTGTGTCTTATCCCGTGTGTCGAATTAAATTCCACAATTAATGTGCAGACTTCACACGGCCTGGGCACACGCCCATGTCCTAGGCCGTGTCTCCCACACGGCTGAGACAAACGGTCGTGTCTCTGCCCATAGAACATCCTGACTTGCAAACCTAGCATGTAATGGGACACACAATCGATTCACACGCCCATAGGGCTGACCGTGTGTCACACACAGTCTAGACACACGCCCGTGTGTCTACCCGTGTGGACAATTTGATGGTTATCTACTGATAAACCGTAATATGAACATATTTTAATCCCACATTTAGCATTCTTTTGGATGAGTTAAGCCTTGAATTATGGAATTTGGTGCTCTTAATCCTTTATTTTCATGTTTTATATTCAGGAGAGCACCGGAGGATGAAAAAAATGAGAAACAGGCTTAAAACGAAGTAAATGGGCCATATCATGAAATCAAAATGGCCTGGGCCTAAGCTACACGCCCGTGCCACCTTAATAGACCCGAAGATAGCCTAGCCACGATTCACACGGGCGTGTGCCATGGGCGTGTCCCTGTCGTGACAAAGAAGAGTTTCATTCGGATTAGGGTACTTAGAGGCAAAGAAAGTCATTCCAAAAGCCTATATAAACACCCTAGAGGCCAACCTTCAAAAGGAGTGCAGTTAGGCGTCCAGTTAGGCCGAAGAGCCGAGTCAGAGAGGCCAGAATTGTAGAATTTACTAAAAGAAAGCCAGCTGATTCATCTCAAGGAGTCAGAGTTATACTCAAGACGGATATCTTCCCTTCAATTTCCCTCAGGGGGTTTTAGGGTTTTTCTTATGTTTTGTTTTATATTTTCTTCCGAGATGTATTTCTTTATCATTATGAACTAAACCCCTTAAATACCTGAGGGGGATGAAATTTAAGTCGGATCTTGTTATTGTTTTCTGAACTATATGATAAATACTTGATTTGTTCTTAATTGTGTGTTCTTAATTCTTATTTTGATATTTCAGGATATTGATTCAAGTATTGATGTGCTTAGGCAGTGGAGCAAAAGTCCCTGTTTAAGAGTAGATCTAGCATAAGTAAGTGGAGTTGATCGCAACCCTAGAAATAGGATGACGAAAATCTGCCGGATTAGGGTCAAACCTAATATGAGAGTCCATAGATCGAGTTAATGCAATTCTAGGGGTTTTAATTAGAAAGAAATTTCAATTAATCAACCTAGGGTTAGACGTTAGTCGCCTCGAGAGGGGGATTAATATAACTTAGGGAATCTTACGGATCAAGTCAAGTGAATTCTTCCTCGGGTATTGTCTTAATCAATTAGTTTTTCCCACAAGTATTTTCCCCAATTCATTCTCTTTGTCTTAGCATCTTTAGCTTAATAGTTAGTTTATTTTAGAATTAATAAATAATTCACTTTCAATTTAGGCTAAATAATCGAAAGAAAGTTAGTATTAGTACTTTTAGTTCCTTTGGGTTCGACAATCCGGTGTTGCTATTAAACTATACTACTGTTCGATAGGTGTGCTTGCCTCAATCATTATCATAGTTAGTTTCTAGGCTCGATCATTCTTTTTATAAATTTTTTAAGACTCTAACACACGATCATCTACCAAGTCCTTTACCACCCTACATTGCACACATACATACTCCAATTCAATACCACATAATTTATAGCCCAAAGGCACATCTAAATACTCAATTTAACATCCATACACAAGGGCATACATCTTAGAAATATCAATTTCATTAAGCATAAGAGTTTGCCAAGTATCAGCCTAACTTAATAGACCATTACAAAAAGACCTCGATACCTTACAAAGCCAACACTTTGGCCAACAATTACGACCTAACAAAATACTCGAGTCCTATACATGCCATATTCAAAATAAGTCTAAATTGTTATACCAAAGTGATGTTGATAGTGTGATTTTCGAACTCCTACGTCCACGTTCCTCGAGTTATCTTGGTAATACTACAAGGAGAAAGGGCAATGAAAGGGGTAAGCATAAAGCTTAGTAAGTTTGCATGGAAATAAATAGCAACAATAAGTTCATAATATGATCCATCCATGGCATTAACTAACCATACACAAGTCATAAGCTTTTTGCCGTACTTACTTACAATTGCCCTTATTTAGCACATACCGTGCCACACATAGTAAACGTTTCTTCGTGACTCATTCATGAGTACCTGTATTCACTCATTCACATGACTTTAGTACAATTCTCATTTCTACTTCTAAACTCGTCTACTTATCCTATTAATCACTAGGAATAGTCAGAGACGCATATTAATCGTTATTCATGTAGGTACGAAGCCAATGCCACATCCCCGAGGTGGTCTTATATGGAGTCACTTGTAAATGCCAATGCCACATCCCGGATATGGTCTTATATGGAGGCACTTCTAACTGCCAATGCCATATCCCGAATATGGTCTTATATGGACTTTCACATCATGTATCGATGTCATATCCTGGATACGGTCTTATACGATTCTATATTCATTGCCGAAGACATATCCCAGATATGATCTTATACAGGATCTCAACTCAGTGCCGAGGTTATGTCCCTGACATGGTCTTATATGGGACCTTATCTATTTCATATCTCGATGATAGCATTTTCATATTCAGTATAGTCCACTATGACCTCAACATCTCCTTCAACCTTAACTACTCAATTTAGTAGAGTATCATGCATCAATATAATGCCAAGCATTCTCAACATGCTAACATAAGTGTTGAATCTATCACATTCAAACTTACCTCGATTTCAAAAAGAGCTAACTCGTCGGTTTAGTCCAAAGCTTTATTTTTTCCCCGATCAAGGCGGATTCTCAGTTCTTCTTGCTTATTAATAGAAATTTAGATCACTTTTAATCACCACATTAATAAAAGCATTTCAATAAAATGCTTATGCAAAATTATTATTTTGCCCCTAGACTTTGGCAAAAATGACCATTTTGTCCCTAGGCTCGGAAATAAATTCTAATCACATTTATACCTTTAACAAGCCTAGGTGAACAATTTATACCCGTATAGCCATCATCAAAACTCAACATTTCACATAATTACAACAAATTTGTAACCTTTTCATCAAGGTCCAATGAGGTGTTTTCAAGACAACACCCTTCACAAAAGTTGTTCATCTAACAACTAAGACTTATCTTCTTCCATAAAAATGCAGCAAATAACAATGATAGCTCTCATGGCAAAACTCTAAACTCTTCACCATATTGCACATTAGTCCCCTGATTTGAAAGCTTAAGCTTTAGGGGTCTCAAAAGTACAACTATTTTCAAGAAAAGATCACTAGAACACTTACTTGTGAAGAGAAGAGTGTGCTGAAATTTTTGAAGCTTTCAACCCCTATTTTGTTTGCTATTTAAACCACCCCTCTCCCCTTCTTACCTACTCCCCACCCTTCTTCCCCCTTTACATACTCTCTCCATTTTCATTCCTTCCTCCACCCTCCTAACTCTTGTTCTAACAATCATCCATGTCGAAGAACCGGAAGGATCCTAGCACAGTCTCCCTTTGTGAGACCGATCTACATAAGTTCATGCTGGCCGGAAAAGGATCTTTGAGTCTATTTGATTCTCTTTTCATTTTCACTTCTCCTTTATTTTCCTTTTCTTTAGTTTTCTTTTACTTAGTTTAGTCTATTCTATTTCGTTTTCCTTGATTTAGGTTCTAAAGGCTGCTAGGGAATCACAACGACCACGACCATAGCCACCCCACCGTAGCCTTAGAAATCACACCCACCTCGCGAACCATCTAACAATAAGGACTCTTCGGTCCATTAATCTTTTCTTTTAATTTTATTTTACTTTCTATTTTCTTTCTCTTTATCTTTCTTGTCTTTAAATATATATTTAGTATATTTTCAATTATTATTATTATTTCCTAGCGAATTCTCTATGAACTTCCCAATTTCTTCATCTAGCGCAGAGATTGTCGGCAGGCACCACACCACGGCACTCCCAACTCAAGGAAGCCATCCAAATTCAGGAAGTTTCACCTCTCCCTTTCTCTTAAATTTCATATATATATTTGTACATTGAGGGCAATGTACATCTTAAGTGTGGGGGTAAATATTTATTTCAAGAGAGTTCTTAACTTTCTGCATTATTCTCAAATCCCTGAATGATATCTTGTCTTTAAGTAATTTTCTCATATTACTAATTAGAATGAAACTCCCTATGAATCATGATTTTTATTGATATGTTTCGGATTAAGTCATTGATAATTGTGCAGTGATGATTTAAACTTTAGGAGACTAGAGAATCAAGCATGATAAGTTTATTTTCAAAATCAAAAATTTGTTAGGTTGTCTACCTAAATCTAATTATTACCTTGAAGTTTGAAATTTAAAAGGTTGACATCAAAAACCCATAATTTTTGTGAGATTTTGAGCCTTTTAAAGCATACATTCTTTCGTGCTCACTTTTTGATTATGAGGGTGTCAACATTGATTTGTTATTCTAGAACTTGCTTCGATTATACATGTCAAGACCACATTATTGATTTGATATACAGAGATGATAAAGGCACGTAGGATTTAACCCACTCACTCCACTAAAAGCCTACCTTCACAATTAACCTCTAGTGAACCCCGTTGATCCTAACAACCCTTTTTATTGACTCACCCACTAATATTAACCCAAAAACCCGGTCTGTATTTTTTATCACCATTCCTCTTGACCACCCTTATATCGAGATTTGATTTGATTAGTTGCCTAACTTTCAGTAGTTAAATTCATCCTTTCACTTGATTTGTTCTTAAAAAAAATAAAAATCGAAGTATATTTATTAGAGAGCTTGATAAACCGTAAAAGTAACATATTTTAATCCCACATTTTGGATGATTTATTCCTTGTTTTATATAAAAAGGTGCTTTTAATCCTTTCTTTTCATGTCTTATACCCAGGAAAGCACCCGAGGATAAAAAGAACACAAAATGGGCCTAAAACGGAGTAAATGGGCCTTAGCACGAAATTGACACGGCCTGGCCCAAAGCACACACGGTCGTGCCACGACAAACACCTAGAGCACGACCTCAACTCCGTCACACATGGTCGTGCCTCTAGAGAAATCCGAACACGGTCAGGTCTCGATACACACGGGCGTGTGCCATGGCCGTGCCTCTGTCGCTGGAAAGACCAATTTCAGTCGGAAAAGGATACTTAGGGAGAAAGAATCGCAATCCAAGAGCCTATAAATATCCCCCAAGTACCACCTCTGAGGACGGGCGAAATCTAGGCCAAGGAGCCAAGCTGAGAAGGTCAAAGTTAGGGAATAACGCGAGGATAGCCAGTTGATCCATCCCAAGAAGCCGGAGTTATACTCAAGACGGCGGAATTCTTTTTCAATTCCTTCAGGGAGTTTTAGGGTTTTCTTATGTTTTGTTTTATTGTTTTGTTTATTCATTATGAACTAAATCCCTCAGATACCTGAAGGGGATGAAACCTAGATGGATTTTGTTATTTGATTTTTTAGGTTATATGATAAATTACTTAGTTTGTTCTTAATTATATTGCTTAATCCAAATCTAATGTGCTTAGGTGGAGGAGGAATAGACCCTGCCTAAGAGGAGATCTAACATAATTAAGTGGAGTTGATCGAACGCCTAGAGATAGGGTTACGAGATTTTGTCGGATTAGGGTGAAACCTAATATGGGAGTCCATTGATCGATTTACTGCTATCCTAGGGGATTATTATAAGCGAATGAGAGTTCCACTAATTAACCTAGGGTTAGACGTTATTCACCTCAAGAGAGGGTTTAATATAGGTTAGGGAGTCTCACGGATCAAGCTAAGTAAAAGAAATCATATAATCTAGGGTTAGATAATAAGTGAAGTCTAGGTGGATTCTTCCCGAAGGGATCGTCGAAATCAACTGAGTTTTCCTTCAACGTTATTTTCCAATTCATCTTCTTGTCTTTGTGTATTTAGTTTAGTTGTCGTCAATTTAGTTTAAAAGTAATATTCACTCTAACTTTAAGGCTAAATAATAAAAAGAAAGTGAGTATAAATACTTTTAGTTCCTTTGGGTTCGATAACTGGTCTTGCCTAAGCTATACTACTGTCCGATAGGTACACTTGCCTTAATATCGTTGTCAGAGTTAGTCTCCAGGTTTGATTATTCTTTTATAAATATTTAAAGCTCTGATTTGCAGCGATCAGAGTTTACATGTTTAAATTCCACATCTTGAAGAAAAAGCTCGTATTATTAGTTTTTAGTTGATGTAGTTATTTAGGATTAATTCATTTTTCTAGTTAGGTAAATTGTCAATTCAATCTCGATTCTAACCCTCTAATTCAGGCTTTATCCACACCTTTAACCTGAGCCCCATTACAACCCTTTTTAAAGACCTTTTGATTTGTGTATCATCTTATTTTACAATGGTGGAGATTTGATTTTCAGGCAAGCCTATGGGATTAACTTTTCATGTTCGACTTTTGAGTGCTTAATTTTGAACCTTAAACACTTTGAGTGATTTGAGTGAATCTTTAGTGAGGATGTTAACTCTTGTCAATTTTGAATTAATGGTAATTATTTAGGTAAAAGGAAAACACCTATGTTTTCGTGCTACAAAAAAAAAAAAACCATGACTTTGACTATTTGAATCTTTAAGACCCTTTACTTAAATTATCAATGTATGAATTACCTTTGAATTTTGATGAAACATTATTGATGAATATTATGATTCAAGGAAGTTCATTTTAATTATGAGTTGAGAATTTTGCTTGAGGACAAGCAAATGCTTAAGTGTGGGGGTATTTGATAAACCGTAATATGAACATATTTTAATCCCACATTTTTTGGATAAGTTAAGCCTTGAATTATGGAATTTGGTGCTCTTAATCCTTTGTTTTCATGTTTTATATTCAGGAGAGCACCGGAGGATGAAAAGAACGAGAAACGGGCTTAAAACGGAGTAAATGGGCCATATCACGAAATCAACACGGCCTAGGCCCAAGCCACACGGCCATGCCACCTTAACAGACCCGAACACGGCCTAGCCACGATTCACACGGGCGTGTGCCATGGGCATGTCCCTATTGTAACAAGGAAGATTTTCATTTGGATTAGGGTACATAGAGGAAAAGAAAGCCATTCCAAAAGCCTATATAAACACCCTAGAGGCCAACCTTCAAGGGGAGTGCAGTTAGCGTCCAGTTAGGCCGAAGAGCCGAGTCAGAGAGGCCAGAATTGTAGAATTTACTAAAAGAAAGCCAGTTGATTCATCTCAAGGAGTCAGAGTTATACTCAAGACAGAGATCTTCTCTTCAATTTCCTTCAGGGGGTTTTAGGGTTTTTCTTATGTTTTGTGTTATATTTTCTTCCGAGATGTATTTCTTTATCATTATGAACTAAACCCCTTAAATACCTGAGGGGGATGAAATTTAAGTCGGATCTTGTTATTGTTTTCTGAACTATATGATAAATACTTGATTTGTTCTTAATTATGTGTTCTTAATTCTTGTTTTGATATTTCAGGATATTGATTCAAGTATTGATGTGCTTAGGCAGTAGAGCAAAAGTCCCTGTTTAAGAGTAGATCTAGCATAAGTAAGCGGAGTTGATCGCAACCCTAGAAATAGGATGATGAAAATCTACCGGATTAGGGTCAAACCTAATATGAGAGTCCATAGATCGAGTTAATGCAATTTTAGGGGTTTTAATTAGAAAGAAATTTCAATTAATCATCCTAGGGTTAGACGTTAGTCGCCTCGAGAGAGGGGTTAATATAACTTAGGGAATCTTACGGATCAAGTCAAGTGAATACATCGTCTGGTTCAGAGTTAGATAACAAGTGAAGTCTAGGTGGATTCTTCCTCGGGTATTGTCTTAGTCAATTGGTTTTTTCCCACAAGTATTTTCCCCAATTCATTCTCTTTGTCTTAGCATCTTTAGCTTAATAGTTAGTTAATTTTAGAATTAATAAATAATTCACTTTTAATTTAGGCTAAATAATAGAAAAAAAGTTAGTATTAGTACTTTTAGTTCCTTTGGGTTCGACAATCTGGTCTTGCCACTAAACTATACTACTGCTCGATAGGTGCGCTTGCCTCAATCGTTGTCATAGTTAGTTTCTAGGCTCGATCATTCTTTTTATAAATTTTTAAGACTCTGAAACACGATCAAGTTTTTGGCGCCGTTGCCGGGGAACTAAAATATTAAGAACGCTCAATTTTTATTACTTTAGCCATTTTTATTTTTTGCTATTTATTATTTTTATTTTTTATTTTGCTTTTAACCTTACTAATTTCCCTTCTTTTATTTGTTCTTAGCAGGTACCTCTAGTTTATGACTAGAAGAAACCCGACAGGACCCCTGATTTATGACAGTGATATTGAAGGTACTGTTTGTAGAAATCGTAGAGAAATAAGGCGAAGCTTAAATTACATAGAAGAAGAGCAAGAAGAGATAGCTGAGAATAATCCGCTACCCCCAGAGGTGGCCGACAATCATGCTCCTCGAACTATGTATGATTAAGCTAAACCTAATTTAACAGGGACTGAGTCAAGTATTGTTAGACCTGCTATTGCTGCAAATAATTTTGAACTGAAACCTAACACAATTCAGATGATACAACAATTTGTTCAGTTTGATGGCTTGCAGGATGAAAATCCAAACAATCACTTGGCAAATTTCCTAGAATTTTGTGATACTTTCAGAATAAATGGCGTTTCTGATGATGCCACCCGTCTTTGGTTATTCCCCTTTTCTTTGAGTAATAAAGCCAAACAGTGGTTGCATTCTCTTCCACGAGGGTCAATTACTACATGGGAACAAATTACCGAAAAATTTTTATTAAAATATTTTTCACCGACTAAAACGACCAAGTTAAGGAATCATATCTCTTCTATTGTGTAGATGGATTTAGAAACACTTTACGATGCATGGGAGAGATACAAAGATCTATTGAGAAGGTGTCCACACCATGGATTACCCTTGTGGCTACAAGTCTAAACTTTTTACAATTGTGTGAACCCCTCAACTAGACAGTTGATTGATTCAGCCGCCGGCGGAACTTTGAACAACAAAACACCTGAGGCTGCCTATGAATTCATTGAAGATATGTCACTGAATAACTATCAGTGGTATGTTACAAGGACAAAGCCAATAAAAGCAGCCAGTGTTTTCAACCTTGACGCAGTAACCATGCTATCAAATCAGGTAGAGATGTTAAATAAAAAGGTTGATGGTTTATGTGGTTCTCTGCAGGTACATCCAGTTATGCAGTGCAGCACAAATGGAGGAGGGATGAACAACACAGACTATCCACCTTACAACCCGAGCGCTGAAAATGAGCAAGTTCACTATATGGCTAACGATTTCAAATCTCAAAATAACCTTTATAGTAATTCTTATAATCCAGGTTGGAGGAACCACCCCAATTTTTCATGGAGTGGTCAAGGAAACCAGAGACAACAACCCCCTCCAAACTTCCAACAACAACCCTACCCACAGGAAAAGAAGCCAAACCTTGAGGAGATGCTGAAAAAATTCATAGCGGTGTCAAAAATACGTTTTCAAAACACCGAGACAACACTTAAAAATCAACTAGCACCGATTCAAGGGATCGAGAACCAATTAGGGCAACTTGCTAAGCTTATCTCTGAACGACCACAAGACAGCTTGCCAAGCAACATTGAAACTAACCCAAATGAGCAACTTCAAGCCATAACCGCTCAAAATAGTGAAGGGTTAAATGAGCCTAAGGTAAGTAAAGAGAATGTGGTAGAGGAAGGTAAGAATGAGATAAGTCATGACAAACCAAAACTGGTAATTAAAGAGTACCAACCTCGTATACCTTATCCTGATGCGATGAAAAAAGACAACACAGACGAACAATTTGGTAAATTTCTTAAACTTTTAAAGAAATTACATATTAACTTACCTTTTCTTGAAGCTCTTTCACAGATGCCAGATTCAAGGAAAATTTTAAAAGAGCTTTTGACAAACAAGCGGAATTTAGACAAGGAATCGCATGTGGAACTAAACACAGTGTCTCAGCAATGTTACAAAATAAACTACCAAGAAAATTAAAAGATCCAGGGAGTTTTACAATTCCATCCTTAATTGGTAGATTATCTATTGATAATGCATTAGCTGATTTAGGGACGAGCATCAATGTTATGCCTTATGATCGCTGAAATCAGAGTTTTAAAATTTATAAAGAGAATGATCGAACCTGGAAACTAACTCTGACAACGATTGTCGAACCCAAAGGAAGTAAAAGTAGTAATACTAACTTTCTTTTTATTATTTAGCCTAAAATAAAGTGAAGTTTCTTTAATCTAAATTAACAACTACTAAGCTAAAGACGCGAAGACAAAAAGAACAAATTGAGAAATAACTTGAAGGAAAACTCAGTTGATCATGATGATACCCTCAAGAAGAATCCACCTACACTTCACTTGTTATCTAACACTGAACCATACGATTTATTCACTTAGTTTGATCCGTAGGACTCTCTAACGTATATTAAACCCTCTCTCAAGACGAATAACGTCTAACCCTAGGTTTATTAACGGAAATCTCTTTCTCAAATAATAACCCCCTAGAATAGCAGTAAATCGATCTATGGATTCCCATATTAGGTTTCACCCTAATCTGGCAAAATCTCGTCACCCTATCTCTAGGCGAGCGATCAACTCCGCTTAATTATACTAGATCTACTCTTAGGCAGGGTCTATTCCTCCTCCACCTAAGCATATCAAAATTGGATTAAACACACATAATTAAGAACAAACTAAGTATTTATCATATAATTCAGAAAACAATAACAAGATTCATCCAGGTTTCATCCCCTTCAGGTATCTAAAGGGTTTAGTTCATAACAAATAAAGAAAACATCTCAAGTGAAAAGATAAAACAAAACATAAGAAATCCCTAAAACCCCCTGAAGGAATTGAAGGAGAAATCCACCGTCTTGAGTAGAATTCCAGCTTCTTGGGATGGATCAACTGGCTAACTTCGAGTGATTCCCACAATTCTAACCTTTTCGGCTTGGCTCCTTGGCCTAGCTTGACCGCCGTTCCGGCTTGGGTGTTTATATAGACTTTGAGATGCCTTACTTGGCCCCTAAGTGTCCTAATTTAAGTAGAATTCCTACTAGGGTGTTTGAATAGGCTTTGGAATATGTTTCTTTGCCTCCAAGTATCCAAATTTGAGTAAAACTTCTCTTGGCCGCGGCAGGGACACGCCCATGGCATACGCTAGTGTAAGTTGTAGCCAGGCCATGTTCGAGACTATCGAGTGGGGCACGGCCATGTGAGTCAGGGGCCAGGCCGTGTTCGAGTAACTCAGTGAGGCATGGCCGTGTGGGCTTAAGTCCAGGCCGTGTCGATTCCGTGATATGGCCCATTTACTCCGTTTTGGGCCTGTTTTATGTTCTTTTCATCCTCGGGTGCTTTTCTGGGTCTAGGACATGAAAAGAAAGGATTAAGAGCACCTTTTTCTATGAATCAAGGGGTAAATCATCCAAAAACATACTAAATGTGGGATTAAAATATGTTACTTTTACGTTTTATCAAATACCCCCACACTTAAGCTTTTGCTTATCCTCAAGCAAAATTCTCAACTCATAATTAAACGGACTTCCTCGATTCATAGTATTCATCAATAATGTTTCATTATAATTCAAAAATAATTCATACATGGATAATTCAACTCAAAGAGTCCTAAAGATTCAACAATCAAAGTCATAATTTTTATAGTATGAAAACATAGGTGTTTCCCTTTACCTGAATAATTACCTCTGATTCAAAATCGACAAGAATTGACATCCTCACTAATGATTCACTCAAACTACTCGAAGTGTTTAAGGTTCAAAAGAAAAATTAAGCACTCAAAAGTCGAACATGAAAAGTTAATCCCATAGGCTTGCATGAAAATCAAATCTCCACCACTAAAATATGAGATGATACACAAATCAAAAGGTCTTTACAGGGTTGTAACGGGGCTTGGGTTAAAGGTGTGGATAAAGGCTGAATTAGAAGGTTAGAATCAAGACTAAATTGACAATTTACCTAACTAGAAAAATGAACTCATCCTAAATAATTACATCAATTGGAAACTAATAATACTACTATTGATAATACTCTAATACGCGCCTCTTCTTCAATAATTGGAATTTTAATGCATAAGCTCACCTAATCACAAAGCTAAAAATGAATATATTTCTTTTTTTTTAAGAACAAACTAAGTTTACATAATACGGAATGTATCTATTACTTAAAATAAAGATAACAACTAGGCAACAAATCAAATCAAATCTCGATGTAAGGGTAGTCAAAAGAAATGGTGATAACAAATACAAAGGGGTTTGGGGTAAGTATTAGCTGGTAAGTCAATAAAAAGGGTTGTTAGGATCAACGGGGTTCACTAGGGGTTAATTATGGAGATAGGCTATTTAGTGGAGTAAGTGGGTTAAAACCTAGGTGCCTTTATCATCTCGGTATATCAAATCATAGGTGTGGTCTCGACAAGTATAATCAATGCAAGTTCTAGAATAACAAATCAATGTTGACACACTCATAATCAATAAAGTGAGCAAGAAAAAGAATATATGCGATATAAGGCTCAAAATCTCACAAAAATTATGGTTTTTTTTATGTCAACCTTGGTGACATTTAGATTCAGGTAGACAACCTAAAAATTTTATTCTGAAAAATAGACTTGTCATGTTTGATTCTCTAGTATTCTTCAAATTTAATCATCAATGCACAATTATCTATGACTTAATCCAAAACATATCAACAAAGATCATAAATCATAGGAAATTTCATTCTAATCATAATATGAGAGACTTTACTTTTGAACAAGGCATAATTCAGGGATTTTCAAATAATACTATAGTTAACCCCCCACACTTAAGTTGTACATTGCCCTCAATGTACAAAGATAGATAATAGTAAAATAATCATAAAATCATAAGATGGGGAGAGAAGTGAAACTTCCTGAATTTTGGATGGAGTTAATGAAAAGAAATCGAATAGGATTTGGCAGAGTTGAACGTGGGGAAGCGCTTTGAACCGTTTGAACTTGAATCCTCAAAGTAGCCGTCCTGATTTTATTGTATCCTAAACTAAATCTAAATGTCATAGAAAATAATAAAGAAAATAAAATAAAATAAAGTAAAAATAAAAAATAAAAATAAAAATAAAAATAAAAATAAAAATAAAAATAAAAATAAAAATAAAAATAAAAATAAAAATAAAACAAAAATAAAAATAAATAATGGAAAATGGACAACTAGAAAAGAAAAAGGAAGGAGGAGGTTTAGAAAGAGATGTAGCCCGTGTTTTGGATTTTTTTTTGCCACACGGCCACGGCAACGGCCTTGTGGTCTGGAAATCTGCTTTCTTGGTTAGTTCGGTGCTAAAGAAGAAGAAGAAAAGGAAAGAAGAGAAAAAAATAAAAATGTAAAAATGAGTAGGGTTAGTGCTCGGGTTACCTCCCGAGAAGCGCTCGTTTATAGTCTTAAGCTAGACTTTACCTCTCATTCGTATGGTCATGGTGTTTTGAGGAGGTGAAAATCCTTTCTCATGCGATCAATTCGGTTATGGATATATAGTTCAAGTCGAGTAGTATTTACCTCAAAAGTGTTGAATTTAGGCTTGCTTACCTCGACTGTGCCGTATAGGAAGACATTAAGCACCTCAAAAGTGATTTCTTCATTTGTCTTGAGGTCTGAATTGGTGATTCGAGGTTCTTCCTTATTCAACAATACCTGATCCCCTATTTTGAAGTGATTTGTTGTTTCTATCAGCTCTTCTGACGTTTCCTTCGGTTTCACTTCGTGTATTCGTTTCTCTTTAAAATGTGTTTTCCACTCGTCTAGTTCATCGACCTGGAGCCTTAGTTCTTCATGAATTATTTCTTTATGGGTACGAGGTCGAAGATCTAGCTCAGCTAGGTGATTTCGTGAAGCTTCCTGTAAAGAAGGTTGAACCAAATGGTTATCAATAGAGTTAATGTTCGTAACTTTATTACTCGATGTCCTAGCTAAGTTAAGAGCTTGAAGAGTGATTGTTTCGTCGTCTACACGAAGTGTGAGTTCACCGAATTCTTCCTCTGTGTGATCTTTTTTTACTGCATGAGGATATGGCACACGATCTTGGTACTCTGTATTTACCGAGTTTGGTAAATCATGGCTTACCTCAACCTTACCTTCACTTACCACAAGTTCTTGCCTTGGGTCAGATTCCACTAACAATTCACTATTATGAGCTCGTACGGCTTGGGGCCTATGATTCGGCTTAGGTTTGTAGCCTTGTGGTGTTTCCTGTGGTGAAAGTTGAACAATTTGATTATCAACTGAATTTACTTTCTCACCTTCATCACTTGATGTCCTGGCCGAGTCAAGAGCTTGTAGACTGATTGATTCGTCACCTACACAAAGAATGAGTTCTCCTGTACCAACATCAATTTTAGTCCTGGCAGTTGCTAGAAAGGGCCTTCCTAAAATTAAAGGAATCGAATTGTCCTCATTCATGTCTAAGACAACAGAATCTACTGGGAATATGAATTTATCAATTTTGATTAGAACATTTTCTATTATACCCCTAGGAATTCTGATAGTTTTATCAGTTAACTGAATGCTCATCCTAGTTTGTCTGGGTTTCCCTAGACCTAATTGTTTAAACATTTTATAAGGCATAACATTGATGCTTGCCCCTAAATCAGCTAAAGCATTATCAATAGATAAACTACTAATTAAACATGGAATTGTAAAACTCTCTAGATTTTTTAATTTCCGTGGCAGTTTATTTTGTAGAATTGTTGAGCACATTGCATTTAGCTCCACATGTGATGCCTCGTCTAGTTTCTGTTTGTTTGTCAACAGCTCTTTTAAAAATTTTCTATAATCGGGTATCTGCGAAAGAGCTTCGAGAAATGGTAAGTTAATATGTAATTTCTTTAAAAGTTTAAGAAACTTACCGGATTGTTCCTCTGTATCGTCTCTCTTCATCGCTTCGGGATAAGGTATGCGGGGTTGGTACTCTTTGATTACTGGTTTTGGCTTTTCTTGTGTTACCTCAAGTTTACCTTCGTCTACCTTGCTTTCTTGTATTGAATTGGGTTCATCTAACCCTATAGTCTCCTGAACTGTTATGGCTTGGATTTGCTCCTTTGTGCTAATCTCTGTGTTGCTTGGTAGACATTCTTGTGGTCGTTCTGCCATTAACATTGCAAGTTGACTGACTGCATTAGTGATTTCCTAAACTAACTTAGTAAGTTTTTCCATCGATGCTTGTCGATCTTTAAGGGTTCTCTCGATTTCTTGGAAACAGTTTTCCGTGTTTGTCATAAATTTTGTCAGCATCTCTTCGAGGTTTGGCTTCTTCTCTTGCGGATAGGGCTGATTTTGGAAGTTTCGATGAGGTTGTTACCTTTGATTTCCTTGATTTTCTTGACCTCCCCACGAAAAATTTGGGTGGTTCCTCCAACCTGGATTGTAAGTATTACTATAAGGACTGTTATTAGATCTAAAATTATTACCTATATAGTTCATCTGTTCGCTCTCTCCGCCTGGTTGGTAAGGTGGGTACTCAGGATTCGCCACAGTTCCACTTGCTTCGCATTGCATAACTGGGTGTACCTGCGAAGAACACAAACTATCAAGCGTTTTATTTATCATCTATATCTGTGTTGATAGTGTGGTCATTGCATCGAGGCTGTAAACTCCGGCTGATTTTGTCAGTTTTGTCCTTGTCACTTGCCACTGATAGTTATTCAGTGACATCTCTTCAATGAAATCGTAGGCTGCTTCAGGAGTTCTGTTGTGAAGGGTTCCACCGGCGGCTGAATCGATTAGTTGTCTCGTTGAGGGGTTTACACCGTTATAGAATGTTTGGACTTGTAGCCACAAGGGTAGACCATGGTGTGGACACCTTCTCAAGAGATCCTTGTATCTCTCCCATGCATCGTATAATGTCTCTAAATCCATCTGCACAAAAGAAGAGATACCATTCTGTAATTTGGCCGTTTTGGCCGGTGGGAAATATTTTAAAAGAAATTTTTCGGTCATTTGTTCCCATGTAGTGATTGACCCTCATGGTAATGAGTTTAACCACTGTTTGGCTTTATTCCTTAATGAGAAAGGGAATAACCGAAGACGTATAATATCATCAGAAATGCCATTTATTTTGAAGGTATCATAGAACTCTAAGAAATTAGCTATATTTTGGATCTTCGTCCTACAAACCATCAAATTGAACAAATTGTTGAATCATTTATATTGCGTTAGGCTTTAATTCAAAATTCTTAGTAGCTATAGCAGGCCTAATAATACTTGATTCCGCTCTTGTTAAATGCGGTTTAGCATAATCAAACATAGTACGTGGAGCATTGTTTTCCCCCACATCATGTGGTTGTGGGTTATTCTCGACCATCCCCTCAGTAGGATTGGATCTGCCTTCTTGATCTTCCTCTGTGTAATTTAGGGCTCGCCTGATTTCTCTGCGAGTCCTACGAACAGTAGCTTCAATTTCACTGTCGTATACTAATGGTCCTTTCGGGTTCCTTCTAGTCATAAACTAGAGGTACCTGCTAGGAAAAGAAAGGAAATTTAGCAAAAATTAAAATTTAACCTAAAAATAAAATTGCGAAAAATTAAAAATAATGGCTAAAGTAATAAAAATATAGCTTTCTTAATATTTTAGCTCCCCGGCAATGGTGCCAAAAACTTGATCGCTGAAATCAGAGTTTTAAAATTTATAAAGAGAATAATCGAACCTGGAAACTAACTCTGACAACGATTAAAGGCAAGTGTACCTATCGAACAGTAGTATAGTTTAGGCAAGACCGGATTGTCGAACCCAAAAGAACTAAAAGTACTAATACTAACTTACTTTTTATTATTTAGCCTAAAATAAAGTGAAGTTTCTTTAATCTAAATTAATGACTACTAAGCTAAAGACGCGAAGACAAAAAGAACGAATTGAAAAATAACTTGAAGGAAAACTCAGTTGATCACGATGATACCCTCAAGAGGAATCCACCTAGACTTCACTTGTTATCTAACACTGAACCATACGATTTATTCACTTAGTTTGATCCGTAGGACTCCCTAACGTATGTTAAACCCTCTCTCGAGGCGAATAACGTCTAACCCTAAGTTAATTAACGGAAATCTCTTTCTCGAATAATAACCCCCTAGAATAGTAGTAAATCGATCTATGGATTCCCATATTAGGTTTCACCCTAAACCGGCAAAATCTCGTCACCCTATCTCTAGGCGTGCGATCAACTCCGCTTGATTATGCTAGATCTACTCTTAGGCAGGGTCTATTCCTCCTCCACCTAAACATATCAAATTTGGATTAAACACACATAATTAAGAACAAACTAAGTATTTATCATATAATTCAGAAAAAGATAACAAGATTCATCTAGGTTTCATCCCTTTCAGATATCTAAAGGGTTTAGTTCATAACAAATAAAGAAAACATCTCAAGAGAAAAGATAAAACAAAACATAAGAAATCCCTAAAACTCCCTGAAGGAATTGAAGGAGAAATCCGCCGTCTTGAGTAGAATTCCGGCTTCTTGGGATGGATCAACTAGCTAACTTCAAGTGATTCCCACAATTCTAACCTTTTCGGCTTGGCTCCTTGGCCTAGCTTGACCACCGTTCCGGCTTCTGCCGAACTCCCCTTCAAGTTGCCCCCATTGGGTGTTTATATAGACTTTGAGATGCCTTACTTGGCCCCTAAGTGTCCTAATTTAAGTAGAATTCCTACTAGGGTGTTTGAATAGGCTTTGGAATATGTTTCTTTGCCTCCAAGTATCCAAATCCGAGTAAACCTTCTCTTGGCCGCGGCAGGGACATGCCCATGGCACACGCTCGTGTAAGTCGTGGCCAGGCCGTGTTTGAGACTGTCGAGTGGGCACGGCCATGTGAATCGGGGGTCAGGCCATGTTTTAGTAGCTCAGTGAGGCACGGCCGTGTGGGCTTAAGTCCAGGCCGTGTCGATTCCGTGATATGGCCCATTTACTCCGTTTTGGGCCCATTTTATGTTCTTTTCATCCTCGGGTGCTTTCCTAGGTCTAAGACATGAAAAGAAAGGATTAATAGCACCTTTTTATTTGAATCAAGGGGTAAATCATCCAAAAGCATACTAAATGTGGGATTAAAATATGTTACTTTTATGTTTTATCACCTTATAAATTGTTTAAACAACTAGGTCTAGGGAAACCCAAACAAACTAGGATGAGCATTCAAGTAGCTGATAAAACTGTTAGAATTCCTAGGGGTATAATTAAAGATGTTCTCGTAAAAATTGATAAATTTGTATTCCCAGTAGACTTTGTCGTCTTAGACATGGATGAGGATAATAGTATCCCCTTAATTTTAGGAAGACCCTTTTTAGCAACTACCAGGACTAAAATTGATGTTAGCACAGGTGAACTCATACTTTGTGTAGGTGATGAATCAATCAGTCTCCAGGCCCTCGACTCCGCTAGAACATCGAGTAATCAAGGTGAGAACATAAATTCTATTAATAACCATTCAGTTAAACCTTCTTTTCTGGAAGCACCACAGAACAACACGACTAAGCCAGATCTTAGATCTCATGCCAATGAACAAATAACTCATGAGAAACGAAGGCTTCAGATCGATGAGCTAGACGAGTGGAAGACACACTTCAAGGAGAAGTTAGGAATACACAAAGCAGAACCAACACCATTCCGTGGGACAAACGAATTTAAGATCGGAGATCAAGTATTGTTAGATAAGGCAGGCCCTCAAATACCTCCTCCTGACCCTAATACAAACGAAGAAATCACTTTTAGGGTACTCAATGTTTTCCCATACGGAACAGTCAAGGTAAGTAATCCTACATTCGGTTTTTTTAAAGTAAACACTACTCGACTCGAATTACATACTGATAATAGGATTAATAACATGAGGAATGACTTTCAACTCCTGAAACCACCCTGAATGTGTGAATGAGAGGTAAGTCTAGCTTAAGACTACAAACGAGCGCTTCTCGGGAGGCAACCCGAGCACTAACCCCACTAATCTTCACATTTTTTATTGTTTCTTTAATTTTCCTTTTTAGCTACTAACTATAAACTAACCAAGTGCAGATTTTCATACCACATGGCCTCACACACGGCCATGTGGATACCACGAATGTACGTACTGACATGGCAGAGATAATACGACACAGGACGAAAAATATCTTCAAGCCACGAGCCCCAACTGAACACCAAGGCCGTTTAATGCGGCCGTGGCCGACACTGTTTTAGCAACACGGGCGTGGCGACCTACACATGAGCGTGGGAGAAACGAACGAAACATAACACTATCATGCCACGATCATGTGACTCAACACGCCCACAGTACACGGGCGTGGGGACATACCAGACCTGAAAGTTCTATTTAAACCGCCCCTCTCCCCTTCTTACCTACTCCCCACCCTTCTTCCCCCTTTACATACTCTCTCCATTTTCATTCCTTTTCCCACTCTCCTAACTCTTTTTCTAACAATCATCCATGTCGAAGAACCGGAAGGATCCTAGTACAGTCTCCCTTTGTGAGACCGATCTACATAAGTTCATGTCGGCCGAAAAAGGACCTTTGAGTCCATTTAATTTCTCTTTTCATTTTCACATCTCCTTTATTTTCCTTTTCTTTAGTTTTCTTTTACTTAGTTTAATCTATTCTATTTCCTTTTCCTTGATTTAGGTTCTAAAGGCTGCTAGGGAATCACAACGACCACGACCATAGCCACCCCACCGTAGCCTTAGAAATCACACCCACCTCGCGAACCATCTAACAATAAGGACTCTTCGGTCCATTAATCTTTTCTTTTAATTTTATTTTACTTTCTATTTTCTTTCTCTTTATCTTTCTTGTCTTTAAATATATATTTAGTATATTGTCAATTATTATTATTATTTCCTAGCTAATTCTCTATGAACTTCCCAATTTCTTCATCTAGCGCAGAGATTGTCAGCAGGCACCACACCACGGCACTCCCAACTCAAGGAAGCCATCCAAATTCAGGAAGTTTCACCTCTCCCTTTCTCTTAAATTTCATATATATATTTGTACATTGAGGGCAATGTACATCTTAAGTGTGGGGGTAAATATTTATTTCAAGAGAGTTCTTAACTTTCTGCATTATTCTCAAATCCCTGAATGATATCTTGTCTTTAAGTAATTTTCTCATATTACTAATTAGAATGAAACTCCCTATGAATCATGATTTTTATTGATATGTTTCGGATTAAGTCATTGATAATTGTGCAGTGATGATTTAAACTTTAGGAGACTAGAGAATCAAGCATGATAAGTTTATTTTCAAAATCAAAAATTTGTTAGGTTGTCTACCTAAATCTAATTATTACCTTGAAGTTTGAAATTTAAAAGGTTGACATCAAAAACCCATAATTTTTGTGAGATTTTGAGCCTTTTAAAGCATACATTCTTTCGTGCTCACTTTTTGATTATGAGTGTGTCAACATTGATTTGTTATTCTAGAACTTGCTTCGATTATACATGTCAATACCACATTATTGATTTGATATACAGAGATGATAAAGGCACTTAGGATTTAACCCTCTCACTCCACTAAAAGCCTACCTTCACAATTAACCCCTAGTGAACCCTGTTGATCCTAACAACCCTTTTTATTGACTCACCCACTAATATTAACCCAAAAACCCGGTCTGTATTTGTTATCACCATTCCTCTTGACCACCCTTATATCGAGATTTGATTTGATCAGTTGCCTAACTTTCAGTAGTTAAATTCATCCTATCACTTGATGTGTTCTTAAAAAAAATAAAAATCGAAGTATATTTATTAGAGAGCTTACATGTTTAAATTCCACATCTTGAAGAAAAAGCTCGTATTATTAGTTTTTAGTTGATGTAATTATTTAGGATTAATTCATTTTTCTAGTTAGGTAAATTGTCAATTCAATTTCGATCCTAACCCTCTAATTCAGCCTTTATCCACACCTTTAACCCGAGCCCCATTACAACCCTTGTTAAAGACCTTTTGATTTGTGTATCATCTCATTTTACAGTGATGGAGATTTGATTTTCAGGCAAGCCTATGGGATTAACTTTTCATGTTTGACTTTTGAGTGCTTAATTTTGAACCTTAAACACATTGAGTGATTTGAGTGAATCTTTAGTGAGGATGTCAACTCTTGTCGATTTTGAATTAAGGGTAATTATCTAGGTAAAGGGAAAACACCTATGTTTTCGTGCTACAAAAAAAAACATGACTTTGACTGTTTGAATCTTTAAGACCCTTTACTTAAATTATCAATGTATGAATTACCATTGAATTTTGATGAAACATTATTGATGAATATTATGAATCAAGGAAGTTCATTTTAATTGTGAGTTGAGAATTTTGCTTGAGGACAAGCAAATGCTTAAGTGTGGGGGTATTTGATAAACCGTAATATGAACATATTTTAATCCGACATTTAGCATTCTTTTGGATGAGTTAAGCCTTGAATTATGGAATTTAGTGTGCTTAATCCTTTGTTTTCATGTTTTATATTCAGGAGAGCACCGGAGGATGAAAAGAAAGAGAAACGGGCTTAAAACGGAGTAAATGAGCCATATCACAAAATCAACACGGCCTGGGCCCAAGCCACACAGCCGTGCCACCTTAACAGACCCGAACACGGCCTAGCCATGATTCACACGGGCATGTGCCATGGGCGTGTCCCTGTCGTGACAAAGAAGAGTTTCATTCCAAAAGCCTATATAAACACCCTAGAGGCCAACCTTTAAGGGGAGTGCAGTTAGGCATCTAGTTAGGCTGAAGAGCCGAGCCAGAGAGGCCAGAATTGTAACGACCCGAATTTGGGCCTAGTAGAATTGGGCCTATAGGGCCTTGGGTATGGGAGCGTTTAAAATTTTTGAGAACGAGAGAACGGCACTAATGCAAGTTGGACCTATTAAGTGAGTGATTTTGGAAGCTTAGGGGGCTTCTATGAAGTCCCGGGATCAAACTTGGGCTTTAGGAAAATTTTGGTTTTAGGTGAGTAAAGCCTTGGGAGTTAGTAGGTAGACTTTAAGAATAAAATGTGGAGAAAAATGACACAAAAGGGGTTGTGGTCTAGTGGCAAATGACGCCACATAGGAGACAAGGGAATGACACCACACAAGGAAGCAAGGGTTCCAAGGTTCAAGTCTTGGTGCTTGCATTTCATTTTGATTTGTTTTTTTAAAGGAACTTAGACTTTGGCCGTAGACTTATATTTAGTTGCGCTTGTTTTAAGACAACAAAGAGCTAGTTGGTAAAGTGGCTAGCGGCGTGGATTATGTTACAAGAGAGCTTGAGTTTGAATCCCATTGCAAGCAAAAAGGGGATATTTATTTTGCTAAGATGGGGCGGCAAGTGTTTGAGATGGAATTAAACTCTACTGAAGGTAGGATCCCACATCGGAAAGCTAGCATGAGGGAAGGTGAGAAGCTGGCTTTAAATAGAGCAATCTATGAGGAGAGTAAGGATACATTGGGGGGCGTTTGGGCATAGGAGTGCTCGTAGCGCGGACTAGCAACTCCAGATTCCTATCAGGTGTGTATTTCGCACTTCTCTAGCTGTAGAGCGGCAAATGCCGAAATGCCGGTCACACGGCAATGGTAGCCACACGAGCGTGCGAGCGCACGTGTGGGGGCTTCGACGCGATAGTTGAGGCCATCATGAGTGTTCTTGTGGGTTTAAGCTGTTTGGGCCGAAATGGGCCATGTGGGGCCAATAGGCCCGTGGGCCGATATGAATAAATTGTATGATTGTGTAGTAAATATTGGACTGGTCTCATATCTATGGCTAGACTTGGGCTAAATGGGCCACACGAGCGTGTGGGCCTACTTGGGCCGAGAATGGGCCTTAGACCCATTTGCATCGTTATCTCTGTTTAGAATACCCTTAGTTTACAGAATTACCGAAATACCCTTAGATTGCAAAATTACCGAAATACCCCTATTTTATGAAATTACAAAAATACCCCTGATTTGTGAAATTACTGAAATACCCTCGGATTACAAAATTATCAAAATACCCCTAATTTGTGAAATTACCGAACCCTCAGTTTGAAAAATTACCAAAATACCCTCAGTTTGGAAAATTACTGAAATACCCTCAATTTGCGAAATTACCAAAGTACCCCTAATTTGCAAAATTATCGAAATACCATCGATTTGTGAAATTATCGAAATACCCTCAATTTATGAAATTATCGAAATACCCCCGATTTACAAAATTATCAAAATACCCTCGATTTGCAAAATTATAGAAATACCCTCGATTTGTGAAATTACTAAAATACCCTCGATTTGCAAAATTATCGAAATACCCCTATAAGGTAGAATTATTGAAATACCCCTATAGGGTAGATTCACCGAAATACCCCTATAGGATATAATTACCGAAATACCCTTAAAGGGTAGGATTACCTAAATACCCTTATAGGGTAAATGACTGTTTTGCCCTTATGGGTAAATGACTGATTTGACTGTGTTTTAACTGACTTGACTGTGGGCGTGTGGCTGATATGCTGTTAATATGTGTTGAAATGACTATTACTGAGCATGGCCATTTTGCATACACGTGTAATGATTGAGCATGACATCCACGACATATTGCATGGGGTTGGGACATTGATACGGAGGAAGTTCTGATAGGGTCGCACGGGTCGCATGACGACTGTGGATCCAATATTTATTTGTTAAGGTCGCTCGACTCGCACGACGACTGTGGACCAACGGACGGCTTAAAGCCGATTAATCTAAATATGGCTCTGTGCCAACCTAAATATGGCTTTGTGCCATCTTGAATATGGCTTTGTGCCAATCATATTTACCCATGGCTATGTGCCTAACATATATATCGATGACTCTTTGTCGATCATATTTACCCAAGGCTGTGTGCCGATTATATTACCGTCGCTGATGGCTATGTGCCAAACATAATACAGTTACTGATAGCTTTGTGCCAATTGTAATACAGCTACTGAAGGCTTAGAGCCGTATATATATGCTTCGCAGCCTTGCTGCAATGTTTGAGTAGTGCCACTGTTGGTGCTACCTTTGGAGTGTAGGGATCGGTGGGTTGATATTCATATCCCCACAAGAGTGTAGGGTTGGAAGGGAAATGGAGTGCAGGGTTGGATTTGGGATGGGATGCATCCTCATACTATTGCATATCTGTTATGAGATCAGTTATTGTTTTGGGCTAGGCCCAATTGATTCTGTTATGGGTTGTGACCCAAATGATATTGTAGTGGGCTTGGCCCACGTATGCTCTGATCTGTACTGTACTATTATTGTTAAAGGGCTTTGGCCCAGACTACTTCGGATTATGTTCCTGTATACTGACTGTTACTCTAGAAAGAGGATTACACACTGAGTTTTCATAAACTCAACCCGTTTTTAACTGTATAGGTAATCCCCAGCCTTAGACGGTTCGGAGCTACGAGGGACTCAGAGAAGACCACACACTACTTATGTTTTCCGTTTTGATTATCTACTTTGAAATATTTTGATTTGGGTTGTAATAAGGCCTTTTAAAGTTTTCGCACTTTAAATTTTAGATTGGTTTTATTTTAATTTATATCTGTTAGAAGTAAATCGCAGTTTTCCAAAATGTTAACTGTTTTAAAACAACACTACATTTTGGCAACATTTTTTAAATGGTTTTGGGAATAAAACTAACGTAACTGGGATTTTACTTAAGCTTTTAATCAAGAAGGGCTTTCAATGAAAACATGGCTTTCGAAAAACACTTCAATGTGACACGCCAAATTTGAGCCTAACTTATAGGCCGGGTTTAGGTTGTTACAAGAATTGTGGAATTTACTCGAAGAAAGCTAGTTGATTCATCTCAAGGAGCCGGAGTTAAACTCAAGACGGAGATCTTCCCTTCAATTTCCTTCAGGGGGTTTTAGGGTTTTTCTTATGTTTTGTTTTATATTTACTTCTATGATGTATTCTTTTATAATCATGAACTAAACCCTCAAATACCTGAGGGGGATGATACCTAAGCTGGATCTTGTTATTGTTTTCTGAACTATATGATAAATACTTGATTTGTTCTTAATTATGTGTTCTTAATTCTTGTTTTGATATTTTAGGATATTGATTCAAGTATTGATGTGCTTAGGCAGTGGAGCAAAAGTCCCTATTTAAGAGTAGATCTAGTATAATTAAGCGGAGTTGATCGTAACCCTAGAAATAGGATGACGAAAATCTGCCGGATTAGGGTCAAACCTAATATGAGAGTCCATAGATCGAGTTAATGCAATTCCAGGGGTTTTCATTAGAAATAAATTTCAATTAATGAACCTAGGGTTAGCCGTTAGTAGCCTCGAAAGAGGTATTAATATAAATTAGGGAATCTTACGGATCAAGTCAAGTGAATAAGTTGTCTGAATCAGAGTTAAATAACAAGTGAAGTCTAGGTGGATTCTTCCTCGGGTATTGTCTTAATCAATTGGTTCTTTCCCACAAGTATTTTCCCCAATTCATTCTCTTTGTCTTAGCATCTTTAGCTTAATAGTTAGTTTATTTTAGAATTAATAAATAATTCACTTTTAATTTAGGCTAAATAATAGAAAGAAAGTTAGTATTAGTACTTTTAGTTCCTTTGGGTTCGACAATCCGGTCTTGCCACTAAACTATACTACAGTTCGATAGGTGCGCTTGCCTCAATCGTTGTCATAGTTAGTTTCTAGGCTCGATCATGCTTTTTATAAATTTTTAAGACTCTGACACACGACCATCTACCAAGCCCTTTGCCACCCTACATTGCACACATACATACTCCAATTCAATACCACATAATTTATAGCCCAAGGGCACATCTAAATACTCAATTCAACATCCATACACAACGGCATACATCTTAGAAATATTAATTTCATTAAGCATAAGAGTTTGCCAAGTATCGGCCTAACTTAATAGACCATTACAAAAAGACCTCGATACCTTACAAAGCCAACACTTTGGCCAACAATTACAACCTAACAAAATACTCGAGTCCTATACATGCCATATTCAAAATAAGTCTAAATTGTTATACCAAAGTGATGTTGATAGTGTGATTTCTGAACTCCTACGTCCACGTTCCTCGAGTTATCTTGGCAATACTACAAGGAGAAAGGGCAATGAAAGGGGCAAGCATAAAGCTTAGTAAGTTTGCATGGAAATAAATAGCAACAATAAGTTCATAATATAATCCATCCATGGCATTAACTAACCATACAAAATTCATCAGATTTTTGCCATACTTACTTACAATTGCCCTTATTTAGCACATACCGTGCCACACATCATAAACGTTTCTTCGTGACTCATTCACGAGTACCTGTATTCACTCATTCACATGACTTTAGTACAATTCTCATTTCTACTTCTAAACTCGTCTACTTATCCTATTAATCACTAGGAATAGTCAGAGATGCATATTAATCGTTATTCATGTAGGTACGAAGCCAATGCCACATCCTCGAGGTGGTCTTATATGGAGTCACTTGTAAATGCCAATGCCATATCCCGGATATGGTCTTATATGGAGTCACTTTTAACTGCCAATGCCATATCCCGGATATGGTCTTATATGGACTTTCACATCAAGTATCGATGTCATATCCTGGATACGGTCTTATACGATTCTCATATTCATTGCCGAAGCCATATCCAGGATATGGTCTTATACGGGATCTCAACTCAGTGCCGAGGCCATGTCCGGACCTGGTCTTATATGGGACCTTATCTATTTCATATCTCGATGATAGCATTTTCATATTCAATATAGTCCACTATGACCTCAACATCTCCTTCAACCTTAACTACTCAATTTAGTAGAGTATCATGCATCAATATAATGTTAGCATTCTCAACATGCTAACATAAGTGTTGAATCTATCACATACAAACTTACCTCGATTTCAGAATGAGTTAACTCGTCGGTTTAGTCCAAGACTTTGTTTTTTCCCCGATCAAGGTGGATTCTCAGTTCTTCTTGCTCTATAATAGAATTTAGATCATTTTTAATCACCACATTAGTAAAAGCATTTCAATAATTATGCTTAGGCAAAATTATTATTTTGCCCCTAGACTTTGGCAAAATGACCATTTTGCCCCTAGGCTCAGAAATAATTTCTAATCACATTTCTACCTTCAACAAGTCTAGGTGAACATTTAATGCTCGTATAGCTATCATCAAAACTCAACATTTCACATAATTACTACAAATTTGGAACCTTTTCATCAAGGTCCAATTAGGTGTTTCCAAGACAACACCCTTCACAAAAGTTGTTCATCTAACAACTAAGACTTATCTTCTTCCATAAAAATGCAGCAAATAACAATGATAGCTCTCATGGAAAAACTCTAAACTCTTCACCATATTGCACAATAGTCCCCTCATTTGAAAGCTTAAGCTTTAAGGGTCTCAAAAGTACAACTATTTTCAAGAAAAGATCACTAGAACACTTATTTGTGAAGAGAAGAGTGTGCTGAAATTTTTGAAGCTTTCAACCCCTATTTTGCTTGCTATTTTTGGTGGAGGAAGATGGAGAGAAAGATGATATCTTTCCTTTCCTTATTCTAATATTAAACTAGTTAAATTGGTCACCAACTTTGACCAACATGGTCAATTCTTGTCCCCTATGTCCGGCCAAACATTTACAAGGGGTTAAATTTCCTTTTAAAGACATCAAATTTACAATCTATGGCTATTTGGTACCTTTAGCTTATAGGATGGAACTTTTGCACTTTATGCGATTTAGTCATTTTTCGCGATTAAACATGAAATCACTAAAATTAAAGTACCAAAATTCTCATGCACATATACCATCATGCTCTGACTCATAAAGTGATCCCGATATTACTGTTCTGACTAGCCGCTAAATCGGGCTGTTACATAGTGCAAAGAACCATAGTAAACAAAATATTTTTTTCATTAAAATAGTTTGGACAATAGCAGTGACTTAACTTTAAAAATTCCCCAAATATTATATAAATTTAGTTAGAGATTTAATTAAATATTTAATTAAATATTATTTAGTCTAGTTTCATATGGAAGAAACGGTGAAAGAAATGGAATTTTATAGTTTTAGATATATTAATTTTCGTGAAACAAGGTTGGATTGGATTCAGGTTCCCTTGTTCTGACTTTGGAAAATCATGAAAAATTGTAAAAAAAATGATTAGGGTTTTAAATTTATATTTTTAAGTTATTAATGAGTCTATTTTCAAGAGAAACAAATGGAAATATTATCCAAACCCCGTACTAAGAGATAATTAACTTTTAGTAAAGAAAGGTTGAAACTGTCAAACAGCAGAAGAAAGAAAAATTTGAAGAATTTACTGTACTTATTTGCTAAGTCATAAATTCTGAAATTTTTATGGTAAAAATATATTTGAGCCTAGTTTCAAAAACATCAAGCGGATCTTAATTGCAAATTATGTAGCTCAAGATATAAAATATTTAGTGACTGTGACTCAAGTGGACAACTTTGATATGAACACATAAGTAAATAGTGGAATTATAGATAATGTTACATATAAGCATATTATATACTAAAAGTTAAAGATTTTATCAAATATATACATAAAGGATGCGGAACGAAGAGGAGGATGAAAAAAATTATATGAATATATATAGTAGATGAATTTGAAATGTTTCGAAATGGTTGTAAGTGATGGAATGATTATTACATGTGAGTATGTTTAAACGAATTGATAAAATAATAAGTGAATAACTTTTAATTGATGTGATATTGAATCCTTTGTTAAAATTTTATGAAAAATTAAATTGATTGGCACAATTTAGAAATAAATAAGAAATATACATAAAGTGGATAAACTACTTTTGAAAGTGCAAGTTTTCCAATGGTCTTATTTGTAAAATTTTAATATTTGTGTTAATTTTATATACTTTGTTATCTTTGATTGAATATCATGTTTTTATGAGGACTTAATATTAGAAATAGATGTAAGTGGATGATATGTAAAATGAAGTGGCGGTTATGACATCTGAATATATATTCAGGTAATGATATAAAATAAATAAATAAAAATAAAGCGTGGAACTTGTAGGAAATGGAGACGACGTCACGATGACAAGTTCGCCATGTCACGACGTGGAAACCCCAACGTAGCGAAGACAGTTCAAAAATTTTTATGAACTTTACAATTTGGCCTTTGATCAATTGTGGATGTTTTAATGAGCTTCTTTAACTCATAATTAGTTTTATCGCAAATAAAATTATTACTAAAATTAGTTAATGATCTACATTAATTAAATAATAAGATAAATTGATCTAAAATTTTTAATAGTTGATTTGGCAACAAATGTGACATCCTGATGTCATGACTCGGCGATCGAGACGGGTATAGGGGTGTTACAGGACTAGTTGAAGTTTTGCGCTGTTAGCTTTCTCAGTTGGAAGGTTATTAAGTAAGTTTCACTGTCAATTCGTTTATTTCCTCGATTTTCCTTTTGTTCTTTGTAGCATGCTCTGAATTGGTTGTTTTGAGTGTATTGTGTGAATATTTGATAGTCAATTGTTTGGTTTCCCTATTAGGCAGGGATATCGGAAGTAGCGAACCTCAACCCGTCAATCCCAGTAATCATCGTTGATCTTTTGGTAAGCATTGATTTCGTTGAAGGTTTCGTTGAAACTTTCGACATAGGTATTTTGAGTATAACTGTGCATTGTTATTGATTAAGTTGGTTGATTGAGTTATTGAATGGTTGTTTTAGGCTTTGGAACTCCTTTGTGTTGTTACTGCTTCGAAATTGTTTCAGGTGTGTATCGAAAACCCGAGTTTTTGTGAATATTGGATGCCAAAAAACATGGTTGTCGATGCCACACGGCTATGTACTCATCCGTGTGGTAGGTCGTGTGTGACACACAACCGTGTGTTAGGCAGTGTAACACACTGTTTACCAAATACAAGCCACAAGGGCGTGTGTTCAGGCCGTGTGTCGGCATGTTAGTGTAGGGTTCACAAGGGCCAAGGACACAAGTTTGTGGACTCACTGTTTATGATTTAGAGTTCACACAGGCTAGAGACACGAGCGTGTATCTAGGTCGTGTGATTCACTGTTTGTGACTTAGGACCATGCGGGCAAACAACACGAGCATGTGTTAGGCAGTGTGCGACACACGGCTGGGCACACGGGCGTGTGTCAGGCAGTTTGGAGCCACACGGGCGTGTGGGTCAGGGTCGGAATTCATCTCTGAGGCCGTAAGTGTAACACCCCTAACCCCGTATCCGTCACCGGATTAAGGTTGAGAGGCATTACTAAACAGAACATAACTCAAAACAGGCATTCATTATATTTCATGCTTTGTAAATCAATCACATCAATACATACGTATATTTTATTTAATAAACAATAACACATGGCTTATAAATCAAAGTACATTCATATAAATCATTATACAAGTAAATTACTTAATCAACCGAAATCCAATCATGCTTTAATAACATTAATACCTAAACTATTCATGTTTCAAAATTTAACTACTTTATTTAATAAATATAATATTCAAAACATACAAACATAACATGCATGATATTCAAATACCTAATTTATAATCAAACATATATCGTTTTATAAATCATGTATTACAACATTCGTTCATAAAGCATTATATGTTCACTTGACTTTCTTTAGCCATTTTTCTATATACTTGGCCGAATCCATATATATATACCGATTCCATATACTTTAAAACATGCCATTTAACAACTCCTTTCAACATTAGCTATTTCTTTCAATTAAGCACATATAACAAATCCATGCTATGCTCAATTCAATTCATATTAATGCGTCCATTTTGAAATGCATTTTACTTAAACCAAACATATCAATATCAGACATCATATATATATATATATATATATATATATATACAAGGTGTCAACTAACACATAAAATTCCAGTCAAAAACATACCAATTCATAAAACATTATAACTCCGTCTTAAACCATGTAATACATTTCCCAAAATAAGTTAAGTAACCAGGCCAAATTTTCACCAACCTAACACCATCTTTAAACCAACTCATAATGCAAATTATACATTAACACATAGGTCTTTAATAATCATACTAAATTTACAATTCCAAGACATAACATAGTTAATCCAAGGAAAATATAAATACATATCCTAGGTCATTAATGTATTCATTATTTACTTCATTGCTTAACCAAATTATAAGACCCTTCATGTCATTTTCAATCAAACCAAATAATGACAAATTATACTAACTTTCGAGACTACATTTTCATTAATATACTAAATAAATCATATACCTATAATACATATATGTTGTTTTCGAATAGGCATTAAATATAATTAAAATATACATCCATTAACAAATAAGACAAACACATCACACATATATAAATACATATTAGTATTTTCCAAATGAACTTAAGCCATAATCAATTTCAATGATTTACAAGACATATCAAATTCACTACACCTATATGCCATAACTGAACTTATATATATATATATATATATATATCAAAACATTTACCACATTATTACCAAAGCATAGCAACCATATTTCACATATAAATAAGTGATAAACCATATAATGTACATATTTTAATCCCACATTTAACATACTTTTGGATGATTTATTCCCTGAATTGTGGAATTTGGTGCTCGTAATCTTTAATTTCATGTTTTATACTTAGGAGAGCACCGGAGGATGAAAAGAACGAGAAACGGGCCAAAAATAGATAAAATGGGCCAAAGTACGAAATCGACACGGCCTGGGCCCAACCCACATGACCGTGCCTCCTTAGCAGACTCGAACACGGCCTGGCCTCGACTTACACGGGCGTGTGCCACGGGCGTGTCCCTGCCATGACTTGTTTTAATTTCACTCGGATTAGGATACTTAGGGGCTAAGAAAGACATCCCGAAAGCCTATATAAACACCCTAAGTGTGACCTAAAAGGGGGCGTTCAGGTAGGCCAAGGACCCAAGCCAGAGAGGTCGAATCGTGGGAATTACTCGAAGTCATCTCAAGAAGCCGGAGTTATACTCAAGATGGAGGATCTTCCCTTTAAATTCCTTCAGGGGGTTTTAGGGTTTTTCTTATGTTTTGTTTTATATTTACTTCTGAGATGTATTCTTTTATAATCATGAACTAAACCCTTCAAATACCTGAGGGGGATGAAACCTAAGATGGATCTTGTTATTGTTGTTTGAACTATATGATAAATACTTGATTTGTTCTTAATTATGTGTTCTGAATTCTTGCTTTGATATTTCAGGATATTGATTCAAGTATTGATGTGCTTAGGTAGTGGAGAAAAAGTCCCTGTTTAAGAGTAGATCTAGCATAATTAAGCGGAGTTGATCGCAACCCTAGAAATAGGATGACGAAAATCTGCTGGATTAGGGTCAAAACTAATATGGGAGTCCATAGATCGAGTTAATGCAATTCTAGGGGTTTTAATTAGAAAGAAACTTCAATTAATCAACCTAGGGTTAGACGTTAGTAGCCTCGAAAGAGGTATTAATATAAATTTGGAATCCTACGGTTCAAGTCAAGTGAATAAATCGTCTGGTTTAGAGTTAAATAACAAGTGAAGTCTAGGTGGATTCTTCCTTGGGTATTGTCTTAATCAATTGGTTTTTCCCAAAAGTATTTTCCCAAATTCATTCTCTATGTCTTAGCATCTTTAGCTTAGTAGTTAGTTAATTTTAGAATAAACAACAATTCCCTTAATTTTTCGGCTAAATAATAGAAAGAAAGTTAGTATTAGTACTTTTGGTTCCTTTGGGTTCGACATTCTGGTCTTGCCACTAAACTATACTATTGTTCGATAGGTGCGCTTGCCTCAATCGTTGTCATAGTTAGTTTCTAGGATCGATCATTCTTTTTATAAACTTTTAAGACTCTGACACACGACCAATAATCCATGGCCGAATCACTAAAACCAAACACATCTAACATTTGATTAGTAGCATAAAAACTAAGCTTAACAAAATAAATAAGCCATTTTCGCATGGCTCATATTTACATATCCCAAATCAAACATTATTACTAGACTATACGTGCCATAAGTTCAAACTCAAACGTAACAAAATACCAAAAAGAGTCGATAGTGTGATAGACTTCTCTGACGACCCCCAAGCTCGTAACCAAATTCCAAAATCTATAAAACGGAAAGCAAACACACACAGTAAGCTATCAAAGCTTAGTAAGTCATAAGCAAATAAATATTTAATCATAAACAAAAATTAATTTATTTAAAACTGAAATAAGCCATTATCAACTCATGCACATTTCCAATTTAATTTCATATACCAAGAAGTATAGTTTTGTATAAATTCTACTTTAACCGATTACTCAATTAAACATTAGTATAACTAACCAACACTTTCCACAATACATACACTTCAATAGGTCGAATACATATAAGTCCAAACATGCCATCACATAATTCATTTTTTTCACATAACTTTGTATCACCAAATCAAATATTCAACTTACCTCAATTTCATAGCTTAGTATGAACACATACCTAAGCATTTCTAACTTGATTTACACTCGATCTTAAATTATCATTGCTCGTTGAACCATTCAGAATTAAAAAGGATACTCGGATAGTCGGAAGGCTAGTACAATGCCAACGTCCCAGACGTGGTCTTACATATAATCACATATCGATGCCACTATCCTAGACAGGGTCTTACATAAATCAAATATGATGCCAATGTCTCAGACATGGTCTTACACGTAAAGACAAGTCGATGCCAACGTCCCAGACGTGGTCTTACACGAAAACACATATTGGAATCCTATATCATGACATATGTATCCTAGCTATTCCTAAGGTTCGTACGGGACTTTCAGACATCATATCTTGATCAAATCGAACTCGTAAATATAGCTCCCAAGCTTAAATACATTCGGCCAATACACATGTATATTCATAAAATTCAATTCAACATATAACATATATTTATATTCAAATTAACCAACATTTATACGCTTATAGACTTACTTCGGATATTGACGGATGAAATAAACGACTATTTAAACACCATTTTATTCAATTTAACATAAAAACACATAAATGCAAAAATTACCATTTTACCCCTAACATTTTACACTTTTTACAATTTAGTCCCTATTTCATAAAACACAGAACATGCAAAATTTGCACACATCATGCTTAGGCCGAATGTTAACCATGCTCATACAAGTCCATACATTTCATTTATTTCACATTTTAGTCCCTCAATTTATTATTTTTACAATTTAGCCCTAATTACTCAAAATCATCAAAATTTCCAATAAAAAACATATTAATTCAAAACATATCTTTCATAATCTATCATCTAACATCACAAAACTCATGAATTCATCAATGGCTTAACTCAAAATATTCATCAAAATCAAAAATTAAAGCATGGGCTTTGTAGTACACGAAGCAACGATCACAAAAACGTAAAAATTATCAAAAACCAAACAAATTTCATACCTTAATTTAGCCAAGATCAAAGCCGAACCTAGTTGTTCTTCTTTTCTTTATTTTCTTTTTTATTTTCGATGGAAGGATGGACATAATGCATGGCTTTCTAATTTTTTTTATTATAATTACATTATAATATATTAATTACTATTTTAACCTTTATCATTTTATTCCATTTCCACTAACTCATGTGCAAAAGTGTCCATGCATAAATTAAATGGTCTAATTGCATCATAAATACCTCATGCTTTAAAGACAACAACAATTCGGCCCTTACATATTCAACTATCAACTTTTTCATCTTACACGATTAAGCCCTTTTTATTAAATCAGCACTCAAACAACAAAATTAAAACACGAAAATTTCATGGATATAAATTCACACATAATAAACACAAAAATAACTTGAATTTGTGGTCCCGAAACCACTGTTTTGATTAAGGTCAAAATTGTAAGCGTTGTTAACACGAATGTAGGCCGTCTGTAGTGTGTATGTATGATCTGAATTAGACCGTATAAGTGTTATCTGAATGTCTGAGACTGAGATTCTGATTATACAAATATTTATTGAATCTAAATGACTGTGCATACATTTTGACATATGTAATCTGCATTTTCATAGGGTAGAAATCATATAAAGAAGGAAGTGATCTGTTCTGATTCAGTGGCTATTGATCTGGTAGCTAAGCTGCAAATATTCTGAAAAGTGTGGTACCGACACTAAGTGGTGTGTAGGGCTAGATGAGTATTCAATACCCTAAATGGCTTGTTGAGATGGTCAGAGATGGCGTGTAGTGGATGGGGGTAGGATTAACTGCATCCATTTCTTATCTGTTCTGTATTTGAATTGGGATTGTTCTGCTGTATAGCTAATATGTTAAATCTATACTGAATGCTTTTTTATTATGATTGGAACTTTAGATTTGAGAACTATTTCTATAATCATGCTTTAGTTAAATCTATTTCCGTTATGCACTGGGTTCACAACTCAATTTGTTGTTGACTGAATTTAAGGTGGTTCACAGACTTGAACGGAACAGCGTTGTGGAAGCTCGGTCAATCCGCTTTATCACCTTTTGTTTGCATTTTTAAATGTGGGTTTCTAGGAACGTCAATGTAACTCTTCGGACTTAGTCTTGATGCCTAGATCGGTTTTGGGGTGTTACAAAGATCCTTGGACTAGTGAATATGCTGATACTTTGAAGATACAATAGGTTATCTATGAGAACCAATCTGTGACTATTAAAGTTTAGATTAGATGAGAGTGAATCAATTCAAACCTTGGAATGTGAAGATTTGATCGAGATTGTGTTGCTGGTTTTTGGATATCATATCTTCGATGGTTATACTTTGAATGTTTATGTTGTAATGCTAATTTTTAATGAGTTACTTTGTATTCACTTAGATTCCACGTCAGGAAGCCGAAATTGATATATGCTTTAAGGTTTGTCTAGGTTATGTATGAGAGCTTATTGTGAGCACTTGAATCTATTCATTGAGGATCTGTTTTGTGAGAGCGTGCAAACTAAATTGTAAACATTGAGTGTTTGCTTCCTAGGTTCTCAGGAGGAGAATTTAGAGGTGAGTGTTCTAGTATTTAGGTACAAAGGTGGGATATCTATACTTAGGGAGTGATAGAGTGTGAATCACTTGTTGGATTTGTGATAAAAGATAATGGAATTACTCACTAAGTTAGGCTTCGTAAACGTAGGGAAATCAAACTGCGTAAACAAATTCTTAGTGTTCTTTGTTTTTTTCTTTTTGGCATTTTTTTGCAGTTTCAAATAATAGTGGCCACTACAGTCAACCACTTCCATTAATTGTTTTCATATTCAATAAACAAAAATTTTAGGTAGCAACAATTGGTATCAGATCTTTACGCTTAACATATGTAATGGTGAATTCTGGTGTTGTTTGTTGAAATGGAAGGTTCTTCAATTATCTGTCCCTTTATGTTGGAGAATGGTAATTATCCCTCCTGGAAGGCTAGTATTGAAGCTTATATTAAGTCTATTAATGAGAGGTCATGGCATTCTGTACTCACTAGCTGGCAATCTCCTACTATCAATTATGATGTTGGAAAGGTTTCTAAACTTGAAGTTGAGTGGACAACTAAAGAAGAGAGAGTTACCAATGCAAACTCTAAAGCCTTGTATGTCATATTTAGTGGTATTGATATGTAAGAGTTCAAACGTATTTCCAAGTGCATTGTTGCAAAGGAAGCTTTGGAAATTCTCCAAACTGCTCACTAGTTAACTCATACTGTCTAGCAATCCAAGATGCAAATGTTAACCACCAAGTTCAAGACTTTGAGAATGCAAGATTCTGAGATGATTGGTGAGTTTTTATGCTAAATTGTGCTACCTATCTAACCAAGCATTTGCCCTTGATGAAGAGTATTCCAACTCAAAACTTGTGAGAAAGGTCTTAATGTCATTACTTGAGAGGTTCTCTATCAAGGTGACTACAATAGAGGAGGCAAAAGATTTGTGGAGCTTGAGGATTGATGAGTTGATAGGCTTCCTAAAAACTTTCGAGATAAACTTGGATGAATTTAAGAAGAGTAAGTCAAATAGAGAAAAAAGCATTACACTCCAAGTTGTTGATAAATTGTCAATTCTCAATATATCTACAATAGATGAACTCCAAAAGTATATTGTTCTTCTTATTCAGAAATTTAATAAAGCCTTTAGGAAGCAAGGTAGGAGGTTCAAGAAGTTCAAAACATCAACGAACACTCCTAACACCAAGAGAAAAGGTGTTGTTATCAAGGAGGGGACTAAAAAAGAATAGAAGAAAGACATCCAGTTTCATGAATTCCTTGGCTATGGTCATATTCAAGTTAAGTGTTCTAACATTCTAAACAATAGAAAAAAGGTTTTATTACTACGTGGAGTAATGAAAACACCTCTAACAATTTTAAATTTGATGAGGACCAAATGAACAATTATGTAGCATTTGCTTCAGGTGTGGATTCTAGTTTTGAGGCTGATAGAAATGATGAATCTTTTGTTGGTTCTAATAGAGAGTTTATGAACACATATAAGACTATGATGGGAAAATGGGAACAGGTTTGCGAGTTGAACTCGAAATTGGCTCAAGAGAATGCTCAACTTAAAAAGGAGAATAGAAATTTGATCAATCAAGTTAAGGCTAACAAGTCCTTATTGATTGATAAGTTGGATAATCTTGTCAATACATAGAAGAAGTTGTTTGAAACCAAATTGCTTCTTGTGAAATTCAACACAATAAGTAGCAAGTTGGATGAAATTCTTATTGTTGGTAGAAAAAATCCAAGAATGAATAGACTAGGATTTTTTAATAAAGGAAAAGCAATCAAGAAGAGTTCTGCTATGTTGTGAAAAAATCCAAGCAAGGTGAAATAGGTGAATATTCTACCAATGCTGTAATAATCAAAACTACCAAGAAAGTACATGCTTATTCCAGAATCATTTTTCATTATTGTGGTAAGTTGAGGCATATTAAACCAAGGCGTTTCAAAATACTACATGATTTGAGGTGCAAACGTTTAGTGTTAGCTAAAGTGCCCACTACACACAACCACTCAAACTAGAAAGCAAAAACAAGTTTAAAGGAAGAATAAACCAAAGTGTTTGCTTGTAGCTCATAGATCTTTGAAGGTTTCACATGAAGATGTTTGGTATTTCGACAATGGTTATTCAAAACACATTACTAGGAATCAAAATTTCCTTGTTGACTTTAAAGACTTCCTTGGTGGTAGAGTTACTTTTGGTAATGGAAAGAAACACAATATTCTTGGGAAGGTACTTTAGTTGCACATAGTTTATCTAGATTGAAGAATGTACTGCTGGTGGAAAGTTTGAAAGCCAATTTGGTGAGTATAAGGCAGTTGTATGATCAAGGTATGCTAGCAAGCTTTACTAAAGATGGATGTGAAGTTTCTTCCAAGACAAAAAACAAAGATTATGGAAGGAGTTAGAAATTTGATAGCCGCTACAAGGTTTACAGCCAACAATGTGAAAAAAAAAGAAAGTGTCTCTAAATTAGAATCATGACATGAGAAGCTTGGTCATGTACACTACAAAGGATTTCAACGACTGATTCAATTTAAAGCTATCAGATGGATACCAAAACTAAGTTGAGATGTGCCACCAAAACTAAGTTGAGATGTGCCAAAATTCTGCAATAGTTGTTTGAAGGGTAAACAACATATGGAGAAGCACTAGAGAGTCTCACAAGTTTAAATATCCAAGCCAATGGAGTTACTTCACATGGATTTGATAGTACCTATGCAGATAGAGAGAATTGGTGGCAAGCATTATGTACTAAACTATGTGGATGAGTACTCAAGATACACATGGGTGAGGTTTCTTAGAGACAAAGCCGACACTTTTGAGGAATTTAGAAAGCTATGCAGAACCCTAAAGAATGAAAAGGTCAAGTGATAGGCGTGATCAGAAGAATCAGGAGTGACCATGGAAGGGATTTTGAGAATGAGGATTTTGTATATTACTGTAAAGATAAAAGGATCAGGCATGAATTTTCTACTTCAAAAATTCTAGAGTAGAATAAAGTTGTTGAACGCAAGAATAAAACAATTCAAGAGATGGCTAGAGTAATGCTTAATAGTAAGGGTATTGCTCACAAGTTTTGGGCTGAGGTTGTTAATGCAGCTACCAATATGATCAATATGGTTCATGTAACACCCCTCACTTGTATTCAACGACAGAATAGGGTTATAGAGTATTACCTAACTTATAAAACATTTAAGCATTCAATTCACATATAATATCACATTTCATGCAAACATTATTCAAAATCAAGCATAATGTCCCTATAACAGGCCTACGAGGCCCTAAGCATGCTTTAGGAGTGGTTCGAGACTAAACCAATAACTTAGGAGACTTTCACGAAACCTTTAATTTTTTCTCAAAACAGGGGACACACGCCCGCGTGGCTCGGTCGTGTCTCTCACACGGCCAACAGACACGCCCGTGTCACAGGCTGTGTGGACATTCGAAATGGGAGTACATGGTCGTGTCCCAGCTCGTGTCCTAGCCCGTGTAATTCTCTGACTTGGGTCACACAGCCAACACACACTTCCGTGTGGCTAGCTCATATGCCAGGCCATGTACTAGGACGTGTCAATCGTGCAGGGTATACTGACTTATGCCACACGACCAAGTCATACGCCCGTGTGTGAGGCTATGTGGGGTATACTAAATTGATTTCAAATTCAACACCAGAGGACACATGCCGTGCAATATGACCGTGTGTCATACACGGCTGAGACACACGCCCGTGTGGACAAAAATAGGCTATTTACCAAGCAAATTTGCCACCCTAAATACATGTACCTACACCATAATTCAAAAACACCAACACAAGGCATAATAGGCATTAAATCCATCTCATATCAAGCATATTCCATACTATTTCATTATCCATCAATACAAATCACAAATTACCACAATATACCATCTAATTTTTATACCTAATTCACATATACAATTCAATTTTCTATACATTCCCCAATATGTATCTTTTAACCTAGTTTCACAAACAAACCAATGTCCAAAAATCATCCACAACTAAACTATTTGGCATTCACAATACTTATAGCTATCAAGTATCACACAACCATATATGCACATATATATACATAGCCAAAACAACCAATTTAAACCAACTCACATGGCCAAATATACAAACCAAACCTTAAATATTTACAAGCCAATTCGAATGGCCAGAATCATAACCTAAACATAACCAACATAACCAAAGTCCCTATACATGCCATATACTCAAAACATAAGCTTAAAAGTACCAAATTGATTGTAGGATAGTGTGACGAAATCTCCAACAGTCTCTCAATCTGAGCTAGCTTTGAATTCACTATAAAACATAAAAAAATAAACAACGTAAGCTTTATAGCTTAGTAAGCTTGTATGAAATAAACTCGGTATAATCATAAACACACAATTCAAGAGTTGATTATAAATACATTAATTCACATCAACTAACAAACCTTTCAATTACTCATTCACAAAACTATATACTTTCTTCACCATTTCTTCGATTCAAAACTAATATGGTTTATGCACATGCATGTACCATCTCTTACCAATCTCATTCTCAACCACATCATTCATTTACCCGTTGAACATTCGGAATAGAAATATGATACGCAGGAGTCTCGCTCAATAAGTACCTATAGCATGGCCCAAAGCTAAATCGGTATAACTCGCACCCGAAGTGCTAATATCATGGCCTGAAGCCAACTCAATGTATCTCCTAATGACATGTCACTGGTATCCTAAACTATTCTTAAGGTACAACCAAGATTTTATATGCCGAATTACCATCGAGTCATTGATGAATTTGTCTGAAGTCTCGTAGTCATAGTTTAAGCAATATTAAAGCATTTAAAAATACATTTATAATGAAGTTTATTGCATACGAACTTACCTCAGATGTTAAAACGACAGAATAAGTCGATTAGTTGATAACTTTGGTTTTCCCTCGATCTAGATCTAAATTTCGCTTTTCTTGATTGAAATATATTCAAAATTAACTTATTTAATAATCTCTCTATTCAATTTAATCCAAAACACACATTTAAGAATATTTACACTTTTACCCCTATAATTTCACTACTTTTACAATTTAGTCCTTATTACCCAAAATTACAAATTCATGAAATTTCTTTAATGCCCATGATATCTAAATTACTATAATGCCCCTGCAGCCCACATTTATCAACTTTTCACACATTTAACCACACATTCGTACATTTTCACAATTAAACACGGGCTGGCACATGGGCGTGTGGCCAGCCCATGTGGCCAGCCCGTGTGGATTCTAAAAACTCCGATTTTGGCCCCTTTTTCGCTCTTTTTGCTCCCAAATGCTCTCCTAAGTATAGAAACGTGAATTTAAGGGATTATGAGCATCAAATTCACCAATTTTCATCATAAATCATCCAAAAATATGCCAAGCATAGAATTGAAATATGTTACATTTATGGTTTATCAAATATCCCCACACTTAAGCATTTGCTTGTCCTTAAGCAAAATCCTCAACTCACAATTAAAATTAAGCTTTCTCAACTCATAATTCTCATCAATAATGTTTTATCATAATTCACAAATAATTACACATTGATAGTTCAACTAAAAGAGCACTAAAGATTCAAACAATCCAAGTCACACATTTTTAAAGCATGAAAGCATAGGTATTTCCCCTTATCTAAGTAATTACCTTTAATTCAAAACTGACAAGATTTGACATCCTCACTAAAGATTCACTCAAATCACTCAAGGTGTTTTAAGGTTTAAAAAATAAGCACTCAAAAGTCAAACATGGAAAGTCATTACCATAGGCTTGCATGAAAATAAAATCCCCACCACTATAAATGAGATGATACACAAATCAAAAGGTCTTTAAAGGTTGTAATAGGGTTTGCGTTAAAGGTGTAGTGTAACACCCCAAACCAGGTCTATACGTTTAGACGAGATTTGGTTTGTCACACCAGCCGAAAATTCATTTAATTCTCTAGCGAATAAAGTAAAACATTACCACAAAACCTTTTGGAAATAGAGTTTAATAAAAATTTTGTACGATGTTTCGAAAATTTGATGATTAAAGAAAATACTTGTTTGAAAATCTTATTATTCAAAAATATATTTGTCGAAACCTTAAGATAATTTTGAAAGAATTTAAAAGAGTAATTTAGGTGTTCAAAATGTTATAAAACACAAAGTTTTTAAGAAAACCATATAGATTTAACATAAGCCCATAATAAGAGTCTTAAAACGAAATTTAAATCCATCCACACAATAAAATCCATAAAAACATAATAAGAGGCCTTATTACATCAAACCCATAATAGTAATTAAAATAATAACTTAAATAAAGTTCATAGTTTATAAAACCCAAGTTTGTAGTATGGCCTCCACCAAGTCATCTCCGGCCCAAGTCCACATCAATTTCCATTACCTGAAAAGGTTAATAAAATTGGGTGAGTTACAAAGAACTCAGTGTGCAACCCACTTACCACCATTTTTGGGCCAGATCGTCAAGATATTTAAACTGGGCTTGAGCCCATTTGCAGAATTCAACAATATAATATAAAGTAAAATAAGATAAATTAAAATGCATGTAAAATGAATTTCCCAAACCAAACCTAATATCCATCCGCTAACACCCCCGTACCAACCAACACACCTGTGGGGATCAAGTCAACCCACCCCGCCAAACACACCAATCATAGGCTTTAAGCCTTTAATTAATTTTGTAGTGCACTACCGAACTAGATTGAGACGTTGTCACCGAACTAGAGGCATTTAGCCGAATTTGTGGCAAGGCCACCGAACTAGAGGCATTGAGCCAAATTTGTGGCAGAGCCACCGAACTAGAGGCATTGAGCCAAATTTGTGGCAACTGGCCATTCTTCTCTTCATATACCCCACCCCATGCAATCATGCGTGTATAACAAAATATAGTCATATAACAATTTTTCAATTAATCCATAACATCGGTGGGTTTATCATTAAACAGTTCATTTGGCCCATAAAAATAATTTAGCAACTAGCCCATTTAGCAGTTTAGTGAACTTTGGCCCATATATCGAACTAGAGTATTTTGGCCCAATTTATCAAACTAGAGTATTTTGGCCCAATTTATCGAACTAGAGTATTTTGGCCCAATTAGCAATTTCAACAGTTTTTCGCATATTTCTCGGTTTTCACCCTTTATCATGTATTTACCAGAAAATATCGATTACTACCAAATTTCCGTTTTTTTTACCATTTTCACGATTTTATCACAATACTCACAACTTGATATCTAACCCGAAAATGAGTGTCAGGTTACACACCTGGTTATGGAGAGAACTAAACTTTCCCGCTCTTCAACACCTATACGTATCATGATAATTAGAACACTATAATCTAATAAATCCGATCTAATCATAACGATCTAGAACTTTACCCTCGGATTTTCGTAATTCTTCTACTCGCGGTTTCTCTCCGATCAATGGTTCGTTAACCGAATCGAACCCACGTACGAATAATGGTTCGGGAGTACGAACGACTTCGAACAGTTGATTTTCCTCGGTTGAACGTCCGCAACCCGGTGGAAAATCCTGGATTCCCGAAATAGCCCTTTGTTTGTACTTAGGGGGAATAACGGAACCTCCCCTCTTTCGAAGACTAAACACCGCCCTTTTCTTCCCTATTTTGAATGTCTTCAATGACAAAGGAACATTAATCCAATCTAAAATAATATCGAAATAATACTAAAGGTTTTAAGGATGTGATTTTCCTTACCACAATAAGTCGATTCCAACGTTTCTACGATTTTCTCGAACACTTGAGTTCCGATCTTCCGTTATTGCACTATATTATAATGAATAAAACGTTAATAGAACGAACGTTTATTTCGATCCAAATGGTCCTTCATGACACCATCAATATTCGGCCATAACACTATTAACTAATCGAAAACGAAAAAGAATCCCTTACCTATTTTCCACGGTCGAAAAAGAAGGATTGAGAATGGTGTTTGTGATCGATGAAAGATTCGGCTATGTATGATCAAAGAAAAGAGAAAATAAATTCAGCTATAGGCACATTAGCATTCAGCCATGAGAGTGTAGATGGAGAAAATTTCGATTGAAAAGAAATAAAATAAGAGAAAAGATGGTGATGATGTTGTTTTGATTTCAAAGAGAATAGAAGAAAAAGAAAGAAAGAGATGAGCTTGAGAGAGATGTATATTCGGCAATGGGGAGAAGAAAAGAAAAGAAAGGCCTTTTTGGATAAGTGATTTCGGCACTCAAAGGAAAGGCACAAAACAAATACTAAAGCAATAATCAAAAATGACCAAATGGTCACAAAAATTAGAACTTTACCAATTGCACAATTCGGCCAAAGGAAAAGTTGAGAAGAGGAATTGCAAAATTTTGCACAAAGTTGCTAGGAATGGCCAAAAAGAAACTTCAATTCTTAGCCAAACTATCACCAAAAATTCGGCTCCCCCCATAGTCCAAATTGCCGTCCCTATGCATGGTCAAATGGCCATGATATTGTTTCCATAATAATTTCCTTGATACTAGCCCCATATCTTCATATCTTTCCTTAATTTCTTGATTCCCTTCCTTAAGTTAACAATTTCCTTATTCCTTTGATATACTAACCAAAAATAACATGGTCAACACTTACCATATATGCTCTTGGCCGACACTTACTATACATGTGCAGAAAAATTAAAAAATAAAAATTCACCTAGTTGCTAAACAAGGGATTCGAACCTTCTCCCTCATGCACTAACTCATGCGCCAACACCACTTTGCCATTAACTCATCTTATGCTTCACTTTGACACTTTAATTAACTTAAGTATCAATGCCACTTGATCCTCTTCAATAAGTAAACCATACTAAAAATTATTCTAGCTTCCTAAATAAAATCAAGCCTTCGCAAGACTATGCTAACACACAAAATTCATACCCGAGCCAACACAAATAATACTCAAATTTTTCCTAAAGCCCAAGGCCCAATCGGCCCAATCCTACTAGGCCCAATTTCGGGATGTTACAGTTCTACCCTCCTTAAAGAAATTTCATCCTCGAAATTTTCCAATCCAACTACTAACACACTACTCAAAACACACCACTATGCTTTCGCTGCGCACTCTACTCTTAAAAACCACAATGTACTTTTTAACCTAATCTTGAATCCTTTTTCTCACACAACCAAACATCTAATCCACCATAGCAAACCGTTATCTACCACTTATACCAAGAATGTTTCCTACATTCAACCATCACTTCCAATCAAAACATACCTGACTTGAGAGTGAGGAAACACTCCCGAGCCTTATGCTCCTTAGACCTGCATCTCAAGCATACTCCTGACTTCCTCCAACATTCTCCCGAATGACACCTTCCACAGTAAACGCAAGTCAAAAAGTTCGATCATGCCTTGACAGTTTTACAGAACGAGATTGTGACCCTAGAGAACCGTGATCTCTAATCTTCTTACAGTCCACAGACCCAACTCGAAGTGCTTCACCGATTCCTTTAATCTCCTCCAAAACTTCTTTAACTATCTGAGTCAGCTCATCAATCCGTTGCCACTATAGTTCGAGCGTAGCGACTCAAACGTAAGAATTTAGCCTCATATGCTGCCACCGTCTTATTTCCTTGCACCAGGTTCAAGAATTCCTTCCTTCGGGCATCCACATAACTTGTTCCCACATATTTCCCTTGAAAGGAAGCTTTGAAGAATTCCCAATTAACTAATGCAGCTTCAGCGCCTTCTCGGACGGTAAGCCACCATTGGTATGCTTCGTCCCTTAACAAAGATACCGCTCCTCTTAGCTTTTGTTCCACAGTGCACTCAAGATCGTCCATAATTCGCTCCACTGCCTCAAGCCAATATTCAGCGACATTGGGAGCTACACCAGAGACACCTCTGAAAACCTCAGCACCACTTGATTTTAATCGTTCCGATATTGACCCATGAGCTGTTGGCCCAGTTCTAGCTCCAGCGACCCTTTCAAGGACTCGCAGCATTGCTCGTGTCACAACGTTATCTTCATCCATATGATCATGTGATCCCGTCTCACTCTCGAGTGACGCAGGTGCATCCATTTCCGGCATATGACTCGGCGCTTCAGTTGCGCCCCTAACACCTCGTCCTCTACCACGGCCACGTCTACCGCGTCCACGACCACGTCCTCTAGTGCTCATAGCGACTAATTCGATTTAATCTGATTAAGAGTTTTATGAATCAGAATAATATTTCAGTTGTTTATTAACGATGTTTTATGATATGAAAGAGATAGAGTTGTTTTCGCAACCATATCCTATTGTCTCAATCTCTACGGTTTCAACACCTAAAACTAGAAGTTCTAGAGTGTTTCTTATGATCATATCATAATAATAATAATAAACAATCAGTATACCGATACTTACTTGACTTGGCGCGGGATGCTCATGGTGCCATACTACCTTTAAATCAAAAATCCAGAAATTTTGAATTGTTTTTCAAATAAATATCATTATTGAACCCAAACCGCAGCCGAGTTTTGAAACTGGGCTCTGATACCATTAAATGTAACACCCCAAACCAGGTCTATGCGTTTAGACGAGATTTGGTTTGTCACACCACCCGAAAATTCATTTAATTCTCTAGCGAATAAAGTAAAACATTACCACAAAACCTTTTGGAAATAGAGTTTAATAAAAATTTTGTACGATGTTTCGAAAATTTGATGATTAAAGAAAATACTTGTTTGAAAATCTTATTATTCAAAAATATATTTGTCGAAACCTTAAGATAATTTTGAAAGAATTTAAAAGAGTAATTTAGGTGTTCAAAATGTTATAAAACACAAAGTTTTTAAGAAAACCATATAGATTTAACATAAGCCCATAATAAGAGTCTTAAGACGAAATTTAAATCCATCCACACAATAAAATCCATAAAAACATAATAAGAGGCCTTATTACATCAAACCCATAATAGTAATTAAAATAATAACTTAAATAAAGTTCATAGTTTATAAAACCCAAGTTCGTAGTATAGCCTCCACCAAGTCATCTCCGGCCCAAGTCCACATCAATTTCCATTACCTGAAAAGGTTAATAAAATTGGGTGAGTTACAAAGAACTCAGTGTGCAACCCACTTACCACCATTTTTGGGCCAGATCGTCAAGATATTTAAACTGGGCTTGAGCCCATTTGCAGAATTCAACAATATAATATAAAGTAAAATAAGATAAATTAAAATGCATGTAAAATGAATTTCCCAAACCAAACCTAATATCCATCCGCTAACACCCCCGTACCAACCAACACACCTGTGGGGATCAAGTCAACCCACCCCGCCAAACACACCAATCATAGGCTTTAAGCCTTTAATTAATTTTGTAGTGCACTACCGAACTAGATTGTGACGTTGTCACCGAACTAGAGGCATTTAGCCGAATTTGTGGCAAGGCCACCGAACTAGAGGCATTGAGCCAAATTTGTGGCAGAGCCACCGAACTAGAGGCATTGAGCCAAATTTGTGGCAGAGCCACCGAACTAGAGGCATTGAGCCAAATTTGTGGCAGAGCCACCGAACTAGAGGCATTGAGCCAAATTTGTGGCAACTGGCCTTTCTTCTCTTCATATACCCCACCCCATGCAATCATGCGTGTATAACAAAATATAGTCATCTAACAATTTTTCAATTAATCCATAACATCGGTGGGTTTATCATTAAACAGTTCATTTGGCCCATAAAAATAATTTAGCAACTAGCCCATTTAGCAGTTTAGTGAACTTTGGCCCATATATCGAACTAGAATATTTTGGCCCAATTTATCAAACTAGAGTGTTTTGGCCCAATTTATCGAACTAGAGTATTTTGGCCCAATTTATCGAACTAGAGTATTTTGGCCCAATTAGCAATTTCAACAGTTTTTCGCATATTTCTCGGTTTTCACCCTTTATCATGTATTTACCAGAAAATATCGATTACTACCAAATTTCCGTTTTTTTTACCATTTTCACGGTTTTATCACAATACTCACAACTTGATATCTAACCCGAAAATGAGTGTGAGGTTACACACTTGGTTATGGAGAGAACTAAACTTTCCCGCTCTTCAACACCTATACGTATCATGATAATTAGAACACTATAATCTAATAAATCCGATCTAATCATAACGATCTAGAACTTTACCCTCGGATTTTCGTAATTCTTCTACTCGCGGTTTCTCTCCGATCAATGGTTCGTTAACCGAATCGAACCCACGTACGAATAATGGTTCGGGAGTACAAACGACTTCGAACAGTTGATTTTCCTCGGTTGAACGTCCGCAACCCGGTGAAAAATCCCGGATTCCCGAAATAGCCCTTTGTTTGTACTTAGGGGGAATAACGGAACCTCCCCTCTTTCGAAGACTAAACACTGCCCTTTTCTTCCCTTTTTTGAATGTCTTCAATGACAAAGGAACATTAATCCAATCTAAAATAATATCGAAATAATACTAAAGGTTTTAAGGATGTGATTTTCCTTACCACAATAAGTCGATTCCAACGTTTCTACGATTTTCTCGAACACTTGAGTTCCGATCTTCTGTTATTACACTATATTATAACGAATAAAACGTTAATAGAACGAACGTTTATTTCGATCCAAATGGTCCTTCATGACACCATCAATATTCGGCCATAACACTATTAACTAATCAAAAACGAAAAAGAATCCCTTACCTATTTTCCACGATCGAAAAAGAAGGATTGAGAATGGTGTTTGTGATCGATGAAAGATTCGGCTATGTATGATCAAAGAAAAGAGAAAATAAATTCGGCTATAGGCACATTAGCATTCGGCCATGACAGTGTAGATGGAGAAAATTTCGATTGAAAAGAAATAAAATAAGAGAAAAGATGGTGATGATGTTGTTTTGATTTCAAAGAGAATAGAAGAAAAAGAAAGAAAGAGATGAGCTTGAGAGAGAGATGTATATTCGGCAATGGGGAGAAGAAAAGAAAAGAAAGGCCTTTTTGGATAAGTGATTTCGGCACTCAAAGGAAAGGCACAAAACAAATACTAAAGCAATAATCAAAAATGACCAAATGGTCACAAAAATTAGAGCTTTACCAATTGCACAATTCGGCCAAAGGAAAAGTTAGAAGAGGAATTGCAAAATTTTGCACAAAGTTGCTAGGAATGACCAAAAAGAAACTTCAATTCTTAGCCAAACTATCACCAAAAATTTGGCTCCCCCCATAGTCCAAATTGCCGTCCCTATGCATGGTCAAATGGCCATGATATTGTTTCCATAATAATTTCCTTGATACTAGCCCCATATCTTCATATCTTTCCTTAATTTCTTGATTCCCTTCCTTAAGTTAACAATTTCCTTATTCCTTTGATATACTAACCAAAAATAACATGGTCAACACTTACCATATATGCTCTTGGCCGACACTTGCTATACATGTGCAGAAAAATTAAAAAATAAAAATTCACCTAGTTGCTAAACAAGGGATTCGAACCTTCTCCCTCATGCACTAACTCATGCTCCAACACCACTTTGCCATTAACTCATCTTATGCTTCACTTTGACACTTTAATTAACTTAAGTATCAATGCCACTTGATCCTCTTCAATAAGTAAACCATACTAAAAATTATTCTAGCTTCCTAAATAAAATCAAGCCTTCGCAAGACTATGCTAACACACAAAATTCATACCCGAGCCAACACAAATAATACTCAAATTTTTCCTAAAGCCCAAGGCCCAATCGGCCCAATCCTACTAGGCCCAATTTCGGGATGTTACATGTAGATAAAGGCTAAAATAGAGAGTTAAAATCGACATCGAATTGACAATTTACCTAACTAGAAAAATAAACTAATACTGAATAATTACATCAATTGGAAACTTATCAATAATAACACGAGCTTCTTCTCAAAATGTGAAATTAACTGTTTAAGCTCAAATAACATAGAACTAGTAATAATTAAAATAAATGTACATATATTTTTTTCAATTTTTTTTAAGTTAAGGATAAAAGAGATAATTTAACAACTGGAACAAAAGAACATAGTTAGGCAACTGACCAAATCAAATCTCGACAAAAAAGGGGGATCAATATAATAGGAAAAATTCTCAATGAATAAAAAAGAATGAGTTTTGGGTTAATATTAAGGGTAGATCAAGAAACGGTTTATTAGGCTCAAAGGGGTTCACTAAGGGTTAATTATGAAGTAGGCTTTTTGGGATAAGTGGGTTAAAACCTAGGTGCCTTTATCATCTCAGCATATCACATCAAAGGTGTGGTATCAATATGCATAATCGAAGCAAGTTCTAGAATAACAAATCAATATTGGCACACTCATAACCAATAATAAAGTGAGCAAGAAAAGTGTATGCTCTAAAGGCTCAAAATCTCACAAAAATTATGGTTTTTGATGTCAATCTCTTTAATCTCAAGCTTCAAGGTAATATTTAAATTTAGGGAAACAACCTAGCAATTTTTTCTTCTTCTGAAAATAGACTTATCATGCTTGATTCTCTAATGTCTTATAGTTTAAACAATCAATGCACAATTACCTGTGATTTAATCCAAAACATATCAATAAAAATCATAAATCAATAAAAATTTATTCTAATAGTAATATGAGAAAATTACTTAAGAACAAGATATAATTCAGGGATTTCCTAATAATCATATAAATAACCTCCCCACACTTAAGATATACATTGTCCTCAATGTATGAATATATAATGACAGTATAGGTCGAATATCATAAGAGAGGAAGAGAAGTGAAACTGCCCTAAATTTTGGATGAATTTCATGGAATAGTGAAAGCAGAGTTGTGGACATAGCTAAGTGAAGTGCATGATTCTGAGCAACTATTAAGAAAATAAACACAACTGTGAAAGATAATTAAAGGATTACTCGATTAGGAACAATCATAAAAATTAAAATAAAGTTCAAAATATATTAGACAAGTCTTTAAAAGATAATAAGAAACATAAAAGAAAAATAAAAATAAAAATCGAAATAAGATAAAACAAGAAGAAAAAATAAGAAAAGAGAAAAGGGGTTAGGGTTTTTATGGGATGACACGGTTGTATGAGGGTCTCTGTTGGGCCACAGGGACGTGTCACACACCCGTGTGGCTTGTTTTCAACTCGTGTTCGTCGAGGGAAAAAAATAACCCAATCTTCACACGGCCTCAGACACGCCAGTGTCTCCAGACCGTATGGTTCACACGGTCGAGTCGCACGGCCATGTATATCATCCTTCGCTTCTCCCATGCCTGTGTGACCTCCCACACGCCCGTGTGGCTAGGTCGTGCCTCGCACACGGTCGTGTGTCGTGCCCGTGTTCTGACTTGTTTTAAAATTCAAAAAAATTTGCTCCAGATTTCACACGGCCGTGTCGCATGCCCGTGTGGTTTAATTTAAGGCCGTGTCTCTGTCGATTTTTGGGAAAGTTTTAGCCCTGTTTCCATACGGCCAAGGACGCGCCCGTGTGTCCAAGCCGCGTGGGTCACAAACCTGCATTTAAACATGAAAAGAAGTAAAAATAAACTAATTAGTAGGGTTACTGCTAGGGTTGCCTCCTGACTTTAAGCTCGACTTACCTCTCGTTCGTATGGTCATGGTGGTTCGAGAGTTGACACTCCTCTCTCCTGCTATCAGTTCTAATATCAAAGTAAGGTTTATGTCGAGTGCTATTTACCTTAAAGGTGTCTAATTTAGAATGATTTACCTCGACCGTACCGTGTGGAAAGACATTCAGTACCGTAAAAGGAGTTGCTCCATTTGCATTGGGCTTGGCATAATCGTACATAGTACGAGGAGCAAGATTTGCTGCAACCACAGGAGGTAGCGGATTATTATCAGCCATCTCATCGGTACTATTGGTATCGTCCACTTGTTCTTCTTCTATATACTGTAGACTTCGTCTTATTTCTCTATGGTTTCTGCGAGCGGTACTTCTAATCTCACTGTCAAAAAGCAATGGTCCTGACGAGTTCCTTCTAGTCATAAACTAAAGATACCTGCTAGAAGCAAATAAAAATAAAATGTCTAAAGTAATAAAAATTAAGCGTTCCTAATATCTTATTCCCTGGCAACGGTGCCAAAAACTTGATGGGCTCAAAACTAACTAATCTTTCGACAAAGGCAAGCGCACCTATCGAACAGTAGTATAGCTTTGATGAGTCTGGAATATCGTATCCTCAAGGACTAAAATTACTAGTAATTACTATATTTTTATTATTTAGCTTAATATTTAAGGGGATTTATTTTAATCTAAAATTTAACTAACTAATTAACTATGAACGCAACAGAGAGTGAAAAGAGTAATCGAATAAACCAATGAATAAAGACAATACCCAAGGAAGAATCCACCTAGATTTCACCTATTATTCTAATTCTGAATTAAATGATTTATTCACTTGCCTTGATCCGCAGAAATTCCTAATTTATGTTAATATCTCTTTCGAGACTAAAAACAACTCACTCTAGGTTGATTAATTGAAATCTCTTTCTAATTAAAACCCCTATCCTCGCTGTAATAGCCCATTTGTTCCCGGGCCCATACAAAAAATAATAAACCCAAAATAATAAAACAAAGTCCAAGTCCAGTCCAAAATATATCATTTGGCCCGATCGAAATGGCCCATTACTTGAAAAGGTTGAAGGTCCATCTACAAGCTTGACGTATATGGAAACATAATCTTCAAGGATATGCAATCTTATATATGATATGCAAATATTAGATATGATATGCAATCCTAGAAGATATGATTTTGTAATCTTAGAGATTTAATTTGTAGATACCTTTAATATTAGCCGTTGATGTAATTGATCTATACCGTTGGATTTGGGGAGGCTCAACTATAAATAGAGGCCTCTCCCTTCATTGTAGGACACTGGAGTTTTGAGTAATAAAAATTCTTGAGAGCATTCACTCAAATTTCTCTCTCTTTTGCGTTCTTATTTTCTGTGGCTTGTTCTTATTTTGTTCTTCGCTCATCTTCGTTTCTTTTTTAGTTGCTTCCGTTCGAGTTAGATTTTGCTGGAGGAATTTCGTTGAATCCTCATATTGCGGGAGTTAGGTTGACTTATGCGTTTTTTTCTTTTTATTTATCCATTTAATTGCTTAATCATTATTTATTCATTTATTTTAATTATTTTAATTATTTTTCTTTTTTGCTTTTCCCTATTTACGTTAAATTGTTTTATCATATATTATTATTTTTATTTGTTATATATTATCTATGTATTATATATTATTTAACTTTAATCATATCATGTATTATTTGAAAATTTGTATGTTGTACATCATCTAAATTGTTTTATTATTAAGGCAAAATTTTCCATAAATTGTTTATTTAAAATATGTATATTATCTATTTTTAAATGGTATATTATATACTTATTATAAGTTATCCCTTATACATTTTTATTCAAATTTTTTTATATTATTTATTTAAAATATATATTTATTTTATTATGTATATATTAACTATTTTAGATTTTGCCATATCGTTTTTTTATTTTTTTATTATTCTATTTTTTTTAAAAAAATTGTTATAATATCCCTTTATTGTTTTGCATATATCATTTATCTTATATTGTTATTTTACTTTTATATTTGATCTCATATGTAAAGTTTCGTATTCATTTCTTAGTTTTTTTTATCTTTCGCATAGATCTTTTGAATTATTATTGCTTACTTTATATCTTTTATTTGTTATTCACGTTCTTTTATTTGTTTATTATTCTTATGTTTACTTTAGCATGGTCATTTTATTACTTGTATCATTTGCTATTTTATGTTATTCTTTCCCTTAATTGCCAATATTAGTATTAAATGTTATTATATCATGTAATTGTAGTATACTGCTTTGGTATTTGTGTTCTGTAATATATTAATGATACATTTTTCTCAAATCATTGTTTTAAAATATATCTCATTTAATTTCCACTTTTTATCCAAAACTTTATTTCTTAAAATAAGGCAATATTTGACATTTGGAGTTTTGAGGGAATTGTGCCCTAACTTACTGGGCTTCGATTTTTCTCATTAAGTCTAAATGATCAAATACCCTTTTTGAAATTAAAATATATGATTTTCAAATAAAAAATTTATCTTTGTGAATTTAAGATGTTGCGTCCTAACTTATTGGATGTGACATTTTGATATTTTGAGATAGGGATTTCAAAAAAAAAAAAAACAAAGGATATTTGGTGTTTGGGAAATTCGAAAGGTCGTGCTCTAACTTATTGAGATTCGACTTTTCTTTTATCCAAATAATTGAATTTTTTTAAAGGTTATAAGTTTTGAAAAATCAAAAGGGTCATATTTTAAAATCCTCTCAAATTTTCGACATTAAGACATTAATTAATCAATTAGGTACCAATTTTTTTAGGCGTTACGAGGGTGCTAATCCTTCCTCGTGCGTAACTGACTCCCAAACCCGACCAAAATCATTTTTTAATAAATTAAAATGTTTTTTATTAAAATGATCAATTTCAAGGTGACTCGATCACACCTCGAAAAAAGATTGGTGGCGACTCCATTTTCGTTTATAAAGTTGATCCTTGTTTTTTCAAAAGAAAACTTAAAAATGGTTTCGACAGTCGCATTAACTTGATCTATGGATTCCCTTATTAGATTTGACTCTAATGCGGCAGATTTATACCATCCTATTTCTAGGGTTGCAATCAACTCCGTTTAATTATGCTAGATCTTCTCTTAAACAGGGACTTTTGCTTTACTGAATAAGCACATTAAACTTGATTTAATATCCTGAAAATATAAAAGCAAGGGTTAAGAAACATAATTAAGAACAAGAACAAGTATTTATCATGTAATTCAAATAATTAAATAATAAGATTCATCTAGGTTTCATCCTCCCTAGGTATTTAGGGAGTTTAGTTCATAACGTAAGAGGAAAACATCTCAGAATAAAGAAAACAACAAGACATAAAGAACCCAAAAACTTCTAAGGAATTTGATGATGATCTTCAATCTTGGAGTGAATCCGCTTCCTAGATGACTCCGTCGGCTTCCTTTGAGTAATTTCTTCAATCTACTCTGCGTCCTCCCTTTTGTCCTCTTCTAGTATGTATTTATAAACTTTAGAAGGCTCAGAAACACTAAAAATTGGGTTTTTCCGCGTAATAGGGAAGTAAGGTGCGAAATCGACACGGGCTGGAACATGGACATGTGGCCAGCCCGTGTGGCTCACAAGGGCATGTGCCCAGCCCGTGTGGATCCTGAAAACTCCGATTTTGGCCTCTTTTCGCTCCTTTTGCTCCCAAATGCTCTCCTAAGTATAGAAACATGAATTTAAGGGATTTGGAGCATCAAATTCACCAATTTTCATCATAAATCATCCAAAAATATGCCAAGCATGAAATTAAAATATGTTACATTTATGGTTTATCAATCCCTATTTTGCATTTTTACTCAAAATCACTTTACAAAATATGTAAATCTATCAATAAAATTTCATATTTCATCATCAAACATCAAAGAACACATATTTTCATCAATGGAAACTTTCAAAATCTTTAACAGTTTTGCAAAATAGTCCATGGGCTAGTTAGAACTAGTTGCAACGATCACAAAAACTTAGAAATAATTAAAAACTGAGTTAAAACCACTTACCAATTTAGTCTCAAAGTAACCGAACCCTAGAATAAGAAAAATGGTTTCTTTCTCTCTTGCAAACGGTTAAGAAGATGAATGGAGAAAGAAATTTGTTTTATTTTATTATAATTAAGATTTAAAACAATTAATAACATGTCTATAAATGTCCACTCACCAATATAATGGTCTAATTGCAGTATAAGGACATCTAAATTAAGATTCCATAGCTATTAGATACCTTTAGCTAATGGAACACCACTTTTACACTTTACGCGATTTAGTTCTTTTTCTCAAATTGACCAATCAAACAATAAAATTTCTTAACGAAATTTTCACACAATCACTCAATCATGCTGTAAACATTTAAATAATAATAAAATAAATATTTTGACTTCAGATTTATGGTCCCAAATTCACTGTTCCGATTTGACCAAAAACGGGCTATTACAACTTTCCCCTTTAGGGATTTTTGTCCTCGAAAATATTACCAGTGAATAGGTTAGGGTACTCTTTTCTCATAGCTTTCTCGGGTTCCCACGTAGCTTCTTCAACCCCATGACGTTGATAAAGTACTTTTACTAAAGCTATGCTTTTGTTTCTCAACTGTTTAACCTCTCGAGCTAAAATTCTGATCGGTTCTTCGTTGTATGTCATATCAGATTGAATTTCAATCTCTACTGGAGAAATTACATGTGAAGGATCCAATCTATATAGACAAAACATTGACACATGAAACACATTGTGAATCTTTTCTAACTCAGTCGGTATGCTAGTCGATGTACCACTGGACCTATTCTTTTGATGATCTCATACGGCCCGATGAAACACAGACTTAATTTGCCTTTGCGACCAAATCTAAGGATCTTCTTCCACGGAGATATTTTAAGAAGCACTTTATCACCGATCTAAAATTCAATGTCTTTCCATTTCAAATCCGTGTACGATTTCTATCGATCTAAAGTTGCTTTTAAAGTATCGCGAATTACTTTCACTTTTTCTTCAGTCTCTCGGATCAAGTCAACCCCGTGAATCTTTTTCTCACTCAACTTGGTCCAGTACAACGGAGTTCGACATTTGCTACCATACAAAGCTTCATACGGTGCCATCTTTATGTTCGATTGAAAGTTGTTGTTAGCGGCAAATATTTCTCCAAGTTGCCTTCGAACTCTAAAACACAACATCGGAGTATATCTTCAAGAACCTGAATTACTCTCTCAGGCTGTCCATCAACTTGCGGATGAAAAGCTATACTAAAATTTAATCTCGTACCTAGAGCTTCTTGCAATTTCTTCCAAAATCGTGATGTAAACCTCGGATCTCTATCCGAAATAATCGAAAATAGCACCCTGTGAATTCAACAATCTCAACAATGTATAATTCAGCTAATCTATCGAAATAATAATCAGTATGTACAGGAATGAAATGTGCAAACTTTGTTAATCGATCTGCGACAACCCAAATGGCATCTTTCTTCTTCGGAGACAGGGGTAATCCCGATACGAAATCCATCGTAACTCTATCACATTTCCATTCAAATATGACCACAGGTTGTAGCAAACCCGAAGGCACTTTATGCTCAGCTTTTACTTGTTGACACACCAAACATCTCGATCAAATTTTGATATGTCGCATTTCATTCCCGACCACCAGTACAATGTTTCAAATTATTGTACATTTTAGTACTCCCCGGGTGTATAGATAAACATCCACTGTGTGCTTCATGCAAAATTTTCTAAATGAGCTCATAATTATTTGGTACATAGATTCTATTTTGAAACATTAAACAATCATCGGCCCTGACCTAATAATCTGAATCACTATTCGACTCACATTGCATTCTTTTAGCTTGTAACTTGGTATCATACTTTTGAGCTTCACAAATTTGCTGAAGAAAAACAGGTTTAGCTTTCAACTCTGCCAATATTGAACCATCATCAGATAATGACAATTGAGTATTCATCACTCGCAAAGCATATAATGATTTTTTACTCAGTGCATCTGTGACTACATTTGCTTTCCCCGGATGATAGTCAATGACTAACTTGTAATCTTTCAATAGCTCGAGCCATCTCCGTTGTCGTAAGTTTAGATCTTGCTGATTCATTATGTATTCCTAGATCTTATGATCAGTAAAGATGTGACATTTTTCACGGTACAGGTGATGCCTCCAAATTTTTAATGCAAATATACTAGCGGCCAATTCTAGATCATGCGTCGGATAATTCCTTTCATGCGGTTTTAACTGTTTGGAGGCATAAGCTATCACTTTTCCCTCTTGCATCAAAACACAACCCAAACCATTCAATGACGCGTCGCTATAAATTACAAATTATTTACCCAACTCAGGTTAAACCAACACTGGTGCCTCAGTTGGCAAGACTTTCAATTGATTGAAACTCTGTTGACATTTCTCGGACCATTCAAACTTCACATCTTTCTGTAGCAGTTTGGTTATTGGTGTAGCAATCATCGAGAATCCTTTAACAAAACGTCGATAGTAACTAGCTAACCCTAGAAAACTTCTAACTTCGAATACATTCCTCGGTGGTTTCCAATCAACAACAGCTGAAATCTTGCTCGGATCAACTCCAATACCTTCCACTGAAACAATGTGCCCCAAAAATCTGACTTCTGGAAGCCAAAATTCACATTTGTTGAATTTAGCATACAGTTGCTTATCTTTCAAGGTTTGCAACACAATCCTCAAATGCTCAGCATGCTCAGACTCATCTCGTGAATAGATTAAAATGTTGTCAATTAACACAATAACAAATCTATCTAAATATGATTTAAAGATCCGATTCATCAAATCCATAAAAATTGCAGGAGCATTAGTCAATCTGGTAGGCATAACAAGAAATTCAAAATGTTTGTACCTCATTCTAAATGCAGTTTTCAGCACATCTGAATGTTTTACTTGCAATTGATAATAGCCAGAACTCAAATCTATCTTCGGGAACATTGTTGCCCCTTTCAACTGATCAAATAAATCATCTATTCTAGGCAACGGATACTTGTTCTTTATTGTAACCTTGTTGAGCTATCGATAGTCAATACACATTCTCATTGACCCATCTTTCTTCTTTACGAACAATACTGGTGCACCCCAGGGCGAAAAACTAGGTCGTGCAAAACCTTTATCTGTTAACTCTTGCAACTGAGATTTCAAATCTTTCAATTCTGTCGGAGTCATTCTGTATGGAGCTATAGATATCAACAATGTTCCCGGTACCAGTTTAATAGCAAACTCAACCTCTCTGACCGGTGGCAACCCAGGCAATTCTTCTGGAAATACATACGGATATTCACAAACTACAGGCATCGATTCAATCTTCATTTCATACACTTTGGTATCTAAAACATATGCTAGGTACGATCTCAACCTTTTCTCACATATCTTTAAGTCGACATCGACGAAATCACAGCAAGCAATTCATTCGATTCATCTGATTCAATTCAAAGAATTTCATCATTCTGACATTTCATTTCAATGATCTTTTGTCTACAATTCACAATGACATCATGCATAGTCAACCAATACATACCCAAAATTACATCAAACTCATCAAAAGGTAGTAGCATCAAGTTAGCTGGAAAACAATAACCCCGAGCCATTAAAAGGCAATCCTTGCAAACTTTATCAACTAGAACATACTTGCCTAAGGGGTTCGATACTTTAATTACAAATGTAGACTTAACAGGCAATTTCTTACTAGACACTAAATTCTCACAAACATACGAATGTGTCGATCCAGGATCAATTAAAGCAATCACATTAGTGTCATAAAGAGAGAATGTACCGGTGATAACATCTGCTGATGACGCATCTTCACGAGCGCGAATAGTGTAAGCTTTGGTTGGTACTCTAGCCTCGGATCTTACAGCTGAATTCCTAGTCACACCTTTGCTACTAGACACATTTCCCGTATTTCGCGGTGGTCTCTCTCTCTCACAGTCGTATTTTTTGGTCTTGCATTCTAAAATTTATCTTTCTCAGATAACTCTGGGCAATCTCGAATAAAATGGTGAGCCATATTTGAAACAAGTTTTATTACTCTTATTCCAGCACTCTCCAAAATGTCGTCTCCCACACTATTGACACTCGGGTTTATTGTTTCTAACACTACGAATGCTCGAGACGGAAGTTGCTTGAGCTTTAGGACTCACATGTTGATTTCCACGATCTCTATTCTGGTATCCCACTGATGCATTTGATCGACTATACGAATCTCAAAATTTCTTTGATGAAGATTGATAAGGTTTATTCATCGGTCTTTTTCTCGAATCCCTAACCTCTGAATCAACTTTCCTCTTTTCTCAGCTAAAGTCTTCGGCTTTACAAGCCCGATCAACTAATACAACAAATTCTTTCAAATCTAAAATCTCGACCAAGAGTTTAATGTCTCCATTCAAACCATTAACAAACCCTTTGCACATGATCTCTTCAGTAGAAACATACTCTCGAGCATATTTGCTCAACCGTACAAATTCTCTTTCGTACTCAGTTACGATCATACGACCTTGTTTCAATTCTAGAAACTCTTTATGCTTTTGATCCAAAAACAGTTGGCTTATATATTTCTTCCTGAACTCAATATGAAAGAACCCAGGTGACCCGTTCTCTAGGTACCACAGATACTAGAGTATTTCACCACTAGTATGTAGTGTCCCTCAACAAGAAAATGGCACACTTTAAACATTCAGCTGGCACGCACACAAGTTCATCAAGCACTCAAATCATATTTTCATACCAAAACTCAACTCTCTCAGGATCATCGTCAATAGTAGCTTTGAACTCTTCAACCCCGTACTTTCTAATTCTATCAACAGGTGGCTTGTTCAATCGTAAAGGTTCCAATCCTTATGGAGCTACGAGATCTGGTTGGGGATTAAGAGAGGGTGGAGGTTGTTGAGCAGTTGGATTCGTCCGGACATACTGCGTAAACCATTCGTTTATCATTTGGAAGAAGACTTCCTTAGCCTATCCTCTGTGACTACTCGACATCAGTCTAGAATCAGACGGTGTTGTCCCTTGAGCGGGAGCTGGCGCATACTCTCTACTTCGTCAGCTACAGCTCGATCGGGATCCATTGACTATACGAAAACACATTTTAAATTGCCAGGAGCCATCACACTATCACAGTTTATATATGACATGTATAGCTTAACTCTCACACAAGCTACGTTGGTCCTAGAATTGACTAAACCTGGCTCTAATACCAATAAATGTAAAACCCCTCACCCGTATTCAATGACGAAATAGGGTTATGGAGTATTACCTAACTTATAAAACATTGAAGAATTCAATTCACATATAATATTGATGGGCTCGAAACTAACTAGGGATAGTCACTAGGGGTAGTCAAAGATGCATTTTCATCGTCATTAATGTAGGTACAAAGCCAATGCCATATTCTCAAGGTGGTCTTATATGGAGTCACTTCCAAATGCCAATGCCATATCCCGGATATGGTCTTATATGGAGTCACTTATAAATGCCAATGCCATACCCCGGATATGGTCTTATGTGGACTTTCACATCAAGTATCGATGCCATATCCCAGATACGGTCTTATACGATTCTCACATTCATTATTGAAGCCATATCCAGGATATAGTTTTATACGGGATCTCAACTCGGTGCCAAGGCCATGTCCCGGACATGGTCTTATATGGGACCTTATCTATTCCATATCTCGATGATAGCATTTTCATATTCAATATAGTCCACTAGGACTTCAACATCTCGTCCAACATTAACTACTCAATTTAGTAGAGCATCATGCATCAATATGATTGATAAACCGTAATATGTACATATTTTAATCCCACATTTAGCATACTTTTGGATGATTTATCCCCGAATTTTGGAATTTGGTGCTTCTAATCCTTTACTTTCATATTTTATACTTAGGAGAGAATCGGAGGATGAAAAGAACTGGAAACAGGCCAAAAACAAAGAAAATGGGCCAAAATACGAAATCTACATGGCCTAGAGAAATCCACACGGTTGTGCCTCTTTAGCAGACCCGAACATGACCTGGGCTCAATTTACAAGGGCGTGTGCCATGGGCGTGTCCCTGCCATGACCTATTTTAATTCCAATCGGATTAGGATACTTAAGGGCAAAGAAAGACATTCCGAAAGCCTATATAAACACCCTAAGTGTGACCTAAGAGGGTGGTGTTCAGGTAGGCCGAGGAGCAAGCCAGAGAGGTCGAATTGTGGGATTTACTCGAAGAAAGCCAGTTGATTCATCTCAAGAAGCCGGAATCTTACTCAAGACGGAAGATCTTCCCTTCAATTTCCTTCAGGGGGTTTTAGGGTTTTTCTTATGTTTTGTTTTATACTTTCTTCTGTGATGTATTCTTTTATAATTATGAACTAAACCCCTCAAATACCTAAAAGGGATGAAACCTAATATGGATCATGTTATTATTTTCTGAACTATATGATAAATATTAGATTTGTTCTTAATTATGTGTTCTTAATTCTTGTTTTAATATTTCAAGATATTGATTCAATTATTGATGTGCTTATGCAGTGGAGGAATATTCCCTGTTTAAGAGTAGATCTAGCATAGTTAAGCAGGGTTGATCGCAACCCTAGAGATAGGATGACGAAAATCTGCCGAATTAGAGTCAAACCTAATATGGGAGTCCATAATGCAATTCTAAGGGTTTTAATTAGAAAGATATTTCAATTAATCAACCTAGGGTTAGACATTAGTAGCCTCGAGAAAGGGATTAATATATATTAGGGAATCCTATGGATCAAGTCAAGTGAATAAATCGTCTGGTTCAGAATTAGATAACAAGTAAAGTCTAGGTGGATTCTTCCTCGTGTATTGTCTAAATCAATTGCTTTTCCTAAAAGTATTTTCCCCAATTCATTCTCTTTGTCTTAGCATCTTTAGCTTAGTAATTAGTTAGTTTTAGATTAAACAACAATTTCCCTAACTCTTAGGCTAAATAATAAAAAGATAGTAATTACAAGTACTCTTGGTCCATAAGGATACGATATTTCCGGTCTTACCATAGCTATACTACCAAACGATAGGTGCGCTTGCCTCAATCATTGTTGTAAGTTAGTTTCTAGGCTCGATCATTCATTATATAAATATTAAGACTTTTATACTACGATCAAGTTTTTGGCGCCGTTGCTGGGGACTAAGATATTAGAAACACTTGATTTTTATTACTTTAGCCATTATTTTTTATTTATTTGCAATTTATTTTATTTTTACTTTTCTAATTTTTCTTTTCTTTATTTTTGATAGGTTTTTCTAGTTTATGACTATAAGGAACTCGACAGGACCCTTGATTTTTGACAGCAATATAGAAGGCACAGTTCGCAGAAACCGAAGAGAGATAAGGCGTAGCCTACAATACATACAAGAAGAGCAATAAGACAACACTAATACTACCGAAGAGATGGCTGATAATAATCCGCTACCTCCGGTGGTGGCCGAAAATCATGCTCCTCGAACTATGTATGATTATGCTAAACCTAATTTAATAGGAACTGAGTCAAGTATTGTTAGACCTGCTATTGCTACAAATAATTTTCAACTGAAACCTAACACAATTCAGATGATACAGTAATTTGTTCAGTTTGATGGTTTGCAGAATGAATATCCAAATAATAGCTTGGCGAATTTCCTAGAATTTTGCGATACTTTCAAAATAAATGGCATTTCTGATGATGCCATTCATCTTTGGTTGTTTCCCTTTTCATTGAGGATTAAAGCTAAACAGTGGTTGAACTCGTTACCACGAGGATCAATCACTACATGGGAGCAAATGACCGAAAAATTTTTGTTAAAATATTTCCCGCCGGCTAAAACGACTAAATTTAGGAATGATATCTCTTCTTTTGTGCAGATGGATTTAGAGACACTTTATGATGCATGGGAGAGTTACAAAGATCTATTGAGAAGGTGTCTACACCATGGGTTACCCTTGTCGTTACAAGTCCAAACCTTTTATAGCGGTGTAAACCCCTCAACCAGGCAGTTGATTGATTCAGCCGTCGGCGGAACCCTGAATAACAAAACACCTGAGGTGAATTCATTGAAGAGATGTCACTAAATAACTATCAGTGGCAAGTCACGAGGACAAGGCCAACAAAAGCCGCCAATGTTTTCAACCTCGACGCAGTAACAATGCTATCAAATCAGGTAGAGATGTTAAATAAAAAGATTGATGGTTTATGTGGTTCTTCGCAGGTACATCCAGTTATGCAGTGCGATACGAATAGAGGGGGGATGAGCAATACAGAATATCCACCCTACAACCTAAGCGCTGAAAACTAGCAAGCTCACTATATGGGTAATAATTTTAGACCTCAAAATAACCCTTATAGTAACACTTACAATCCAGGTTGGAGGAACCACCCCAATTTTTCATAGGGTGGTCAAGGAAATCAGAGACAATAACCCCTCCCAAGCTTCCAACAGCACCCCTACCCACAAGAAAAGAAGTCGAACCTTGAGGAGATGCTAACAAAATTTATAGTAGTGTCAGAAACTCGTTTCCAAAACACAGAAACAACACTTAAAAATCAACAAGCATCGATTTAAGGGATCGAGAACCAATTAGGATAGCTTGCTAAATTGATCTCGGAATGACCACAAGGAAGCCTACCAAGCAACACTGAAGCAAACCCAAAGGAGCAACTTCAAGCAATAACCGCTCATGATGGTGAAGGGTTAGATGAGCCCAATTTAAGGTAAGAGAATGTGGTCGAGGAAGGTAAGATTGAGGTAAGTCATGATAAGCCAAAACTGGTAATTAAAGAGTATCAACCTCGTGTGCCATACCTCAATGCAATGAAGAAAGACAACACAGATGAACAATTCAGTAAATTTCTTAAACTTTTAAAGAAATTATATATTAACTTACCGTTTCTTGAAGCTCTTTCGCAGATGCCAGATTCAAGGAAATTTTTAAAAGAGCTTTTGACAAATAAATGGAAGTTAGACGAAGAGTCGCATGTGGAACTAAACGTAGTATGCTCAGCATTGTTGCAAAATAGACTACCACGAAAAATGAAAGATCTAGGGAGTTTTACAATTCTATGCTTAATTTTTAGTTTATCTGTTGATAATGCTTTAGCTGATTTAGGGGCAAGCATAAATGTTATGCCTTATAAAATGTTTAAACAGCTAGGTCTAGGGAAACCCAGACAAACTAGGATGAGCATTCAATTAGCTGATAAAACTATTAGAATTCCTAAGGGTATAATCGAAGATGTTCTCGTAAAAATTGATAAATTCGTATTCCCAGTAGACTTTGTCGTTTTAGACATGGATGAGGGCAATAATATTCCTTTAATTTTAGGAAAACCCTTTGTAACAGTCCGGTTTATACCCTAGTCAGAACAGTGGTTTCGGGACCACAAATCTGAGTCAGTGAAATATTTTAATATTATTTTTCTGTGCCTATGATATGTGATTAAGCATGTGTGAAATTTCTGTGATTTAATTTGATCATTTGTGTGTTTAATTTGACAAAAAGGATTAAATTGCATTAAAAGCAAAATTTGCAAGCTATTTGTTAAAGCACCTATGTGTAGTGGCTTTTAAAAAGTGGAGGCCTTATGAGGCAATTAGACCACTATTTAGTTAGTGGATGGCAATGGTCAAAAACAACCTTGTATTATATGTATTATATATGTTTGTTTTAAAGGCTAAAGTTGGAATTATGTTATTAAGTTTAATTTAATGTAATAAAACATGAAAAAATAAACCATTTCTATCATAAAATAAACCATTTCTATCATCTTTTGGCCGAAATTCATAAGAAAAGAAAAGAAGAAAACAAGTTAGGGTATTCGGCTAAGTTTGATCCAAATTTAAGGTATGTTTTGCTTCGGTTTTTGATAATTTCTACGTTTTTGCAATTGTTGCTTCATAAACTTTGTAACCCATATAGTAATTTGAAGAATTGATGATGTTCATGAGATATGCCATTGATGATATGTTGAGCTTTGTGATGAGTTTAGTTGTTAAATGAAAATTTTGAGCTAGATGAACATACTTTGTTCTTAAGTTTTTGACGAATTTAGCTAAATAGGGCTAAATTGAGAAAATAGTAATTTGAGGGACTAAATTACAATTTGATGAAAAATATGGGCTTGTATAAGATGTATGAACATTTGGCTAGGCATGTGTATGTGATGATTTTATGAATTTGATGTTTTGAGAAAAATGGACTAAATTGATAATTTATGCCAATGTGAGGGTTAATTTGCAAATAGCCCTAAATGTGTGTCCTTGGATTGAATTGAATGAGTTTTTGGATAAAAAGGGTTAATTCTGAATATGTTTAGATCAAGAACCGAAGAAAACAGGCTTCGATCGCGGGAAAGCGAAAGTAACCGAGTAGTTGTTTCCATTTCCGTAAAATCGAACTCGAGGTAAGTCATTATGCAAATAAACGTACTTGTATGAAATTGTATACATTCATATGACTAATGTTGATAATTAATGCTTATGAGAGGTTATGCATATGAATTTCGAGATAAGATCAATATAGTGGTAATGTCAGAGAAGTCCCGTACGAACCTAGGAATAGATAGGATTAGCTATGTCATGACATAGGTATCTGTTTTGTTTTATCATGTGAGACCACGTCTGGGACGTTGGCGTTGATTTGAGATTTCATGTAAGACCATGTCTGGGATGTTGGCATCGATATGAGCTTTATGTGTAAGACCATGTCTAGGATATCGGCATCGTATTGATTCGTGTAAGACCCTATCTGGGACAGTGGCATCAATATCTGAGTACATGTAAGACCTCGTCTGGGACGTTGGAATTGTACGATTATTCTAAGTTTTCTGAGTATCCTATTAGATTCCTATCGATTCAACGGGCAAATCTGAGCTATGAACAATTACGTGAAAGTATATTCGATTCAGGTTCGTTTGATATGTACACTATGTGTGTATAAAAGGTAAGTACTTATGTGATTTTTAATTGAAGAAATATATGATTGAATATGAGAATGTGAATGAGATACAAGAATGGTTATGAAAGAGTTATGTATATATATGATCATTGAATTGATGAATGTAGCAAATATGGCCAAGAATATGGACAAAGCATATATGTGAGAAAATTGTTATGAATATGAATTGTGCTAATGCTTCTATATGCCCATATGCTTTACTTATTAAGTTTATTTGTATATGACTTACTAAGCTTTTGGGAACTTTACTCTGTGTGTGTTTTCTCTATTTTATAGATCGTCAAAGCTACTGAAGGCTCGAGACCGTCGAGGATCGTCATCACACTACTCAACTTATTTTGGTACATTTTGGAAATGTGTATAGTTAAATATGGCATGTATAGGCTAGTTATTTGGATAGTTATGAGATGTGAACTTAGCCATGTGAATTGGCTAGTTATGAGATGAGAATATGCACTATTGAGTATGATATGTGATGTATGACTTGGTATGGTTAGATGACATTGAAAATGGTCAAGTTTTTGAGTAAGTATTCGGATGCATGATGCTTGTGTTATATATGTTTAAGTCTTGAAAGTTGGCATGATTGAAATTGGTATTGAATGTATAGATTGAGTGGTTATTTTGGTATATTCTTGGTTGTCAAATGTGTATAAAATGTGCTAGTAGATGTTGCTTGTAGTTAAGACCCAAGTGGATGGCAATTTGGCCTTGTAAATGGCCTATAATGTCACACGGTTGTGGCACACAGGCGTGCCTAGTAGCCGTGTGAAAAAGTCAGTATATGGCCTAAGAGTACACAGCATTAGCACACGGGGGTGCTTGGTAGCCTTGTGGTTTTGGCAGGATCAACCACGACCAAGGTATACGGGCGTGCCTGGTGGCCGTGGTGTTAAGTCAGTTTCGACCACGGGGAGGACACACGGGTGTGTCTAGTAGCCGTGGGAGGCACACGGCCTACCCACACGAGCGTGTATTCCCTGATTTTTAGAAAAGTTTTAAATTTTTGAGAAATTTTGTATGTGTTTTGGTTTAGTCCCGACTCGGCTTATAAGCATGTTTTAGGTCTCGTTGACCTATTTAAGGGACATCACGAGAGTGTTGCGGATGAATGATTGTATGAAATGTTATGAAAGTTTCTGATCTGTCAGGTAACGCCCTTAACCCTAATCCGGCGACGGGTACAGGATAGGGGTGTTACACCCTTTTTAACAACTGCCAGGACTAAAATTGATGTTGGTTCAGGTGAACTCATACTTCGTGTAGGTGACGAAACAATCACTCTTCAGGCTCTTGACTCGGCTAGGATATCGAGTAATCAAGGTGAGAACATAAATTCTATCAATGACCATTCGGTTAAACTTTCTTTTTAGGAAGCACCACGAAACTACACAACTGAGCCAGATCCTATATCTCATGCCAACAAGGAAATAACTCATGAGGAACGAAGGCTTCGGATCGATGAACTAGACGAGTGGAAGACGCATTTCAAAGAGAAATTAGGAACACACGAAGCAGAACCAAAGCAAAACCATGTCAAACTTAAGGATGAACCAAACTAATTTCAGATCGGGGATCAGGTATTGTTGGCTAAAACAGACCCTCGGATCGCCACCTCAGACGTTGATACAAACGAAAAAATCCCTTTTAAGGTACTCAATGTCTTCCCTTACAGAACAGTCGAGGTAAGTAATCCTATATTCGGCACTTCTAAAGTAAATGCTACTCGACTCGAGCTATATATTGATAATAGAACTGATAGCATGAGAAAGGATTTTCAACTCCTCAAACCACCATGATTATGCGAATGAGAGGTAAGTCTAGCTTAAGACTTTAAACGAGTGCTTCTCGGGAGGCAACCCGAGCACTAACCTCATTAATTTTTACATTTTTATTTTTTACTTTTATTTTTCCTTTTTAGCACCTAACTATAAACTAACCAAAGTGCAGGTTTCTCTACCCACACGGCATTGCACACAGGCGTGGCTATGTGGACATCACGGATTTCCATACTGACGTGGCAGAGATAGTACGAAACAGGATGAAAAAAATCTTCAAGCCACGGGCTCCGACTAAACACCACGGTCATGCGATACAGTCGTGGTCAACATTGTTTTATCAACACGGGCGTGGCGACCTACTCTCAGGCGTGGAAACGATCGAAGCACAACACGGCCGTGCAATACGGCCTTGTGACCTAACACGCCCACGGTACATGGGCGTGGGAAATCCCCAAACCCCAATTTCTATATAAACCCTCTTTTTCTTCTCACTTTCCCCACCAAACCCCCTTCCTCTCAACCCTAGCCACCATAATTTTTCTTTCTACTTCACCATCCTTACCACTATCACTCAATGCCCAAAGGCAAGGCCAACACTATCATTCTCATGTCAAAGAAGTGAAAGGATCATAGCACTGTCTCCCCGTGCGAGACCAAATAACATAAGTTCATGCCGGCCGCTTCATTAATTCGCCGAGCCAAGGACATTTGAGTCCATTTAATTTTTCTTTTTCTTTTCTCTTCTCCTTTATTTTCCTTTTCTTTTCTCTTATGCTTAATTTAGTCTATTTTATTTTGTTTTCTTTGATTTAGGTTCTAAAGGCTATTAGGGAATCACCACACCACGCCCTTAGAAATCACACCCACCTCGCGAGCCATCTAACAATAAGGACTTTTCAGTCCATTAATCTTTTCGTTTAATTTCTTTTTCACTTTTCACACTCTTTCTTTTTGTTTTTCTTTTCTTTAAATATATAATTAGTATATTTTGAATTATTCTTATTATTTCCTGGCTAAATCTTCACGAGTTTCCCAATTTCTTCATCTAGCACAGAGATTGTTGGCGGCCACTATACCACCACCGAAGACGCCTCCTCCAACTTATTTTTCACCTCCGAATCAAGTTTCTACACTCCCAACTCAAGGAAACCATCCAAAATTTAGGAAGTTTCACTTCTCCCTATCACTTCTGATTTCATATATATATCTTTGTACATTGAGGGCAATGTACATCTTAAGTGTGAAGGGTGAATTTTATTTTGAAAAGTTCCTAACTTTTTGCATTATTCTCAAATCCCTAAATTATGTCTTGTTCTTAAGTAATTTTCTCATATTACTATTAGAATAAAATTTCCTTTGATTCATGATTTTTATTGATATGTTTTGGATTAAGTCATTGATAATTGTGCAGTGATGATTTAAACTTAGGAGACTAGAGAATCAAGCATAATGAGTCTATTTTCAAAATCAAAAAAAAAATTTAGGTTGTCTACCTAAACCTAATTATTACCTTGAAGTTTGAAATTTACAAGGTTGATATCAACAACCCATAATTTTTGTGAGATTTTGAGCCTTTTAGAGCATACATTCTTTTCTTGCTCACTTTATTGATTATGAGTGTGTCAACATTGGTTTGTTATTCTAGAACTTGCTTCGTTTATACGTGTCAAGACCACATCATTGATTTGATATACAGAGATGATAAAGGCACTTAGGATTTAAACCACTTACTCCACTAAAAGTCTACCCTCACAATTAACCCCTAGTGAACCCCTTTGATCCTACCATTTATTGACTCACCCATTAATTTTAACCCAAAACCCATCTTGTATTTGTTATCACCATTTCTCTTGACTACCCTTGTATCGAGATTTGATTTTATCAGTTGCCTAACTACATTCTTTATTTCAATTGTTAAAATCTATCTATTTGATGTGTTCTTAAAAAAAAGTATTTTCATTATTAGTTATATGAGCTTATACGTTTAAATTCTACATCTTGAGAAGAAGCTCGTGTTATGAAATTTTAATTGATGTAATTATTTGAGTCTTAGTTCATCTTTTTAAGTTAGGTAATTTGTCAATTCAATCTTGATTCTATCCCTTTAATTCAGCCTTTATCCATACATTTAACCCGAGCCCCATTACAACCCCTTTTAAAGTCCTTTTTGATTTGTGTATCATCTCATTTTATAGTGGTGGAGATTTGATTTTCATGCAAGCCTATGGGATTAACTTTTCATGTTCAACTTTTGAGTGCTTAATTTTGAATCTTAAACACTTTTGAGTGGTTTGAGTGAATCTTTAGTGAGGATGTCAACCCCTTGTCGATGTTGAATTTAAGGTGATTATTTAGGTAAGGGGAAACACATATGTTTTTGTGCTATAAAAACTATGATTTGATTGTTTGAATCTTTAGAACCCTTTTGGTTAAATTATCAATGTATGAATTACCTATGAATTATGATGAAACACTACTGATGAATATTATGAATTGAGAAAGTTCATTTTAATTGTGAGTTGAGAATTTTGCTTGAGGACAAGCAAATGCTTAAGTGTGAGGGTATTTGATAAACCATAATATGTACATATTTTAATCCCACATTTAGCATACTTTTGGATGATTTATCCCTCGAATTGTGGAATTTGGTGCTCCTAATCCTTTACTTTCATGTTTTATACTTAGGAGAGCACCGGAGGATGAAAAGAATAGGAAACGGGCCAAAAACGGAGAAAATGGGCCAAAATACGAAATCCACACGGCCTAGAGAAATCTACATGGCCGTGCCTCTTTAGCAGACCCGAACACGGCCTAGGCTCGATTTACACAGGCGTGTCCCTGCCGTGACCTGTTTTAATTCCAATTGGATTAGGATACTTAGGGGCAAAGAAAGACATTCCGAAAGCCTATATAAACACCCTAAGTGTGACCTAAGAGGGTGGCCTTCAGGTAGGCCGAGGAGCCAAGCCAGAGAGGTCGAATTGTGGGATTTTCGAAGAAAGCCAGTTGATTCATCTCAAGAAGCCGGAATCATACTCAAGACAGAAGATCTTCCCTTCAATTTCCTTCAAGGGGTTTTAGGTTTTTTATGTTTTGTTTTATACTTTCTTTCTGAGATGTATTCTTTTATAATTATGAACTAAACCCCTCAAATACCTGAGGGGGATAAAACCTAAGACTGGTCTTATTATTGTTTTCTGAACTATATGATAAATACTTGATTTGTTCTTAATCATGTGTTCTTAATTCTTGTTTTGATATTTCAGGTTATTGATTCAAGTATTAATGTGCTTAGGCAGTGGAGGAATATTCCCTGTTTAAGAGTAGATCTAGCATAGTTAAGCAGAGTTGATCGCAACCCTAGAGATAGGATGACGAAAATCTGCCGGATTAGGGTCAAACCTAATATAAGAGTCCATAGATCGAGTTAATGCAATTCTAGGGGTTTTAATTAGAAAGAGATTTCAATTAATCAACCTAGGGTTAGATGTTAGTAGCCTCGAGAGAGGTATTAATACAAATTAGGGAATCTTACGGATCAAGTCAAGTGAATAAATCGTCTGGTTCAGAGTTAGATAACAAGTAAAGTCTAAGTGGATTCTCCCTCGGGTATTGTCTTAATCAATTGGTTTTCCCAAAAGTATTTTTCCCAATTCATTCTCTTTGTCTTAGCATCTTTAGCTTAGTAATTAGTTAGTTTTAGATTAAACAACAATTTCCTTAATTCTTAGGCTAAATAATAAAAAGTTTAGCTTAGTAATTAGTTAGTTTTAGATTAAACAACAATTTCCTTAATTCTTAGGCTAAATAATAAAAAGATAGTAATTACTAGTACTCTTAGTCCTTGAGGATACGATATTTCCGGTCTTGCCATAGCTATACTACCAAACGATAGGTGTGTTTGCCTCAATCGTTGCCGTAAGTTAGTTTCTAGGCTCGATCATTCATTATATAAATATTAAGACTTTCAGACTACGATCAATGATACAAAGCATTCTCAATTATGCTAACATAAATGTTGAATCTATAACATATAAACTTACCTCGATTTTAAAATAAGCTTGCTCGACGGTCTACTTCGAGACTTTGTTCTTTCCCCGATCGAGGCGAGTTCTCGGTTCTTCTTGCTCTATAATATCAATTTAGCTCATTTTAATCATCGCACTAATAAAAGCATTTCAATAATCATGCTTTGAAAAAATTACTATTTTGCCCTTAGACTTTGACAAATGACCATTTTGCCCCTAGGCTCGGAATTAAATTCTAATCACATTCTTACCTTCAACAAGCCTAGGTGAACATTTAATACTCTTATAGTTATCATCAAAACTCAACATTTCACATGCTTACTACAAATTTGTAACTTTTTCATCAAGGTCCAATTAGGTGTTTTCAAGACAACACCTTTCACAAAAGTTGTTCATCTAACAACTAAGACTCATTTTCTTCCATGAAAATGCAGCAAATAATAATGATAGCTCTCATGGAAAAACTCTAAACTCTTCACCATATTGCACTTTAGTCCCCTCATTTGAAAGCTTAAGCTTTAGGGATCTCAAAAGTACAACTATTTTCAAGAAAAGATCACTTGAACACTTACTTGTGAAGAGAAGAGTGTGCTAAAATTTTTGAAGCTTTCAACCCCTATTTTGCTTGCTATTTTCGGTGGAGGAAGATGGAGAGAAAGATGATATCTTTCTTTTCCTTATTCTAATATTAAACTAGTCAAATTGGTCACCAACTATCACCAACTTTGACCAACATTGTCCATCTTTGTCTCCTATGTTAGCCTATGGCCGGCCAAGCAACTTTTGGGGGTCTAATTGCCTTTTAAAGACCTCTAATTATCAATCTATGGCTATTTGGTACCTTTAGCTTATAAAGTGCAATTTAGTCCTTTTTCGCGATTAAACATGAAATCGCTAAAATTAAAGTACCAAAATTCTCATGTACATATTCCATCATGCTCTGACTCATAAAATGACATGAAAAAAAATTTTCTCTAACCTTGGATTAGTGATCCCGAGATCACTATTCCGACTAGCCCCTAAATCGAGCTGTTACAATGAGTTCACACGGGCATGTTGCCCTTCCACACTGGCGTGTGTCCCTAATTTTAGTGATATTTTCCAAAGTTTTCCAAAGAACTTGATTTGATCCCGGAACATTTCTAAGATGTGTTTTGGGCCTCGTAGGCCCATATTAATGTTGTTAAGAGGAAGTTTGAAAAGTTTTAAATTTGAACTGACTTTTATGATTTGGAATTGCGTGTATGCATGTCCCGGCGTCGGATACGGGTAAGGGGTGTTACAGAGCTATAGATTATTGTAATGATTAGCTTCCTATATTGTTTTATTTTGTTTAATAAAATTGCCAAAGGGAGAGATTGTTGAGGCGAGGTGTGCTAATTGAGTTGAGTGGCGCTCAGTAGTGCTTACAGCAAACTTACTTGTCATATTTGAGTTGGCAATTTAATGAAGAGAATATTTTGACTAATGAATGTGCTTATATTTTGAAGATACTATAGTCTATCTATGGAAACCAATCCCTGACTACTGAAGATTGATTGGATGAGAGTGAATCAATTCAACCCTTAGAATGTGGAGATTTGATCGAGATTGTGTTGCTGGTTTCTGAAGATCATATCTTTGATCGATTATGCTTTGAATGTTTATGTTGTAATTGCTATTTTCAATGAGTTACTTTGTATTCATTTAGATTCTATGTTAGCAACCTAAAATTGATATATGTTTTAAAGTTTGTCTAAGTTATGTACGAGAGTTTATTAAAAGCACTTGAATCTATTTATTGAGGAGCTGCTCTATGAGAGAGTGCAAATTGAATTGTAAACATTGAGTGTTTAGTGTTCTAGTTTTTAGGTACGAAAGTTAGATCTTTATACTTAGGGAGTGTTAGAGTGTGAATGACAGTTGTATCTGTGATACAAGATAATGGAATTAATTACTAAGCTAGGCTCCACAAATGTAGGAAAATCGAACTGAATAAACAAATTATTAGTGTTCTTTGTTTTTCTTTGCACAATTTATCGCAGTGCCAAGCCGTAGTGGCCACTACAGTTAAGCACTTTCATTACTATTTTCATATTCAGTAAATTGCAACTATAGATAGCAACATATATTAACAATGTTGTTGATTGAGTTGATGTCACATATTAACTCAACACCAACTTAGGATTGTTGAAAGCACCATGATAAACAATTGTATTCATTTAGTATTCTTAATCCAATGTATTGAGTATGTTCCATATTCTAAACACACTTATATTTTGTGATAAATGTATTTTTTATGTATTGCGTGTTAAATGTTTTTTATTAAAGTGTTGGTATTTTAGTTGAATTTAAGAATATTCAAAATCATTTTTTTCTAAGGAAAAGAAAACTGAAAATAAAATTGATACCACCAAATTTCATATTTAGGAACGGTGGAAATGAAGTAAAAAATCTTAATAATCTTATTTAAGAGTGAATTTGTTAATTAAGTTTTCTATTTAGTGGTAAAATATTTCGGGATAATATAACTTTTTGTCTCGAAACTTGGCAATTAGGTCTACTTTGGTACCTATATTCTTTTTGGTCCACTTTGGTCCTTGAACTTGCCTACTAGATCCATTTTGGTTCCTAAACCTGAATTTTGTCAAGATTTTGATGATATGACCAGTGTTACTAGAACAATACCAAAATCAGAGGGATTGAGAATTGATCGATATAACGATGCGAACAAAGGGGTTGAACCAATTGACTTGAAAATTGCTTAAAATTGGTAAAAATAAAAAATCGAGACAAAAATCGACAGTTGAGCAAGTTGAACCGATTTGATAAAAGAATTATTTTTTTTAATTTTTTAGATTTTTATGAATTTTGTTTGTTATTTATTTAATTATTGTTGGTCCAACAATCAAACCGATCGAATTGGTTGAATTGAAAATTGGTGGTTAACCTGTTCAACCATTGGCCCGATTTTTAAAACACTAAATATAACATTTAGAGATCGTATCACATCATCACTTAAAAATTTATATAGATTATGAAAGTACTTGGGCAATCCCTCTAATAACAAGAAGTGAGCAAACAAATCTCTCTATTAAAAAATGGACCAATCAAGTCCTTATATTTTTAAAATAAAAGCAAATTGATAAAATTGAATTGTTTATATATAATGAATAACTATTTAAATAAATCTCGTAGACATAAAAATAAGTTTTGATGTGCATGTGCATGTTCATTGTTTTTATTTTCCAATTACTAGTATATGAGCAGTAGTGAATTTATGAGCATTTGTGATGGGAACTGAATGGTCACTCAAGATTGTATTTAAAAAAGAATGGGCAAATTAAAGGGAATTCTTAATCCATAAATGCAAGGTGTTGAAATAAAAAGGAATACACACTCTTACAAAAGGCGATGTCTGTTGGCAGGCACCCACCACAATTGACTCTATAATAAAAACAACCACTACAAACCTTCCTTTGACACTTTTGGGCAAAAGAAAAGACACATAAAAGAGTTGTAGCAAAAAAGGAAAAAGAGGCCAAGCAAAGTGTTTTGTTTTTCCCATTTTTGCTTGGGATTAATTGATTAATTCTAATTAATCAAAAGTTGTGCCATAAATTAATATCCAATGGAATTAGCAAATTCAACCACCCCCAATTGTTTTTCATGGTGGAATTAACTATCATTGCCTCTATAAAGAAATGGAGGAGGGAAGACATAAAAGCTAGGCAAAAACAAAAGATCACCCCAGGCAAAGAGTAAAAGTGATTTCCCCCTTTGAGATTACGAAAGATAAATACAATAGTTTTTTATTTGAAAATTATTGAATGATGATTGATGCTTTTAAGCACTAAATTCTGTTGCTTAAGGAAGATATTAGAAATTATTGTTAGTGGGACAGTTCTTAACCTGCACTAAGAAAGTAAAAAGGAAAAAAAAAACAACACTTGGGTGATTGATTAGACTTCCAATCATTCCTAAAACTTTGAGTTTAATCTCATCAAATCAAGCTTCTTAGTATTACCTAATGATTGTTCAATTGATGTTTGTGTTAAAATGTCTTTTAAGATAAGAGTTCATTCAATTTTAAAACCATTTGTAACAAAGGAAATTAATAAGTATGTTGATTGGGATAAAAGTTTAGCTTAGGAAGAGAGGATTTTCCTTGAGCTTACCACAAAATTAATTCTTTTTTTTAAATGTCATACAAACTGTTGGGATAATCAAACCATTAAAGATTAAGGGTTTTTTTATAAGCAGCCCCTCAATTTATAATTAGTGTTGTTGAGTAATTTTTTGTGTCAATCATTAAAGAAAATATTTGGATATTTATATATACTATCACTATTTATGATTTGACTCTACTGTTTATGAATTTGATCCTATTATTCATATAATTGACATTATGAGCAGACCTCAGACATACTAGACACGTGTATCATTATGGGTTGTTTGATGAACCTCGCAGCCTACCACATGCAAACTCCTTGAATATATGCAAAATGAGACTGCAAACTCTCCTCGACTTGTATAAGTTGATACAACGAGTTCCTCTAATTGTTCTCTCGTTATATGTTTCGCACTCAATTGGGAAGGATGATTCGAGTCACGGATAGACAATCTGGATCTTATCTGAATTTAATAAGTGTAAAAACAACGTTACACTGCATTAGAAGAAATTAAATCTACTAGAATTAATTTTTTTAGCTATGATTCCTCAAACCAAATTCCTTTTTAAAGGAAAAACATAGCCTAAGCACTGTACAACCAAATTACTCCATTCTCGTTTTAGTACTGTACAACCATACCATAACCGGTTCTTTTTTGCTCTTTCTTTTCAGAGGTAAAAGAAGAAACAGCAATACAATCTTCTTAATATCTTCTTTTTTTTTTTTTTATTTCAGGTTAAAATTTACTGCAAAGGAAAGTTATTTTTCAGGTTTGGGTTTGAACAGGGAAAAACAACAGACAGAGATTCTTCTCGGCGAAACCTCAACTGCTTCGCGATGAAATCTTCGATCGTTTGTTGAAACTCTTCGTTGCTCAACTCGTCTTCTGGAACTAATTCCCCGTCCATATTTTCAACTTTCCGGCACTTTTCTGTCTCGGATTGTCGTAGTTCCTTCGTCACTTCCTCTCCACTCTTTCTTATCGCCAACTTCTCCGACTTACTCCTATACACTCTCGGATAATCCATCTCAAACTCAGAGTCCGGTTCCGGTTCCGGCTCCGTTTCTTCGCTGATTAAGGTATCTGTGCTCGCTTCAGAGATGATCTCTTTGTCTTGATACAGAACCTCTTTTTGGCACTCGGATTTGGAGCGATTCTCAGCATTGTTGATGATTTCATCGTAGATTTTGGAATCAACATTGTTAACAGTGGAAAAAATGCCGGACTTGGCAATGAGGGTAACGATGATGACGTTAGAGACGAGGAAAACAAAGAGGGGACTGGCGACGACTCCGCCGAGCTTCAAAAGGAACTCTCCGGAGATTTTGACGGCGAAAGGCACGCGCTCAAATGTCCACGCTAAAAACAGCAAAGCCAAAAGCAATTCCAAGAAACGGAAGGCATTGGCTAAGCTTCGAAGCCGATTGTACCTCCTCATCGCCTTAGCTTTCTCTGCTTTCACGTTATCGAAACCAAAGGAATCCATTAAGACCAAAGTTTTGGCTGAAATATGGAAAGAAAATTGAAAAGTTTAAAGTTGCGTGTGGTATCTATCTCTGGAAACTGATGTCTGAATTTTGCGGGTAAACAAAGGGAGAGTTGAAGAGTAAGAGCGGGGTGGTTTTTGTTTTTGCTATTGGGAGAACTGAAGCATCATAGGGAAATGCTTTATAGACTGATAGGCATAGAATTTAGGAATTTATTTATTTAAAAAATCTTAAGCATAACTAAAAGATTAAAGGGTCCTATTAATTAAGGCAAGCTTGATTTAGTAAATAATGGAAATATCCCATATGGTTGGGTAGATCAGAGGCTCATCAACTACATCACACGTGGATATTATTTTTATTCTTGATTAAATTTTTACATCAAGATATAAATTTTGAATTAAACTTATTTAACCTCTAAAATAAAATCCCCTTTCCTTTTTTATTTTTTTTATACATGGCAACATATTATTGGTGGGTTTAATTTTTTTAACTAAAAGGACTAACCTGATAAAAAATTATCCAGTAATAATTTAACTATAATACCGGAGTATTAAGCCTTTAAACAATTCTTTCGTTTTTGCGAAAATCTACAAATTTCTAGTCTTTAGCTAAAACAGGTGAGTTAAAAATGATCATCCATTTCTTGCTGTTTAGAGTAGTGCAGCTATTGATTTTGGGTTTGTGAATTCCATAGACGTGATTGATTGTCAGACACATTAATATGTATGACCTTATTTATTCACTCTCTGTCTTCTCTATTTATTGTATTCCACTTCTCCATGAAGATTTACGATACCACCTTCTGTCATTGATTTGCCCTCTCCTCTCCTCTTGGTTTCAGATTTTATACATTTTTGGTTGAATGGAATACTAAGGATGAAAAAATCCTGACATTCAATCCTGCTTGGTGTGTCAATACCATGGACTTCCAACTCACCTACTGTACATACAAAACTCTGCCTTTCATTTCAACTCAAAGAAAACCCAAGAGACCTTTCATTTCAACTCATCTTTGGGATTCTTATACTATTCCCATTCAAGGAAAACTCAATAATCATAATTGCAAACTTAAACTCTGTTTTTAGGACTTATTATCGTCAAATCTTGTGCACCAGACTACCTAAATAATATTAGGATGCCTTGATATATTGATTACTCCCTCAACATTCTCAACTTCACTCCTACATTTATTTATTTTCAATTAAATTGGTCTCCGATTTTTCCCAAAGCATATTTGACCAGTCAATGCCAATCAATGAACAGTGAATGTCAACTAATTTTTTGAATGTATATAATTGTTTCCATTTGTTTTCAATTTAGTGTAATTCTTTTGAAAGTTAAGCTATTTTTTTGAAATTTCTTAATTTTGTATACTCTCTAGTTTTTTTTTTTTTCAATTTTCTAAAATTTTAACTTTTTTTTTATTTCTTAACATATTTCTCAAATATTTTTTGAATTGTTTATTGTTTTCAAATTTTTTTTAATTTTTGAAATCTAAACTAGGTTTTTAAATTTAATTTTTAATTTCTTTTTTTTTTTGAATTTTAAGGATTTTTTTAGAATAATCCCTTTTTTTTCCACGTGTCACGTCCATGGTTGGCCACATCATCCTATAGTTAAAAAATAAACAATGTTAACAATAGAAACTAATTTGTGTACCAATCCTAACCTTAGGAACCAATTTGATTCAAAAAAGTTTAAAAGTCAATTTAAAAAAAAAATACCAAATTTAAGGATTAATCTATGTATGAACCCTATTAGGATTATATAAAAGAAGGTCGTGGTATAAGTTTGGCTGAATTTCAAATGTTTGGAAGTATTTTAGAGTTTCAAATTATCAGTGCTTTAAACAAGTGTCTAATAAATAGTTGAGTTATGGTGGATCTCTTGTACATATACTCAAATATAATTAAAGGACTTGTCTTGCTATATAGCGTTATGCTAGCTTCAATGTGATTTGGAGTGTCATCCATGTATTGTGCATGCAGGAGATAAGTATTGCAAAAAGACGTAGCCTAGGTACGATGATCATGTAGTGTTGGGCGAGGCGATCCCTTTAGGCAATGTATTTCCTTAGGGAAAATGATGACAAGGAACTTGCCCTACTTATAATCCAAGTGGTTGATTTGGCTGAGGCGAACATATGTAACAATTGCCCCATAATCGTGATTTTTAGCAAGTGTAAATTTGATAAGTGGCCTTCACCTAGAGTTAAATTTTTTATTTGGCGAAGAGGTAGGACGCTTTGTATGATTTATCTTATACTTCAATTTTTTTTAATTAGTGCGAGTAATTGAATAACACATGCATATCACTTCAGGGTTAGAGAATTAAATTAATACACAAAATGGACACATCTATTATTTAAAATAAATTGTCACTATTTTTTGACAGGATATCAATGCTAAAAAAGTTATATGTATATATAAAGAGTTCAACTCATAGTTCCTATTTATAGAGAACCGAGAACTAGGGGATGGCGGCATGCCCTAGTATACACTAGGGTTTGTCGCCCATTGTATTATCCAAGTCTATATATACTTTTCGTATATTGAGTCAAATTATATGTGTTATCGAATCTTTTGTCTAACACTTATAATTTATCCAACCCAATAACTATTTTCTATTACCCAAAATATTATTTATTTAATTAATTTAATTTATTAACTTAACTAAATTAACTTCTCAATTAAATTATTTTCTCAACCCAGTTCTAAATTCATTAAAGTGATGGCAATTTTACCATATTAGAATCCAAGAGGAAATTGATTTAATTGTCTTATTCAACGAATCTATTACAACTAATTAATTTAATTTTCACTTTGAATTTCAATTATTTAATTACAATCAAATAATAATCTGAACAAATTAAATTAATTTATAAATCATCTTTTGTACTTAGCAAGAAAACACATTCACTATGGATAGTGACACATGAGATCTGTTTCTCTTACTTAATGTTTTCTTTCATTTCACAATCATGTCTTCTGAGAATCATCCACTCCGATACTCAATACAAGATATTTCACTAATTGAACTTGATAGACAGCATAATAGTCATTTAATTGACTTGCCCAATTTGGATTAGACTATAGACCATTTGAATTATCTACTAAATATAAGTTGTCTTATCATATTATGATCCAACCACATACAACTTAATATTAGTTAAACCTTAGTTAAACAGTGAGTTGATATTTGTTTTTCATTCTACTTTGTATGCAAAAACATTTGAGGATATTTATACAAAAGATATTAATATCAATAATGAAATTTTATTAAATCAATTTGTTCGAAAAATTAATAATATATTTATTTATATCACTATATTAAACGCACTAGATCCTAACAATTATGTAATCATCAAAGTGCATAAAGAAATCTATGGCCATCGTATGGGAGGATGAGCTCTTTCGTGAAATGTTCAAAGATATGATCCCTTTCAAAAGTTCGCCCATGTTTTCAATGCACTCGTAGAGCCCCTACAGTTGATCACAAGCCATTGGCCATTTGCCACTTAGGGACTGGACATTCCGAGTTTTTTTTTTTAATAGCTTTAACATAGAAGAACTTTGTGATAGTAACAATTGAGTTTTTTTCTTCAGATATTAACATAGGATAATGCAATGCTAAATCTAAAATATTAAATTCATGTAAATTCCAATGATATTGTTGGTAAAATATCTATGTTTTTAACTTTGGAACGAGATGGCTAGGGGGCCAAAAAGAAAAATCATGGAGGCATTCAATTGAAGCAACTCAAAGCCCTCCCCCCTCCCAATTTACTTTTCTAGGTCTAGGCCATCCAATCCTAGAGATCTAATTGTCAATGAAGCTAAGGGGAAAAACATTGCCTGAGCATAGCATATCAAAGAATGCCCCACATGGATAAGTTCCTGCTTCATTATTGAAGAAAACATTGCGTTTGATATTCTAATAGATTTGTAGAAATAAAATGTTTGAATCATTCCAAATTTTATGCATAAATGTTTGGGAAGGGACAGATTTTGGAAATTGGGAATGTATATATATGAGATAATTCTCCAGACACCAATTATGGTATAGGTTAAGTTCAAATAAGAGATATAAATTTAATAAACCTCATTAGACTGTTCATGCATGCACTTGGAATGATTCAAGCATTATATATATATATATATATATATATATATTCTCATCTCTATCATGCCCTTGATTTCAAACAAGAATAGATTTTGTTTGATGGACTCCCTATATTTCACATGCTCTGCACCTTGAATATGTTTCTTATTTCTTACCAAGTATATTTCAAACCAGGTGCGCTCCAAAAAAACCAAGATTACCCCAAAAGCACAAAGAGATAAGGAAGATAAAACTACAGCAAAAGGGTAAAGAGGATGATTCAATGGTGGAAATTTGCCCTTAGTTAAAAAGTTGAATGATTCTTGCATTAATTGATGATTTTCAAGATGATTTCTAAAGCGAATTTTGATTCAAAAGAATGAAATCCTTTTTGTTTTGAAGAATATAATGGTGACCATCTTGCCTGTAAAGATGTAGAGAATATTTGTAAAGGCTAATGGAGGCAGACTTCACTTTCTTTTCTTTCTTTTTTTTAATTATTATTTAAGTTTGAAAACTCTCCATGTCTAAAGCTTTAGCTTCTTTAATGGCATGGATTATGTGGACTGAATTTCGTTGTACTTTAAAAAAAAAAGAAAAAGAGAGATGAAAATGACCACTTTTGGTAATCTTGGATGCTTCCACATGGTTTCATCAACAAAGGCATCCACACCCTTTGATTAAGAGTTAGTGTATGATTGGATTACGAGTGTAAAGATAAATCACAAACGCCTCTTTCAACAAGCTTTCGAGTATCTAAAGCAAGCACAGTGACGAAAATCCTCAAGTTGCATCACCAAAATTACCCAAGTTTACACGGTTTGAACACTGAAGAGTGTCAGGTTCTTTACATAGATTCTTTGTTTTGTTAATTGGCATAAATTCGTTGTTATTATTGCATAGCAACCCAGACAAGTGGTGCAATTGAAGCGTTCCAATTGGATAGACAATGATGGGCAACTTTTCAGCCCATTTCAGAAACCTAGTATGTTTGGTTTGAAAATTAGAATCACATGTTGTAAGCCCACTCAAGGTTGAAATTCATACTAATCTAGAGCTCCATTTCTCACCTTCATTCTATACATCCATTTTTTTAGTAATATTATATTTTTTAAAATTTTCAAAAAATTAATAATATAAAAACGTGATATTTAAAAAAGTAATTTTTAGAAAATTTGAGAAACATTTCAATTTTCTGAAATTTTCTAATATTTTTAGATTTTTTTTTCAATTTTTCATCATTTTATAATAAATTTATTGTTTTAAAAAAATTTGATTGTTATGTTTTTCTATAATTGATTAACTCATGACATCAAATTCAATAAAAAAATCTTATATAAAAATAGAATATTCATATAAATTCTTTTTATCTAAATTTCTAAATATATTGATGGACAATGCATTTATCTGTGATTAGTGTAAAAACAGCGGTGATGGTAAAATTAGTTATTGTAACGATACTGTAACGTAAGACAAAAAATAAATTAAATGCACCGCACCCACCACCTATCCAAATTCACCTTTAATTTGGATGGACGATGAGTTTGACTATGACGAAATTGAAAATAAATACTATAATGGTGAGATTTGAACCAAACAATAACAATTTCAACTTTTTTTTCTTCTCACTCACCTCATGTTATTTCTTTTATATAATATAATATTTAAATTTATTTATTAAAATTTTAATTCATTAATAATATGCAATCTTTTAAATATTCAATTACATGTTATTTTCTTATATTACATCGTATTTCAATTTGTGTCATATTAAATTGGAACACCGCAATCCATCAAAGAAAGCACCATATCTCAAAATGACGAGCTTATGAATTAATGTACAGAGTAGAATAGATGAGGGATTGTGCAAATTTTAAAATAAAAAATAACAGTTTTTATAAAAAATTATAAGGAATGAAAAATATTAGGGTCTGTTTGTTTGGTGGAAAATGTTTTCCAGAAAACATTTTCCACCTTTTCCAGTGTTTGGTTGAAGGAAAATGAATTCCTCAAGGAAAACATTTTACAAACACGGGTAAAATGTCTTCCTTATTTGTGTAAAACGTCTTACCAAATTTTTTTTCGGTAAGTCATTTTCCAAAGATTTCCAGGTACGTTCTCCTTCTTCCCTTCTTCTTCTCATTCCTTCTTCCCTTCCCATCGTCTCAGCCATTCCCTTCCCATTCCCTTCCCATCGTCTCAGCTTCAAAAAAATTTCCTCACATCTCAGTTGCACTTCCCACTCCGTCTCTCCCACTCGTCGAAGAGTTCAATTGCTAACTTCTTTTTACCCAAGCCCACGTCTCTGTTTGATACTAATCCCAGGGGACGGATCAACGAGACCCATAACCCTAATCCCAGGGGACGGAATAGGTCCATTGGTGACCAACGCGGTGGAACTGTAGGAAACTCGCTATTGTGCACTATCTGAATCTGCCCGATTGTAATCCTGACTCGATCAAGTCTGTTCTAGATGATGAACTCAGAGTGGTACGTTGCTTACTTGCTTTAAGGATTTCATTTTACTGCCCTATTTTAGTTAAACAAATGTGATTTTATTTTACATTTTCTAGAGATCGAGATTTTCTAGTTTGGATTAGTTAGGATATGAATGATGCTATAGTTTTATCCCATTTCACTTTATTGTAGAATTATATTTCTTTCTTTGCGTGTAAGAACATATAGATATTCCTTCTTTGAAATTTATTGATTGAAGGAAATTTTGCAGGTTAAGAATGCATTGAGGCAAAATTTTAAGTCATATGGAGCATGGCATCATCGAAAATGGGTTCTCAGCAAGGGCCATTCATCGTTCGATAATGAGCTGAGATTTGCTGGACAAGTTCCAGAAGGCTGATTCTCGCAATTTCCATGCATGGGATTTTAGGAGGTGAAATTAGTATGCCTTTTCTGTTAATCTTGGTGCGTGTAGGTGTAATATATATATGTGTGTGTGTGTGATTCCCTTGTGGCAGCAGATGATACGGTTCACTGTATGCCTGCTGATATAGTGATGCGTAACTGCATATTGCAACTACAGGTTAATTTCCTCTAGTTATCAGTGAGGTTGGAATCTAATATCCATGAAAACTTGAGTTATTTGCTTCCATTGTTGCTAGTAGGATTTATCATTTTCCATTTTTTCTCCCCCTAATTTTTAACTGGATTGCAGTTCCTTCATGTGTTGAGTTTTAGGGGAATAGTGACATTTTAGGGCAATTTCTTCAATAACGGTGATTGAACTTTTATTCATAAAGTTGTATCCTGCCTATCGGAGCATGTCCAATTTTGAATTATTGCTTGACAATTCTGGTTTAGAACCTAGAAAAATATATAGGAAAAACTAAAATGGCTTAACTTTGTAAATCCATTATTCTTGAAACCTATTATCAAAGAGGGTATCTCATGTGGAAGCACTTGGATTAACAGGATGATAGAGATTGTAATGATTTTGACAATCAGCTATTAAGAGCTGTTGAGAGCATAATGGTGTTTGGTTGTTGCATGCTCTTTGCTGATGATAGTATTGGGGATGGTTTCTTCATTCCAATGCATGTCAGCGATCTAGAATTTTGGATTTTGAATTGACTGTTGTAAGTTTGAAGAGATTGGTTATCTATGGATCATGAGATATGGTGAAGTTCTAAATATTGAATTGTTTTATGTTCAAATTAAAAAGTAGTTTGAAAGAGAAGTTTGTTTATAGTAAATATATTATACGTTTGTTGAATTAAGTATTACGGTATTGCTCAGTGTGCTTTGTTGGTAAGCACACCACAGTCAAGTATTTACTGTCACCAGTTATACTCTGTTTCTGCCTTTTATTCCTGGATATCCTGCTGAGGAGTTAAGATTTATTGCCAAAAATTAGTTCATTGATGACATTTCAAATAAGATTCTAAAATGATGCTTGCTACCTGCTGATGTAATATGGATGAATGCCAAAGATTAGCTTGATCCATAAGCTTGGTTTTGTTCCAGGGGTTTAGTGGAGCGAATTTGCAAATCTTGGACATAAGCATGGAAACGAGTAGTTGATTTAAGGAAAGGTTCTCTTGGGTGAAGACTAGTGATTGAAACAGAGATTTATGTCAATAATGGATGGTTAAACCAATGTTTTTTTCTTGTCTTTGTCATGAAGGCTTTTGATTCAGTCTTTTTCTAGTTATCTTGTTTTCAAGTTAGACGTGTTACTTCAGTTTTCTAATTTTCTTAACACTGTACAATTGTTTTTCTGGTTCCCTTTAGGCTTGGGTACATCTGTTTACATTCTTCTTAAAAGCTGTCACCGATAAAGGGGATTATGGTTCTAAGTGTGGCTCCTAGGACAGTTGCACTTCATTGTGACAACTAACAAGAGGTCTCAAAAATTAACATAGATCTCAGCAATTAGTTTCGCTTTCTTGTTTTTGTTTGGTTTTGGGAACTTGGATTAATTTTTCATTGCTAGAGCTTCCATTACTGTTTCTTCTCTATAATTAAAGGGACCGCCCCAGCTAATAGTAGGCTCGAGAAGCCTTTCTCCACATTATGAGCAATTGGAATACGGAGTATATCCGAGCAAATCCTAATTCTCAACCCCCTCCACCCCCACCAATTCCTCAACCCGCTCAAGTAGCCCCTCAAGTAGTTGAGGTGGTGAGGAGAGAAAGGCCTCCGGTGGATAAGATCTGGAAGCAAGGAGCTGAGAAATTTCGGGCAAATAAGGATGATGACCCGGAGAAAGTGAAATTCTCACTCGAGAATACCATCCCGGTATTCGATGAGTTATCCTACAAGCCTGAGGAGTGCTTAAAGTGTGCGGTGTCTCTCCTAAGAAATTCAGCCTACCGATGGTGGAACACGCTGGTGTCGGTGGTGCCAAAGGAGAGAGTTAGTTGGGAATTCTTCCAAGAGGAATACCAGAAGATGTATATCAGCTAGACGTTCATCGACCACAAGAGAAAGGAGTTCTTGGAATTGAAGGAGGCCGTATGTCAGTGACCGACTACGAACGAGAGTTCGTAAGGCTTAGCAAGTATGCAAGAGAGTGCGTGTCTACCGAGGCCATTATGTGCAAGAGATTCAAGGACGGATTGAATGAAAATATCCGCCAATACGTGGGGGTTCTCGAATTAAAGGAGTTTGTAGTGTTGGTGGATAGAGCCTGTAAAGCCGTGGAGTTGGCTAAAGAGAAGAGAAGAGCTGAGTACGAGTCTCGTGGCTCGAGGAAGAGACAATTGAACAAGTCTCACCAATCCTCATCTAAGAAATCGAGGGATTTCACTACTCGATCAGTCACTTCAGCGGGGTTTTTAACTCGAGATAAAAGCAAGCAGTTTTCGGGGTCGAAAGGGCAAACCAAATCAGTTGCTAGTGTGGGCAACATTCGACCAAGTAGACCGGAATGCCCTCAATGTGGCAGGCGCCATTCTGGTGAGTGTCGAGCTAATGAGGAAGCTTGCTTCAGATCTGGATCCTTAGACCACTTTATCAGAGAATGTCCCGAGGTAGACAAGAAAGAAAAGCCTCAAAATGCAAGATTGGGAAGTACCACTAGGAGAAGACCTTTGAGAAACCCGGGGATTGAGATAGGAAGCAAGAATCCTTCTAAAGAGCAAGCTGCTAGAGTCGAGGGTAGAGCATCGGCGATGACATATGCCATTCGTGCTCGTGAAGAGGTATCTTCCCCTGACGTGATCACGGGTATCTTTTCTCTCCATAATTCTCATGTTATAGCTTTAATTGACCCAGGATCTACCCACTCATACATATGCATGAAATTAGTCTCTAGCATGAGCATGCCTATAGAGTCTACCGAATTCATCATAAGAGTGTCTAATCCCCTAGGCAAGTGTGTGTTGGCTGATAGAGTTTGGAAAGGGTGCCCTTTGATGATTAAGGGTCATTGTTTCCTGGTCGATCTTATGTTATTACCGTTTGACGAATTTGATGTCCTTCTCGGGATGGATTGGTTAGTTACCCACAGTGTAATTGTGAATTGTGGGAAGAAGCATATCAAGTTGAGAGATGAAAATGGTAATTTTATTCGTGTCGAATCAGGTAAGCCGGATAGATCACCAATAGTGATATCAACCATGTCGACTCAGAGGTACTTAAGGAAGGGATATGAGGCTTATCTTGCCTTTCTATTGAACACTAAAGAGACTGAATTGAAAATTGAGTCAATACTCATAGTATGCAAGTACCTAGATGTTTTCCCGGAAGAGTTGCCAGGGCTACCTCCAGATAGAGAGATTGAATTTGGGATTGAATTAGCTCCAGGTACTGCCCCTATTTCTATTGCTCCCTATAGAATGGGCCCAACTGAACTGAAAGAGTTGAAAGCACAGTTGCAAGAATTAATGGATAAGGGTTTCGCGAGGCCAAGTTTTTCTCTGTGGGGTGCTCCCATTCTATTCGTAAAGAAGAAAGATTGTTCCATAAGACTATGTATAGATTATCGGTAACTCAATAAAGTGACGGTGAAGAATAAGTACCCGTTGCCGAGAATCGACGATCTATTTGACCAACTGAAGGGAGCTACAGTATTTTCCAAGATAGATTTGAGGTCAGGGTACTATCAGTTGAGAGTCAAGGACTCAGATATACCGAAAACCGCATTTAGAACTAGGTATGGCCACTATGAATTTTTGGTCATGCCTTTTGGTCTAACAAATGCCCTCTCGATCTTCATGGATTTGATGAATCGCATTTTTTGACTGTACTTGGATAGGTTTGTTGTGGTCTTCATCGACGACATACTGATCTACTCTCGAGATGAGAACGATCATGCAGAGCATTTGAGTATGGTTCTACAAGTTTTGAGAGAAAAACAATTGTATGCCAAATTCAGTAAGAGTGAATTTTGGCTCAAGGAAGTGGGATTTTTGGGGCATATTGTCTCGGGAGATGGGATTAGAGTCGACCCGAGTAAAATTTCGGCAATTGTTGAATGGAAACCGCCGAGGAGTGTAACTGAAGTGAGGAGTTTTCTAGGCCTACCAAGATATTATAGGCGTTTTGTCAAGGGGTTTTCCATGATAGCTAAACCGATGACGAGACTTCTGCAGAAAGATGTAAAGTTCGATTGGACGGAAAAGTGTCAACAGTGTTTTGAGAAACTGAAGACACTGTTGACTGAGGCTCCTATTTTGGTGCAACCAGAACCGGGAAGAGAATTTGTGGTTTACAGTGATGCGTCCTTGAATGGATTGGGTTGTGTACTTATGCTAGAGGGTAAAGTGATTGCATACGCCTCTAGGCAGTTGAAGTCGCACGAGAAGAACTACCCGACTCATGATTTGGAGTTGGCTGCAATCGTGTTCGCACTGAAAATTTGGAGACATCATTTATATGGTGAAAGGTGTCAGATTTTCACTGACCACAAAAGCCTAAAATATTTGATGACTCAAAAGAAATTAAATTTGAGGCAACGAAGATGGTTAGAGTTGATTAAAGATTATGAGTTGGTAATTGACTACCATCCAGGAAAGGAAAATGTAGTCGCCGATGCTTTGAGCAGAAAATCATTGTTTGCACTAAAAGCCATGAACACTCAGATGACCTTGTTAGATAATAGTTCCATTTTAGCCGAGTTGAGGGCTAAACCATTGTTTCTCCAAGAGATTTGTGAAGCTCAGAAGGATGATAACAGTTTGCAAGCCAAGAGAGCTTTATGTAAGTTGAGCGTTGAGATAGACTTTAGAGTAAACCTTGATGGATGTCTAACATTTTGAGATCGAGTCTATGTACCCAGGAATGATGAGCTCATTCGCAAAATTTTACATGAAGCACATAACGGATGTTTAAATGTACACCCAGGCAGCACAAAGATGTACCATGATTTGAAGAGATGGTATTGGTGGTTGGGTATGAAGAAAGATATTTCTGAATTTGTATCAAAATGCCTGATTTGTCAGCAAGTGAAGGCTGAACATCAAGTACCTTCGGGTTTACTTCAGCCCCTTATGATTCCTGAGTGGAAGTGGGACCGTGTTACTATGGACTTCGTGACGGGTTTATCGTTGACTCTTAAGAGGAAAGATGCAGTAAGGTACTGGTTGATAGACTCACTAAGTTAGCCCACTTTATACCAATGCGAGTCGACTATTCACTCGATAAATTGGCAGACTTGTACATGTCCGAGATAGTAAGACTTCATGGTGTACCGTTGTCAATCATTTCAGATAGAGATCCGAGATTCACGTCACGATTTTGGAAAAAGCTGCAGGAAGCTTTGGGCACGAAATTGAGTTTCAGTACAACTTTCCATCCACAAACTGACGGGCAGCCAGAGAGGGTAATTCAGATACGAGAAGACATGCTTCGGTGTTGTGTTTTGGAATTCCATGGTAATTGGGAGAAATACTTACCATTGGTGGAATTCGCCTATAACAACAACTTTCAATCAAGTTTGAAGATGGCGCCTTATGAGGCATTGTATAGGCATAAGTGTCGAATGCCCTTGTATTGGTCAGAACTCAGAGAGAAACAGATACACGGGGTTGACTTAGTTAAGGAAACTGAAGAGAAGGTGAAAGTGATACGTAACTACCTGAAAGTTGCCTCAAATAGACAGAAGTCCTATTCGGATTTAAAAGGAAAGAGATAGAATTTAAAGTCGGTGATAAAGTGTTCTGAAAAGTATCACCTTGGAGAAAAGTCCTCAGATTTGGCCAGAAGGGCAAATTGAGTCTGCGATTTATCAGACCTTTTGAAGTTACTGAAAGGATAGGACCGGTAGCTTATCGGCTAGCCTTGCCACCTGAGTTAGAAAAGATTCATGATGTCTTTCACGTATCATATTACATCTATACCGTTCAGACCCTTTGTATGTTATAGAGTCGACAGAGGTAGAGATACAACTGGATTTGACATATGGTGAAGAACCAATTTGAATTTGGCTCGTGAAGTCAAGCAGTTAAGGAACAAAAGCATAGCCCTAGTGAAAGTCCTATGGAAAAGGCACGGTATGGAAGAGGCTACAGGGGAGTCCGAGGAATCAATGAGAAACCAATACCCCAATCTTTTCACTGGTAAGATTTTCGAGGACGAAAATCCTTAAGGGGGAAGGATTGTAACGGCCCGATTTAGGGACTAGTCGGAATAGTGATCTCGGGATCATTAATCTGAGATTTGAGAAATTTATTTTCATGTTATATTATGAGTTAGAACATGATAGCACATATGCATGAAAATTTTGGTGCTTTAATGTTAGCGATTTCGTGTTTAATCGTGAAAAAGGACTAAATCGCATAAATTATGAAAGTTCCATTCTATAAGTTAAAGGTGCCAAATAGCCATAGATTGTTAATTAGAGGTCTTTAAAAGGCAATTAGACCCCTAAAGATAGCATGGCCGGCCATAGGAGACAAAGATGGACAATGTTGGTCAAAGTTGGTGATAGTTGGTGACTTATTTGACATGTATTAATAAAATAAGGAGAGAAAAAAATATCATCTTTTCTCATTTTCTCTTCCACTGAAAATTAGCAGCAAATAGGGGGTAGAGAGCTTCAAAAATTTCAGCACACTCATCCCTTCACAAATAAGTTTTCTAGTGAACTTTTCTTGAAGATAATTGTACTTTCGAGACCCCTAAAGCTTAAGCTTTCATGTGAGGGGACTAATGTGCAATATGGTGAAGAGTTTAAAGTTTTTCCATGAGAGCCTCCATTGTTATTTGATGTATTTTTATGGAAGAAATTGAGTCTTAGTTGTTAGATGAACAACTTTTGTGAAAGGTATTAGCATGAAAACACCAAATAGGACCTTGATGAAAAGGTTACAAATTTTGTAGTAAGTATGTGAAATATTGATTTTGATGATAGCTTTAAGAGCATTAAATGTTTACCTAGGGGTAGAAATGTGATTAGAATTTATTTCCGAGCCTAGGGGAAAAATGGTCATTTTGCCAAAATCTAGGGGCAAAATGGTAATTTTGCTTAAGCATGATTATTGAAATGCTTATATTAATGTTGTAACAGCCCGATTTAGGGGCTAGTCAGAATAGTGATCTTGGAATCACTAATTTGAGGTTAGAGAAAATTATTTTCATGTTATTTTATGTGTTATAACATGTTCATTAGGTTGCATGAAAATTTTGGTGCTTTAATTTTAGCAATTTCTTGCTTAATCGCGAAAAAAGGACTAAATCGCATAGAGTGCAAAAGTTCTATTTTGTTTGCTAGAGGTGTCATATAGCTATGAATTATAAATTGGAGGTCCCAAATTTGCAATTTGGCCTTGTTAATTGAGTTGGCCGGCCATAGGGTGCATAGGGGACAAGTGCATTTATTGTAGTCAAATGTTGGTGATATTAGTTAGAGAAAATGAATAAAATAAGATGATATAAGCAAAAGTTATCATCTTTTTATTTGGTCTTCTTCTCCAACCGAAAATATCAGCCATGGGAGGGCTTTAGAAGCTTGAAATTTTAGTAGCTCATTTTCTCTTCAAGTAAGTCAAATTGATGGTTGTTTTTGATGATTTTTGTATTTTTAGAGTCCTCAAAGCTTAAGCTAGCTAATGAGAGGACTAGTTTGCAATATGGTTGAAAGTCTAGGGACTTACCATGATAGAGTTTATGTTGTTTGGTGAGTTTTTATGGAAGAAAATGAATGTTAGGATGGTGATAAACAACTTTTGTGAAAGGTGTTGTTATGAAAACACCTAATTGAGACTAAAATGCAAAAGTTATAATTTGTTCATTAAGGCATGAAATAGTTGAAATTGTGGATAGTTATAAGAGGATTAAATGTTCAGCTAGGCTTGTTTAACAAGAAAATGTGATAAAATTTTATTTATGAGCCTAGGGGCAAAATCATAATTTTGCCAAAGTGTAGGGACAAAATAGCCATTTTTTTCCTAAAGTGTAGATTATGGTATATATGATTTATAAGTGATTAAATTAGTAAATTCCATTGTTCTAGATCAAAGAAAACGAGTTTTGGACCTAGAACGGGTGAAAAGAGAAATGTGGGCAAAAAGGTCCCTTTCGGCCCTTTCGACATCGAGGTAAGTTCATGTGCAAACGTTGCAATTACGTACGAGTTAATGTTCCAATGTTGTATGAAATGCATATTTACTTTATGAATGTATGAGATATCTCTTGATGAAATGACAAGAAAATTGAATCTAAGAGTAATAGGAAATGTATATAGCATGATATGATAATAGTTAAGGTTTCGAGTGAGACCCTATTAGGGTACAATGTCATTGTGACACTATGTGTATGAGACTCAAGAGAGTTATTTAACAATTTGAGTGATTCAACGGGTATGTTGAAAGAGAGAAAGTACGTGGTTGTACCACGAGAAATACAAGTATGTGATTAGAATTGAATTGAGATGAATTCAGTATATGATGAACCTCTAGCGGGTTATGTGTAATCAATACACCTTAGTTGTATGAGATAGATTTATTAATGCATTGTATGAATGAGAATGAGTATTGTAGAAAGTTAAGTAAGAATAGAAGTGCGTGAGGGGGTTCTCGGATGAACATTTGAAATAGAGATGTATATGTAGATTATTATCCATGAATGTAAAAATAACGGTGAGCTATGTGCGACATCACCTTATTGATGGTAATGATGGGTTGTGTGCGATACCATCAATTATATTATTACCGGTGGGCTATGTGCGTTACTACCTGATTAATTAGTAATCGATGGGCTGTGTGCGATACCATCAATTATATTATTATAGGTGGGCTATGTGCGTTACCACCTGATTAATTAGTAATCGATGGGCTGTGTGAGATACCATCGCTTATAAAGGATTGGTGAGCTAAGTGCGAAATCACCATAAGTATAAATGATTGGTAGACAGTGTGCGATACCACCCTATTAGAGATCAATGGTGGGCTAAGTGCGTAACCACCGAGAGATTAATAGTATGAGTGGCTTATTGAAAATGCTTGATATGTTGTTTTATATGATCTTGTGGTGATCAGTGCAGGAATGTGTACTAATTAAACGAGCAATTGACTTGCGGCATAGTAAGAATGTGGTAAGAGATAGAATGAGTAAGCTTCAAGAGTGGTTGTGTAAGTAACCATGAGTTAAGGGGAAAAACTCAGTATAATACTTTGTGGTTATCTATATTCAATGAATATCAATATTTGTCAGTTTATGCAGATGAACTTACTCAGCAATATTGCTTACTCCTCTCCCTTTCTCATCTCTTATAGGTTAATTTAGCTAGCTCAGGTTGGAGATCGCCGGAGATATTTTCACACTATCGAGCTGACATTTGGTATGAGGTATTAAGTCCCTTTGAGTTATGGCATGTATAGGGCTAGTACTTAAGGTTGATTAAGTCATTGTTAATGTGCCAAATGTGTTGGCCTAAATAAGTTATGGGACGATTGTATATAAACATAGATGAAGATAAAAGTCGATTGAAATTGTACTAAAAATAGTTCTACCCCATGTATGGAGGGGAAGACTTCATTATTATGAATCAAATGTGTTAACTCATGTGTTTTAATTAATGATTTGAGAATGTTTTGAAATAGCATATGAATGTATGAAATGTAGGGAGAAAAAGGGCTTGGTAGATAGCCTGATAATTGTCCACATGGGTAGACACACGGGCGTGTGTCTAGACCATGTGGGAGGCACGACTAGCACATGGGCGTGTGTCCAGGCAGTGTGAAGTCTGCATTTTGCACTTGGGATTTGAATCCCAAATCGAGAAAGCAACCCATCCAATAAAAAAGGAAGCCATTTTGATTGGATGGGACTGAATAAAGAAATACACGGCTGAAGTATACGGGCGTGTGTATAGGCTGTGTGGATAAGTCAGAATGCCAAGGTTTGGCACACGGGCTAGAGACACGGGCGTGTTAAGGCCGTTTTATTCTAGCCAGAATTGACCATGGTCAGAAGGCACGGACGTGTCGAGGCCGTGTGAAATTAGTCAGTGTCGACCACGGGTGGAAGACACGGGCGTGTCCCTAGGCCTACACGGGCGTGTGGCCCCTGTTTTATTAAAAAGTTCTCGAACTCGTGAAAGTTCTCAGAAAGACTCTGGCATTCCTCGGAAGTATGTTAAAGGTCTCCTAGGCCGAGTACGTGCGAGCGATGAGGTTAAATGAAATTTTATAACCCAATTTGAGATGTTTAAGTAAGATCAGCTATGTAATGACTCAAACCCTGTTTCGGCTCGAATACGGGCAAGGGGTGTTACAAATATAGTGATTAAAATGAGCTAATTTGCTATTATAGAGCAAGAGGAGTCGAGAATCCGCCTCGATCGAGGAAAGAATAAAGTCTTGGACTGAACCGAATAACTAGCTCATTTTGAAAACAAGGTAAGTTGTATATGATTTGAGCAACATTCATATTAGTATGTTGAGAAACGCTTGGCATTATATTAAAGCATGATGCATTACTAAATTGAGTAGTTAATGTAAATGAGATGTTGGAGTCCTAATGGGCCATATTGATTATAAAAATGCTATTTTTGAAATATGAAATAAAAAAAGGTCCCGTATAAGACCATGTTCGGGACATGACCTCGGCACCGAGTTGAGATCCCTATAAGACCATATCCGGGATATGGCTTTGGTGATGAACATGGAAATCGTATAAGACCATATCTAGGATAAGGCATCGATACATGAGGGGTAATCCCATATAAGACCATATCCGGGATATGGCATTGGCACCCAGAGGTAATCCCATATAAGACCATGTCCGGGATATGGCATTGGCATCTAGAGGAGACTCCATGTAAAACCACCTCAAGGATGTGGCATTGGCTTTATACTTACAGTAGTGGCTATAAGAACACGTCTTTGACTATCCCTTGTGAGTGGTGGGATAAGTAGATGAATTTAGAAGTAGAGATGAGATTGATAGTTACGTCATGTGAATGAATGGATACAGGTACTCGTGAATGAGTCACGAACAATCGGTTCGATATGTGGCACGGTATGTGCTAGATAAGGGCAATTGTAAGTAAGTATTCTCAAGAAGCCTTGACTTGTGTACGGTTAGCTAATACCGTGAATGGATTATTTTATGAGCATTATTATTGCTATTTATTTCCATGCAACTTACTAAGCTTTATGCTTACCCCTTTTCAATGCCCTTCTTTCTTGTAGTATTGCCAATGTAACTCGAGGATCGTGGCCGTAGGAGTTTGGAAATCACACTATCGACAGCACTTTGGTATAACAATTTTAGACTTATTTTGTGTATGGCATGTATAGGACTTGAGTATTTTGTTAAGTTGTAATTGTTAGTCAAAGTGTTGGCTATGTAATTCAGTAAAAGTCATTTTGTAAATGGCCTTATGAGTTAGGCAAATACTTGACAAACTCTTTTGTTCAATGAAGATGAAATTCATGAAGTGTATGTCCCTTTAATTATCTTGTATGTTGGAAATGAGTTCTTAGACTTGCTTATGGGATAGGAATTGTATTATTTTGAGTAGAATTATGTATGTGTGTATTCTAGGGTGGCAAGGGCTTGGTATATAGCCTGCTAATTGCCCACTTAGCTAGACACACGGGTGTGGATCTAGACCGTGTGGGAGGCACGGCTAGCACATGGGCATGCACCCAGGCCGTGTGAAGTCTGTACCCTACGCTAGGGATTTGAATCACCACAGGGCTGGGGTACACGGGCGTGTCTATAGGCCATGTGGATAAGTCAGAATGCCAAGGTTTGGCACACGGGTTAGTGATACGGGCCTGTCAAGGCCGTGTGAAATTAGTAGGTGTCAACCACGGGTGGGAAACACGGGCATGCCTTAGAGGCACACAGGCGTGTCTTTAGGCCTACATGGGTGTGTGGCCCCTATTTTATTATAACATTTATCGAACTCGTGAAAGTTCTCGGATAAATTCTGATACTTCTTGGAAGTATATTTAGGGCCTCCTAGGCCGGATATGTGCGAGCGATAGGGTTAAACGAAATTTTATAACCCTATTTTATATGTTTAAGCAAGATTAGCTATGTAATGCCTCGAACCTTGTTCCAGCTCGGATACGGGCAAGGGGTGTTACATTTTAGCCTGGACTGGTAATCTAGATCGGACTCTATAGGAATTCTTTGTCATATAAAGGATTTAGCCTGGACTGGTAATCCGACAAAACCCTTAGAGTATATGTTACAGCTAGAATTTAGCCTGGACTGGTAATTCTGTTGTATGATACGTGGCTCGAGAGTGTACCTACAAGGTACTACTGAGTATGAATTGACTGATTCTGATTTGTACACCTTGAGTGTACTATCGGTGTATCCATCGAAATTCCAAATAAATTCAATGGGTAAAACTCTTGACATGAAATGAATATGAATAAGAAATGAGTTATTACTCGTATATGTCTGAAATACACGAAAGTGATCAGACGTGACGATTGATATAAGAAAACATGAGATGATGATACTTGTACATGAAATTCATTTGATGAATATGTCATCCTTGATTATAGACTTGTATACTTTGAGTGTACTACGACTCGTGTGACCTTGATATTTCGAGAAATATGAATGAAGTTCTAATGTGAAATAATCTAAACTTGAGATGAACTATTATGAAATTATACTTGTAATATAAAGAGATGATTTATGCATGTTAAATGAACAAATGTTATGGAATGCAAATGTGCATGGAAACTTGATTGTTGTTGAGCCCAAATATGTTTTGAGATTATTATGAAATATATGACTAACAAAGGCAATGAGGATATGTGTAGGGCTTGAAGTCAAATTGAATGAATGTGCCTTACATAGATACCTCAAAATAGAATGATGGTAAGTTAAGTACCATGTTATACGAACTTACTAAGCATACAATGCTTACCCTATTTTATTTCCCCTGTTTTAGAGTAAATCGGAAGCTCGTTGGATTGGAAGCTCGACGGAGATCACTCACACTATCCATCGGCCTATGACAGTATAATATGGTAAATCAATTACGGTTGTAACGGCATGTATAGGATATGTTGGCCATATTGGCATGTAAATGTAAATAATGCTTGAAATCTAGCCATTGGAATCGCTAGTAATGGTTGTTTTGATATACTTGTAATGTTATGCTATGGTAACTATATATGTATGTCAAGTAGTTGATCAAATCATGTTTAACACATGAATTGAACCAAGATAAGGTAGTAAACATGTATGCATGCAATGATAGGCCATGTTGAATGATAAAATTTGCTTATTTGAATGTTTGGAATGGTTGGATTGTACTTGGTATGTTTTGGTGCAGGAAAATGGTAAATTTGGGTGACAAATGAGGCTAGGAAATGATTTTATTTTGTCCACACGGGAAGACACACGAGCGTGAGTCTAGACCCATGGGCGTGTGGTCTGGCTGTGTGTCTCCTGCACATTAAAATTGACAAAACAAAATGCTCAGAATTGAGCACACGGGCAGAGACACGGGCGTGTGTCTCAGCCGTGTGGGTGACACGGCCTTGAACAGGGACGTGTGTATTAGCTGTGCGAAACCTGCACCTAATTCGAATTGAATTAAATAACCACATGGCTTAGCACATGGGCATGTGGTATGGCCGTGTGGCACAAGTCAGAGAGCAACCTAAATCGAACACGGCCTGAGGTACAAGCGTGTCCCTTGGACCACACGGGCGTGTGAGCCCTGAACCTTGGAAAATTTTTGAAATGTTACGAAAAATTCTTAGAGTTTCCAATTAAGTCTCGAATCAATTCTAATGCTTGTATTGGACCTCGAGGGTCTCTTTAAGGGACATTACGAATGATCTCGGTTAATGAATAATGATTAACATGATTTATCTGAAAATGTTCTGAATGTCCCGGTAATACTCTGTAATCCTATTCCGACGATGGACACGGGTTAGGGGTATTACAATTTGGTCATAGGAGGGAAAAAAGATATGACTGTTTCACATAAGAGAGGTTCTTTTTTGGATGCAGGTTTTGAAAAGATAGGGCCCTGCGTTTCCAAAAATCAGACCAGGGTCAATTTTGATTCGGTAGTGCACAAGTCAAAAATTAAAAGTCTTCCAGCTTCTAATCAGAACTTCGACTCAGTTAACATCCTGCATAGTTTGAGATAAGCCCGTGGTGGGCTTTGGGAAAGAAGGCGTTGTGGAAATACAAGTCAATGTGGATATTTGTGGAGTTATGCATCTTATTTTTTGAGTTTTCTTCTCCCAGTTAAACTCGGTTTTAAGTTTCCCACTTAAACTCTGATTAGTATAGGCTATTTTAATATTAATTTCTCACTTAAAATATGATTAGCGTAGGTTATTTTAATATTATTTGTCTTACAAATTTAGACTATAAATAGGTCATTTTTCCACCTTAGAAAGATAACTCATTACACATTTAGGTATTAGCTTTTTACAAGCCTTTAGATAATTTTGTGTTTACGTTTTGAGAGTTCTTATTTCGGGTTTTGGGGTTTAAAACATGTTAATCTTTTGTACTCTTAGTTTTTGCCGTTTTAGTGAAATTATCTTTACCCGTGGTTTTTTATCCTCTTCGGAGGAGAGTTTTTCACATAAAATATTTGTGTTCAATCTTTTCAATTTTTTCGTTATTTTATTTGTTCATTACTTAAACCAGATTTATCTCCAACACCCTTTATATATATTTTTCTATATTTAAAAGATATTAACTCTCAACATGCATTTGGTAATAATTTGACTAAAATTAAAGTCAGTCAAATTCGTAATAAATACATCAACACAAGCTGTTAGTAATTTTTAATTGATTGATATTTTAATTTCCAAAATTTTTACATGAAGATAAAAGTATGAATTTATGAAAAAAATATGCATATGATAACAATATAAATTTATCACAAAGTTATGCATGTAAAATGAGTTTTATTAATTGTGTCTAATTATCCCTTTAACGAAACATTGTAAGGGAAAATTTTAATATAACAACTTATATCGTATCCAATACAATATCATTATTATTAAAAAATCATATCATATATCATATATATATATACATATATTCTATAGACAAAGTTTTGTTGCAAAGATTAAAATTTTGCTTAGTTGGCATAGTTCTTATTATGCCAAATGCCATGCTTTGATATACATGGTAAGGTTTTATTAACGTAATAAAACAGTAGTTTTTAATTTATAAAAATTATAAATAATTTAAATACATATATTATACAAAGCTATACTTAATTTTACGAATAATGGATTAATTTTTAAATATTATTTTAAATCTAATATAGTATTTTAATTATAATTGTAATTACTTAAAAGATTTTATATATTGTATATTTACATTTATACTACTTCAAGTAAATTTAATTTTAATAATTAAAATATTATTATTTTAAAATATAATAAATTTTATTAAGTTCTTCCTCTTAATAAATTGAATTTTACGGGAATATTGAATAATATTACCAATTGATAATAGTTATAATTATTTATTTTAATGTTAATGGAATAATAAAGTTATTTTTGGAGAATATAAACACTCTCGACTAATATGCCACAATTTGAGTTTTGAAGTTGTTTAAATTTTGACAACTCTCATACTTTTTTTAGGGATAAATCTCAAAATTATATATGAACTTTGATTCAATGTGCAATTTGATACATGAACTTTGATCTAATGTAATTATATACATATAACTTTAATTGCGATTCATATACATACATGAAACTTTAATGTTGATTCAATTATACAAATTTAAATAAAGAAATAAATGTTCAATTTATTTCTATATTGGATAAATATAATTATGTGTATGCAATATATAAACATAAAATGATGCTATGTCAATAATTGTGTTAACAATTTGTGAGAATTTGTGAGAATAAAAAATTAATGTATAAAATTGCACAAAATCAAAATTCATGTATAAAATTGCACATTAGACAATAAATTATGTATAGTTTTGAGATTTATCCTTTTTTTGTATGACACATTAGATTTCTTAAAAAAATTATTAGTTGAAAAAAGTGGTGCCAAAAATTAGTGTTTCATTGTGGAAGTTTATTTGCATTGAATTACAATAAGTATTAATTAAATTCTTTTAAATCATTATTCTCATACTCACTTAGACCTGTTCTTGGCCCAGGTTATTCGGCCTGGCTCGAAGGTTCGCCCAAAAAATGAGAAGGTTTGGGTAAAAATATAGGCCCAAAAATGGGCTTGGGTAAAAAAAAAGACCCGTTTAGAAAATGGGTTGGGCCTCAAGTAAAACTTTTTAGCCTGAGCCCAACCTGACTCGGTCCGAATATGCCAAAAAAAAATTATTGTTTTCTTGCTTCTTTTTTTTTACTGTTTTGTTGCTATTTTCTTGTTTTTTCACTATTTTGCTACTATTTCACTATTATGTTGCTAATATTATGTTGTTATTGTATAACTCTTATTTTATTGTTAATTTTGTTACTATTTCAGAGACGTTTGTTTGTTAAGTTGCACCTATTTTAATGTTATTTAAGTATACATATATTTTTTATTTTATTTTCAATTTGTTGAGAAATATTTATTTTAATATTTCTAGTATTTTTGATGTTTTTTATTTTTTAAAAAATAATATAAAAATTTATATAGGTGGGCTGGACTCAGATTTTAATATTTTTATCCAAGTTGGACTTGGACAAAATTTTAGGCTCATTTTTCAGGTCAAGTTGAACCTGAACCTTGCAAACAGGCCTAAAATTTTGGTTGGGCTGATACACCTAAATAAAATATTATAATTCAAATTGAAAAAAACTTGATTCTATCTACCCACATTATTTTTATACTTTTAAATATTTTAGGTTTAAAAGGATTCTATATTTTCATTTTTTACTAATTAAAATAATTCAATTACTTTTTGAAGAAAATTTTAAACAACATTTTGTAAATGAAGTTATAACATTTCCAATCATTATTTTTGTATAAAATATAAACACAATTTTATCCATTTGAATCTATTTACTTATAATATGTCGATTTTTTTCAATATATTACTAATTAAAAAAAATTAAAAAGAATTGAATAACACACGATTAACTCCTGCCGAAGAAAACTAGTTTTGACTAAGAAGATGCTGATGTGTAATCATATGAGTGGTTCTAAATGGAAGGCAATGAAGTGCAACGTTCCACGCTAAATTGATTATTGGTTTGTATTAAATTATAGGATAAAAATTTAAATATTAAATATACTCTACATAAATTTTTAAAAATAAAATAATAATTAAACTGGTCAGATCATTGGTTCATATGATTTGATTAAATAAATTATTAAAAAATATAAAAATAAAATGTTTAATAAAAACGGTTCAATTGATTTTTTAACCTAGTTCTACCGACTCGTACTTGTTTGTGGGTCAACCGGTCTAATACCTCTCTTCGGACAGGTATCTTGGTTTGTTCAAACAACCATGACTCTAAATTTTTACACTTTGTATATTTGAAATTTAGTCCTCCAACTTTTATTTTCAAAATTTTAATTTCTTAACTTTATGGATTTAAAAATCCACTTTCAAATTATATATAATCACATAATATTTTAATCGATAAGCTAATGATATTAACTATTTGAATTGATTAATAAAATTATAAAAATATAAATACTAAATTAATTTAAAAATTAAAGCATAAAAATTAAATCTCAAATTAGCATATTGAAAGGACCAAAATTAAAAATTAACCACTTTTCGTAAAAAAGAAAAGAAAAAAAAAAGAGGAGTTGCTGGGTGTCTGCCATGTGTCTTAAGTAGGAAGGTCTTCTTTAATATATAGATATATGATATGATTAGATATGAACTAATTAATTACATTATAAAAATATACAGATAATTTAAAATCAAAGTATAAAGATTAAATATTAAATTTAAGCATTTTAGAAGGAGCAAAATTAAAAATTAATCATTTTTATATGAAAAAAAAAAACAAATATGATGAGTGTGGGCCACGTGCCAATTGTTGGATTTGATGCCTTAAGTGTAGTATATTCGTTTTGTATATTTGTATTGCTTCGAATAGATTAATTTAACAAAATTATCCATGAATTAAATTACCAAATTTGCTCATAGTGGCACACACACTTTCTCTGTTTTGTCTATTCTATGATTATGTTTTTTTTTTTTTTTTATCTTTGCTTTCCTATTTTATTCTGAGTATATTACTTTTATTTGACTTTTATTCTGATCAATAGAGAAGGAAATGGCAGGTCTGATCAATAAAGGGTGAAAGTTTAATTATAAAATAGAGAAAAGTGAAGGGACTAAATAAATAAATAAATAATATGTAATACTTGTATAATAAAATGTAAATACAAGTGTATGGTAAGTATAAAATAAATGTGGAAAATAATGTACATATGTATAAAATATTAATATATATAAATACTTAATATTTAAGAATATAATATTTATTATATTATTATAATAATATAATACATAAAAGAAAGTAAAAGAAATAAAAGGAAAAGAACGAACAGAGAGCATAACGAAATAGAAGGAAAGAAAAAAGGGAAAGAAAAAAAAAAGAGAAAATTAGGGTTTTGAGGTTCAAATTCAATTTGGTAGGTCAATTTAGCTTATTTTCTTGTAATTTTGATGTTTTTAGAATCCTAAAACAAAATACTACTTGATTTATGTTGAAATTTTAGAAGTTAGTGAATTTTTAGATGTTGTTTATGTTGAAAAATATTAAAGTGTTAGGGGTTAAATTGATAGAATTTCAAGTTAGAAGTAAAAATGGGATTGAATTGTAAAATAAATCATAAGTTTTGAGTAATAGAGACTAAATTGAGAGAATTTCGAAATTAGGGTTTCATGGTGAAATTAGAGAGTTGAAATTAGTTTAAAGAGGAAATTGAATAAGATATGGAATTAGTTTAGAAGAAAAGAGTTAGTTTTGATTTAAGGACTAAGTTGGAATTTAGGAAAAAGTTATGTATAAATTGAAATATTCAATGTTAAATTGTAATGTATTAATAAATTTTAATTGTTTCAATTTCTGTAGCTAACGTTGTGCCAGAGATCTCGGTTAAGAAAGGAAAAGAGAAAGTCGACAAAGAGTGATTCGAAAATTACAGTTTGAATTTCCATAATCCGAAGCTAGTTATTAATTGTTGCATTTATTATTTAATATATATGGTAAGTGGAATTGAGGTGAGTATTGATATTGTGGTATTGAATTGAATTATGAATATATGTTATTATTTGAATTGAAATGTGTATTGATTGGAAATTGAAAAGTGATTTGAAAACCCTATTAACTGCATCGGGCTGAGTCGAATATAGTTGGCATGCCATAGGATTGGAAGTGTTTAGGGATACTTTGACCACGAGTTGATGAGACACTAGGTGTCAAACTATTTCTTCGGATAAATTTGCTGAGGTACTGGGTACCAACTTACTTCGGCATGGCCGATGAGACACTGGGTGTCAATTTATTACTTTGAATTATCCAATAAGGCACTGGGTGCCATACTGGTGTATTTTGGTTGGATCCGTGTATCCGCCAAAGTCCAAGTCTTGTTAATAGGGATAAATAAATGAATTGACAATATGAATGATATTGGATGATTTTGAATTTGAATTGGATTGGAATATTGAATTGAGTTATGAAAATGAAATATATGAACCATGGGTTCTGAAATAGTTATTGAAATAGTGAAGTGATATGTGAATCAAAGTGAGAAAGCTTTTGATGAAAAATGAAGACAAAAAGGATGAATTGAATTATTGATTAGTTAATGTTTATATATATATGGTTAAAAGAGTATGTTATTTAATGTTATTTATTTTAAAGTATTCGGATTATAGAAATACCACTGAGTTTATACTCAGCGTACGGTTGTTTCCATGCGCAGGTTAGGTTAAAGTCAGATCGTTGAATCAGCATCCAAAGCCGATCCCGAACTCATTGTGGCGAAGTACATTTCCTTTGGTAATGGCATGTACCTAGGTTGTTATATGCATGTCATTTTGAGAAATGGTTGTATATAATGTTAAAGAATGGTATTAACTCCTTATATATTTAAACATAGTTTATGTATTATGTTAAGGTTATAAAATGGCAAATTTTGATTAAAGTATGAATGAAGTTAAATGAATTGAATTGGTTAGTATTTGTAAAGTATCTATGTTGGAACATTGATTAGGTCCTTAGATTGATGAATTTGTCATGTGTTAATAGTATTTGAATGTGTTTTGAATTGGTTGAACAATTGGATTTTGAGTTGCTTGTTGTTCAAGACTTGCATGGTTGATAAACTTGATGTTTAAGGCTCATTTTGAGTCCACACAGCCTGGCACACAAGCGTGTGACCAAACCGTGTAAGACACATGGCTTACACATGGGCGTGTGGATAAGCCATGTGTCCCTTGCATCTTAAAAATTTTCAAAATAGAATGCCCAGGAATCTCCACACGGGCAGAGACACGGGCGTGTGTCTCAGCTGTGTGAGACACACGGCCCAGCACACGGGCGTGTCTTCCGGCTATGTGAAAACTGCACTTAATTTTTGTTTAAGTCAGATAGTTACACGGGATGAACACGGCCTGAAGCACAGGCGTGTTTAGGGTCACACGGGCGTGTGAACCTTGTACTTAGGAAAAATTTTAAAATTTCATGAAAAGTTTTCTAGACTTCCGATTAAATCTCGATTTGTTTCTAACACGTGAATTGGGCCTCGAGGGCTCAATAAAGGGACATTATGATTAAATTATGATGTGTATGTTATGTTATTATATGATTATTCGTATTTTTTCTAAAATGTCCGGTAATGCTTCGTAACCCTGTTCTGGCGACGGATAAGGTTAAAGGGTGTTACACAAAATAGCTTAACTGGTATTTTAAAAGCATTCCTCGGCTTTTTTACACAGATAATATAAAATAAAAAAATTAAATTCGAAAATGGTATAGATGTAGGACTAATTACCAAAATGGTATAGATGGGGTGGTGCTTTCTGACAACTATCCCAAACAGTTAAAAAAATATTTTAATAGGTGAAGTTTTGTTGATAGGTGACACCTAAATACTCGGGTTTAGTATATACCTGCTTTTTTATACGGATATAGCATGTATTTGAGGGTGGTGTCATATTAATAGGCGGCACCAGTGGCCCCTATTTGATAGGCGGCACCGAAAAAACAGCTTTGGAGACCTTATAACCATGGTCCACCTTGGTAGAGAAGAAGAGAAGTAATTAGAAAAAAAAAAGGAAAGCAAAAGAGAGGAAGAGAGGGAGAAGAAAGAAAGGTAAGAAAAAAAAGTAGATATTGGAAGATAGCTAAAAGAAAGAAACGAGAAGTAAAAAAAAAGAAAGAAAGAAAGAAAGGGTTGTAGAGAACAGGAAGGTGAAGTTATGTTTTTTTTAAATAGAAGGGATTAGAAATTATTTTGTTACTAATTTGTTTAGTTTGATGTTTATTGTGATTTGTTATAAATGTATTTTTGTATGTTGTTTTTAATTTATTTTAAATTTAATTTGTTAGTAATTATTATAAATTAATTGTTAGTAGGTGATGACACTAGAGGAAAATAGATAAATACTGAAATTTGAAAAAAAAAAACTTGAAACACCCCAAACCCGGTCCACAAGCCCTGACCGGATCTGGCATGTTCCTTGAGTAAAACGGTTCAAAACTTGTTTGTTTCTTTGGAAAACTTTGGTTGGTTTTGAAGAATAATTGATTCGTGTTGTGTTCGAGTTGTAAACGAGTTTATGTTGAAGTCTAGATTTTGATAAAACTTTATTTTCAAGACCATAAGTTGAAAACGTTGTCGAGTTCTTAGAGTTTACTATTTAAACTGAAAACCATTTGGGTTAGGTGTCAAAACATTTCAAGATTTATTTTTAAGAAAAATTACTTAAACTTTAATTTGATAAGAATCGTGTCATAATAAAATAATTAAAAATGCATGCATAAGCAGTCTCATATTAGTGGCCTTATTACATCAAATGAAAACCCGAAATAAATCCAAGATACTTAAATAAAATAGGAAGTCCAAAATAAAATAAAATTCTGAGCTGAGCATGGCCACCACTAAGTTCCTGCCGACCCGGTCCATCACTGAGCGTCACCTGAAAAAAAATATCCCGCAACGGGGTGAGTCAAACAGACTCAGTGTGTATAACCACCAACACTAAGTCCCAACAGTTTATGGCATATCAAATCATACATATACATATAGCACATATAAATAATTATGCATTCCCGAACCCAACCTAGATAACCATCCGCTACACATCACCCGTACCAACCATCACACCGTGGGGACTACTAAGTCGACCCTCCATCCGCTACACACCATCGAAGGCGGTCGCTGCAGACGACGTGCTCATCGCCCTTATATATATTGTGGCATAGCCACCAGATAGTTATTTGTGACATAAGTCACCACATTCAGATTTCGTGACATAAGTCACCACATTCAGATATTGTGGTATAAAACCACCAAATCACTTCCCCTTTTCAAATTCACCCATATGCCCCATGTCATACAAATATGCATAAACCATGTTATATTCCTTATTCACATTCTTATAGTTTCACATATGTGTCATAACAGATCATATTATAATCATAGTAGGAGTAGGTAAACGTACCTGAGTACTTTGTACCATTGCATGGTACCCTAGCCATATCTTTCACATTCTTATTAACACATGCATTAAAATAATACCATAAATCTATTAAGACTAAGGGTAGGGCTACACACCTGGTATTAACGCTTTATTGAAATCCCGAAAACCCGATCTAATGCTTTAGATCCTTAATTCCTACATTCGGCCAACACTTAGTATTTTAGCAAAAGCCTATTCGGCTATGTAATCAAATCCTGAAGGATTATCACAATTTAATCCTTACCTTGCTGCCGATTTGATTACTAATCAAATCCCGAAAACTTGTGATGTTCCTTCTTGCAATCGGCTAGATACTATATCACTTAACTAATTAGTTTCCGGCTTTTGAATAAATAAGAAACATATCTAAATCACTATATATGGCCTTGGTCGAATGTCAGATTCACTTACCTTGTGAATCGTAAATCTCGAAAAGTAATCTCTTGGCTATGAAGATGTCGAAATCCTACAGGGTACATGTTAGATCCACTTCTAACATTTAATCATAGTAAATGGCCCTTGGCCGAATATCACATAACTTACCTTGCGATTTTAAAGTCCCAAAAGATCCCTTCTCTTGTAGTCGACTATAGGCAATTCCCGAAAGATCCTTCAGGTATTCGGCCAAAGAACAACAATGAGATTAGTACCTTGATTTCAGCTAAAAGAAAAGAGTGAAACGATGACCATAGAATCCCTACCCTTAATATTGAAATCGGCAACACCTTTACTTAAACCCACAGAGCTATTCGGCTATGGCCTAGATGTTGATCAATTGATTTCGGCTTTTGGGGCTTAATGAGAAATCGGTTATGGTCTAGAAAGAACTTACTTTCGGCTTTTAAAAGATTGTGAAGAGAAGAAGAAAAAGATTGAGCAATTTCGGCAATAGTGATAGGTAAAGATTCGGCTAGCACAAGGAATATTTCAGCTTTTGATGCTAAGGAGAATTCGGCTAGGCTTACCTGTGTTTTCGGTTTTGCCAAAATAAAAGAGAAGAGGAGGTTCACTAGAGAGTTCGGCAGAGGAACAAAAAGAGAAAAGAAAAGAATGAAGAATGCCACACTTCTCCCCTTTTGCCGAAATTACTATACCTAGAGCCCCCTATTTGGCCATCTCCTCCTCTTACTATCAAATTCCTTGTTATTCTCCTATTTTCTCTCTTTCTCATCTATAATAAAATAATTAAGATAAAACAGCAATTATCCTTGCCCTTAGCCGAAAATTTATAAAGAATTTAATCACATCTAAAGCTCTTCCACCTAGTCTCCCCATGCCATCCACTACTGCCCATTTCTGCTGCAAAATAAAACTCCTTTTTGCTTCCCATGCAGCTCGAACCCAAGCCCTTCACACATGCTTGTGGCGTCACTTACTAGGCCTTAAGTGGCGCCTTACAGCCACTTTAACAAGCCCAATTTCATGTCCAAATTCCCCTACTAATTTTCTTAAGGCCTTATCAGACTTAGCTTCCTCTTTTAAACTTTAAAAAGTCAAATAATTTCTAAGGCATTTTTCCTACCTTCTAAAGTTCTAAAAATAAAATTCATAGGACACATTCATAACATACACAAGCATGCTACCTCATACAATTTAGTATTAATGCATAAGCTATAATCCAGGATATTACAGTTCTACCCCCTTAAAATAATTTCGACCTCGAAATTACCTGGCTAAAATAAGTGAGGGTATTGCTGTCGCATTGCCTCTTCTGGCTCCCACGATGCTTCTTCTGATCCATGATTACGCCATAACACTTTGACTAGAGGAACTGACTTCCTCCGTAACACTTTCACATCTCGTTCCAAAATCTGAATCCGCTCCTCCGTAGGACAAATCTGGCCTTAGCTCCACCTCTTCAACCGGTACTACATGAGATGGATTCGATCGATAACGACGTAGCATGGAAACATGGAATACGTCGTGCATCTGCTTCAACTCCGGTGGCAACTCTAACTGGTATGCCACTGGTCCAACTCGCTTCAATACCCGATAAGGTCCTATAAACCTTGGGCTTAACTTCCCTTTGCGACCAAATCTCATTACCTTCTTCCAAGGCGACACTTTAAGAAACACTTGATCTCCCACATCAAATTTTATTTCCTTTCGCTTGAGATCCGCGTACGACTTTTGCCTTTCAGATGTCTCCTTCAACCGTGCTCGAATCACACTAACCTTCTTTTCGGATTCCGCCACTAACTCTGGACCCAAAACTTGACGTTCCCCTAACTCCGTCCAGCACGTAGGAGTTCGACACTTCCGTCCATACAGCGCTTCATACGGTGCCATCCGAATACTAGCTTGATAGCTGTTGTTGTATGCAAATTCCGCTAAAGGCAAATATTCTTCCCAACTTCCTCTGAAGTCTATCACACAGCCTCTCAACATATCCTCTAACACTTGAATTACTCGTTCAGACTGACCGTCCGACTGTGGATGAAAAGCCGTACTGAAGTCTAATCTGGTGCCTAAAGCCTAATGTAATGCTTTCCAAAACCGAGAAGTAAACCTCGGATCCCTATCCGAGATAATCAATACCGGCACTCCATGCAACCTCACAATCTCCGCCACATATAACTTCGCCAACTTTTGCAAAGAATAATCAACCTGCACTGGAATGAAATGCGCGGACTTTGTCAATCGATCCACTATCACCCACACCGAGTCCTTCTTAGTAGGCGTAAGGGGAAACCCACTAACGAAGTCCATGGTGATTCTCTCCCACTTCCACTGCGGAATCTTTATTGGCTGAAGCAACCCTGATGGAACTTGGTGTTCAGCCTTAACTTGCTGACACGTTAAGCACTTCCCTACGAATTCGGTAACTTCCTTCTTAAGACCAGGCCACCAAAACTGTTCCCTTAGATCTCGGTACAACTTACTACCTCCAGGATGTATAGCATAAGGGCTACTATGCGATTCCTGAAGAATCTTCAGTCTAAGTTCTTCGTTCTTCGGCATACAGACCTTACCCTTGAAACACAATACTCCCTCATCATTAATACCATAATCTTCCAACTCCCCACTCTGCACTTTCCGTAGCTTAGCACTTAGATCATCATCAACCAACTGTCCCTCTTTCACTTCATTCAACCACGTCGGCTTAACTTGCAGCTCTGCCAGCAGACTTCCGTCATCATACAAGCTCAGATGTGCAAACATCGCCCTCAGATCCGACACTACCTTCCGACTTAGGGCATCCGCCACTACATTTGCCTTGCCCGGATGATACTCTATTGAACAATCGTAATCCTTCAATAATTCAACCCACCTTCGCTGTCTCAGGTTCAACTCCTTCTGAGTCAACAGATACTTAAGACTCTTGTGGTCTGTGTAGATCACTGACTTTTCTCCATAAAGATAGTGCCTCCACACCTTAAGAGCAAAGACCACTGCCGGCAATTCCAAATCATCAGTCAGGTAGTTAACCTCGCGTGACCTTAATTGTCGAGACGCATAAGCGACTACTTTCCCGTCTTGCATCAGAACACATCCTAATCCGGTATGAGAAGCGTCCCAATACACCACAAAATCCTTCCCTGCCTCCGGCTGAATCAAAACCGGAGCTTCAGTCAAAACCCTCTTAAGCTTCTCAAAACTCTCCTGTTGCTTTTCTGTCCATATGAAAGGTACTTCCTTTCTCAACAACTTCGTCAAAGGCGCGGCTATTGATGAGAACCCTTCTACGAACCTTCTGTAGTAACCTGCCAATCCCAAGAAACTACGAACCTCAGCCACCGACTTAGGTGGTTTCCAATCTAGCACCGCCTCAATCTTCCTAGGATCCACCCTTATTCCTTCTGCAGACACCACATGTCCTAAGAACGCAACTTCCTTAAGCCAAAATTCACACTTGCTGAATTTGGCATAGAGCTTCTTCTCTCTTAACACTTGCAGCACTATCCGAAGATGCTCATCATGTTCCTCCTCAGACTTGGAATACACTAAGATGTCGTCGATGAACACAACGACGAATCGATCCAAGTAAGGTTGAAAAACCTGATTCATCATATCCATGAACGCGGCTGGGGCGTTCGTCAATCCAAACGGTATTACCACGAACTCAAAATGCCCATACCTTGTCCGAAAAGCTGTCTTATGGATATCCACTTCCTTCACCTTAAGCTGATGATATCCAGACCTTAAATCTATCTTCGAGAAAACCGCTGCCCCCTTAAGCTGATCGAACAAGTCGCCAATCCTCGACAAAGGGTACTTGTTCTTGATAGTCAGCTTATTCAACTGACGATAATCTATGCACATACGTATAGTTCCGTCCTTCTTCTTCACAAACAAGATCGGTGCTCCCCATGGAGACACACTGGGTCGAATAAACCCACGATCAAGCAACTCTTGGATTTGAGCCTTGAGTTCAACCAACTCCTTGGGTGCCATTCTGTACGGGGCAATTGACACAGGAGCTGTACCAGGTAGCAAATCAATTCCAAACTCCACCTCCCTATCCGGGGGTATTCCAGGTAACTCCTCCGGAAAGACATCCACAAATTCCCTTACGGTTCTAACTCCACTAACTCCCTCTTCCTTCGCATCCATCGCACTAACGAAAGCCAAGAATGCCTTGCATCCTTTCTGAACCATCTTATCAGCCTTTAGTGCTGAAACTACGTTAGACAGATAGTTTATTCTTTCTCCTATCATGATTACCGCCTCACCCTCCGGCGTCCTTAACTCCATTCGCTTAGTGGCACAATCCAATATGGCTCGATGTTCCACCAGCCAATCCATGCCAAGTATGAGATCGAATTCTCCGAAGGGTAGTTCCATTAAGTCAGCCGGGAATACTGCTCCTTGAATCTCTAAAGGTACTTTCCGAAACATCTTATTCACCACTACAGTTTGACCTAGTGGGCTTACTACAGTCATCTCCCTATCAGATAGTTCAGAGGCTATGCCTAGAGTTTCAACTACTCTACATGCAACATAGGAATGGGTAGAGCCAACATCAATCAAAGCAAAGTAAGGCTTGCCAAATATAAGGAACGTACTGGTTATGACGTCCAGTGCGTCTCCATCCTCTCTCTGGCGAACTGCATATACCAAGCCCGGCTGTCTTGCCTCTGTATTACCAGCACCTCTGCCAGGTGTTCCACGTCCTCTTCCAGCACCGTTTCCTCTACCATTCGGACCACACCCTCGCTGAGGCTGCTATCCGCCTCTTCCAGCCTGATTAAAACCCTGAGCTGCTGGTCGGTTCCCATCCGGTTTCATAGGACAGTCATTAATCATATGATCCTTGGACCCACACTTGAAACATCCTCCTGTCTTCTTCCAACACTCTCCTAGGTGCTTCTTTCCACACTGGTCATAGGTACGATACTGCCCTCCTGTCGCAGCCTGCTGACCTCACGGCCCATCAACTCTAGGCCTCTTTTGAATATTCCCAGAAGACCCTGATGGTCCAAATCCTCTCTTCTGCTTACTCCAGTCCGTGTTCTGCCTCACAGAGTCCTTAATTCCTTCGGCTACCTTAGCTTTCTCTACCAACACAGCAAACTCCCGCTCTTGTTGCGGAGCTATCAATAACCTCAGATCATCCCTCAGTCCATCCTCAAACCGGACACATCACTCATGCTCCGTAGCCACGATTCCTCGAGCATACCGGCTCAATCTTAGGAATTCAGCCTCGTACTCCGCCACGGACTTGTTCCCTTGAACCAGCCCTAAAAATGCCTTCCTCTGCGCATCTATATAATGAGTACCAACATACTTCGTGAGTTCCTCAGCCGTAGCACCATCCCGAACTGTGAGCCACCATTGATATGACTCATCGCGAAGAAGCGAAACCATTCCTTTCACTTTCTCCTCAGCCGTCAGATCCAAATCATCCATAATTCGCTCGGTCGCCTCCAACTAATACTCAGCAGTACTGGGTGCCACACCAGATACGCCACGGAACACCTCAGCTCCATTGGCTCAGAGTCGCTCGGGTACAGATTTCCGAGCTCCCATATTTCCACCTGCTCCAGCCACCATCTCCAGAACTCGCAGCACCGCCTGCGATATAGCATCATCCCCCGTCTGATCTTGCTGCTCAACACCAACAGCTGGTGGTGGGGGTGGTGGTGGTACCTCATTTTTAGACCCTTGACCCGACCTAACGGGTTCCGACACAGTCATTCTGCCTCGACCACGTCCTCGTACATTACGACCACGTCCCCTAGAGCTCATGTCTACGATCGCGCTTTAATCTGATTTAAGAAATTTTATGTATTAGTATTTGTTCCACTGTTTATCCGCGAACAATTTTATGAAAAGAGCTTAATAGTAGTTCTTTCGATCATTCAGAGTTTTCATTTCAAGTTTTCTACCCTAATTCAGAGAAATACACACATTCAATAGTATCTATCACACACACATTCATCATTCGAACATTTTTGTCTGTTCCTATCCCAGGGGTATTTTCGTCATTTGTCCTATAGGGGTATTTTGGTACTAAATCGAGGTCCATTGGAAAATCTTAATAAGTCAAGGCACTCTGAAATTTTCAAACTCGAGGGTATTTTGGAAATTTTTCCCAAATCAAAGATGTTGCAGAAATTTTGGAAATCAGGGTTATTTTGGTAATTTCGTAAACCAGGGGTAATTTGGTAAATTTTCCCAATCAGGGTATCTTGAATTTTCGCAAAATAGGGTTTTTGGATACTTTTGCAAAGTAAGAAAATTTTATTAAAATCGAGGGTAGTATGGTAATTTTAGAAACCCAGGGCATTTTTTGTAATTTTTCAACAAGGGGTATTTAGGTAATTTTGTAAATTGGGAATATTTCAGAAAACTTTTATAGAATAGTTTTTACAAATCAAAAGGGTAATTTGAGGATTTTAAAACTAGGGTTTTTATAAAAATACGGCTAGTCCCTTTCAGGTTTTAGTTATTGGGTTTAGCCCGTGAATAAATCCTCTTGGTTAGGGTGAACCGTCACTACGCACTAGGTAGGATTCGAGTGGAGAGGAGGTGAGTCACTAGGACTGCTTAAATACCAAGCTCCCACCGAAACCAATCCTAGACATGCGCATAATGGTTGCCACACCCTAACTCGGCGACTTAGTCACAGGTTTGTTTAATTAGGCATTAAAGTTTTATGTAATTGTTAGGGTAAACTAGTCCTATGGTTCAAGTACTTAATATACTAATCTACGTTCCATTTATACCCTTCTACAAATCATACTATAAATCACACAATAGATAGGGGTACTTACCTGGTGGACTTCGGGTCGAAGACTTAGGTGCCATGCCCAAAAAACCTGCTAAATTCCAAAAAGATTTTCATAAAACTTATTTGGGCTCGATTTGAAAATGTTGTGGGCTTTAAACCCAAGTCCGAGAGTTTTAAAACTGGGCTCTGATACCAAATTGAAACACCCCAAACCCGGCCCACGAGCCCTAACCGAATCTGGCATGTTCCTTGAGTAAAACAGTTCAAAACTTGTTTGTTTCTTTGGAAAACTTTGGTTGGTTTTGAAGAATAATTGATTCGTGCTGTGTTCGAGTTGTAAACGAGTTTATGTTGAAGTCTAGATTTTGATAAAACTTTATTTTCAAGACCATAAGTTGAAAACATTGTCGAGTTCTTAGAGTTTACTATTTAAACTGAAAACCATTTGGGTTAGGTGTCAAAACATTTCAAGATTTATTTTTAAGAAAAATTACTTAAACTTTAATTTGATAAGAATCATGTCATAATAAAATAATTAAAAATGCATGCATAAGCGGTCTCATATTAGTGGCCTTATTACATCAAATGAAAACCCGAAATAAATCCAAGATACTTAAATAAAATAGGAAGTCCAAAATAAAATAAAATTCTGAGCTGAGCATGGCCACCACTAAGTTCCTACCGACCCAGTCCATCACTGAGCGTCACCTGAAAAAAATATCCCGCAACGGGGTGAGTCAAACAGACTCAGTGTGTATAACCACCAACACTAAGTCCCAACAGTTTATGGCATATCAAATCATACATATACATATAGCACATATAAATAATTATGCATTCCCGAACCCAACCTAGATAACCATCCGCTACACATCACCCGTACCAACCATCACATCGTGGGGACTACTAAGTCGACCCTCCATCCGCTACACACCATCAAAGGCAGTCACTGCAGACGACGTCCTCATCGCCCTTATATATATTGTGGCATAGCCACCAGATAGTTATTTGTGACATAAGTCACCACATTCAGATTTCGTGACATAAGTCATCACATTCAAATATTCTGGTATAAAACCACCAGATCACTTCCCCTTTTCAAATTCACCCATATGCCCCATGTCATACAAATATGCATAAACCATGTCATATTCCTTATTCACATTCTTATAGTTTCACATATGTGTCATAACAGATCATATTATACTCATAGTAGGAGTAGGTAAACGTACCTGAGTACTTTGTACCATTGCATGGTACCCTAGCCATATCTTTCACATTCTTATTAACACATGCATTAAAATAATACCATAAATCTATTAAGACTAAGGGTAGGGCTACACACCTGGTATTAACGCTTTATTGAAATCCTGAAAACTCGATCTAATGCTTTAGATCCTTAATTCCTACATTCGGCCAACACTTAGTATTTTAGCAAAAGCCTATTCGGCTATGTAATCAAATCCTGAAGGATTATCACAATTTAATCCTTATCTTGCTACGATTTGATTACTAATCTAATCCCGAAAACTTGTGATGTTCCTTCTTGCAATCGGCTAGATACTATATCACTTAACTAATTAGTTTCCGACTTTTGAACAAATAAGAAACATATCTAAATCACTATATATGGCCTTGGCCGAATGTCAGATTCACTTACCTTGTGAATCTTAAATCCCGAAAAGTAATCTCTTGGCTATGAAGATGTCGAAATCCTACAGGGTACATGTTAGATCCACTTCTAACATTTAATCATAATAAATGGCCTTTGGCCGAATATCACATAACTTACCTTGCGATTTTAAAGTCCCGAAAGATCCCTTCTCTTGTAGTCGACTATAGGCAATTCCCGAAAGATCCTTCAGGTATTCGGCCAAAGAACAACAATGAGATTAGTACCTTGATTTCGGCTAAAAGAAAAGAGTGAAACGATGACCATAGAATCATTACCCTTAATATTGAAATCGGCAACACCTTTACTTGAACCCACAGAGCTATTCAGCTATGGCCTAGATGTTGATCAATTGATTTCGGCTTTTGGGGCTTAATGAGAAATCGGTTATGGTCTAGAAAGAACTTACTTTCGGCTTTTAAAAGATTGTGAAGAGAAGAAGAAAAAGATTGAGCAATTTCGGCAATAGTGATAGGTAAAGATTCGGCTAGCACAAGGAATATTTCGGCTTTTGATGCTAAGGAGAATTCGGCTAGGCTTACCTGTGTTTTCGGTTTTGCCAAAATAAAAGAGAAGAGGAGGTTCACTAGAGAGTTCGGAAGAGGAACAAAAAGAGAAAAGAAAAGAATGAAGAATGCCACACTTCTCCCCTTTTGCCGAAATTACTATACCTAAAGCCCCCTATTCGGCCATCTCCTCCTCTTACTATCAAATTCCTTGTTATTCTCCTATTTTCTCTCTTTCTCATCTATAATAAAATAATTAAGATAAAACAGCAATTATCCTTGCCCTTAGCCGAAAATTTATAAAGAATTTAATCACATATAAAGCTCTTCCACCTAGTCTCCCCATGCCATCCACTAGTGCCCATTTCTGCTGCAAAATAAAACTCCTTTTTGCATCTCATGCAGCTCGAACCCAAGCCCTTCACACATGCTTGTGGCGTCACTTACTAGGCCTTAAGTGGCGCCTTGCAGCCACTTTAACAAGCCCAATTTCATGTCCAGATTCCCCTACAAATTTTCTTAAGGCCTTATCAGACTTAGCTTCCTCTTTTAAACTTTAAAAAGTCAAATAATTTCTAAGGCATTTTTCCTACCTTCTAAAGTTCTAAAAATAAAATTCATAGGACACATTCATAATATACACAAGCATGCTACCTCATACAATTTAGTATTAATGCATAAGCTATAATCCAGGATATTACAAAACTTTTTTTCTGTCATAGATATTGAAGGAAATGACAATAAATTTGATATTGCCTGATGAGATAACAACTTCAGCAGAAAAGGAGAAAGTTGATAGGATAATGAAAGAAGTGCAAGATCATAGAATGAAACCAGAAGAAGACATCATTCAACACCTTATTACCATAAATCAAAAGATGCAAAAAGTGTTATGGAAGGGTCATGAGTTGATTAGAAAGAATAAAGTGCAATACATGACCCTTAGAGGGACATTAATAGAACAGGAACATCAAATGATTTTAGACCAACTTTGGAAGACATTGGTACCACGAATATATTGAAATATAATTATATACTATGTGAAGTTTATAATCTCTTATGGAGCAAGGAAAATAGCGAGACAAAGTGTAGGTTTGTGAAAGTTGACTGGGAAGCAAAATGTCTTTGACATGCCATGGATGGATAAATTAGTTGTTAGAAAATTATCAAGATAATTTATAAATTCAATACCTGTTATAAAGATGGAAAAGGAAGAAGATCTTGAGGAATTTCCAAATTGGATTGTAGAAGATGAATTTGAAGAGAATTCATAATTTAATATAGAGAATTTTCTGGAGGAAAATACAGAATCGAAAATAGAAGAAAACGATGAGTTTATATGGTTAAATGTGAAGATAAACTAAAAGTTAGAGACAGAGAATATGAAAAAAATGAGTAAATATGATTTTACATGTATGAAATGAGAACTTAAAATGTTTGAGCTTATGAATGAAAAGTTTTGCATATTGATATAATGCTGGTCTTTTTTTTATTGAAGTAATTTTTTTGATGTTCGAAATTGTATTGAAATTTTTATTTCTTTTTTAACAGATTTACTATTGAAGATGAATAATCAGTTTTTCCTATGCGTTTATTTTGATGAAATAATTTTGACAATAACAATTGGATGTATATTTGAATGTTTGATAAATCGTAAAAGCAACATGTTTTAATCCCACATTTAGTATGCTTTTGGATGATTTAAGCCTCGATTGATATAAAAAGGTGCTCTTGATCCTTTCTTTTCATGTCTTATACCCAGGAAAGCACCCGAGGACAAAAAGAACATAAAACGGGCCCAAAATGAAGTAAATGAGCCATATCACGAAATCCATACGACCTAGACTTAAGCCCACACGGTCGTGCCATATTGATCATCTAGAACATGGCCTTACCCCCGAGTCACACGGCCGTGCCTCATTAAAGAAGTCCGAACACGGCTTGAAGACTAGTCACACGGGCGTATGACATGGCCGTGTCCCTATAGTGGAAAAAGGCAATTTCATTCGAATTTGGATACTTTGGGGCGAAGAAACACATTCCAAGAGCCTATATAAACCCCCTAAGTCTTACCTGAAAGAGGGAGATTAGCTAGGCCAATGAGCCAAGCCGAAAAGGTCAGAGTTGTGGGAATAACTCGAAGATAGCCAGTTGATCCATCTTTAGAAGCCGGGATTCTACTCAAGATGGCGGATATCTTCTTCAATTCCTTCAGGGAGTTTTAGGGATTTTTTATGTCTTGTTTTATCTTTTCTTCTGAGATGTTTTCTTTATTTGTTATGAACTAAACCCTTCAGATACCTGAAGGGGATGAAACCTAGATGAATCTTGTTATTATTTTTTGAACTATAAGATAAATACTTGATTTGTTCTTAATTATGTGTGCTTAATTCTTGTATTAATGTTTCCAGGATATTGACTCAAGTCAGATGTTCTTAGGTGGAGGAGCAAAAGTCCCTGCTTAAGAATAGATCTAGCATAATTAAAGCGGAGTCGTTCGCGTGCCTAGAGATAGGGTGACGAGATTTTTCCGGATTAGGGTGAAACCTAATATGGGAATCCATAGATCGATTTACTGCTATTCTAGGGGGTTATTAAGTGAGAAAGAGATTTTTGTTAATTAACCTAGGGTTAGACATTATTCGCCTCGAGAGAGGGTTTAATATACATTAGGGAGTCCTACGGATCAAGTCAAGTGAATAAATCGTATGGTTCAATGTTAGATAACAAGTGAAGTCTAGGCGGATTCTTCCTGAGAGTATCGTCTTAAGTCAACTGAGTCTTCCCTCAAGTTATTTCCCAATTCATTCTTTTTGTCTTTTTGTCTTTAGCTTAGTAGTAGCTAAGTCTAAACAACTTCACTTATTTTAGGCTAGATAATAAAAAGAAGGTTAGTATTAGTACTTTTAGTTCCTTTGGGTTTGACAATCCGGTCTTGCCTAAGCTATACTACTGTTCAATAGGTACACTTGCCTTTAATCATTGTCAGAGTTAGTTTGCAGGTTCGATCATTCTCTTTATAAATTTTAAGACTCTGATTCCAGCGATCAAGTTTTTGGCGCCGTTGCCGGGGAACTAAAATATTAAGAAAGCTCTATTTTTATTACTTTAGCCATTATTTTTATTTTTCGCAATTTTATTTTATTTTTAGGTTAAATTTTGGTTTTTTCTAAATTCTCTTTCTTCTCCTAGCAGGTACCTCTAGTTTATGACTAGAAGGAACCCGAGAGGTCCTTCAGTATACGACAGTGATATTGAAGCTACCGCTCGAAGAAATCGTAGAGAAATCATACGAGCCCTAAACTACACAGAGGAAAATCAAGAAGGTAGATCCAATCCTACTGAAGGGATGGACGAGAATAATCCACAACCACATGACGTGGGAGAAAACAATGCTCCACGTACTATGTTTGATTATGCTAAACCGCATTTAACAGGAGCAAAATCGAGTATTGTTAGGCCTGCTATAGCTGCTAATAATTTTGAATTAAAGCCTAACACAATACAAATGATTCAACAATTTTTTTCAATTTAATGGTTTACAGGACGAAGACCCAAACACTCATATCTAATTTTTTAGAGTTCTGTGATACCTTCAAAATAAATGGCGTTTCAGATGATGCAATATGTCTTCGATTATTTCCCTTTTCATTAAGAAATAAAGTCAAATAGTGGTTAAACTCGTTACCACGAGGGTCAATCACTACATGGGGACAAATGACCGAAAAATTTCTTTTAAAATATTTCCCACCGGCCAAAACGGCCAAATTACGGAATGATATCTCTTCTTTTGTGCAGATGGGTTTAGAGACATTATACGACGCATAGGAAAGATACAAGGATCTCATGAGAAGGTGTCTGCACCACGGTTTAACCTTGTGGCTACAAGTCCAAACCTTCTATAATGGTGTAAACCCCTCAATGAGGCAATTAATTGATTCAGCCGCCGGTGGAACTCTGAACAACAGAACTCCTGAAGTAGCCTACAAGTTCATTGAAGAGATGTCACTGAATAACTATCAGTGGCAAGTTACAAGGACTAAACCGACAAAATCAGCCAGAGTTTACAACCTCGATGCAGTGACCACACTATCAACACAGATAGAGATGATAAATAAAAAGCTTGATAGTTTGTGTTCTTCACAGGTACACGCAGTCATGCAATGCGACGCAAGTGGAACTGTGGCGAATCCTGAGTACTCACCCTACCAACCGGGCGCAGAGAGCGAACAGATGAACTATATAGGTAATAATTTCAGATCCAATAATAATCCTTATAGTAATACTTACAATCCAGGTTGGAGGAACCACCCAAATTTTTCATGAGGAGGTCAAGGAAATCAAAGACAACAACCTCCTCAAAATTTCCAAAATCGGCCATATCTGCAAAAGAAGAAGCCAAACCTTGAAGAGATGCTGACAAAATTCATGGCAGCCACAGAAAATCGTCTCTAAGATATTGAGAAAACACTTAAAAGTCAACAAACATCGATTGAAGAGACCAAGAACTGAGTCATGGAAATTACTAAGTCAGTAGGGGAAGTCACTAAAGCAGTCGGACAACTTGCAAAGTTAATGTCCAAACGACCGCAAGGACGTCTACCAAGTAACACGGAGATCAACCCAAAGGAGCAAATTCAAGCCATCACAGCTCATGATAGTAAAGGGTTAGATGAACCCAACTCAATACAAGAAAACGAGGTAGAGAAAGGTAAAATAGAGGTAACGAAAGAAAAGCCAAAACCGATAATCAAAGAGTACCAACCTCGCATACCTTATCCCAAAGCAATGAACAGAGATGATACAGAAGAACAGTTCGGTAAGTTTCTTAAACTTTTAAAAAAATTACATATCAACTTACCTCTTCTTGAAGCTCTTTTTCAGATGCCAGACTCAAGAAAATTTTTAAAGCAACTCTTGACGAACAAGCGCAAATTAGACGAGGAACCACATGTGGAATTAAAGGCAGTATGCTCAGCAATGTTACAGAATAGACTACCGCGAAACCAAAAAGATCCAGGGAGTTTTACAATTCCATGTTTAATTGGTAGTTTAACTGTTGATAATGCGTTAGCTGATTTAGGGGCAAGCATAAATGTCATGCCTTACAAAATGTTTAAACAACTAGGTCCAGGGAAACCCAAACAAACTAGGATGAGTATTCAATTAACTGATAAAACTGTTAGAATTCCTAGGAGGATTATCGAAGATGTTCTTGTAAAAATTGACAAATTCGTTTTCCCAGTAGATTTTGTTGTCTTAGACATTATTGAGGATAATTCAATCCCCTTAATTTTAGAAAGACCCTTCCTAGCAATTGCCAAGACTAAAATTGACGTTGCCACAGGAGAACTCATACTTTGTGTAGGCGACGAATCAATCAGTCTTCAAGCTCTTGACTCGGCCAAGACAACAATCGATGAAGGTAAGAAACTCAATCCAGTTGATAATCAATTTGTGCAACCTTCATCGCAGGAAACATCACAAGGAAGAACTACATAAGGAACAAAGCCTTAGGGTCGACAAACTAAAAGAGCAGAAAACACAAATCAAAGAGGAACAGGAACCGCACGAAGTAAAACCTAAGGAGCCCCCAGAAGAGCTCATAGGAACATCAAACCACGTCAAAATAGAAGACCAGGTACTGTTAGACAAAGCCGACACTCACATCACCACATCAGGCCTGAAAGTAAACGACGAAATTCCTCTTAAGGTACACAATATCTTCCCACACGAAATAGTCGAGGTAAGCAATCCAACATTCGGCACTTTTAAGGTAAACGCTTCTCAACTTAAACTTTATCAAGAAAATAGAACTGTAAGCATGAGGGAAGATATTCAAACCTTTAAACCTCCCTGATTTTAAATACAAGGAAATTCTAGCCTAAGACTATAAACGAGCGCTTCTCGGGAGGCAACCTGAACACTAACCCTATTTACTTTCGCATATATTTTTCAGTTTCTTTTCTTTTCTTAGTTCTGAAAATTTAGTTTAAAAAAACCTAACACAAGAGTGCGGATTTCGAAGCCACACGGCCGTGGCAGTGGTCGTGTGGACCATCAAAATCTTCGTACTGACATAGCAGAGGCCGTACGAATCAGTCCCAACTAATTTTTAAAGTCAAGGACTCAACCACTCCCCCACGGGCATCGACAAAGGGGCACGGCTGTGCCCTACGACCATGTGAAGCTACTGACTTACCAACCACGGGTAGGACACGCCCGTGCCTTCCAACCGTGCCAACATACTAACTTGTCACCAACGGGCATGACTGGCTGAAAAATGGGCATGGAGAAACAACACGCCTAGACCCACGGCCGTGCGAAACGGCCGTGTGCATCGACACGCCCTCGGTCCACGGGCATGGGAGAATGTCAGAGTTGAGCCTCTATTTAAACCCAACCTCCCTTCCCCATTCTTTCCACTGTTCAATTCTTTTTTTTCTTTCCCCCCTTATTTTCAGATTTCCCTCTACATAACAAATCTCAATAAACTCTTGAGCTACACCAAAACCATGCCGAAGAAGTGGAAGAAGCCAAGCATAATCTCACCAAGGGTGACCCCTATACATAAGCTCATGCCCGCCGCTTCATCCAAACAACAAGCCAAGGGTCTTTGAGACCATTTAGTTTTTATTTTTCTTTTCTCTTTTGCTTCAATTTCCTTCTCTTTGACAATCTTATGCTTAATCTAGTTTAAAATATTTTAATTTCTTAGTGTTAGGTTGTAAAGGCTGCTAGGGAATCACGCCACTTCTGCCACCGCCAGTACCTCCATCACCTTAGAAGTCACACCCACCTCACGAACCATCTACCAATAATGATTCTCAAGCCCTTTTATCTTCCAGTCTTAGTTTATTTTCCTTCTTAGTCTCTTTTTATTTTTCTTTCTTGTTTTTAGTTATATATTTCGTTTATTTTAAATATATCTTAATAACTCCTGGCTAACTATTTACGAGCTCCCCAATTTCTTCATCTAGCTCAGGATCGTCATCCAGACCGACTCCTCCAACTCCGGGATCTCATCTGTAATTCAGGAAGTTTCATCTCTCCCTCTCTCTTAAATTTTATATCTATCTTTGTACATTGAGGGCAATGTACATCTTAAGTGTGGGGGGTGAATATTTATTTAAAGAAAGGGCCTAACTTTCTACATTATTCTCAAATCCGGCCTAACTTTCTTCATTATTCTCAAATCCCTGAATTTAGTCTTGTTTTTAAGTAATTTCCTCATATTACTAATTAGAATGAAATTTCTGATAGTTTATGATTTTTATTAATATGTTTTAGATTAAGTCATAGTTAATTGTGAATTGATGATTAAATTAGAAGAATATTAGAGAATCGAGCATAATAAGTCTATTTTTCTTCAGAATTAAAATCTTTGCTAGGTTGTTGAGCTGAATCTGAATATTATCTGGAAGTTTGAAATTTGCAAGGTTGATGTCAAAACACCTATAATTTTTGTGAGATTTTGAGTCTATTAGAGCATATATTCTTTTCCATACTCACTTTATTGATTATGAGTGTGTCAACTATGAATTGTTATTCTAGAACTTGCCTCGATTATACTTGTCGAGACCACATCTATGATTTGATATACAAAGATGATAAAGGCACCTAAGATTTAACTCACTCACTCCACTAAAAAGCCTACCTCCATAAATTAACCCCTAGTGAACTCCGTTGATCCTAACAACCCTTTTTATTGACTCACCAGCTACTATTAACCCAAAACCCCTTTGTATTTGTTATCACCATTCCTTTTTACTACCCTTTGATCGAGATATGATTTGATTAAGTTACTTAATTAAATTAGTTCAGTAATTGAATTCATCTTTTATGATTTGCTCTTAAAAAAACCGAAGTATATTCAGTATTAGTTCTATTAAGTGAGCTTACATGTTGAAATTCCACATCTTGAGGAAAAAGCTTGTATTATTAGTTTTCATTGATGTAATTATTTAGGAATAGTTCAATTTTTTAATTAGGCAATTTATCGGGTTAGTCTCGATTCTAACCTTCTAATTCAGCCTTTATCCACACCTTTAACCCTAGCCCCGTTACAACCCTGTTAAAGACCTTTTGATTTGTGTATAATCTCATATTACAGTGGTGGAGATTTGATTTTCAGGCAAGCCTATGGGATTAACTTTTCAGGTTCGACTTCTGAGAGCTTAATTTTGAACCTTAAACACCTCGAGTGATTTGAGTGAATCTTTAGTGAGGATGTCAATCCTTATCGATTTTGAATCAAAGGTAATTATTTAGATAAGGGGAAACACCTACGTTTTTATGCTACAAATATATGACTTTGACTGTTTGAATCTTTAGGACTCTTCGAGTTAACTCATCCATGTATAAATTATCTATGAATTATGATGAGACATTATTGATAGGAATTATGAATTATGGAAAGTTTGTTTTAATTGTAAGTTGAGAATTTTGCTTGAGGACAAGCAAAAGCTTAAGTGTGGGGGTATTTGATAAACCGTAAAAGCAACATATTTTAATCCCACATTTAGTATGCTTTTGGATGATTTAAGCCTCGATTGATATAAAAATGTGCTCTTAATCCTTTCTTTTCATGTCTTATACCCAGGAAAGCACTCGAGGACGAAAAGAACATAAAACAGGCCCAAAACGGAGTAAATGAGTCATATCACGAAATCCACACGGCCTAGACTTAAGCCCACATGGCCGTGCCACATTGATTATCTAGAACAGGGCCTTACCCCCGAGTCACACGGCCGTGCCTCATTAAAGAAGTCCGAACCCGGCTTGAAGACTAGTCACACGGGCGTGTGACATGGCCGTGTCCCTATCGTGGCAAAAAGTAATTTCATTCGGATTTGGATACTTTGGGGCGAAGAGACACATTCCAAGAGCCTATATAAACTCCCTAAGTGTTACCTGATAGAGGGCGGTTAGCTAGGCCAATGAGCCAAGCCGAAAAGGTCAGAGTTGTGGGAATCACTCGAAGATAGCCAGTTGATCCATCTCTAGAAGCCGGGATTCTACTCAAGACGGCGGATCTCTTCTTCAATTCCTTCAGGGAGTTTTAGGGATTTCTTATGTCTTGTTTTATCTTTTCTTCTGAGATGTTTTCTTTATTTGTTATGAACAAAACCCTTCAGATACCTGAAGGGAATGAAACCTAGATGAATCTTGTTATTATTTTTTGAACTATAAGATAAATACTTGATTTGTTCTTAATTATGTGTGCTTAATTATTGTGTTAATGTTTCTGGGATACTGACTCAAGTCAAATGTTCTTAGGTGGAGGAGAAAAAGTCCCTGCTTAAGAATAGATCTAGCATAATTAAAGCGGAGTCATTCGCGCGCCTAGAGATTGGGTGACGAGATTTTGCCGGATGAGGGTGAAACCTAATATGGGAATCCATAGATCAATTTACTGCTATTCTAGGGGGTTATTAAGTGAGAAAGAGATTTTCGTTAACTAACCTAGGGTTAGACGTTATTCGCCTCGAGAGAGGGTTTAATATACATTAGAGAGTCCTACGGATCAAGTCAAGTGAATAAATAGTATGGTTTAGTGTTAGATAACAAGTGAAGTCTAGGCGGATTCTTCTTGAGGGTATCGTCTTAAGTCAACTGAGTCTTCTTTCAAGTTATTTCCCAATTCATTCTTTTTGTCTTTGCATCTTTAGCTTAGTAGTAGTTAAGTCTAAACAACTTCACTTATTTTAGGCTAGATAATAAAAAGAAGGTTAGTATTAGTACTTTTAGTTCCTTTGGGTTCGACAATTCGGTCTTGCCTAAGCTATACTATTGTTCGATAGGTATACTTGCCTTAAATCGTTGTCAGAGTTAGTTTGCAGGTTCGATCATTCTCTTTATAAATTTTAAGACTCTGATTCCAGCGATCAATGTTGCCAACAAATAGCAATGAAATTTAATAGAAATATCTTGGTTGATGATATGAATGAAAATATTAGTGTGAAAATTGTTAGACGTTATGGGAGAAGGATCTCGGAACTTTTCTACAAGTTTCCAATTTTGACAAATCCCATTAAATTCATCGAGACGGAACTTCTAGAAGTTAAGACAATGGTCGCTCTTTATTGTGGGAATCGGAATGACCAAAATGCATCGATTTAGTTATTTGTTGAGTTAGCTGATGTGGAACCAATTAAAGATCCCACTCCATTAGGTGAAGAACATAGAGCTCAAGAGTCGTGAATGGTGGCTCCGATATCGTATGTTGATAGTCAATCGACTGTACGTTGAATCGACATCGATCTTTATGTTGCACCTAAGATGGCTGTGTTTCGTGATGATGGATACGATGATCCTTCTGGTCACGAGGTCGATAGTGATAAATATCCCTATGTGGACGAGGTCCCGGATGATATTGGCGATGAAAGCGTGAATGATGATGGAAATGTTAACGCCTTTTCAGACAAGAACCAGATTCGACGTATTGTGATACACAAAAATCCTGGGTCACACATGTCACTCATAAGGCCCGATGCGGTACATGCAGTCGAGTTCTCAGAATACCCTAATATACTACCTGTTCACCGGTTGGCCGTAGATTTTGATCCTGAGGTGTTGTTCGTGGGCCAAAAATTCGAAAGTAAGGAAAAGTGCGTATTTCCCATTAAGCGGTATAACATAAATGTGTCAGTGGATTACAAAGTCACTGTGTTAGGGAGTGTTGGAGGCGACGAAAGGCTGCAATTGGTGGGTACGAGTCACATTTATCTAGAAGTCGCAGGTGTGGGAGATACGAAAACTTGTTGGGCCTCACACATACACTTCAACATGTATGATAGAATATCACCGGAAACTTGATTTCAAAACTATCTGTATATGCATCATGCCAATGGTGAAGGATATGTCGACCACTAATGTTTCAATACTGATTATTGAAATGCAAGCACGATTCTAGTATTGAGTATCATACCGGAAAGCATGGATAGCTAAACATAAGATAATGGAGTAGTTGTATCGAGATTTCGATGCGTTGTACAATGAACTACAGAGGTGGATAGTTGATATGCGAGAGTACATGTCGATGACTGCCATTGAGTTGGAGACACGGCCTTATTACGACCTGGATGACCAACTACAACAGGGAAAAAGAATTTTCCAATGGATGTTTTGAACGTTTAATCCATGCGTGCAAACATCTCCCCACTACAAGCCATTTGTATAGGTTGATGGGACCTGACTATACGAAAAATATACGCAGATTCTACTTATTGCTGTTGCTCAAGACGGGAACAAGAACTTGCTCCCGGTAGCATTTGTCATTATGGAAAAAAAGAACATGGAATCATGAGAATTCTTCTTCAGGAACTTGCGAAGGTATCTTGTTAGTGACGATAATATCTATATCATCTCTGATAGAGGGAAGGGAATAATTGCTGCCATTATGTGTTCCGGTGTACCATTAAGATCTGTTTACTAGATCCGGCACATTGCGACTAACTTCCACCGTGAGTATAAGAAAGCAGAATGGTGGAGACAAGTTATGAAAATGGGTAAATGATGACATTATATTTTTCAATATATGTTTTAATGTTTTAATTTGAGAATGTAACTTACCTTATCTAATGTAACTTACCTTATAGATACATACACAGCGTACGAGTTAGAGCCACACCTTTTCCGAAAAATGATGACTAGACTTGAGAGTGACATGGAAGGTGAAATGAACACACCTTTCCAACAGTGGTTGGGTACCATGGAGCCATGGCAATAGACTCAGAGTTTCGACGAGGGGTTTCGATATGATCATATTACCACCAACTTAGCAGAGGGGATTAACTCCGTGTTGAGGAAAACACGACATCTTTCGATTTCATCTGTGTTCTTGACTACGTTCTACAGGCTGGCTACCTTAGTGTCAAGAATGGGGCAACAGCAAGTCAACCAGATGGAGGCGGGATACGTATTTATCAAAGATGTCAGGGATGCAATGGTTGCGAACCATTGGAGGGCGAGGTTGATGAATGTAGAAATATATTCACGACATTTTGAAATGTTTCGAGTTACGGAGACCATCATTCGTTGACCCGGTATACCACCTAGGTCCTACGGAGTTGATATCAGAAACAGACAGTGTGATTGCAGAAGGTTCCAAACACTTCATTATCCCTGTGCACATGTCATGGCAGCCTGTGCTCGTGCCTTGCTCAATGTTGAACAGTTTATCGATGAAGTGTACACTCTCGAACGCACGTTAAGTGTCTAGGAGAATGAGTTTCTCGTCTTCCCTGACCTGTCTACATGGGAGGTGCATTCGACGACTTTCGAGCTTGTCCCAGACAAAGGGTTGTATAGGAATTTGAAAGGTCATCCATAATCAATCAGAATCCATAATGAAATGGACATTAGGGAGAAAATCAACGGGAAGCTTTATGGCGTATGCAAATTAGTTGGGCATAATCGGAGTAAATGCCTGCAGCGAACCTACCATATTAGATAATCGTCGCGATCAGGTAGGAATTGAGCTAATATACTCTAATGTATCGAATTTATATTACAAATTTTGTTCCAAGTTTGTTACAAAGTTTGGTGCAATGAATCTAATTTATGCATGTATGTAGGTCGATAATTTATATATTCCAAGTTTGTTCCAACACGTCATTTAAAATTACAAACTTTGTATTTTTACATTTATATTTTACTACAATTAAACAAATACAAACTTGACTATTTAAATTATAGAAACCCCTAAAATTGATGGTTTGATGGTGTAGTCCTAGAGGTATATTTTTGTGGTGGTCGTCGTTCACGTTGTGGGTGATCGCGGCGATGAATGTTCTCCTTACCCAAACCTGGGGATGTGCTAAACATAGTAGAAAAATTGTATGCCCCAAACGTTTGCCTGAGAGATGGAATACTACGGTGGTAATGGGCTGAAGATATCAAACGTCATCGTTGATCTCGAATCAAGTACATCAAAACTGGATCTAGGAAATGCTCAAAATTGGCCTTCAGCCATGAAAACCTTAAACTTGTAAATTTCGACTCAGTATCACCGAGCAAGACTCCTAGTAGGTTATCACAAATGGTGGTCAGCTCAGAGATCGTACTTACGCCCGTTACCGCACTCCCGTCGATTAGGAGCCCGAGTTACAGTGCAACATCCTTTTGAGTGATGGTGCACTCCCCACACGACAAATGAAAAGTGTAGGTCTCCTTGGCGCCACCGCTCGATCAAAGCATATATTAAGTCATACCGCAAATCAAGCATCCGGATCAATGCTGCTAACTTGAATTCGGATAACTCTAAGTATGGCATTAGTCGTTCATCTGAGGGATATCCTAAACCATTCACACAACCCCTCAATGCGCGGTACAGGCCCTAGCACTATTAAATTACAGAAATAGTTAATATAACATAATTTAATTTCGTAAATGACGTGGAACTTTTTATAAGGGAACCCGTGAGTAACAAATAACAATTTATTACCATATTATTAATCGTGTTTGATATGTGATCTTCGTTATTAATTAAAGAACCCATTTCGATATTTGCAATTTTAAACAAAGAGTTCAATTAGTTTGTTGCAAAAAACACATTTCGATAAACCATTTATCATCCATTTTCACGATATCCTTAAGGGTCTCGTACCATCAGCAGAGCAGCAGGCATCAGTCCCTTCTGTGCCAGACCAATGCCGCCTATCAGGTAGGCACAAGCATTGCCGGTGCCGCCTATTAGGCAGGCTTAACCAAGTTCTCCTTGAGTTGTGTGGTAAAAAGGTTATACGGGTAAAACAAGTTTAAAATGGGGTTATACAGGGAGTATTTTTTGTTTCGGTGTTGCCTATCATATGTTCTTTTTTTTTTTTCATATTAGAAAACTGAAACTATCAATTTTAGGGTGATGGTGTAGCCTATCCACCACCCTCCTCCGTGTTACCCATACCATTCCTGTAAATAATTTTAGGGGAAACCTATTTTCGAAATTAATATACATTTTTTATATTATCTATGTAAAAAAGCCGCATTCATCTAACCTTTTTTCATCCCATCTAAAAGGATAATTACTTCGTCAAGTCATTGAATGTTTTATATAAATACTTCAATTCAATATATTTTTTATAAAAAAAAGAGCCAGTGATTGGAAATGGTGACACGATATTGGCATCATTAACATTTACCGTTAAAAACAAGTCATTTACGTACATAATTTTCAAAGTGATCATTTTTTATAAATAATAAAAAATTTTAGGTTATTTTTATATTAAAAAAAAGCCTAATAACTACTACTAATAACATTGCTTAAAGTAAAAAATATATAATATCTAGAAAAAACAATCAATAAAACGTTTTTACCTTTTTTTCGTATCATTTCAGAAAAAAAAGTTAAAAATTTTTAAATTGATAATTTATTTTACATAAAATATAAACTCTGGCCAGCGAAAATTTCATATTTTTGCCGGAAAATTCATAAATTTCCAGATTCTGACGATAAATCCCAGATTCCTGTAATGCTATTTTTCGTTTTTAAATTCTGATTATGATTCCTTTCACCTTTCGATTAACCGCTCAACTTCGATGATTCATCTTGCTCATCTCCATCACACCAAATTTCATCCCTTCACCAAGCCCTGACAATATCGATAATTCGAACTTGAAACTCAAACAATGTAATTGAAGAAGAAGACAGGAGTAGTAACCACAATCGTGAAGTATAACTTGTAGGCAGTGGCTTTAAAGGCTCCGTTCCCTCCAAATCCCTTCTTTTCCTTTTTTAATGGGTATTGAAATTTCCAGAACTGTTTGAAGTATGGGTTTCTCAAAATGGGTTTGTTAAGAAATTTATGGAAAACTTTGAGAGATAAACCAGATCTTTCCTTCATTAACGACATTGCTTAAGAAACTTTTGGATTTCTAAAATTCTTTTTAAAAGCCACGAAACTCTAATAAGACCAGATCTGTGAGCAGCGACGATGTTGCTATACGAGGAGGCTTCTTCTCTTCGTTGGTTACCGGAGTTGATTTACGAGCGGGGCCTTTGTGGTTAGTTGCTTTCATGGAGCCTTGCCACCAGTCCATTACCTCCTTATTTGCTTGGCACAAGGCATTGAAAGAATAATTAAGTGATGGATGGAAGTGTTTGGCTCCCAAGAAAGTGAGATAATTTTGAAGAGAAAATTGAAGTTTTTTTTAGTTAAAATGTTAAATGTTATTTATTTATATATTTATATATATATTTAAAATGCTTCTTTTTAAAATTTTAAAATTTGTTTTTCTCCTTATTATCGTTTTAATAACATTGATTTCATTCTTTTTCTTTTTTCTTTTTTATTTCTTAAGGTATTTATTGGAGCAAGCTAAATAATTAATTCTCCACATTCTATAGGCCCATTAAAAGATAGATGTTGGCCATGAGTTTTAAAACTGTTTCATACCTAGAGCAAATTCGAACCCTCAATCACTAGTTAAGGTATGAGAAATATTTACCATCTCACCTAATTTCCATGGTTTCATTCATTTTTTAAAATATTATGCCACATATCATTTTATCATTGGCCACCAAATGTCATGTTACTTTTTCGTAACGACGTGGTGTGATATGTTAGATGACACAAAATTACAGGTACTAAATTAAGAGTAAAAAAGTCATAAATAACACATTGAGGAATCAAACACAGTTCAGGAGAAAATTACTATTTAACCTTTTATTATTTTTTCTTAACAAATTAGAAAAAAAAGTTACTAGCAAAATAGGTTAATTCACGCATAGAACATATAAACAAAAAGAAGGGCAATTTACCCAAAAATATTGAAAAAATAATAAATTTACAGAAAAGGGTCGAAATCTGGAATATTTACGGAAAAGGGCCATTTCCCCACAAAACGCGTCCACATCAGCGTGTTTTGTGGGGAAAAAGTAGGAAAGCGCGCCCTTGAGGGCGCGCTTTTGCCCTCGAGGACGTGCTTTGCTGATGTGGCAGAAAGCACGCCCTCAAGGGCGCGCTTTTGCCCTCCTTTCCCATTTGATTTTCAGCTGTTTTTAGTGTTAGGGTATGAAATTTTAAGGTTTCATGGCTAGGGTTTATGATTTTTTAGGGTCGTTAGATTTAGGGTTTTTAAGGGAAAATTAATGGAGTAGATTATATGGTTAATTAGGGTTTAGTAAAAATATGTTTAGGGTTTTGGGCAAAATATATTAGCAAAATAAAAATTATTTGAATTTTTTTGACAGTTGTATCTGACAAAATAATTTTGAGAAGACGTTTCTGAACAAATAGTGCTGAAAACGCTTCAAGCAGGATGCACTGTCAGCAAGAGTACTGAAAAGAGCTCCCACGTGGACGCTCTTTTGCTACAGCAGTCTCCAGTAAAATAATTTTGAGAAGATGTTTCTGAATAAATAGTGCCGAAAACGCTTCAAGTAGGATGCACTGTCAGCAAGAGTACTGAAAAGAGCTCCCACGTGGACGCTCTTTTGCTACAGTAGTCTCAGGTAAAATAATTTTGAGAAGACGTTTCTAAACAAATAGTACCCAAAACGCTTCAAGCAGGATGCACTGTCAGCAAGAGTACTGAAAAGAGCTCCCACGTGGACGCTCTTTTGCTACAGTAGTCTCCGATAAAATTATGACTATAAATCAACCAAATTTCATTCTCAGGTTGCATAACAGAAATTGAGGCAAAAGAAAAATAGAAACTGAAAATGAGTGAACGTATTAATGCTGTTATTTACTACGATGGTGAAGTTTGTGACACCAAAAATGGTGTTGTTTTTTTTATTGGAGAACACAGCGCGACTGGATTTTAATCGGAACATAGATTTGTTAGAACTTCGCAAAAGAATTAGGCGTAAAATCTTCGGAACAACGCCAATGAAAGTTCGGTTTATTAAGTATAGATTTTGCGCTTCGATTGATCCGGTGAGATATGAATCATTCGACATCAAAGGTCCTCGAAGCTTTGAGGAATTGTGGAGACTCATCTTGCCAGTGGATCACCTTATCTTGAGGTATATGTACAATTTTCATCGCCAATCCTTCGACCTCAACATCTACTTCTGTTCGAGGGGAATACACGACCCCAAACTGACACTCTGTTAGTGGGAGGTAGAATACGGAAGTGTCCGTGTTTGGTGGTAGTATGGAAAACATAACCGCTGCACGACACTCGATTGGTGGATGGGACATGCATATCCTTCCTTCGACGTCTGATGATAGAAATACATATTGGGGAACGGCATCAACTTCTAGTGGTTGGCAATCCACATATGATTGGGAACGTTACGAAAGATGTTTAAGAAGGGATAATGTACTCCCCACGACATCCACCGACGAGGGGTCCTCGTTCGTTGCAGATTATGGTGGGCCAGATAATGAGTCCGATGTGGATGCACCTCGAGAGCCTGGGCCCGATAGTGCAGAAGTTGGATTATTTTCTGAACCGAAGCCTGTTCCAACAGTACCTGAAGATGTTGAGGGCGGTTTAGACGAAGAAAAAGAAGATCCGCTATTCAGGGCGTACTCGCTTCCAGCCCACATGTATAATGTCGATCTATCTCAAGATGATGCATTGGAGTTTCTTGAACTACCACACCGGACGCGTGACTGTACAAGCTCGTCGTTGGATTCGGGCGAATTAGAAGTTGGTAACGAGTTTTCCAACAAGGATGCTTTTCTTCATGCATTGAAACAATCGTGCATCAAGAACGGGGTTAACTACCACATGTTTAAATCCAAGCTCGATAAGTACGAGGCGAAGTGTACAATGTAAGACGGTACATGTTCATGAAAAATCATGGCCTCGTTGAGGAAAATGACAGGCTTGTGGGAGATCAAAAAGTACAAAGGTCCACATACATGCCTTGCCGGTACAGTATCACTATGTGTTCAGTGTTTTTGAATAATACTAATATTGCGTATTGTTGCATTATTTAACGTACTTCATTGACAGGTGTTACACAAGATCATCTGAAGATGGATTCAGAGATGTTGGCTGACTTAATAATACCGACTATGAAGGCTGATCCCAAGACTACAGTGCCGATCTTAATTGGCAATATTCGTAGCCAGTTGGGGTACACATCATCTTACAGGAAGACTTGGATAGCCAAGCAGAAGGCGTTGGAAAAATTGCATGGTCGATGGGACGCTTCATATAATGAAGTGTGGCAGTGGTGTCAGGTGCTGGAGAGATATGTCCCAGGCAGCATAACAGACATTGAAACGGAACCGACGTACTACAGCGATCATTTGCTCCGTGGATGCGCAGTGTTCAAGTGTCTTTTCTGGATATTTAAGCAATGTCGAGATGCATTTACATACTGCAAGCCATTGGTACAAATTGACGGTACCTTTATGTATGGTAGATATACGTATCGGCTATTGCTAGCTGTGGCACAGGACGGCAGTGGAGAATCCTTCCGATTGCGTTTGCAATAACACCGAGGGAGTCAGCTGATGATTGAGATTTCTTCCTATCTAGGTTAAGGAGGCATGTCTGCCCCCAACCTGATATTTGCGTTATATCGGATCGGGGCCCTGGAATACTAGCCGCAATATAGTGATAGGGAAGCCTGTGGCATCATACACACCATCGATATTGCCTAAGGCATGTTGCGTCCAACTACCACGGGCAACATCGATCTACAAGTCAACGACGGCAAGTGACCAATATGGGTATGTAATATCTATTAATATAATTTCGTTTGTAATATTCAATTTATTCTTAATTGAAGAGTGGTATGTAACATTCGCTATCAACGTATATTGGTAGGGTACGAGATCAATAAGGACCGCTTTCAGGAGATGTTGGCAAGTTTGCGATCAGTTAACGAAGAAGGCGCAAACTACCTGTGTAATATTCCTTTCGAACAGTGGACACAAGCATACGACGGCGGCCTACGATATGGTCATATGACCTTAAACCTAGCCGAATGCATAAATTCTGTTCTAAAAAGAACGCATCATTTGCCGATAACATCAGTTGTGCGAGGGACATATTTTCGTTTAACGGCACTATTTTTGAAGCGAGCAGCGAGTTATAAAGGCCAAATGCAAGGAGGCCATGTATGGTGCGCGAAGGTCTTGCGAGAAATTAACAGGGGGAAGGCACGGGCCAACACCATGCACACAGTGTGTCACGATTGCGACAACCTATGGTTTCGTGTGACGGAGTTTAATAGACCGAACCAAGGTATTGTTGGCGGGCAATATCGTGTACACTTGATAAATAGGACCTGCGACTGTTGGATATTTCATGCACTTCGTTACCCATGCGCTCATGTACTTGCGGCTTGGCAGAATCTCCGTCTTGATCCCATGAGCTATGTCGACGAAGTGTATAAAATAGAAAACATGTACAACGTGTGGAGACACGTATTCCCGCCAGTCCCAGATGAACGTAAGTGGTCGTCGGTATCGCTTGCACCGTATAAGCTGTTGCCGGATAAACAACTGAGGCGCAAACCAAAAGGTTGACCTTGCTCGACTAGAATACGCAACAATATGGATATCCGAGAAACGACCAACCAACGTAGGTTGTGCGGATGGTATAGGAACCTAAGCCATACATCTCGCTCGTGTCCAAATCGGAATGGTTGACAGTCTTCTTAACTTTTTTTGTCTATTGGTGTCTATGTAAATTCTATTTATTTGTTGATGAAAACGGTGAACTTTTGTAGAAGGACTAATTTGGGAAAAAAAAACTTTAAGTTACAATAAAAAACAAATATTGGACTTTTATTTTTATAATTAAATTACAATAAAATAAAATTAAACAAATTCTATTTTATTAAAGATATTAAAATTAAATTACAAAAAAAATAAACAACTATTATTTTATTAAATATATTAAAACTAAATTACAAAAAATAAAAAAAAAAAATAAAATTTTATTTTATTAAATATATTAAAATTAAATTACATATAAAAAATAAGCAACTTCTATTTTATTGAAGATATTAAAATTAAATTACTAAAAATTAAACAACTGTTATTTATTACATATATTAAAACTAAATTACAAAAATAAAAAATAAAAAATAAAAAACAACTTTTTATTTTATTAAATATATTAAAATTAAATTACATATTAAAAAATAAACAATTTCTATTTTATTAAAGATATTAAAATTAAATTACAAAAAAATTAAACAACTATTATTTTATTAAATATATTAAAAGTAAATTACAAAAAATAAAAAATAAAAAACCACTTTTTATTTTATTAAATATATTAAAATTAAATTACATATAAAAAAATAAACAACTTCTATTTTAATGAAGATATTAAAATTAAATTACAAGCATAAATAAAAAACAACTTTTATTTTATTAAAAAATAAAAAAATTATATTACAATTAAAAAATAAAAAAGCCAGTCTGAATCAATGTTGATGCCGATCAGAATCAGTGCCACACGGGGGTGGTCGGCGGTTACGCGCTGGATTCCTCCTTCTTCTAGCTTTCGGCGGGGGTCGTGGAACCTCGGGCGGGGATTCTGGTTCCTTCGGCAGTGGGTCTGGTTGTAGGTGTTGGGAGGATGACCCACATTGATAAAATAACGACTGCGGATGTGTTTGCATAAACCACGGCGGGGGTGTCTGAATCTCGTAAGGCGAAGGAGACTGGTAAAAAGAAGTGCTTCCCGACGGCGCCTCCTGTGATCCCTCACGCGACGGCGGCCTCAAGATCGGCTGGCCAGTCGGAGTAGTCGGGAACGGACTCAAACCGGGCCATGCATTCCAACCTGGGGTGGGACTGGGAAAAGGAAACATATGTGGGTTAGGATACATATAAGGGCTAGGGTACGCACCTGGCATAAAGGCCAAAGGCTATGATGTCAGTGTCGTCGATTGAAGTGATGGGCCCGGTGACTGTGTGGGCGCTGTTGATGGGCCCGATGACTGTGTCGGCGCTGTTGATGGTCCCGTCTCATCACCCCTTCTCCTTGGATTTAAAGGGCCCCGTCATTCCCTTTGTTCACGAAGTTGCCGTCGCCTCTCCTCTTCCGACAACAAATACGGCTTACCATGTATCCTAAACCATGACATGTATTCCGGCAAGCACGCTAACTCAGGAACGACGATCGGTTCCCGAATAAGTAAATAATCATACTGGTTCTCCCACATCTCGATATATGCTGACCAAAATCTTGGTCAATATGTGTGCAACTGCCGTAAGTTGACTTTGTGCTCATCATCGAGCACCTCAGGTGGCACGGGAATCAGTTGTCAGAATCCAAATTGTCGCAGAACCCGATCTGACTGGTGCATCTCCACTGTGGCATAGTTGATCAATGGGACCTTCACATGCCAAATGTTTGGATTTTGCAAGAACTCCTCTGGAATTACTGCCCGAATTGCCGGATCCTCGTACGGTGTCCATTGAAACTATATTTACATGACCAAAATATTAGTTATATACATAATACTAAACACTAAATACGAAATACTAAATTATAAATACGAAATTCGAAACTTACTTGTGATTCTGACCGTTGGTCTAATAGAAGCCGTATATCTTCAAGCGAGGTAGGTATTCTAGCATAACTCGCCGAATGGTTCCACCTAATTAAATAAATTTTTAGCATACAATTATACTATAAATCTACGTAATAATTGTAAAATATAACATTAAATTTACCTCGTTATCAGTGGGAATGTATATGGGTGGTCGAGTCGAGGACGTAAAAATGGAAATCGAAACTGTGCCCATAACTGCAGTAGTGATAGGCAATCTCCGATTTTCGCTTTACTCGGCCGCGTCGCCCCGCACATCTCCCGATACAACTTTGATAGCACGGCAGACCCCCAACTCAATTCACCGGCTGCTCTAAAATCAACAAGTTTCAGCAGCCATCTCAAGTGTACGAAGTTTCTAGACAGGTCCGGCATCAGATAGCCTCTAGTTATCTCTAGAATGTATGCCCGAGCATACAGTATTCTTTCTATTTCGGTCGAAGCATCATTCGGCTCCGGGAATGTGTCTCGTAACCAGGCCATATCGATCCGACCTCCATGAATGTTATCCGGAATGGCACCCAGAAGCTCGTAGCATACGGCGGTCCAATCGGTAGAAGTTGTGGACCCGGTGACTACGGACCCATCCACCGGCAATCACAATTGCAACTGCACATCTTCTAGAGTGATAGTACACTCTCCGCATGGAAGATGGAAAGTGTGCGTCTCGGGTCACCACCTCTCTATTAACGCACTGATTAAATTCAGCTCCAACTTGCACCCCCTGCCTATCGTGGCCACATGCCAAAAACCCGCTTCCCGCAGGTAATTCTCAATCAACGGCGATGGGGGACCATGCATATTGCTAATATAGCATTGCAACACCCGATCTACAGACTGTTTAAAAAATTATATAATAAAAATTAATTAAAATTGCATAAACCTAAAAAATATTAAATAGTATTGAAAAATTAAAATTAAAATTTACCATTTGCATTTGATCGACGGAGATGTGCTTATCGTCCAGACGGATTAATTCCCCGGCCATTGGTAATATGATCGAAAATTTTATGATTTATCAAAAAAATATATTAAAAAAATTAAAAAGGGCTTTTTTGTAAATATTAAAGGACTATTTTGAAATTTAAGAGTAAGTTTCAAGGACTTTTAGAGAATTTTGAGAGGAATTTGAGAGAAAGTTGAGAGAAATATGATAGATGACTAATGTGTGAAAAAAATAAAAGGGTTGGGGGTTTTTATAATATTTTTTTTGACTGTTGGCTTCCTGCTTTTTCCCCACAAAACGCGCTGACGTGGACGCGTTTTGTGGGGAAATGGCCCTTTTCCGTAAATATTCCAGATTTCGGCCCTTTTCCGTAAATTTATTATTTTTACGGTATTTCTGGGTAAATTGCCCCAAAAAGAAAAAAGAAAAAGAGCTATACGTGTGATAGGCTATTGCCAAATCAACTAGGTTTTTAACCATGTTAAGACTTTGGGAGGATTGTATCACACAAAAATACTAAATTACACTCTCTTTTTTTATATGAGTACCACATTATTAGGATAAATTCCAAAGATCAAATGTCACACTAACCCTTATTATTATTATAAAATTACATAATAAGAAATGAGAGAATAAAAAGAATATATATATATATATATATATTACTTATTAAAAAAATATGATATTTATAATGTTTCTTTAAGCTTTAAATTTGTAACCCTAACATAAGAAGATTAGTAGTTATTTGTATTAGGGTTTTCTTTAAATGATATTAGGTGATTTAGTTATTTTATGATTATTATTAGACCTAATTATGGTCTGGTCATTCGTTCAGGCCTAAAGGCTTGTCTGAAAAGTAGGAGGGTTTGAATAAAAATATAATGATTTTGGACAAAAAATAAGTCTCGTTTTCTAAATGGGTTAAGCCTTGAGTAAGATTTTTTAGCTTGAGTTTGATCCGACCCTAATTTGCCTAAAATTTTTTCACTATTGTTTACTACCATTTTGATGTTGTTTTACTGTTATTTTGCTATTATATTACTATTATTTTATTATTATTGTTTAGGTATTGTATAACTCTTGTTTTATTATTAATTTTGTTACTATTTTAGAAGCATTTGCTTGCTAAGTTGCAACTATCTTAGTGTTGTTTAAGTATAAATACTTTTTTTTAATGTATTTTCAATTTGATGAAAAACATTTATTTTTATATTTTTAGTGTATTTGACATATTATATTTTTTAAATTTGTTTTTATATATATAAAAATAATATGGACGGATTGGACTGGGCTTGGGTTCAATATTTTTTATTTAGGTCGAGCTTGGACAAAATTTTAGGCCTATGTTTCGAACAAGGCTCGAGCCTAAAAATAGGCCTAAAATTTTGCATTAACTCAGCCCAGCCCATGATAAAGTCTAATTATTATCTTTTTATCTTTATTTTAGAATTTTTATCATTCTAATTACTATATTTTGTATTCTCTCAATAGAGGGGAAGTAGGAATAAAACTCCTCCTAAGAGGTAATTTTTGGCAAGAGCAAGTGAACCAACTTTTGAAATTGTTTTCTTTTATCTGTTAATAATATTTTCGGCTTTCATAAAAAATTATGAGTAGCCAAAGGTAGATAGAAGCTTGGTTTTATTAGAATTGTGATATTCAAAGTGTTGTTCATTCTTCACTTATTCATTTATATCTACTCATTTTTCTTCTTTATGGGATAGGTAGTATCATCTCTTATTTGGTATTTAAGATAATAAACAGTCGATTGAGTATTTAGATTCGTAATTGTTTTTTTATTGCATAATTTGATTGAGAGAGTCGTTAAGTTACATCATGAAATGAGTGATATAATTTAAATGAATTGTGCAATTGAGTTTGTTGATTAGCGTCTAACTTATAAAGTTGTTAGTGAATTAAATCTCAAGAGTATTTTTTAGGGTGTGATCATTTGGAAAGGATTAATAGTCGAGTTGTTCTTACAATTTCAACTAAAGAAAGATTGTTATTTTAATTTAGGTATTTTAAGAAATTATTTAGTTGTTTGGATTTTTTTATATTTTATAATATTTAATTTATTTTAATATCCTTTATCTTCGTATTATTATTCATGTTTGGGGTTCGTATTAACCCTTTCAATAATGTCATTTATAATGTTTGAATGTATATCTTCCTTTGTGAGTTCAATGTGTCTTACCGATACTTGTTGGGAATATTAAGGCTCCGTTTGTTTGGCAGTAAAATGTTTTCCGGAAAATGATTTCTGGAAAATGATTTACTTTTCTGGAAAATGATTTACAGAAAATATTTTCTGGTGTTTGGATGAATCTGTGTAAAATATTTTCTGTTGTTTGGCAGTTTTCCTGAAAATATTTTCCGGAAAAGCTGTTTTTACATATATTAATAAATTTTATATACATATTAAATTGTTTTTACATATATTGCAATGATTTACAAGGTTTGATATTCACTCGTATCTTATATCAAGGTTTGATCTTTTAAGTTTTGTCAATATGATAATGTAAATGAGTGTGAGTTTGAAATTATATTGTATAAAAAAAGAAGAAAAAAATGTTTTAAATATTCTAAATATATCTATGATTTAGTAATAATTTACAGCTTGGTTAATAAATTGCGAATGTTTTCAGATATTATTGACACAAATAGAAAAGTAGAAGTAATGAAACAAGTGTCAGTAAGCTGAACCTATAGCAATTCGAATACAGAGAACAGAAAATGAAAGGCATGAAAAAAGGAAGAAGATTACCATTACAAACAGCAAAACCATGTACCATACTTTATTTATTTCCTTAATCACTCTTTGCACATGTGCATATACAAAAGGAAAAACTCAAGCTCAAAGTATGTAAAATCTCAGACAACTTTTTAGTCACTTAAATTTTTAAGCGTAATTGATTAAACAAGAAACAAGGACTTTTAAAAATATTAAATATGGGGTGTATATTGTGTCCGTAACCTATGAAGAAATCCAAACCCTACAGAAAAGCCCTTCATAGATGATCAATCCAGGCTATCCATTCCTTATGCATCCATGCGAATCACACATCTCAGTCCCTTACCCGCAAGCATTAACTCAAATGCCTTGTTGATCTCTGAGAAAGGCACAGTGTCTGCTTCTACACTAACAGATGAAGTAGGCACCTCAGAGCCTCCAACCTGCAAGACACAAATCATAAGAACGAAATATTGAATGTCGAACGAAGCTCACTTTTTTTTTCTCACTTTTCATAACAAACAAACAAATAATTTATATAATGGTTAGGTTCATTTTCTTCTCATTTTTCATAGCAAACAAACAAAGAATTTATCCCAATGCACTTCTAAAAACTCAATACCATCAACACAACAAAGAGCTGTTTTTTTTTCAATTCCCATAACTATTTTTCAATTAAACAAAGGACTTCAAATTTGAGTGCCAAATAAAATCAAAATAGGCTCATATGAACAAAACAGAAATGGGAACAGTTCATCTTTCTTTTCCTCATATTTATTAGCAAACAAATAAAGAATTATCCATATGTACTTCCAAGAACTCAACCCCATCAAGGCAGCAAGACTGTCGAACAAATTAAGAGGGGTCTCTTCCTTGCTATGGCAGCAAGACTGTCGAACAACAAGGGTGGGAGCCGGCGCGATACTCGCAGCATCATCAGCTGCAGTTCTGTCCGGATGGAAATCCATATACTACATAGAACACAATTCAATACGTTAGGAGCCATCACACTATCATTACTCACACACTCTTACATATGGCATGTATAGCTAGACTCGTACTTAGCTACGTTAGTCCTAGAATCGACTAAATCGTAGCTCTAATACCAATAAATGTAACACCCCTTGCCCGTATCCAAGCCGGAACAGGGTTCGAGGCATTACATAGCTAATCTTGCTTAAACATATAAAATAGGGTTATAAAATTTCGTTTAACCCTATCGCTCACACATATTTGGCCTAGGAGGCCCTAAATATACTTCCGAGAAGTACCAGAATTTATCCGGGAACTTTCACGAGTTCGATAAACTTTATAATAAAATAGGGGCCACACGCCTGTGTAGGCCTAGGGACATGCCCGTGTGCCCCAAACGCATGCCCATTTTTCCCACCCGTGGTCGACACTGGCTAATTTCACACGGCCTTGACACACCCATGTCACTAACCCGTATGCCAAACCTTGGCATTCTGACTTATCCACACAGGCCCGTGTACCCCAGCCGTGTGGTGATTCAAATCCCAAGTGCAGGGCGCACACTTCACACGGCCTGGGTGCACGCCCATGTGCTAGCCGTGCCTCCCACACGGTCTAGATCCACGCCCGTGTGTCTAGCTAAGTGGGCAATTAGCAGGCTATATACCAAGCCCTTGCCACCCTAGAATGCACACATACATACTTCTACTCAAAATAATACAATTCCTATCCCATAAGCAAGTCTAAGAACTCATTTCCAACATACAAGATAATTAAAGAGACATTCACTTCATGAATTTCATCTTCATTGAACAAAAGAGTTTGTCAAGTATTTGCCTAACTCATAAGGCCATTTACAAAATGACTTTTACTGACTTACATAGCCAACACTTTGACTAACAATTACAACTTAACAAAATACTCAAGTCCTATACATGCCATACTCAAAATAAGTCTAAAATTGTTATACTAAAGTGCTATCGATAGTGTGATTTCCAAACTCTTACGGCCACGATCCTCGAGTTACCTTGGCAATACTACAAGAAAGAAGGGCAATGAAAAAGGGGTAAGCATAAAGCTTAGTAAGTTGCATGGAAATAAATAGCAATAATAATGCTCATAAAATAATCCATCCACGGTATTAGCTAACCGTACACAAGTTAAGGCTTCTTGAGAATACTTACTTACAATTGCCCTTATCTAGGACATACCGTGCCACATATCGAACCAATTCTTCGTGACTCATTCATGAGTACCTGTATCCATTCATTCACATGACTTAACTATCAATCACATCTCTGCTTTTAAATTCATCTACTTATCCCACCACTCACAAGGGATAGTCAAAGACGCGTTTTTATAGCCACTACTGTAAGTATAAAGCCAATGCCACATCCTTGAGGTGGTCTTACATAGAGTCTCCTCTAGATGCCAATGCCATATCCCGGACATGGTCTTATATGGGATTACCTCTGGGTGCCAATGCCATATCCCGGATATGGTCTTATATGGGATTACCCCTCATGTATCGATGCCTTATCCCGGATATGGTCTTATACAATTTCCATGTTCATCACCGAAGCCATAACCCGAATATGGTCCATTAGGACTCCAACATCTCATTCACATTAACTACTCAATTTAGTAATGCATCATGCTTTAATATAATGCCAAGCGTTTCTCAACATGCTAATATGAATATTGCTCAAATCACATACAACTTACCTTGTTTTCAAAATGAGCTAGTTCTTCGGTTCAGTCTAAGACTTTATTCTTTCCCCGATCGAGGCAGATTCTCGACTCCTCTTGCTCTATAATAGCAAATTAGATCATTTTAATCACTACATTAATATAACCATTTCAATAATCATGCAAAATTATCATTTTGCCCCTAAATTTTGGCAAAATGACCATTTTGTCCTTAGGCTCGGAAATAAATTCTAATCACATTTCTACCTTCAACAAGCCTAGGTAACAATTTAATGCTCTTAAAGCTATCATCAAAATCAATATTTCACATATTTACTACAAAATTTGTAACCTTTTCATCAATGTCCTATTTGGTGTTTTCATGCTAACACCTTTCACAAAAGTTGTTCATCTAACAACTAAGACTCAATTTCTTCCATAAAAATGCATCAAATAACAATGGAGGCTCTCATGGTAAAACTCTAAACTCTTCACCATATTGCACATTAGTCCCCTCATATGAAAGCTTAAGCTTTAGGGGTCTCAAAAGTACAATTATCTTCAAGAAAAGTTCACTAGAACACTTACTTGTGAAGGGATGAGTGTGCTGAAACTTTTGAAGCTTTCTTCCCCCTATTTGCTGCTAATTTTCGGTGGAAGTGAAAAGGAGAAAAGATGATATTTTTTCTCTCCTTATTTTATTAATACATGTCAAATAAGTCACCAACTACCACTAACTTTAACCAACATTGTCCATCTTTGTCTCCTATGGCCGGCCATGCTATCTTTAGGGGTCTAATTGCCTTTTCAAGACCTCTAATTAACAATCTATGGCTATTTGGCACCTTTAACTTATAGAATGGAACTTTCGCACCTTATGCGATTTAGTCCTTTTTCACGATTAAACACGAAATCGCTAAAATTAAAGCACCAAAATTTTCATGCATATGTGCTATCATGTTCTAGCTCATAATATAACATGAAAATATTTTCTCAAATCTCGGATTAATGATCCCGAGATCACTATTCCGACTAGCCCCTAAATCGGGCCGTTACATAAATCCAGTCAATTAGGATTACCAGTCCAGACTAAATCCTATTTGAAACATATACTTGAGAGACTAATTTTGGATTATCGGTCCGAGCTAAATCCATTTTGCAACACATGCAGTTTTATCAGGGAAATCACATTTATCCATCGACTTGCATTTATTCAAACTGGATTTGACATTTATCAGGCAATTTTCGGGCATGTGTTATGTTCACATTCAACTCAAGTATAAAATTTACATTTTTATATCATTTATCGAACATTATTGCTGATCGGGCACATTTCATTTATCGGGCTTTGACGAATATGTGATCAGTTCAAAAAATTAAGGCATTTATACAATTCACAACACAACATTTAATTCAATCAGAAAAATATATACAATTTAGTTACATGAACTTACCTCGACAAAGGTTCGTGTTCAAACATCTACTAATCCGATATTTTCCTCTTTTTCCTCGTTATAACTTTGAATTTGATCTATCGATATCTGTACGAGTAAATTTTACATCAATTTCACATATCTCATTTACATTTGGACTCATTTTACATTCTAGACAAAATTACCATTTTGCCTTTAACTTTTCCATAAATTTCATTTTTGTCCCTAGGCTCGGAAAATGAAACTTGTGCAAACTACTCCCTATTCCAAGCCTAACCAAAGCCCTACTACAAATTTTACAACACATGTATTCATAAAATTTCAGAATTTTTCATCAAATTTTATAACTTTTCATTTTAGTCTCTAAATCATGTTTTCATGAAAATCACTTTGTAAAAGTTGTTTATCTATCAATAATATTTCATTTTCTACCATAAATTTCAAATTTCTAGCATATACATCCATGACCCATTTTCATCGATAAATTTTCAAAATAATCCCCCAAATAGAGAGATTAAGCCATCCCGATTCTAAAAATGTCAAAATTACTAAAAACGGGACAAGGAAACTTACCCAATTTGCCAATGAAAGTCTCTTCTCTCTCTCCTAGGGTTTCCATGTTTATTTTGGGGAAGAAGATGACATAAAATAAGATGATATCTATTTTATCATCTTTTAATTAATTAAAATTTTCACTTTCTAATTTAGTCCCTAGCCTTTTTCTCATTTTCCATAGATGAGTCACCAAGAAAAATCTACATACTTTTCTTAATGGTCTAATTACCATATAAGGACCTTTAGTTTTGAATTCCATAGCTATTTAATCCTTATAGCTACTAGAATTCAACTTTCACATTTTATGCAATTTAGTCCTTCTCGTAATTAGGCACCAAATCGATAAAATTTTTATGTCAAAATTTTCATATGTCACGTCTATTATATTACGGACCATATAATAAAATAAAATAAAATTTATTTTTGGCTCGGATTTGTGGTCTCGAAATCACTGTTCCGATTTCACTGAAATTGGGATGTTACAACTCTCCCCTTTAAGAAATTTTCGTCCTCAAAAATTTCACCAGTAAGAAGATTCAGGCATTACTTTCTCATGTTTCTATCTGGTTCCCAAATAGCTTTCTCTATATCATATCATTGTTCAAGAACTTTCACTAAAGATACCTTTATACTTTTCGTTTCTTTCACTTCACATGCCAGAATTTCAACCAGTCACTCGTTGTAAGTCATGCCAAGCTGAATTTAACATTTATCAAAGCAATAACAGATGATGGGTCTGATTGATTCTATCATAACACATATACTCATAAAAACATTATGAATTATGTAGAACTCTGATAATAATATTAATCAATACGCAACAAGTCTAATTCTTTTCAATGATCTCATATGACTCAGTAAGCCGCAGCCTTAATTTTGCCTGAACAGCCGATCTGATTAACTTTCTTTCATGGAAAATTTTCAGAAATACCTTGTCACTATCAGAAACACTATTCCTTTTCATTTTATATCTACATCGGATTCCTGACGATCAAATATTGCTTTTAAACTGTCACAGGTTCCTTTCATCTCTCTTTGGGTTCAACGAATCAAAACTACCACACGTATCCTTTCTCACTGAACTCCATCCAAAACACTGAAGTTTTGCATTTATAACCATATAAAGCCTTGTACAGTAAAATTTTGTACTTGACTGTCAACTATTATAAGTAATTTCAACCCAAGACAAATAAGTTTCTTAGTTACCTTCAAATTCAAGTACACAGCATCGAAACATATATTTCAAAATCTGAATCATATGTTCAGATTGATTATCCATCTGAGGATGAAATACCGTACTAAAATGTAACCATGTACCCAGGATTTCTTGTAACTTGTTTAAAAAAAATATGAACTTTAGATCTCTATCAGAAATAACAGAAGCTAACACATCTTAAAATCTAATAATCTCCAAAAACAGATAATTCGGGCAATCTACTGAATGAGAAACCCATTCATATCAGGATAAGATGCGCAGGCTTCGTCGAACAATCGACAATTACTCAATTCATATCTTTCTTTTTCATGGTCAGGGAGAATCCTGATATAAAATCCATAGTAACTTTGTCCCATTTCCATTTCGGTATTTTCACTGACTATAACCATCTTGAAAATATCATCTCTATCTTGCTGATACATCCAACATTTAAATATAGATTCAGAAATACCACCTTTCATTTTGAGTTACTAATACATCTTTTCAAATCATCGTGCATTGTATCATTCTCCTAATAAACAGGCGTAGTACCACCATGATCATTCATGTAAACTTTTCTATGAAAGTTCCAAATTCCTCAATACACTGTTTCTGAATAACAAGCATTTATCAGTTCTACTTTGAAATTCTGAATCAGAAATTATTTCACACTGTACTCACTTAACTCACAACTTATTATCACTTTTCTGAGTTTCACTAATCTGTTGTAGAGACATAGATTTAGCTTTATACTTAGCTAAAATTAAATTATTATCAGACAATCATATTCGATATCCATAGCTTGCAAAATATACAGAGATTTTCTACTCAGAACATCTGTAATCACATTCGCTCTTTCCGAGTGATATTCAATTATCAAATCACAATCTTTCAACAATTCAAGACATATACGCAATCTCAAGGTCAAATCTTTTAGCAACATCAGATACTTCAAATTTTTATGATCAGTACTTATATGATATTTTCGCCATATAGATACTGTTACCAAATTTTCAGTGCAAACACAATAATTGTCAACTCAAGATCATATTTCGAGTAATTCTTTTCCTGTAGTTTTATCTGGCTGGAAATATAGGCCATTTCTTTACCTTTCTTCATCAAAACAAAGTTTAATCCATTCAATGATGTATCACTGTAATAATAAATTCCTTGCCCAATTCAGACTGAAGAACTAAGGCTTCGATCATCAGGGCTCCCAACTGATCAAAACTTTACTAATATATGTCAGTCTATTCAAACCTTACATCTTTCTGTAATATCCATATCATTGATGTAGCTATCATAGAAAACACTTTCACAAAACTTAAAAAGGATATCGAAGCTTTTAATTATTCCGAGGTCACAATCATCAGATAGGTTAAAACCATAATACTATAATAGATCCGACTTTTCCACAATATAAATGGAACAATACCTCAACCTCAATACTATTTTTCAAATAAAAGAGGAATACCAAGGTGGCTCTAATATCATCTAGTGCAATAATACATTTTCTATAATCTATGTTCCATATTACCAAATTCCCATTATCAAGTTAGAATTCATAACGGTAATAAGTATAGTTACCACTAACCAATGAATATCTTTCACAAATAAACCATGCTTGAATAATAAAGAGATTGATAACATCTCGGAGAAAATTCAGAAAAGCAATATCACACATACTCAGTAGAAACAACTGTGAAAAAGATAATATAATTTTGCATATTCGTAATTCAGGGCTTCAATCAGTAGCAATAGAAAATAACATCACATGAACCTTATCATCAGATCTTATATCAATCATGATAAATTAACAACCCAAGTAAAATATAGTAATACAACTCATGAATCAACCAAACTTACAATAATTTCATCTATCATGATTTACTAGCTTTTCAATACGACAAATATTGCATCTGTACATGCACAATTTCATATACCTCTGAGAATAGCAGAACTTATAGAGTACTCAGGAGATGTTATTGTAATATACCCAATTATCACAACTGTATTCAAATATCTTTACAGTTTTATAACTATTCCACTGACCCATAAAGTCATCAATAATCTTATATTATTCAGCTCACTCAAAGAGTCAATTCAGAAGAATTTTCGGCTAATCTGTTCTATAATTATCATATCTGGATAAGTCAAATACTCATGAATAACTTCTTCTTTAACAATGACGTCATATATTTAGAATAATATTCAGAAAAATCTGATATCTCTTTAATACCATCTTTACTTATTAACCCATTCTCATTCTGACTACATCATTAGTCATTCAGCCTTTGAACTCTTTAGTTCCACATTAATGAGCTTAATCCATATAAATCTTGTGAATTTCATTATATAACACTATACTGGTAAGGGGGTGGAGATCATAAGCCTCAAAATTTAACTTTCATATATATACTCATATAACATAACACTTATCATTTTCATGTACTATAAAACATCTATCCATACCTTTTCGAATTCTATTCCATCATCAGTAACATTTTACTCAAATACTTGAGTATCTCTTTTGGAGTCATTGAAATTAGCTCGATTGGAAAGCATCTCTGTCTATTTGTAAAATAATTTTTCATCAGAGTCGGGAGATATCACACTATCACAGGTTAAATAATGGCAGGTATTTCTAGACTTCACATATGCTACGTTCAATCCGAGAACTGACTATACCATTGCTCTGATACCACTAAATGTAATACCCCTAACCCGTGTCCATCGCCGGAACAGGATTACAGAGTATTACCGGGACATTCAGAATATTTTCAGATAAATTATATCAATCACTATTCATTAATCGAGATCAATTCGTAACGTCCCTTAGAGGAACCCTAGAGGTCCAATACGAGCATTAGAATTGATTCGGGACTAAATCGAAAACACTAAGAATTTTTCGTGACATTTCAAAAATTTTCCAAGGTTCAGGGTTCACATGCCCGTGTGGTCCAATGGACACGCCTGTATGACCCTTAGACATGCCCGTGCCTCAGGCCGTGTTCAATTTAGGTTGCTCTCTAACTTGTGCCACACGGCCATACCACACGCCCGTGTGTTAGGCTGTGTGGTTATTTAATTCAATTCGAATTAGGTGCAAGTTTCACACAGCCAAGACACACGCTCGTGTTCAAGGTCGTGTCACCCACACGGATGAGACACACGCCCGTGTCTCTGCCCTGTGTGCTCAATTCTGAGCATTCTGTTTTCTCAATTTTAAGGTGCAGGGGGCACACGGCCAGACCACATGCCCATGGGGTAGGATGTGTGTTACACACATTCTAGACTCACGCCCGTGTGTCTTCCCGTGTGGACAAAATAAAGCCATTTCCTAGCCTCATTTGTCACCCAAATTTACTGTAATACCCCTTACCCGTATCCGAGCCGGAACAGGGTTTGAGGCATTACATAGCTAATCTTGCTTAAACAAATAAAATAGGGTTATAAAATTTCGTTTAACCCTATCAGTCGCACATATCCGGCCTAGGAGGCCCTAAATATACTTCCAAGAAGTAATGGAATTTATATGGGAACTTTCACGAGTTCGATAAAATTTATAATAAAACAGGGGCCACACGCCCGTATAGGCCTAGGGACACGCTCGTGTGCCCCTAAGGCATGCCCGTGTCTCCCACCCGTGGTCGACACTGGCTAATTTCACATGGCCTTGACACGCCCATGTCACCAACCCGTGTGCCAAACCTTACATTCTGACTTATCCACACGGCCTTGACACGCCCGTGTCACTAACTCGTGTGCCTCTGGGATAGTCAAAGACGTGTTTTTATAGCCACTACTGCAAGTATAAAGCCAATGCCACATCCTTGAGGTGGTCTTACATGTAGTCTCCTCTAGATGCCAATGCCATATCCCAGACATGGTTTTATATAGGATTGCCTCTAAGTGCCAATGCCATATCCCGGATATGGTCTTATATGGGATTACCCCTCATGTATTGATGCCTTATCCCAGATATGGTCTTATACAATTTCCATGTTCATCACCGAAGCCATATCCTGGATATGATCTTATACGGGATCTCAACTCGGTGCCGAGGTCATGTCCCGAACATGGTCTTATACGGGACCTTATTTATTTCATATTTCAAAGATAGCATTTCTATAATCAATATGGCCCATTAGGACTCCAACATCTCATTCACATTAACTACTCAATTTAGTAATGCATCATGCTTTAATATAATGCCAAGTGTTTCTCAACATGCTAATATGAATGTTGCTCAAATCACATACAACTTACCTCAGTTTCAAAATGAGCTAGTTCTTCGGTTCAGTCCAATACTTTATTCTTTCCCCGATCGAGGCAGATTCTCGATTCCACTTGCTCTATAATAGAAAACATTCAAATAAGCAAATTTCATCATTCAACATGGCCTATCATTGCATGCATACATGTTTACTACCTTATCTTGGTTCAATTCATGTGTTAAACATGATTTGATCAACTACTTGACATACATATATAGTTACCATAGCATAACATTACAAGTATATCAAAACAACCATTACTAGCGATTCCAATGGCTAGATTTCAAGCATTATTTACATTTACATGCCAATATGGCCAACATATCCTATACATGCCATTACAACCGTAATTGATTTACCATATTGTACTGTCATGGGCCGATGGATAGTGTGAGTGATCTCCGTCGAGCTTCCAATCTAACGAGCTTCCAATTTACTCTAAAACAGGGGAAAATAAAATGGGGTAAACATTGTATGCTTAGTAAGTTCGTTTAACATGGTACTAAACTTACCATTCATTCTTTTTTGAATTAACTATGTAAGGAACATTCACTCAATTTGACTTCAAGCCCTACACATATTCTCATTGCCCTTGTTAGTCATATATTCCATAATAACCTCAAAACATATTTGGGCTCAACAACAATCAAGTTTCCATGCACATTTGCATTCCATAACATTTGTTCATTTAACATGCATAAATCATCTCTTTATATTACAAGTATAATTTCATAATAGTTCATCTCAAGTTCAGATTATTTCATATCAGAACTTTATTCATATTTCTCGAATGCCCACATACATACTTCTACTCAAAATAATACAATTCCTATCCCATAAGCAAGTCTAAGAACTCATTTCCAACATACAAGATAATTAAAGGGACATACACTTCATGAATTTCATCTTCATTGAACAAAAGAGTTTGTCAAGTATTTGCCTAACTCATAAGGCCATTTACAAAATGACTTTTACTGACTTACATAGCTAACACTTTGACTAACAATTACAACTTAACAAATTACTCAAGTCCTATACATGCCATACTCAAAATAAGTCTAAAATTTATATACCAAAGTGCTGTCGATAGTGTGATTTCCAAACTCCTACAGCCACGATCCTCGAGTTACCTTGGCAATACTACAAGAAAGAAGGGCAATGAAAAAGGGGGTAAGCATAAAGCTTAGTAAGTTGCATGGAAATAAATAGCAATAATAATGCTCATAAAATAATCCATCCACGGTAGTAGCTAACCGTACACAAGTCAAGGCTTCTTGACAATACTTACTTACAATTGCCCTTATCAAGCACATACCGTGCCACATATCGAACCGATTGTTCGTGACTCATTCACGAGTACCTGTATCCATTCATTCACATGACTTAACTATCAATCACATTAACTATCAATCACATCTCTACTTCTAAATTCATCTACTTATCCCACCACTCACAAGGGATAGTCAAAGACGTGTTCTTATAGCCACTACTGTAAGTATAAAGCCAATGCCACATCCTTGAGGTGGTCTTACATGGAGTCTCCTCTAGATGCCAATGCCATATCCCGGACATGGTCTTATATGGGATTACCTCTGGGTGCCAATGCCATATCCCGGATATGGTCTTATATGGGATTACCCTCATGTATCGATGCCTTATCCCGGATATGGTCTTATACGATTTCCATGTTCATCACCAAAGCCATATCTCAGATATGGTCTTATACGGGATCTCCACTCGGTGCCGAGGTCATGTCCCGAACATGGTCTTATACGGGACCTTATTTATTTCACATTTCAAAGATAGCATTTCTATAATCAATATGGCCCATTAGGGCTCCAACATCTCATTCACATTAACTACTCAATTTAGTAATGCATCATGCTTTAATATAATGCCAAGTGTTTCTCAACATGCTAATATGAATGTTGCTCAAATCACATACAACTTACCTCGTTTTCAAAATGAGCTAGTTCTTTGGTTCAGTCCAAGACTTTATTCTTTCCCCGATTGAGGCAGATTCTCGACTCCTCTTGCTCTATAATAGCAAATTAGCTCATTTTAATCACTACATTAATATAAGCATTTCAATAATCATGCTTAAGCAAAATTAACATTTTGCCCCTAGATTTTGGCAAAATGACCATTTTGCCCCTAAGCTCGGAAATAAATTCTAATCACATTTCTACCTTCAACAAGCGTAGGTAAACATATAATGCTCTTAAAGCTATCATCAAAATCAATATTTCACATACTTACTACAAAATTTGTAACCTTTTCATCAAGGTCATATTTGGTGTTTTCATGCTAACACCTTTCACAAAAGTTGTTCATCTAACAACTAAGACAATTTCTTCCATAAAACTGCAGCAAATAACAATGAAGGCTCTCATGGAAAAACTCTAAACTTTTCATCATATTGCACATTAGTCCCCTCATATGAAAGCTTAAGCTTTAGGGGTCTCAAAAGTACAATTATCTTCAAGAAAAGTTCACTAGAACACTTACTTGTGAAGGGATGAGTGTGCTGAAATTTTTGAAGCTTTCTACCCCCTATTTGCTACTAATTTTCGGTGGAAGAGAAAATGAGAAAAGATGATATTTTTTTCTCTCCTTATTTTATTAATACATGTCAAATAAGTCACCAACTATCACCAACTTTGCCCAACATTGCCCATCTTTGTCTCCTATGGCCGGCCATGCTATCTTTAGGGGTCTAATTATCTTTTAAAGACCTCTAATTAACAATCTATGGCTATTTGGCACCTTTAACTTATAGAATGGAACTTTCACACTTTATGCGATTTAGTCCTTTTTCACGATTAAACACGAAATTGCTAAAATTTAAGCACCATAATTTTCATGCATATGTGCTATCATGTTCTAATTCATAATATAACATGAAAATAAATTTCTCAAATCTCAAATTAATGATCCCAAGATCACTATTCCGACTAGCCCCTAAATCGGGTCGTTACATTTACCATTTTCTTGCACCAAAACATACCGAGTACAATCCAACCATTCCAAACAATTAAATAAGCAAATTTCATCATTCAGCATGGCCTATCGTTGCATGCATACATGTTTACTAACTTACCTTGGTTCAATTCATGTGTTAAACATGATTTGATCAACTACTTGACATACATATATAGTTACCATAGCATAACATTACAAGTATATCAAAACAACCATTACTAGCCATTCCAATGGCTAGATTTCAAGCATTATTTACATTTACATGCCAATATGGCCAACATATCCTATACATGCAATTACAACCGTAATTGATTTACCATATTGTACTGTCATGGGCCGATGGATAGTGTGAGTGATCTCCGTTGAGCTTTCAATCCAACGAGCTTCCAATTTACTCTAAAACAGGGGAAAATAAAACGAGATAAGCATTGTATGCTTAGTAAGTTCGTATAACATGGTACTTAACTTACCATCATTCTATTTTGAGGTAACTATGTAAGGAACATTCACTCAATTTGACTTCAAGCCGTACACATATCCTCATTGCCCTTGTTAGTCATATATTCCATAATAACCTCAAAACATATTTGGGCTCAACAACAATCAAGTTTCCATGCACATTTGCATTCCATAACATTTTTTCATTTAACATGCATAAATCATCTCTTTATATTACAAGTATAATTTCATAATAGTTCATCTCAAGTTCAGATTATTTCATATCAGAACTTTATTTATATTTCTTGAAATATCAATGTCACACGAGTCGTAGTACACTCAAAGTATACAAGTCTATAATCAAGGATGACATATTCATCAAATGAATTTCATGTACAAGTATCATCATCTCATGTTTTCTTATATCAATCGTCACGTATGATCACTTTCGTGTATTTCAGACATATACGAGTAATAACTCATTTCTTATTCATATTCATCTCATGTCAAGAGTTTTACCCGTTGAATTTATTTGGAATATCGATGGATACACCAGTAGTACACTCAAGGTGTACAAATCAGAATCCATCAATTCATAGTCAATAGTACCATGTAGGTACACTTTCGAGTCACGTATCATGCAACAGAATTACCAGTCCAGGATAAATTCTAGCTGTAACATATACTCTAAGGGCTTTGTCGGATTACCAGTCCAGGCTAAATCCTAATTGAAACATATACTCGAGAGACTAATTTCGGATTACCCGTCCGGGCTAAACCCATTCTGCAACACATGTAGTTTTATCACGGAAATCACATTTATCCATCGACTTCCATTTATTCAAACGGGATTTAACATTTATCAGGCAATTTTCGGGTATGTGTTCAATCTCATAAATGTATGCATTCATACAATTCAAGTGTTCACATTCAACTCAAATATAAAATTTACATTTTTATCATTTATCATTTATCGAACATTATTGCTGATCGGACACATTTCATTTATCGGGCTTTGACGAATATGTGATCATTTCACAAAATTAAGGCATTTATACAATTCACAGCACAACATTTAATTCAATCATCAAAATATGTACAATTTAGTTACACGAACTTACCTCGACAATAGTTCGTGTTCAAACATCTACTAATCCGACATTTTTCTCTTTTTCCTCGTTCTAACTCCGAATTTGGTCTATCTGGATCTATACGAGTAAATTTTACATCAATTTCACATGAAAGTCTCTTCTCTCTCTCCTAGGGTTTCCATGTTTATTTTGGGGAAGAAGATGACATAAAATAAGATGATATCTATTTTATCATATTTTAATTAATTAAAATTTTCACTCTCCAATTAAGTCCCTAGCCTTTTTCTCATTTTCCACAGATGAATCACTAAGAAAAATCTACATGCTTTTCTTAATGGTCTAATTACCATATAAGGACCTTTAGTTTTGAATTCCATATCTATTTAATCCTTATAGCTACTAGAATTCAACTTTCACATTTTATGCGATTTAGTCCTTCTTGTAATTAGGCACCAAATCGATAAAATTTTAATGTCAAAATTTTCATTTGTCACATCTATTATATTACGGACTATATAATAAAATAAAAATAAATTTTATTTTCAGCTCAGATTTGTGGTCCCAAAACCACTGTTCCAATTTCACCAAAATTGGGCTATTACACAAATTGTCTCCGATTCAAGCAAGTCGACTTCAACTTCTTAACAGACGAGGGACGTCCTGTTTCAAGTTCAGAACATAAAGACTTCCAATCTTTTTACATTTCATCAAAACGAGAGCCCCACGAGATACCTTAATGCTACTTGACTCAATGTTAATTCTACAACTCTTCAAGTCTAAAATTCCCAAGGAGGTGAGATTTTTCTTTAAGTTGGCACATGCTTAACATTTGACAGTGCCCTAATTGTCCCATAGTACATTCTGATCTGAACAGTACCAATACCGGTTACCTTACTAGATGAGCCATTCCCTATGCGCCCAATTCTGCCTTCAATTAAACTGTATGTGGAGAACCATTTCCTATTGGAATGCATGTGAAAATAACACTTCGAATCCAGGATCCACTCAGATGTAAGCTCGGAGCTTTCACTTGTTGACACCAACAAGAAATCATCACCCTTGTCATTGGCCAAATTAGCACTAGCTAAATCTTCTTTGCTGCTCTTAGCAGCCTTTTTATTTTGCAGTTTGTAACAATCTACCTTGACGTGACCTATCTTCTTACAATAGCAACATCTCTTGTCTCATTTCCTTGATGCTACCAAAATCGAGGCTTACCTATTTGACTTGCTATCTGAACCAAATTCATTGTCGAGTTTTTCTTTGCTTAACAGATGACCCTTTACATCCTCAAATGAAAGATTATCTATACCATAAATCAGGGTCTCCCTGAAAGACTTGTATGAAGAGGGTAAAGAGTAAAATAATAGCATAGCCTGATCTTCATCGTCAATCTAAACCTTAACGCTTTTAAAATAATTCAAAAGAGTAATAAATTGATTGATGTGATCTCTAAGGTGCTCACATTCATTCATGCGGAACATGTAAAACTGTTGTTTCAATACTAATCATTTTTCTCCATCAAAAACTCATGCAATACATTATTTGTTAGACATAATTGAATCATGGATAGAGCATTTTTATCTAACCTGTCTCATTTTGATTTATACATGTCTGCAGGCTTCTTCCCTATAAGAACCTTCTTAAGATCACCCTGAATCAAAATTGTCGTCATCCGAACTTGCCATAGATTGAAATTTATGATGCCATCAAACTTATCAATATCAAATCTTGTTGCTACCATCTTTGAATGGGTTTATTGAGGAAATTGAACTAGCTCTTGATACTAGTTTGTTGGGGATAAACCCAATTTAAGCAACAAACAAGAAAAATAATGAAGAAATTAAAAAGATCGAACACAAATATTCTACGTAGAAAAACTCTTCCGAAGAGGATAAAAAACTACGAGTAAATATAATTTCACTAAAACAGAAAAACGAAGAGTATAAAAGGTAAAGATAAAACTAAACCCCAAAACCCAAAATAAGAACCCTCAAAATGTAAACACAAAATTCTCTAAAAGCTTGTAAAAAGCTAATACCTAAATGTGTAATGGGTTATCTTTCTAACCCTTCAAGTCCAAAATTCCCAATGAGGTGAGATTTTTCTTTAAGTTAGGCACATGCCTGACATTTACAATGTCTTAATTGTCCCATCGTGCATCCTAATCTGAATAGTGCCAATACCGCTTACCTTATTGGGTGAACCATTCCCTATGTGCACAACTCTGCCTTCAATTGAACGGTATGTGAAGAACTAGTACCTATTGGGATACATGTGGAAAGAACACCTCGAATTTAGGATCTACTCGGATGTAAGCTCAGAGCTTTCACTTGTTGACACCAACAAGAAATCATCACCCTTGTCATTGGCCAAATTAGCACCAGCTAAATCTTTATCGTTGCTCTCAGTAGCTATGACACCCCAAACTCGACCAGGACAGACAAGTTCGAATTCAAAGCATTACATTAGCCACCTAAGCGACTCTTCGGCTAACAACCACTCAAGACACACCTCGACCTTATAACACCTCAATCTTATCTAATTATTAGTTATTTATGAATGTAAAGCAAACTATGAGCCAATTTTAAACTTTTCCTAGGTAATTCAACCTAAGGGAATTTTTGTCATTTTACCACCTATGGTAAAAATAACCCAATTTTTTATCTAAGTGTTTATCAACATTCTTTTAGCCAAATTATGCAAGCCTAAAAAAATTCGGATTAATTTGAGTTCGTTTACTATGTTTAATTCAAGTTTTGTTATTAAGGGCTAAATTGTAACAAATACAAACTAACAAGACCTATTTCAAATTATAAATTAAGTGCGTTCATAACGAATTTTACTCATTATAAGACCAATTTAAAATTTTACCAAGTTTCCTTATCATCTAAGACTCTGATTAGACTAATTAATTTTCAGGGCTAAATTGTAACTTAAACGTGTTTCATTAAACGACCGTGTTTGCATCGTGAAAAACTTTTAGGCCGATCGCACATGCCTGTGTGTGGTAGCTCCAATCTCCACACGCCAGTGTGCAACCCCTCACACGCCCGTGTGAAATCTAATGCACCTATTTTTGCAAAAAACTCGTTTTAAAACCCGATTTTGCATATTTTAATGTCCAATTAAACCCGATTTAACTACGATTAATTAAAATAAATATACATACACGTTCAATTGAATTTATTGACATCAATTAAGCCTTAATTATATAGAACTAGGCAATCAATTTCATGCATAACAAACACCAAATAAATCAATCAAGTGGTGTACCTTAGTCGCTAGTAACCCACTCCATGGAAGCTTCATTTAAACAATCGTTAGTATAAATTTCATGCCTCACACACCGTGTTATCAAGCAACAATATACTGTAAATCATTCAATAATTAAACTCTAACATGCCTCAAAATTATTATAAAACCATCTAAAATAAATGTCCAGTGTCCAATTACGAACCAAAATTAAACTAATTCCCGAGAGTTCCACAATGCCCGATCACAGTCTCTAAAATGTAACAGCCCATTTCTAGTCAAATCAAAATAGTGATTTTGGGACCACAAATTCAAGGTTAAAATTATTATTTTATTATTATTTTAATGTTTACAGCATGATAGAATGATTGTGTGAAAATTTCGTTAAGAAATTTTATCGTTTCAGCGTTTAATTTGATAAAAAGGACTAAATCGCGTAAAGTGTAAAACTTGTGTTCTATTAACTAAAGGTGTCTAATAGCTATGAATTATTAAAATGAAGGTCCTTATGTGGTAACTAGACCATTTTTAATGTTATTGGACAATTATGGACATGCATTAAGTAATTTTAATGTTTTAACTTAAGGATAATTATGAAAATTAGAAATTAAAGTTAAAATAACTTAAGAAAAATGTGTCCATCTTCTTCATTTTATCATCTTCAACCGAAATTAACAAGGGAAGCCATAGCTAGGGTTTGGCCAAGCTATTTTCTTTGCATTGCAAGTGGTTTTTGTCCAGTTTTAATTGATTTCTATGTTTTTGAGATCGTTGCAGCTTAATCTAGCTAGCCCAGGGACTAATTTGAAAAATTGTTAAAGGTTTAGGGTTTTTCCATTGATGAAATAGTATGTGTTTTGATGTTTGATAATAGAAAATGTATGTTTGTTGTTAGATAAACAACATTTGTAAAGTGATTTTTGACAAAATTGTCAATGAGGAATTAAATTGAAAAATGTTGAAATTTTGTGGTTAAATTATGAAATAAATGAAAAATATGGGCTGCTAGAGACTTAATTGAAATTCGGCTAGAATGGGTATAAGTTGAAATTCATGAATTTGTGTTTTTATGAGATAAGGACTAAATTATAAAAGAATTGAAATATTAGGGGCAAAAGTGTAAAATTTCCTTAATGTGTATTTTGGACTAAATTGAATTGAATGATGATTGAATTAGTTAAATTTGATTACATATAGATCAAGAAAAGCGAAATTCAGATTTAGATCGGGGGAAAAACAAAGTATCGAACTAATCGACTTATTTCACCGTTTTTGCATTCGAGGTAAATTCGTATGTAATAAGCATTGTTATAATTATGTTTTAAATGTTGTAATATTGCATAAATTTTGTATGCGACTCTACGGTCATGTTCGACGACAATTCGACAAATGTGAAATCCCGATTGAACCTTAGGAATAGATTAGGATACGAATGACATGTCATTAGGGATTATGTGATTTGGGTGCTGGACCGTACATCCTACCGGTGGCTGAGTTATCCGACATGTGTTGCGGATTCTCGTCAGCTTGTGTGAGCAGCACCGTGTAGCTTTTTCATGACCGTCAGCTTGTGTGAGCAGACCCATTGATAGCTCGGGAGTGAGCATTATATGTGATACGAGATTGAGATAACTTCGACTATGTATGTGGCACTTAGGGTACGAGATTTCCTGAGTATCTGATAGTATTCCAAATGGTTCAATAAGTATATCAAAGATGTGGATGAGTATGAAATTGATACGATATGGTACAGGTATGTACATAAACTGTACAAGCATTAAATCAAAGAAACTTGTGAAATTCATATCTAATCTTGTGAATGATAATGTGGTAGGTTGGTAGATCAATTTGGGAAATGTTATTGTTAGAATTAAGTGACCCGAATTCTTATTTAAATAAAATACAGTGGTAAAATAAAATAAAAGAAGAATCCCTAATTCTTTTATTTTATTTTAAATAAGGTTTTTTAAACCTTATTAAACTCCATCTATTTGATATTGATTAGAATAAGGTGTTTCAATCTTACTACACTCCTATTAGAATATGGCTTTACAAGCCTATAAATAGACATAGTCTATTCCTCTTGTAACTGGATTCGAATTTGACATAGTGAATTTTCTTCTCCTCTGCCAGTGGTTTCTTCCCGAAAGGGTTTCCACGTAAAATCTGTGTGTTCTTTATTTTTTATTTTTCTTTTCTTTGTGATATATTTGTCATTACCGACATTATTTTTCACAAATTGGTATCAGAGCTTCCGGGTTTTTCATCTCGATCACGGTAATGACGTCTTTGAAGTATGAAATTTCACTATTGGATCGCAACACCAGATTCGCGTTGTGGCAGATAAAGATGCAGACAGTTCTTGCATAGATGGATTTAGAGGAAGCCCTACTAGGGGTAGATAAGATGCCTTCGACATTGACGGAGGAAGAGAAGAAGTGCAAGGATCGAAAGGCGTTAACACAGTTACATCTGCATTTTTCTAACGAAATTTTGCAGGATGTGATGAAGGAGAAGACCGCCGGTGCATTATAGAAGAGGCTAGAACAAATATGTATGTCGAAAACTCTAACTAGCAAGTTGCATATAAAGCAACATCTTTATGCTCATCATTTGGAGAAAGGTGCGTCTGTGCACGAACACTTAACAATGTTTAAAGAAATTCTCTCAAACTTGGAGGCCATAGAGGTTCAATATGATACGGAAGAACTACGGTTGATTCTACTTTGTTCATTGCCCCCGTCTTATTCAACTTTTAGAGACACGATTTTATATACCCGCGAGTCTCTCACAGTTGAAGAGGTTTATGATTCTTTGACCTCGTATGATAAGATGAAGCATCTTGTGGTTAAAACTGACTCTCAGGGAGAGGGTCTCATTGTTCGTGGGAGACAAGCTCGGAATGCTAATGATGATCGTGGAAGGCCATAGGATCGGAATCCTCGCGGTAAATCTATGGGTAGATCGAAGTCTTCAAACAGAGGTAAAACTTGTAACTTCTGCAAGAAGAAAGGGCACATTAAATCTGAGTGCTATAAGCTACAGAACAAGATTAAAAGGGAGGCTATGAATCAAAAGGGAAAACAACCAGAAAATTCTGGTGAAGCTGATGTTGTAGAAGACTACAGTTATGGTGAACTTCTAGTCTCTTCTGTCAATAATTTTAAAGTGAGCGAGGAGTGGATACTTGATTCGGGTTGCACCTTCCACATGTGTCCCAATCGGGATTGGTTTACAAATTACAAAACAGTGTCTGATGGTGTTGTTTTGATGGGAAATAATGCTTCGTGTAAAATCGCAGGTGTTGGAACAATTAAATTTAAGATGTTTGGAGTTGTCAGAATACTTAGTGACGTACGACATGTTCCAGAATTGAAGAGAAATTTAATTTCGTTAAGTACTCTTGATTCAAAAGGGTACAAATACACAGCTGAAGGTGGGATTTTGAAGATTTCCAAAGGTTCCCTCTTTGTGATGAAAGGGCAGAGAAAGACTGCCAAGTTATATGTTTTGCAAGGTTCTACTGTCATTGGTGATGCAGCTGTCGCTTCCTCTTCCTTGTTAGATGATGATATTACTAAACTTTGGCATATGCGCCTAGGGCATATGAGTTAGAATGGCATGGCAGAATTGAGCAAAAGAGGACTTCTTAATGGGCAAGGAATTTGTAAACTGAAGTTTTGTGAGCACTGCATTTTTGGGAAGCAAAAGAGAGTTCGATTCACCAAAGGAATCCATAATATATTCATTCTGATCTATGGGGGCCATCAAGAGTGCATTCGAGAGGTGGAGCTAATTATATTCTAACTTTTATTGATGATTTTTCCAAAAAAGTTTGGGCATTCTTCCTGAAGTAGAAAAGCGATGTATTTTCCGCATTTAAGTCTTGGAAAACTATAATTGAAAAATAGACGGAAAACAAATAAAATACCTTCGCACAGACAAGGGCTTAGAGTTTTGTTTTGATGAGTTCAATAAACTGTGCAAGTCAGAAGGGATCGTGAGACACTTGACAGTTCGTCATAATCCACAGCAAAACAGTGTTGCAGAACGAATGAACAGAATGATCATGGAGAAGGTTCGATGTATGTTGTCAAATGCCAACTTACCAAAGTCGTTTTGGGCCGAAGCAGCCTCTATTGCATATTTTTTGATCAACCGATCTCCATCTATTGCCATTGAGAAAAAGACTCCACAAGAGGTATGGTCTGGTAATCCTGCTAATTATTCTGATTTAAAGATCTTTGGATGTCCTGCGTATGCTCATGTTGATAATGGAAAATTGGAACCGAGATCCATTAAATGTGTTTTTCTTGGTTATAAAGCTAGTGTAAAAGGGTATAAGTTATGGTGTCCTGAAAATAAAAAAGTTGTGATTAGTAGAGATGTTGTTTTTGATAAAACTGCTATGATACCTAACTTATCTCTTAAAGGCTCTTCCAATAAAGAAAATCAAAAGCGGGTGGAGCATCAGATTAATACAGAGTCGACTCCTCAAGCCAGTACAAAAATTGAGAATAGAGTTGCTTCTTCACCACAATACTCTATCGCCAAAAACAGAACTAGAAGAGAAATCAAACCTCCAAAGAAGTATGCCGAGGCTGATCTAGTTGCTTATGCTTTAAATGTGGCTGAAGATATAGATGCAAACCAAGAGCCGTCTAATTATTCTGAGGCGGTTAGCTGTGAAGACTCAGAAAAGTGGATGTTTGCTATGCAAGAAGAGATGGAATCACTCTATAAAAATAGAACATGGGATCTTGTGAAACTTCCAAAAGGTAAAAAGGTTGTTCGTTGTAAATGGGTGTTTAAAAAGAAAGAAGGGATTCCAGGAGTTGAAGAACCCAGATATAAAGCAAGGCTTGTTGCAAAAGGTTATAGTCAAATTCCAGGAGTGGACTTCACAGATGTGTTCTCCCTAGTTGCAAAGCATAGTTCGATTCGAGCTTTGCTTGGTATTGTGACCATGCATGATTTGGAGCTTGAGCAGTTAGATGTAAAAACTGCATTTTTGCATGGAGAACTTGAGAAAGATATTTACATGCATCAACCAGAGGGTTTTATAGTCTCAGAAATGAGGACTATGTTTGCTTGCTAAAAAAGTCCATTTACGGTTTGAAACAGTCACCAAGATAATGGTACAAGAGGTTTGATTCTTTTTTGACTTCTCATGATTTTAAAAGAAGTAGTTTTGACAGTTGTGTTTACTTTAAGAAAAACAGTCTTCTTTATGTTGATGACATGTTGATAGCAGCAAAAGATAAAGGAGATAAGAAAGGTCAAAGTACAACTAAGTGAAGAATTTGAGATGAAAGATTTGGGACCAGCAAAGAAGATACTTGGTATGGAGATTCTCAGAGATAGAAAAGCAAGTAAATTGTACCTAAGTCAGAAGGGGTACATTGAGAAAGTTCTTTGTAGGTTCAATATGCAGAGTGCTAAGCCTGTTAGTACTCCTTTAGCAGCCCATTTCAAACTTTCATCGGCTTTGTCTCCACAATCAGATGATGAGATTGAGTACATGTCAGATGTTCCATACTCTAGTGCAGTGGGATCTTTCATGTATGCTATGGTATGTTCACATCCAGATTTATCATATGCAGTCAGTGTAGTTAGCAGATACATGGCGAATCCCAGTAAAGAACATTGGAAAGTAGTTCAGTGGATTTTAAGATACTTACGAGGTACTACTAATGTTTGCTTACAGTTTGGAAGAACTAGAGATGGAGTCATTGGGTATGTTGATGCTGATTTTGCTGGAGACCTTGATAGAAGAAGATCTCTCACTGGTTATGTCTTTACAATCAGAGGTTGTGCAATCAGTTGGAAAGCTACTTTGCAAACTACAGTCGCTTTGTCTACCACTGAAGCTGAGTACATGGTAATTACTGAGGCTTGTAAAGAAGCTATTTGGTTGAAGGGACTCTTTAGTGAGCCCAATGAAGACCTTCAAATCATCACAGTATTTTGTGACAGTCAGAGTGCCATCTTCCTTACAAAAGATCAAATGTTTCATGAAAGAACAAAACACATTGATGTTCGGTATCATTTTGTTCGTGATATTATTGCTCGTGGTGATATTGTTGTGAGCAAAATTAGTACTCATGAAAATCCTGCAGATATGATGACTAAGTCTCTTCCTATAACCAAGTTTGAGCATTGCTTAGACTTGGTTGGTGTTCATTGTTGAAGTTAAACCCTTAAGGGGTTTTATGGAAGAGGTGAAGAACTTGTTCGTTGAGAGTTCGCGATGTAGAACTTGTTCATTGAGAATCCGTGTCAAGGTGGAGATTGTTAGAATTAAGTGACCCAAATCCTTATTTAAATAAAATACAATGGTAAAATAAAATAAAAGAAGAATCCCTATAGAACTACACTTCTTTTATTTTATTTTAAATAAGGTTTTTTAAACCTTATTAAACTCCATCTATTTGATATTTATTAGAATAAGGAGTTTCAATCTTACTACACTCCTATTAGAATATGGCTTTACAAGCCTATAAATAGACATAGTCTATTCCTCTTGTAACTGGATTCGAATTCGACATAGTTAATTCTATTCCTCTTGTAACTGGATTCGAATTCGACATTGTTAATTTTCTTCTCCTCTGCCCGTGGTTTTTTCCTGAAAGGGTTTCCACGTAAAATCTGTGTGTTCTTTATTTTTTATTTTTCTTTTCTTTGTGATATATTTGTCATTATCGACGTTATTTTTCACAGTTATGATATGTTTAAATTGCTTAAATTATGCATATGTGGTAAGTTGAGTTTATTACTATACGAACTTACTAAGCTTTATAGCTTACTCTGTTTATTTTTCGTGTTTTATAGTGAAATCAAAGCTAGCTTGGATTCGGGAATCGTCGGAGACCTTATCACACTATCAAGCTATCACTTTGGTATTTTTGAATCTATGTTTATGGTTATATGGCATGTATAGGAGTTTGGTCATTTTGATATATTTTAGTAATGGATTTAATCTTTTGAGTTGTTTTGTAAATGGTGTTGGATGTATTATGATTTTAGCCATGTGATTTGGCTTGTATTTGGCATGTTTTGCTCATGTATATATATGTGTAAGTGATCTTGTGATGTGTGGTTGATTAGTGATAGTAGATGCTTGTATGAATAGGTATTATGGATATCAAATGGTTGAGTTTTGAATGTTGATGTGCTAGTGAATCTAAGCCAAATAATTTGAAAGTGGTTATATTGATGATTTGAGAAAATGAAGTTTGGTATGAAATTGAATGGCATATTGTGGTATTTGTGTACCTTGTTTATGTTGGTAATGAAATGGCATGAATTGTTTTTGGTTGAGGATTGGTTGAATGCCTATTTATGCCATTTTGTGTGCCATTTCTTTCGATGTAGGTGTATGCAAATTTAGGTGGCAAGATGGCTTGGTAAATAGCCTATTTTTGTCCACACAGGCCGAGACATGAGCGTGTGTCTCAGTCGTGTGTGACACATGGTCAGGTTGCACGGTCATGTGTCCCTTGTTGTTGAATTAAAAATCAAGTCAGTATGCTTTACACGGCCTAGCACACGGGCGTGTGACTTGGCCGTGTGGCATAAGTCGGCATACCCTATAGGTTTGGCACGGCCTAGCACATGGTCTGGCACACGGGCATGTGTGGCCATTTCGAAGGGCACATGGGCTGGTCACACGGGTGTGTGGTTGGCCGTGTGACTCAAGTCAGAGAGTTACACGAGGTAGGACACGGGCAAGGACACGGCCATGTGATCCCATTTTGAATGTCCACACGGCCTACGACACGGGCGTGTGTCCCCTGTATTTTGTAAAATTTTCTAAATTTTCTAGAAATTTCATAAGTTATCGGTTTAGTCCCGAACCACCCCAAATGCATGTTTTGGGACTCGTGGGCTCGTATTAGGGACATTATGAATGTATGTGAATGTTTTATTTTTTAAATGGAAAATGTATGAGAAATGTTTGTATAATTGGGTTATAAGTTTGATAATGCTCCGTAACCCTATTCCGACAATGAATATGGGTGAGGGGTGTTACATAAAACGTATAATAAAGTCTCTACCAAGCTTAAATCTCTTGGAACTCTCTTGTTCAGCTCCTCAGCTCCTCAAGTCTGAGGATTATCTGCACCAATTGTGAGGGTGTGAGCTTTAAAAAGCTCAGTGGATGTTAATAAAAACGACTAGTAAATCAACATCCAAATCATGTTTAAATCACATCCAATCAATCACCACTTATCAGCCATAATAATAAAACATGTCAATTTAATTTTCATATGCTTTAACAATATCAAGAATCAATTATTCATGGCTTACAAACATCAAATGATATAACAATAATCACACATAAATATATTGGCATACACTTCTCATGGCTTAATCGGGTAATCATACATAAGATAAATGGATCTTCGAACTCCCACAAATATCAAATATAGTCCACCGAGTTGAGCGTGCCGAAGCACACGCTCCCTTATAGTGCCTCAAATAATCCAATGAGTGGAGACTCATGCTCAACACTCCCTTATCTACTCCAAACAAACCAGTCCACCTAGAGCCATATGCTCACAATGTCACAAATAAAGGTGAGTACTCACAAATCCTATGACATGCCAACTATATCCAATGGATCCACCATGCGTGTTGCCAATATATTCAGTCAAACATAGCATATAAATCAGTCATTATTGTGCTCAATTTAATGTGACAAAATACTTATGTTTAATATGTAACATAGCCATTTAACATCCAATTAAATCAAACATTTCATTTGTCATTTTCCAATGTTCAATTACTAATTGTAACACCAATATATCATGATAAAAAACTCCAATAAACATGCTTTAATCATAAATATAATTAACCTACTTAAATTGCACAAAACCACCTAAATGCTTACTTACCATTATTCAATAAAAATTCAACTCTTGTACATATAATATCAATCTTGCAAAAATCAACCATTCATCCATAATTAATCAATTCAAAATAATCAATTAAGCTACTAATTAAACATAAATGATGGTCAATTTACCAAATTGCCCTTAGAAACACTCACCACCCAATTTATTCTACCACAAACAAGTGATCAATTAAGCAAATCCAAGCTTCAATTCCAGTTAACTCGATCTCTTCAAGATTCGGAGCTTTAACAGAGATAAAGTAGACATTACCACATTTCCAATGTTATAATAAACACAAATTTTAATTAACTATACTAATCGAAATCCTCTCACAAAAATACCTTACTAGATTTGTAACATCAAGTCGAAAACTCGATTCCTCACAAAATCTATCTCTCTAGCCCTCTTAAACACTTTTAATCATCAATACTAGACCAAATACACTTATACTAAGCATCAATTTCATTTTTAAATAAATATTAAAAAATTCCAGAAAATCGGTTCATGAAGATGATGAAATTTGGATTTCTTTAAATTAACTTACAAATCATGTTTAATCTTGAACAATAAGATCAAAAACCTTTTAATAGACCCATTTTGAGTTGGAACATCCATTGATTTGTGGATTTCCTCTCAAAATTCAAGATCTACCATTAAAGAACCATGTGTTCTTGGAAGAAGATGACATTGCTAAAAATCTTTTAATTAACTCTCAAATCATGTAAAAATATTTCTAATCATCATAAAAACAAGTTTAGGATTGAACATTACATTTGATTCGCTCTAAATTCGTAGATTAAAGATTTTGATTCAAGAAACTTGAGAAATTAAGGAATATTTTTGGTTAGTTTTGAGAATAATTTCAGGCGAATTGAGAGAGTATTTCGAAAAGGAAATTGGTTGGATCTATTCTCTGATGATAGATCTTTAAAATCATGCAAAGAAAACAAATTTTAAAGTTCTTTAATCTGATGTAGAATGTGTGAAAAGTGGGCTAGATACATTAGTTTTAAAACTGAAACCACCCATCAGAAATTTAAAAATTGACAAATTTGCCTAATAGCCACTCCCACATTTCCCTTACTTTACCATTTAATCATTTCCCTCCGAAATTCCAAATTTTAAGGTTTATTTGCCATATAAATACTTTAAATTTTCCCTTGTTTTACAATTAAATCCTATTTAATTAATATTTAAATTTTACTCAAATTACCCCCAATAAAAATTATTTTAAAATTCTTTTTCAACCGAAATTGATTATTTTCACTAATAATTATTTAAAATCTTTAAATTAATTTTTCAAAAATATTTTTTAAAATTTTCCAAATTATTGTTTAATTGATTTTCGATGAAATTAATCTCCTAAATTAAATTAAAAATTACTAGAAACCCTATTAATTCCTAGTTTCACACTCAAATCCCGAAAAATATATCTGAAACTACTAGACCCGATTTAGGGATATTACAACAACCTTTTTATTTCCCAGTTTGTAACAATCTGGCTTGACGTGACTTATCTTCTTACAATAGCGACATCTTTTGTCTCGATTCCTTGATGCTACCAAAACCGAGGCTTGTCTATTTTACTTTCTATCTTAACCAAACTCATTGTAGAGTTTATCTTTGCATAACAGATGTCTCTTCACATACTCGAATGAGAGATTATCTCTACCATAAATCAGGGTCTCCTTGAAGGACTTGTATTAATGAGGTAAAGAGCAAAATAATAGCATAGCCAGATTTTCATCTTCAATCTGAACCTTAACGTTATTTAAATCATTCAAAAGAGTAATAAATTAACTATTGTGATCTCTAAGGTGCTCACCTTCGTTCATGTTGAATGTGTAAAACCGCTATTTCACCACAAATCGATTAACCAGAGACTTTGTCGCATAAAGAGCTTCTAAACTTTTCCATAAGGTGAATGTCGTTTTCTCCATCAAAACCTCCTGCGACACATTATTTGTTAGACATAATTGAATCATGGATAGAGCCTTTTTATTTAACCTATCTCATTTTGATTTATCCATGTTATCCATGTTTGCAGGCTTCTTCTCTGTAAGGACCTTCTCAAGATCACTCTAAATCAAAATTGTTGTCATCCAAACTTGCCACAGATTGAAATTTGAGATGCCATCAAGCTTACCAATATCAAACCTTGTTGCTGCCATCTTTGAACGGGTTTATTGAGGAAATTGAACTAGCTTTTGATACCAGATTGTTGGGGATAAACTCGGTTTATGTAACACCCCAAACTTGGCCTAGACGTTATGGCCGGATCTAGCATGTCACATCAAAAGGTAGTTTAAAAGCTAAGCGTTCAATAAAAATTTTGCATCCTTTTTGAAACTCCGAATTTCGTTGTTTGTTTGTAAAAGCAAGGTTTGCTTAATGTGTATTTCTGTAAAGGTGTTATTATTTTAGAAAACTATGTTTGTTATGAAAATCGAACTTGAATAGTTGTGGAAACGTGATATTTTGAAAACGTTGTGAATATTTTAAAAACTCGTGATTAACGGATTAACAATTTATATTTAACAAGATTACCAAATGAAAGTTTTTAAAAGAAATTCTCAAAGGCCTTATTACAACAAATATTAACCCAAATAAAGAAAATAATATAAGATAAGTCATAACCGAATTTACTAAGCCCCGTAAGAAGCAAATCCGAAGTATGGCCACCTCCGAGTCCACCGCAGCTCCAAATCCTCTAACGCTGGGGATTACCTGCATGGTTAAAAGAGACGGGGTGAGTTACGAGAACTCAGTGTGTAATCCCCTAAACGGTCACTATCTGGGCCTGAGCCCTTACGATATCAGTCTGGGCCGAAGCCCTATAATCATGATAATGCAGTCAAAAGAATGCAGCCCACCCAATCCAACCATCACACCACCCATACCAACCAATCGCACCGTGTGGGGATCAAGTCAACCCACCCCGCCAAACGCACCAATATTGCAGTCAAGCTGCTAATCACGGTACTTGTGGCTAAGCCACCAAATTAATATATGTGGCATGGCAACTAAAATAGTATGTGGCAGAGCCACCAGGCTACACGTCCTCCAATCATCAACCCAACCCATGCAACATGATAATTATGCAATGCATCAAAAGTATAAATAAATATTCACAAACATGAGGTTTATCCACAATCATGGGTATAACCATAATTTTCACCTCCTTGGGGGTATTTCGGTAATCCTACCCATTGAGGGCATTTCGTTAATTTTTACCCATCAAGAGTATTTCGGTAATTTTTACCCGCCAAGGGTATTTCGTTAATTTTTACCCACCAAGGGTATTTCGGTAATTTACCCTCTAAGGGTATTTCGGTAATTTACCCTCTAGGGGTATTTTGGTAATTTCAGTCATCTAACGTCCTTCTAGGAGGCTACTACCGCCTCGAGTGACTGGGGCCCCTTTTTGGGTCTCTACGGTGCAATTAGGCCTAAAATCCACTTCTGGCCCAAACGGGCCCACACGCTCGTGTGGCCCATTTAGCGTTTTTTTCTTGGTTTTGTAGACTTCGTAGTCGCATCCGTCATTTGGTAATTTCCTATCGATTTTGCCCATGTGGGCCCGTTAGCCCATTGGGCCCATTTAGCCCGTTACAGCATCAGTTTCGCGAGAGTGCTCATGACACTCTCAACGATATACTGCCATCATTAGTGGCTCGGTTAATCACCACGAGCATTCGCACACTCGAGTTGTCACGGTTGCCAGTTTTCCAGCTTTTCGACTTTTGGCTGATTCACAGAGCAATACATGCTTTCATCAACATTGGTGTGAGATTACAAACCTGTTTATGAGTTATGCTACCCACCGATTCCAACACCTATAGTGATAATTGTCAACATGTTAGTCTCCACTTTGATACACGTAACTAGGAATACTTACTAGGCTTAACTTCACTTACCACAATGAGATCTCCTTCAGTGCACCAAAACAGCTCGGCGTTATCCCTTGACTAAAACCAACGGGTTCCTAACATAATTGATGCACCAAAACAAAAAGGAGTTATCATCCACCCACATTTGGCAATAGGGAGAAACCCACAATACGATTAGTACTACTTACTCTCAGATTCGACAAGGACAGATTCTTGAGCAAACAGGAGTTGAGCACTCACAACCCTCAGAGATGATAATCAACTGGAAAAAAGAAGAAAATATTAGTTTCGACTTGACCAAAACGAGAACAAAAGATGAAGTATTAGGTCCTACTAAAAAAAATCAAGATTGTAAGTATTCGACTTATGCTTTGAATGGAGAGGGCAAAGAACAATAAGAGAATAAGGATATGTTGTATTGGGCCAGGGGAAAAAAAGTAGTGTAACGAGAAAAGAAGAGAGAAAACAAAAATGGAAATGGAGTCTTACCTATTCGGCCACTACCAAGAGGAAGAAATAATGAAGCAGAATATAATCGGCACTTGACAAGAGAAAGCAAAAGAGATAGAAGGTTGAAGAAGGAAAAATGCACGAGTGGTCAATTCACAAAAACTAGGTAAAGAACACACTTGAGAAAAGAAAAGAAGGGAAAAAGAGTACCCAAAAACATTAATAAAAAATTTGGCACCTACTCTTCACTAGCCAAAAATGCCTAAACACCACCCCTTAGCCAAATTTCTCCTCCCCACAACACTCCTAAATTCGGCCGCTACTATCACTCTCCCATATCCCACGATTTTCTTCCCTTTTTGCTCCCCAATTTGCTCTCCACCTTCCATTCAAATTGTTTGACCAAGTCTCCAACTCCCATAGCAGAGTTTGATCCCAACTCTGCTTCCTCCTCTCCCAAAGCACAAAATAAAAGCCACCAGATACAGCTTGTGGGATTCAAACTCCACTCCACCATGCTTCCCTTGTGACGCCACAGCACCTTGCCACTAGCTCACTTTTGTTAGCAAAACACATTCAAATTCCCTTAAGTCTTGCTTCCAACAGCCCTCTCCACGGAAGAGCCAAAAAACAAAATTTTTCCAGGGCTTGGCCTCGAACCCAGGCCTCCCTAGAACCCCCTAAACAACCCCAAATAACTAGCTAATCAAGCCCAACACATGCAATGAAAAAAAATCGCAAACCCCTAATTTTTGGGATGTTACAATTCTACCCCCTTAAATAAATTTCGGCCTCGAAATTCACCTGATCAAAAGAGATGAGGGTATTGCTGTTGTATTGCCTCCTCAGGCTCCCACGTGGCTTCCTCTGAACCGTGATTACGCCATAACACTTTGACTAACAGAACGGATTTTCTCCTCAACACTTTAACATCACGATCCAAATTTTGCACCAATTCCTCTTCAAATGTCAGATCAGGTCCTAACTCAATTTCTTCCACCGGTACTATATGAGAAGGATCCGAACGGTAACGTCTTAGCATAGAAACGTGGAATACGTTATGTATCTGGTTTAACTCAGGGGGCAGCTCAAGCAGATATGCGACCGGTCCAACACGTTTTGTCACTCGGTAAGGTCCGATGAATCTAGGGCTTAACTTGCCCTTCCGTCCAAATCTCATAATCTTTGTCCACTGTGAGAACTTCAAGAAGACATAATCTCCCATTGAGTACTTGATTTCTTTACGCTTTAGATCTGAATAAGACTTCTGCCTGTTAGAAGCTTCTTTTAACCGACCCCGAATCAACTTCACCTTATCCTCAGTTTCTAAAATTAGCTCTGGACCCAACAACCGTCGATCATCCAATTCTATCCAACAAGTAGGGGTACGACACCTACGACCATATAACGCTTCGTACGGTGCTGTTTGAATGTTGGATTGGTAGCTATTATTTTAAGCAAATTCTGCTAACGGTAAATAATCCTCCCAACTGCCCTTGAAGTCAATCACACAGCTTCTCAACATGTCTTCCAAAATCTGGATTACCCTATCTGACTGACCATTAGTCTGCGGATGAAACGCTGTGCTGAAATCTAGTCTTGTACCCAAAGCTTCATTTAACACTTTCCATAATTGAGATGTGAATATAGGGTCCCTGCCTGAGATGATAGACACTAGTACCCTATGTAGCCTCACAATTTCTGCCATGTACAACTTGGTCAACTTCTGTATCGAGTAATCAGTGCGAACCGGTATGAAGTGAGCAGATTTAGTCAGCCGATCAATAATTACCCACACTGAATCTTTCTTAGTAGGCGTCAGGGGTAGCCCACTAACAACATTTATTGTTCTCCTCTCCCACTTCCAGAGTGGAATCTTTATAGGTTGCAGCAGTCCCGAAGGCAGTTAATGCTCAGCCTTCACTTGCTGACATGTCAAACACTTGCTTACGAAGTCGGTAACCTCACGTTTCAGTCCTGGCCACCAGTACAATTCACGTAGGTCTCGGTACAACTTGTTTCCACCGGGATGCATAGCGTATGGGCTACTATGCGCCTCTCGCAAAATTATCTGTCTTAACTTAGAGTCTTTCGACACACAAACTCTTCCACGAAAACATAATACCTCATCACCATTTAGCCCAAACTCCTCAGTATCTCCTCTTTCTATTTGTTGGAAACGAGGAACCAATGACTCGTCTAACATCTGCTTCTCTTTAGTCTGGCTAATCCAAGTCGGTTTCACCCGCAGTTCTACTAACAAACTTCCATCCTCATATAGGCTGAGACGAGCAAACGTTGCTATCAAATCAGATACCATCTTGCGACTCAGTGCATCTGCCACCACGTTGGCCTTTCTCGGATGGTACTCAACTGAGCAATCATAATCCTTTAGTAACTCTATCCATCTCCGTTGCCTAAGATTCAACTCCTTTTGGGTAAGGACATACATAAGACTCTTATGGTCGGTGTAGATGATCGACTTTTCCCCATACAGGTAATGTCTCCATATCTTTAATGCGAATACTACAGCAGCTAGTTCCAAGTCGTGAGTGGGGTAATTCACGTCATGTGGCCTAAGTTGACGGGATGCATACGCCACCACCTTTACTTCTTGCATCAGCACACCACCCAAACCCGTGTGCGATGCATCAATAGACAACAAATTCTTTCCCAGCCTCAGGCTGAATCAACACCAGTGCTTCAGTCAAAATCTTCTTCAGTTTCTCAAAACTCTCTTGCTGTTTATCAGTCCAAACAAATGATATGCCCTTACGCAGTAACTTAGTTTGGGGTGCAGTAATCAATGAAAACCCCTCAACGAACCGCCTGTAGTACCCGACTAAACCCAGAAAACTTCAGATATCTGATACTGACTTTGGTGGCTTCCAATCTAATACAATTTCAACCTTCCGAGGATCAACCTTAATTCCCTCGGCAGACACAACATGACCCAAGAATGTCACTTCCTTCAGCCAAAACTCGCACTTGCTGAATTTGGCATAAAGTTGTTTTTCCCTTAATATCTACAAAACAACCCGAAGATGTGAATCATGCTCCTCTTCAGTCCTTGAATACACTAGAATATCATCTATGAACGCCACCACGAACCGGTCTAGATAAGGTTGGAAGACCCGGTTCATCATATCCATGAAAGTAGTTGGTGCATTCGTTAACCCAAACGGCATGACCAGAAACTCGTAATGCCCATAACGAGTTCGGAATGCAGTCTTATATATATCTGCCTCCTTGACCCTCAGCTGATGATATCCCAATCTTAAATCTATTTTAGAGAAAACCAAAGCTCCTTGCAGCTGATCAAACAGATCGTCTATCCTTGGTAGTGGGTATTTGTTCTTAATCGTTAGCTTGTTCAACTGACGATAGTCAATACAAATACGCATTGACCCATCCTTCTTCTTCACGAACAATACCGGCATTCCCCACGGAGATACACTTGGTCTGATAAATCCTCGATCCAACAGCTCTTGGATCTGAGCCTTTAGTTCTACCAGCTCCATCGGTGCCATCCTATAAGGGGCGATGGACACCGGAGCCGTTCCCAGTAACAGCTCAATGCCAAATTTGACCTCGCGATTTGGAGGCAACCCCAAAAGCTCTTCAGGAAATACATCCGGGAATTCCTTTACGGTCCTGACCTTCTTAACAGACAAACTCCCAGCATCAGTCGTGTTGACATAAGCTATGAACGCCTTACAACCTTTACGCACCAGCTTCTCAGCCCTTAGCGCTGAGATTACATTGGACAGATAATCCCTTCTCTCCCCTATCACCATCACTTCCTCATCCTCTGAAGTCTTTAATATCATCCGCTTAGTCGCGCAATCCAAGTTCGCACGGTGTTTCACTAACCAATCCATGCCTAGTATAAGATCAAACTCGCCAAACGGCAGTTCCATCAAATCTGCCGGGAAGACAACCCCTTGAACTTCTAGAAGCACATTTCTAAACAGCTTGCTCACTACCACAGACTGTCCTAAAGGACTAATTATCGACATTTCTCTATCATCAAATTCAAACTGTATACCCAAAGTTCCAGACACATAACAAGCAACATACGAGTGTGTAGACCCAATAACAATTAAAGCTGTAAATGGCACATCATATATGAAAAACGTACCGGTTATGACATCCGGTTCGTCGTCCTCCTCTCGACGTCGAGCAGCATAAACCAGTCCTGGCTGTCTCGCCTCTGTATTACCAGCACATCTGCCCGGTGCTCCATGGCCACGTCCTAATCGATTTCCCCCTCTAGTTGGACCACGACCTCTCGATGGCTGCTGACCACCTCTCCCTGTCTGCACAAAGCCCTGACTTACTATTTGTGTCTGGACAGGCTTCTGAGGACAGTCTCTGTACCGATAAACCTTGGACCCACATCGGAAACACCCGCCAGTTCTTCTCCAGCACTCTCCCAAATGTAATTTCCCACACTCCTCACAAGGTTGTAATCGACTCGCAACAATTGGAACCCCAACTCGAACTGGCCCATCCAACCTAGGCCTCTTATGAAAACCCCTGAAGAACCTGAAGACCCAGAATATCTTTTATTCCTGCCCCTTTCCTTATCACGATTTTGTCTCTCGGAACGTTTCACTTCTTCAGCAATCTTTGCCTTCTCAATCAAAGCGGCAAAATCTCTTTCTCTCTGCGGAGCTATCAGTACCCGCAGCTCATCCCGAAGACCATCCTCAAACCACACACAACGTTTATAATCGGTCGCGACTATACCCCGGACGTACCGACTCAAACGCAGAAACTTCGCCTCATACTCTGCTACGGATTTGTTCCCTTGAACCAAATTCAAAAATACCTTTCTCTGGGCGCCCACATAACCTGCCCCTACATACTTTCCTTGGAAAGCCACTTTGAAGCAATCCCAAGTCACCCGGTCAGCCGGTGTTCCTTCTTTTACTGTAAGCCACCATTGGTACACCTCATCTCACAGTAGGGATACTGCTCCTTACAATTTCTGTTCTACTGTGCAGTCCAGATCATCCATGATTTGCTCCACAGCCTCTAACCAATATTTTGCTACACTCGGGGATACACCAGAGATATCCCTAAAGACTTCGACCCCGTTCGACCGAAGCCGCTCAAAAATTGACCCTCGGGCCACCGACCCAGTACTAGCTCCAGCCACTCTTTCTAGAACCCGTAGCATTGCTTGAGACAACGCATCATCCCCTCCGGCTCGATCATGAGACCCTGTCTCAGTCACTGGCGATGTCGGTGCCTCTCTTTCGGGTATATGCCTTGATGCTGAGGATCCAGCCCTAGCACCTCGGCCTCTACCTTGGCCACGTGTACCCCATCCGCGTCCTCTTGTACTCATATCGCTGTAACGTGTTAATCTGCTTAAGAGTTTTATGCATCAGCTTATTGTTCAAGTATTTATTAACAGATGTTTTATGAAAGAACAGTAACATGGGTAGTTTTCGCAGCTCAATTTTTCTAAAGTTTTAGTCTTTATAATCTTAATTTCCCTAACCAAGAGTTCGATATACTACTACTATCCCTAGTAGTTTTTCGGTACAGTCACTATAGTATATAACCAAGTATAAAATCAGAGAACTTACGGATTTGGTGCTGGAGACTCGGTGTGCCGTACTTCTAGTAACAATATCTTTTTTTTCTAAACCACGTTTTGAATAGATTTGGAAAAATTTTTCAAACCCATTCCACAGCTGAGTTTTGCAACCAGGCTCTAATACCATAAAATGTAACACCTCAAACCCGGCCTAGACGTTATGGACGGATCTAGCATGTCACATCAAAAGATAGTTTAAAAGCTAAGCGTTCGATAAAAATTTTGCATCCTTTTTGAAACTCTGAATTTCGTTGTTTGTTTGTAAAAGCAAGGTTTGCTTAATGTGTATTTTTGTAAAGGTGTTATTATTTTAGAAAACTATGTTTGTTATGAAAATCGAATTTGAATAGTTGTGGAAACGTGATATTTTGAAAACGATTGTGAATATTTTAAAAACTCGTGATTAACGGATTAACAATTTATATTTAACAGGATTACCAAATGAAAGTTTTTAAAAGAAATTCTCAAAGGCCTTATTACAACAAATATTAACCCAAATAAAGAAAATAATATAAGTCAAAACTGAATTTACTAAACTCCGTACGAAGCAAATCCAAAGTATAGCCACCTCCGAGTCCATCGCAGCTCCAAATCCTCTAACGCTGGGGATTACCTGCATGGTTAAAAGAGAAGGCATGAGTTACGAGAACTCAGTGTGTAATCCCCTAAACGGTCACTATCTGGGCCTGAGCCCTTACGGTATCAGTCTGGGCCAAAGCCCTATAATCATGATAATGCAGTCAAAAGAATGCAGCCCACCCAATCCAACCATCACACCACCCGTACCAACCAATCGCACCGTGTGGGGATCAAGTCAACCTACCCCGCCAAACGCACCAATATTGCAGTCAAGCTGCTAATCACGGTATTTGTGGCTGAGCCAGCAAATTAATATATGTGTCATGGCCACTAAAACAGTATGTGGCAGAGCCACCAGGATACACTTTCTCCAATCATCAACCCAACCTATGCAACATGATAATTATGCAATGTATCAAAAGTATAAATAAATATTCACATACATAATGTTTATCCATAATCATGGGTATAACCATCATTTTCACCCCTTTGGGGGTATTTTGGTAATCCTATCCATCGAGGGCATTTGATAATTTTTACCCACCAAGGGTATTTCGGTAATTTTTACCCATCAATGGTATTTTAGTAATTTACCCTCTAGGGGTATTTCAATAATTGTAGTCATCTAACGGCCTTCCAGGAGGCCTACTGTCGCCTCGAGTGACTCGAGCCCCCTTTTTGGGTCTCTACGGTGCAATTCGGTCTAAAATCCACTTCTGGCCCAAACGGGCCCACACGCTCGTGTGGCCCATTTAGTGCATTTTTGGTCTCAGTTTTGCAGACTTCGTAGTCGCATCTGTCATTTGGTAATTTCCTATCGATTTTGCCCATTGGGCTTGTTAGCCCATTGGGCCCATTTAACCCGTTACAGCCTCAGTTTTGCGAAAGTGCTCGTGACACTCTCAACGATCTACTGCCATCATTAGTGGCTCAGTTAATCACCACGAGCATTCACACACTTGAGTGGTCACGGTTGTCGGTTTTTCAGCTTTTCGGCTTTTGGTCGATTCACAGAGCAATACATGCTTTCATCAACATTGGTGTGAGATTACACACCTGTTTACGAGTTATGCTACCCACTGATTCCAACACCTATAGTGATAATTGTCAACATGTTAGTCTCCACTTTGATACACGTAACTAGGAATACTTACTAGGCTTAACTTCACTTACCACAATGAGATCTCCTTCAGTGCATAAAAACAGCTCGGCCCTATCCCTTGATAAAACCAACAGGTTCTTAACATAATTGATGCACCAAAATAAAAAGGAGTTATCATCCACCCACATTCAGCAATAGAGAGAAACCCACTATACGATTATTACTACTTACCCTCAGATTCGACAAGGATAGATTCTTGAGCAGACAGGAGTTGAACACTCACAACCCTTAGAGATGATAATCAACTGGAAAAAGGAAGAAAAAATTAGTTTCGACTTGACCAAAAAGAGAACAAAAGATAAAGTATTAGGGAAGAATAGATTCGGTCCTACTCAAAAAAAAATCAAGATTGTAAGTATTCGGCTTATGCTTTGAATGGAGAGGGGAAAGAACAATAAGATAAGAAGGATATGTTGTATTCGGCCAGGGGAAAAAAAGTAGTGTAACGAGAAAAGAAGAGAGAAAACAAAAATGGAAATGGAGTTTTACCTAATCGACCACTACCAAGAGGAAGAAATAATGAAGCAGAATATAATCGGCACTTGACAAGAGAAAGTAAAAGAGATAGAAGGTTGAAGAAGGAAAAAATGCATGAGTGGTCAATTCACTAATACTAGGTAAAGAACACACTTGAGAAAAGAAAAGAAGGGAAAAAGAGTACCCAAAAATACTAATAAAAAATTCGGCACCTACTCTTCACTAGCCAAAAATGCCTAAACACCACCCCTTAGCCGAATTTCTCCTCCCCACAACACTCCCAAATTCGGCCACTACTACCACTCTCCCCTATCCCACGATTTTCTCCCCTTTTTGCTCCCCAATTTGCTCTCCACCTTCCATTCAAATTGTTTGACCAAGTCTTCAACTCCCATAGCAGAGTTTGATCCCAACTCTGCTTCCTCCTCTCCCAAAGCACAAAATAAAAGCCACCAGATGCAGCTTGTGGGATTCGAACTCCACTCCCCCATGCTTCCCTTGTGACGCCACACCACCTTGCCACTAGCTCACTTGTGTTAGCAAAACACATTCAAATTCCCTTAAGTCTTGCTTACAACAGCCCTCTCAACTGAAGAGCCAAAAACCAAAATTTTTCCAGGACTTGGCCTCGAATCCAGGCCTCCCTAGAACCCCTAAACAATCCCAAATAACTAGCTAATCAAGCCCAACACATGCAATGAAAAAAATCATAAACCCCTAATTTTTTGGATGTTATAGTTTAAGCAACGAACAAGTAAAATAACGAATAAATTAAAAAGATCGAACACAAATATTTTACATGGAAAAACTCCTTCGAAGAAGATAAAAAACCACGGGTAAAAATAATTTCACTAAAATAGAAAAAACGAAGGGTACAAATGATGAAGATAAAACTAAACCCCAAAACCCGAAATACGAACCTTCAAAACGTAAACACAAAATTCTCTAAAAGCTTGTAAAAATCTAATACCTAAATGTGTAATGGGTTATCTTTCTAGGGTAGAAAAATGGTATATTTATAGGCTAAATTTGTAAGTCAAATAATATTAAAATAACCTACATTGATCAGGGTTTAAGTGAGAAACTAATATTAAAATAACCTACACTAATCAGAGATTAAGTGAGAAACTAAAAACAAAGTTTAACTGGGAGAAGAAAAGCTGAAAAATACAAGGCATAACTCCACAAAGGGTTTTATTTTATTACCCATTTAATATTAAATGAATTATAATTGATTGATTCAATTAATTAGATTTTACTGATAATATTTGTTAAGCTAATTTCAATAAAAGTTTTAAAGGAGATGAGGGACTTGAATGAGAAATAAATCATTAGAAAAATTAAATACATCATGAAGTGAGTAATTTCAATATAAAATGAAAGGGTATATACGCAAAAAAGAAAAAGAAGAGTCTATTTTCAATGCATATAATTAATCAAATAGGAATCATTGAGATAATTACTTGTGAAATAAACATTAGATAATATATGGATGATGCGGTCTTGAAATTTATTTCGAACATAATCGTGTTAATATGAAATATTAGATTAGATTGCATTGGGAGGTGAAGGCCCAGCATATTTACCGACAGGGTGGATGCGTTTGCTGTACAGGCTATCTATCGGCCGATTGGATATTATGGATTGCTGCAACCAGTAGCTGGGGTATTGTCAGTTGTACATGAAATTTTGGATGAAATAGAGAGGTCACGTCTTGTTATTGTGTCTTCTCATTTTCACCAAAGAAAAAAAAATTAAGTTTCATTTTTAAATAATGTATTCGAATCATCAGTTCTTTGTAGTTGGAAACTGAAACACTATAAGGTTGTATAATTGTTTTTTGTAATTTAATATTTTCATGCTATTTTAATTTACATAATTTATAGATTGTATTTTGTATAATTTATTAATTATAGATAAATGATGCCAAAAGATTATTAAAACAGTCAATAATAACATAAAAATGAACTCAAATACCATTCCTTGGATTCCAAAAACCCTCATTTAACATCCAGTATGCGCTTTTAACTAAAAAGACACCAGACATAGAACGAGACTATGATAAGAAATTCGGACCAGCAGAAGTCATGGGTGGTGGATGATAAACCGTAAAAGTAACATATTTTAAGCCCATATTTAGCATACTTTTGGATGATTTAAGCCTTGAATTGTGTAATTTGGTGCTCTTAATCCTTTATTTTCATGTTTTATACTCAGAAGAGCACCGGAGGATGAAAAGAATGGAAAACGGGCCCAAAACGGAGTAAATGGGCCATATTACGAAGTTCACACGGCCTGGGCCCAAGATCACACGGCCGTGCCTCATTCAACAGACTCGAACACGGCCTGGCCACGACTTACACGGGCGTGTCCCTGCCACGGCCAAGAGGAGTTTTACTCGGAATATGATACTTGGAGGCAAAGAAACACATTCCAAAGCTATTCAAACACCCTAGTAGGAATTCTACTTGAATTAGGATACTTAGGGACCAAGTAAGGCATCTCAAAGTCTATATAAACATTCAAGGGGGCAACTTGAAGAGGGAGTTCGGCCGAAGCCTTCTGCCAGGGCTTTTGTCAGAGCAACCGAAGGCTTTAGTTAGGGGGCGTCCAGCTAGGCCAAAGAGGGCAGAGTTGTGGAGATTTACTCGAAGATAGCCAGTTGATCCATCTCAAAAAGCCAGAGTTCTACTCAAGACGGAGGATCTCTCTTTCAATTCCTTCAGGGGGTTTTAGGGATTTTTTATGTTTTGTTTTATCTTTTCTTTTGATATGTTTTCTTTTATTGTTATGAACTAAACTCTCAGATACCTGAGAGGATGAAACCTAAGATGAATCTTATTATCGTTTGCTGAACTATATGATAAATATTTGACTTGTTCTTAATTATGTGTTCTTAATTATTGTGTTGATATTTCCAGGATATTAGTTCAAGTGTGATGTGCTTAGATGGAGGAGCAAAAGTCCCTTCTTAAGAGTAGATCTAGCATAATTAAGCGGAGTTGATCGCACGCCTAGAGATTGGGTGACGAGATTTTTCCGGATTAGGGTGAAACCTAATATGGGAGTCCATAGATCAGGTTAATGCAATTCTAGGGGTTTTAATTAGGAAGAGATTTCAATTAATCAACCTAGGGTTAGATGTTAGTCGCCTCGAGAGAGGGATTAATATAGTTTAGGGAATCTTACGGATCAAGTCAAATGAATAAATCGTCTGGTTCAGAGTTAGATAACAAGTGAAGTCTAGGTGGATTCTTCCTTGGGTGTCGTCTTAATCAATTGGTTTTTCCTCAAAGTATTTTTCCCAATTTCATTCTTCTTTGTCTTAGAGTTTTTAGTTTAGTAGTTAGTTAATTTTAGATTAAATAAAAATCACTTTAATTCTTAGGCTAAATAATGAAAAAAGAGTTAGTATTAGTACTTTTGGTTCCTTTGGGTTCGACATTCCGGTCTTGCCTTAACTATACTACTGTTCGATAGGTGCGCTTGCCTCACATCGTTGTCATAGTTAGTTTCCAGGTTCAATCATTCTTTATATAAATTTTAAGACTTTGACATTGCGAAAACAATGATCAGTGGAACACTAATGATGCGTTGGATGACATCTTCTAACAACCATAGCCAAAAAAAATCAAGATTCCAGGTACCATTTCTTAATACCATCTCATTCACTTTACAATCAAAGTTAATATTTGCATGGTCTGGGATATGTTTGGTTGAAGGTCCTACATTAGGAACCCAAGTGTCATCCCAAACACGAATAGTACATCCATCACCCATTGACCAAATCATATTATCTAGTAATAGAGGCCATACCTTAGCAATAGATTTTCACATAAAGGAGCTTCTACTCCTTATGATACACTCTGGCAAACTCTCGTTCATTCCATACTTCGCTCTAAGGACCCTAACCCAGAAGGCATCAGTCTTAGTGACAATATTGTAGCCGAGTTTCATCATGAAGGCTTTATTTTGGTTACTCAGACAACAAATCCCAAGACCTCTACATGAGCTAAGTTGAAAAATGTTGTCCCACCCAACTAACGCCATTTTCCTTTTCCCCTCAAAATTACCCCAAATAAACGGCCTTGCCATTTCTTCTATTGATTCACAAACTCCTTTTGGGAACATTATAGACTACATGAGATAACTTGGAATAGATAACAAGACTGATTGTGCTAGAGTGACCCTCCCCACAAATAAGAGTTTTTTTTTTTTTTGGGTATCCTAACTAGAGAGTTTATTGTGGATTTTTCCATAAAAAAATTCAAAGTACTTTTAGTTACTCTTTGGTGGAAAAGAGGAACTCTCAAATAGTGGCCCAAATCATGAACTTTTTGAAAGCCAAGGATGGTGTTGATCTTCTCCCTTAAATCCTCTTTAACATTGGCAAAGTAAAAGACATTTTTTTTCCTAGCATTAACCTTATGTCTCAAGAGGTCACAAAAATTACCCAAAAAATTCTTAGGAGACCACTATGCTTCAAATCAGCTTTTCTAAAAATAACTAAATCATCTGTAAAGAATAAGTACGAAAGATCTGGACTTCTTCGTGATAACCAAATAGGATTCCACTCCCTTGATGAGATGGCTGAATGAAAACAATGTCCCAGTCATTCCATGCACAGAACTAAAAGATATGGAGATAGTGGACAACCTTTATAATAGCCCAATTTCGGTGAAATCGGAGCAGTGGTTTCGGGACCACAAATTCGAGCCTAAAAATAAAATTTATTTTTATTTTATTTTATGGTCCATAATATGATAGAAATGTCATGTGAAAATTTTGATAAGAAAATTTTACCGATTATGTGCTTAATTACGAGAATGACTAAATCGCATAAAATGCAAAAGTTGAATTCTAGTAGCTATAAGGATTAAATAGCTATGGAATTTAAAACTTAAGGTCCTTATATGGTAATTAGACCATTAAAGAAAAGTATGTAGATACTATGGTGACTCATCCATGGAAAATTAGAAAAAGGGTAAGGACTAAATTGGAAAGTAAAATATTTTAATTAATTAAAAGATGATAAAAAGAAATATCATCTTATTTTATCATCTTCTTCCCCAAAAATACATGAAAGCCCTAGGAGAGAGAGAAGAAACTTTGATGGCCAAATTGGGTAAGTTTCATTGTCCTGTTTTTAGTAATTTTGATATTTTTGAAACCAGAATAGCTTAATCTATCTATTTGGGGGATTAATTTGAGAAGTTATCAAAGTATGGAAAATGGGTCATGGATGTATATGCTGAAAATTAGAAATTTGTGGTAGAAAATGAAAGGTTGTTGATAGATAAACAACTTTTACAAAGTGATTTTTGATGAAAACATGATTTAGGGACTAAAATGTAAAGTTGTGAAAATTGATGAAAAATTCTAAAATTTATAGAAAATATGTACTGTAAATTTTATGATGGAATTTTGGTTAGGCTTGGAATAGGAAGTAAATTGCACAAATTTCATTTTTCGAGCCTAGGGATGAAATGGGAATTTATGGAAAAGTTAGGGGCAAAATGGTAATTTTGCCTAGGATGAAAATTGAGTCCACTTGAATATGACATGTAATAAATTGATGTTAAATTTACTTATATAGATCCGGATAGACTAAATTCGAAGTTACAACGAGGAAAAGAGGAAAATGTCGAATTAGTAGATTTTACGTACACTAACATTTATCGAGATAAGTTCGTATAACTAAATTGTGTATATTTATATACTTGAATTAAATGTTGTGCTTTTGAATTGTATGAATATTATATGTATATGACATTGGAAATATACATGACGAAGTCCGATCAATAATAAGGCCTGATAAATGATAAGTAATAAAAATGTTACTTATGTACTTGAAATCAATGTGGAATGTGTCTATCTGAATTGTAACACCCCTTACCTGAGACCGTTGCCGGAGTCGAGCACGAGGCATTACTAGACTTAACTACTAATTTGGGGCATAAAAATTGAAACTGTCCATCTGCTTCATGTTGACTAAATTGACTATAAATCAAGTTACAAAACTCAAAATTTAGATCCGTAAATTTTCCTTGAAACTAGACTCATATATCTTCTTACTATTCAGAATTTTTGGTGTGTCCAATTAGTACAGTTTATTCATTAAAGTTTCCCTGTTTCACTAACCAACGATTCTAACCTCTCTTAACCTAAATTCAAATATCTCATTGTAAAGTTTTTATATATTGTTCCCACTTATTTCTATTGAAAATATACTCACTAAGGAATCTAAACATATAAATTATAACTCATAATTCTTTTTGTACAAGTTTTAATGATTTTCTAAAGTCAAAATAGGGAACTTCAAATACCATCCTGACCCTATCTCACTAAAATTCAAATATCACAGAATATAAAATTCCTTTGCCTACCCTATTTCTTTCACATAAAAATAGACACAATAAGCTTTAATTATATATCTTATTCACTTTCTAATTCCATTTATCCTATTTTTGGTGATTTTTCAAAATCATGTCACTGCTGCTATTCAAAAACTGTTTCATTGCAAAATATTGTTAACTAGTTTATAACATCTTTACTCCATTTCATTTAAACTCTATACATGCCATATAAATCTTTAAACATAAAACAAAAGCTACCGGAATTGATCTGGATAGTGAGCTTTGTTGTGATGATCCAATCTACCAACTTCCCTTTAATTCAATCTACATAAAAATATCAAACACACACAAGTAAGCTTATTGAAGCTTAGTAAGTTCATAGGTTTAAAAGTAATGCTTACCAAACATAATATTTTCAAACAATAACAAAGCATTTATTATAGTTCCCTACCATTCACAACCACTTTTATGATACTTCACATAGTTGAGCTCAACATTAACAACTACTCAATCTCTTTCAATAGGTTCACACCTCTTGTATTACTTATTATCAAATTAGGAAACGTCTTACGAATTTGAGTACGTCGTTGCTCAGTGCCACATTTCACAACTCAGTATGGTTTTCCTTATTGAAACACCATACCTACATTTCACAACTCAGTATGGGAAAGGCCATGCCTACTTTCTTAACTCAGTATGGTTAATACCATACCTACGTTTCACAACTCAGTATGGATGATACCATACCTATATTTCACAACTCAGTATGGATGATACCATACCTACGTTTCACACTTTGCCATGGATCAACCATGGTCTTTTCCCTCAATTCATCACATGTCACGATACGAACGTACTCAATCCTGCGTTTTTCCTAATTTGAATTACCACCTTTATTCTTTTATTTTATCAAAATTTTCACAATCCCACAGCAAATTCATATTTAATAACACATTATATCATTCAATCATTCACAAATAAACATGTAAATTCAACCATATGAACTTACCCGGCTGATTTGTAGAAGATATTGAAATTTAGGGACTATTCCGTAACTTTTTCTTTTCCTCGTTCTTCTTTGGATTCTTGATATGATGTAAAAATATGAAAAACCAGCTTTCTCCAGACCTCCTATGGCGTTTTGGCTGAGAAAATATGAAGAGATCTCTAGATTTTGCCCTTATTTCCCTTATTTTTCTGATTATTTTCTTGCCCTTTCCGTCCAACCTATTCACTTTTAGGCTTAATTTCCCTTTAAATCCTCTTTCTTTTAACACTTGAGCTATTTAATCCTTCTAGCAAATTTTGCATTTGTTACAATTTAGTCCTATTTATTTAATTGACTACCCAAATGTTTAAATTTCTCAACTAAACTTTAATACTAACTTAATGACACTCCATAAATATTTCTAAAAATATTTATGACTCGGTTTTCAAATTCGAGGCCTCGATACCTCGTTTTTTGACCTATTTGACATAATAAATTCTTTTAATTCACCAAATTTACCAATTCACAAATTCTTCTAAATTCTTACTTGAATCATAAATATTAAATTACTATCTTATTCAATCTTACTTGTCGAATTTAGTGATCTCAAATCACCTTTTCCGGCACCACTAAAAATTAGGCCGTTACATGAATTATATGAATATTATAAATCTATGAAATAATCACATGCCTGATAATGCTTGGAAAATGTCAAATTCCGTTTGAATAAAAGGAAAATTCGATGGATATGTGATTTCCCGAAATGAATGAGGTCATGCATTTGTTGCTGACGGAATTTAGCTCGGATGAGTAATTCCATTTACCTCATTATAAAAAGGATTTAGCCCGGACGGGTAATCCAGATCAAGCACTTTAGAGCATATGCCATAAAAAGGATTTAGCCTGGACTAGTAATCCTATTGTTTATATATATGTGGCTCGAGAGTGTACTCTTTGAAATAGTACCCTATGGGTATCATTGAATATGAATTAACGGATCTTGATTTGTACACCACGAATGTACTACCTGTGTATCCATTGATATTTTAGATAAATTCAATGGGTAAAAGTTCTTGACATGAGAAGATATGAATAAGAAATGAGTTATTACGCATATCGGTATGAAATACGTGAAAATGACGATACGTGATAATTGATTTATGGAAATATGAAATGATGATATTGTACATGAAATTTATTTGATGAGTATGTACATCTTTAATTATAGACTTGTACACCTTGAGTGTACTAATCGTGACCTTAATATTCCGAGTAATATGGATAAAGTTCTTATATGAAATCATTTGAACTCGAGATGAACTATTATGAAATTATACTTGTAATATAAAGAGATGATTTATATATGTTAAATGAATACATGTTGTAGAAAGCATATGTGCATGGAAACATGATTGTTGTTGAGCCCATATATGTTTGTGATGTTATTATAGACTATAAGACTGACAAGGGCAATAAGGATATGTGTAGGGCTTGAGGGAAAATTTATTGAATATGCCTTACATAGTTACCTCAAAATAGAATGAATGGTAAGTTAAGTACCACGTTTTACGAACTTACTAAGCATTTTATGCCTACTTAGTTTTATTTCCCTGTTTTAAAGTAAATCGGAAGCTCGTTGGATTGGAAACTTGGCGGAAATCACTCACACTATCCATCGGCCTATTTCGGTGAATATGGTAAAGTAATTATGGTTATAATGGCATGTATAGGTTAGATTGGCCATATTGGCATGTAAATGTAAATGATTATTGTAATCTAGCCATTGGAATGGCTAGTGATGAACATGTTCTGGTACATGTATATATTTATTTAAGTTTATCTTATAGAGATAACATAAGTGTTTATTATTGATAGATTGAGAAAGGTTAGATGAGTATGCTTATAAAAGGTAAGATTAAAAGCATTAATGCATGTAACAATATATCATGTTAGATGTTACAAATTGCTTGAATTCAATGCTTGGAATGGTTGGTATTTGGATGTAAGTTTGGTGCGGGATTTTGGGATTTTGGGTGAGAAATGAAGCTAGGAGTGACTTTGTTTTGTCCACATGGGCAGACACACGAGCATGTGTCTAGACCGTGTGTGACACACGACCGAGTACATGGGCGTGTAGTTAGGCCGTGTGTCCCCTGCACCTTAATTTTGAGAAATAGAATACTCAGAATTGAGCACACAGGCATAGACACAGGCATGTGTCTCAGCCGTGTGTGCTACACGGCCTAGAACACGGGCATGTGTCTTGGCTGTGTGAAACCTGCACCTAATTTCGAAATAATTAAATTAACCACACGGCCTAGCACACGGGCGTGTGGCATGGCCGTGTGCACAAGTTAGAGAGTTACACGGGGTCAAACATGGCCCGTAGCACGGGCGTGTCCTAGGGTCACACAGACGTGTCCCTTGGACCACACAGACGTGTGAGCCCTGCGCCTTGGAAAAATTTTGAAATTTTGCAAAAAATTCTTAGAGTTTTCAATTTAGTCCCGACTCGATTCTAATGTTTATATTGGGCCTCGAGGGTCCATTTAAGGGACGTTATGAATAATCTCGAAAATTGAATAGTGATTGACATGATTTATATGAAAATGTTCTAAAAGTTCCGGTAATAATTTGTAACTCTGTTCCGGCAACGGATACGGGTTTGGGGTGTTACAACCTTGACGAATTCCGGTTACATGTTTGAATTTAGCAGTAGGAACTCCATTCCATAAAACCTACATAGTAGAGGTCGAGATGGCAAACATAATAACATGTATTAAAATGTTAGGGATACTTGCCGCTTTGAGTGAGGCCTCTACAAAGTTCCAACGCACCCTATCATAAACTTTCTCCAAGTCTATCTTAATGGCCATCCACTGGAGAGCTTCTTGGTTTTCATAGAATGCAAAACTTCCTGCGCAATTACAACATTATCAATAATACTTCTCCCCGTTATGAAACCCACTTGCTCTTGACTTATAATCTTCGAGGAAAATACTCTTGAACCGATTTGCAATAACCTTCATAACTAGCTTATATAATACTGAGCAGAGGCTAATTGGTCTGAATTGCATGAGATTTTCAGAATTCAAAACTTTAGGTATTAAGATGATAAGGGTATTATTGAATTCTGAATCTATAATACCTCCCTAAAAGATCTTCCTAACCCATTCACAAATGGTTTCTCTAATATTGTCCCACTAGGTTTGAAAAAGTAATGCATGAAATCATCACTTCTTAACACTTTCAATGGAGCCATATTAAAGAGAGCATTCTTTATTTCTTCATTTGAAATAGATCTTCCAAGAAATTCTATGTCTTCGAGATCAAGTCGCAGTAAAGCATTTGAAGGCAAGTTACCTAGTGGGCCTAGTACTTCTCCGTACAGTCTTTGAAAGAAGTTAATCGCTTCAGATTTAAGGTCCTCAGGTTTGAAAATCCACTCACTATTTGAATTTTGAAAAGTAGTTATTTGATTGAAGTTTCTTCTCTGGATCGTATGCCTGTGAAAGTATTTTGTGTTCTGATCCCCAATCTCAACCACTCCCATCTTGATTTTTGTTTCCAAAGCATTTCCTCATGGTGAAGGACATTCTCAAGCTCTTTCCAACTCTCCAGTTTGCGATGGGCTAGAGAGTTAGATTCAGAAGTGTCCATGACCTGTTGTATACTGGAAAGCTTATGGAATAACTACCTTTTATGATTGTTAATGTGTCCATAAACACACTTGTTTCAATCCTTGAGTCTATCAGCGAAACAAGCAATCATATTAGACATATCACCATCAAAGCTCCAATTATTTGTCACAAACTCTAAAAAATTCGGATGCTTCAACCACCCAACTAAGAATCGAAAGGGTCGACCCTTTAAAAAATTAGACTTCGACTATAAATTAAAAAGAAGTGGTTGATAATCTAATTTAATTCTTGAAAGATTGGTTACCAAATAGTTAAGAAAAGACTCCACCCAAGCTTTATTCCCCAATGCCTGATCCAGTCTCTCAAAAATATTGCCCCAATGCCACGTAAAAGGAGGTCTCTTAAACCCTAGGTCATGAAGTTGAGCCTTATCCACAAACTCGTCAAAAAAAAGACATCTCTTCCCTCTCACATGGCCATTTTTTATCATCCGATGAGAGTATGACATTAAAATCCTTGATGGCCATCCATGAAAAACACCCTGACAGAATAGACAAGCTTACATCCCTCTAGAGTAAACTTCTTTTCTGTCTATCAGGACTATAATACACAAAGGCGATAAAGATCAGTTGTGATTGGAGAATGGAACAAATGCATATCAGAATAAATTGGGGATGATTTCCAACCACCTCTACATCAATTAATTCTTTCCAACCTAACTAGATACCTCCTGAAAAGCCAATGGCTTCCACTCGATGAGATTTTTTCAGGCCAAAATTTGCAATAATAACATTAGCTTTAGCCCCACTACTCTTAGCTCAAGAAGGATGACTATATCTAGTTTGTATTCTGTATTGTACTCACGAAAAATTCTTAGGAATTTTACATTCGGGCACCCCTGCACATTCCAAGATAAAATTGATAAATTCATAATAAATTTAAAAAGAGAAGGAATTAACTTACTATCAACTAGTGACAACATTATCCGGTCACTTCCTTTCTTCCGTTGGCAAGTTCTTAATAGCTTGCCCATCCAATTCTGAAGAAATAAGGTCCGCTACCATTTTCTTGGATTCAACAAAAGAAACCCAAGAACTTCTAGATGCCTTGAACCTATTACCCAGACCTTTTAGAGTTTTATTAACTTTCCACCCTTCTTTTTAGCCGAAAGCTTTGACTCCACTCCCTTTACCATTAACTGTAAGGAGATGATTTTCTAAGATAGCAAAACTGTCTCCAACTGCCTCTTTTGATAAATTCAAATGGGTATTCTCCTTAAATATTACCGCAATGTGATTTTTAGCATCCAAAATCCCCTCATTCATAACCACATCAACTTCCATCACCTCCTCAAAAGTCAAATTTAAATGTAAAAAATGATCTTTTTGGAAGTTGATAGGGATTGAATGAAATATACCCTCACCATCCGTGACAACTATAATCGTAGAAATAGATGAAGAAGAAGAAGAAGAAAAAATTGGAACAAATTTACTCGAAGTAGCAATTGAGTCAGAAACTAGAGCGAGCTTACCCAAAGCATTAGAAGGCCCAGTTCCGTGATCATTGACAGCCTTGGCCTTTGTTAGAAATTTAGTAGTTGGCTCCAGCCCATTATTATGTTCAACAGATAACTGACCCTTAAGAGAACTTTTGAATTTGGGCTTCCGAACCTGGCTGAGATTTTGAGCCCCCACCAATTGGCCTAAATTTTCTTTCCTCAAACCTTCAACTACTGAAGTTTGTTTCATTGGATGCTCCCCCAAATTTCCATTAGTAATTTCTTTCCCATACCTCTTCAAATATGGCGTGATTTCTTTCCCTTGATTTTCCTCCAACATTTCAAAAAATAGATTTATTAAAGATGAAACCTTGATCTCGATGATTTCTCCTCAAATCCAGACTTTCCTAATTTGTTAAGCTCCCGAGAGGCGCGTTTGGTTCTCCTCTCCACCAGCATCTAGGGGTCGAACTCTCTTTTCCCGGCCGCCATATTTTCTTGAATGGTTTCAGCTGACGAAACCACCTCCTCCCCCAAAGCTGATGTTTTTAGACTATGCGAACAAGAATCCTTTTTATGCCCATAACGTCCATACGAGAAACACACCACCGGTAGGCTTTCGTACTCAATTCTTTGAAGATTTCTGTTGATTATAACTTTTGAGATTAAGGGTTTATCTAGATTTGCATAAACTGACATACGCGCATACCATCCCCTCGCCCTACTGTCTGTGTTAAAGTCCAACTTAGTCACTTTGCCAACCATCCCCCCAATCTCCCATAAAGCCTTCTTCTTGTAAAGGTAATTGGGAAGACCTGGGAACCTAACCCATGTGAGAACCTTATTGGGTATGGTATCGCTGGATTAAAGTCGATTGACTAGAACTAGACTGTTAAATATTGCCTAAAAATGAGCCAAGGTCCCTGTGTTAATATTTTCTCATAGTCATCAAGACTTTGGAATTTAGCTAAAAAATAGCCATTTTCAATGCCATCAATTGAAAAGGCTTGGATCGTCTCCAAATTCCATGAAGCTTGTTTTGCAAAGCCAAAACCCAATGTTTCTTCCAAGCAACTTGAAAACTATTGAAATGGACGTTTCATTGACAAGAAGTTGATGTATTCTTTTCGAAAATTCAATTGAGGGAATACCATCAAGCACTGACTTCTTAACATCTCCTTCAAGGAGAGAAAATTCCCCATCAATATGTTCAACTCCACTCACACCGTTCTATTCAAGAGAACCTTTCCCCGATACCATATCCTTCCAAGACAAGGTTGGTGTTGGCGCTCAATCCACAACCATCACATCCTTTGAATTGGCTGTCGATTCTTTAAAACAGACCTTCTTGGTACTTGTATCATCAGGAGGGCTATCTCATTCACCATGCTATCGCAGAGAGAATTCAGATTTACCATTGCTTAACTATCACCTGATCAACATTGTTAACCTATCCTTAATTAACATGAAATTATTGTTGATAGTCAATGAAATTTTATTTTAATAAGGGATCTTTCAACTAAAAAAAGTTATTGTGATTGAAATATATATATATGCACATATTAATTTATGTAATTTAAGTTGATTAGTAACTACTGTTTAATTTAAATTACAATAAAATTATGTTGTATAAAAAAATTTAAAGTGTGTTGGAGGTTGAGCATTATATATTTAGATGGAAAAGTTTCCGAGCAATGGAAAATACTTTACGTAAAGTTATCCAAATATTAAAAAATATAAGATTTGTTTGACATGAAACAATGCACCCTACATTTAGTTCTACCTTATACCATTAATAGAAATGCATGCTATCATATTTACTATAACACATAATTTTGTTTATGCAATTAAAAATAATAATTTTTTGTTTTAAATGATTAATAGTTTATACATTAAGTTTTAGTATTTTATTAAAAGGAAAGGTTTCACTTAAATTATTTAAATTTGATTAATTTTACACCATTTTATAATCATTAAATCAAAATGAATATATAGTTAGATTAAATTAAAATCTTTAATTTACATTAAAACCTTTTATTAAACATTTACCATTAATTTCCCCATTTCCTCTCCACTCCATGGTAAACCAAAACTTATGGATATCACTATGTTGATATACTCCTAAATTGCATTATTTTCTCTGATTAAAAATATATATAGTACAACTTTTCCTTGCAAATATACGGCTAAATTAGTTATATATGTCAAAAAAAATTATTGGCTAAATAGGTCGGTTTTTGAAAATTTAGGGGAATAGACCATTTTTGGAGATAGAGTAGACAAGTGCGCCCAGCTGGATGCGCTTTCTCTTTAAATTGCATTTTTTGAATTTTTTAATATAAATAGTTTCTTTAGTTAAATAGTTAAATGCTAGTGGAACATTGGAACCCACAGTTATGGACCCGAATCTATTATAATAGAACATTTTCTTTTCCAAGTGAAATCCCCTAGTATATGAGAGAGTGAAAAAGTGCTTTCGTTGTTATGGAATAAGAAGCCTTCGTATCTTAATACATGTATGAAAGATCATTTCTACCGATACTGACAAGATTATTTTATCGGGCAATGGAGATGATCCATACTTTGGAAAGTCAAAGATATGGGTATCAAAATGTTATGTATTATTGGAAATCATCCATACTTTGGAAAGTCAAAGATATGGGTATCAAAATGTTAGCACTAGAAATCTGAGATTTAAGGCACCAAAAGTGGGATTGAGATTTGGCATGAGATATTTGCAATTTTTTGGTCCCTAATTGTATAGTGACTTTGCAAGTTGATCCCTGAACCTCAACTATAAATAGGCCTAACCATTTCTCATTTTTACCAACCCCACATTTTCCATTCTCTACTTAAGGCATTGTTCTCTCTCTTTGTAAATCTTCATTGGAGTGAAATATATTTGGTAGTACCCGAGGACGTAGGCAAAATTTGCTGAACGTCGTTAAAATTCTAGTGTTCTTTATTGTATTATTTTGCATATTTTGTGAGTGTGATTGTAGTGATTTGTTGTGCTATTAAATTACGATAGAGGGATATTCTGTTTAGGAAAGACCTGGTACTTAAGCGATCCTTGTGATCCACCTCTCTTTCCTGGGAATTGAACTTAGTGTGATTTTTCAGTACAATAATTTTACTCTTTTACACGCTTCTGCACAATAATTGGTATCAGAGCTAGATTCGTACTTGGGGAATACGATCGTTTACGATACTATTTTAGTATACGGTATTTTCATCCACGGCACTATTCATGTTGACGGTACTGTTCACGTATACAGTAGTTGGGATTTAGGAGAAAAATGGCAAAGGCATCGTCATCAGCAAAGACTACTGTGACCAATGCAAAATTTGAAGTAGAGAAATTTGATGGTACCAATAATTTTGGTATGTGGCAATGTGAGATCCTGGATATTGTATGTCAGCAAGAGCTGGATATAGCCCTTGAAGAAAAACCTGATAAGATGGATGACAAGGAGTGGGCCAAGATCAATAGACAGACGTGTGGTACAATCCGCCTATGTTTGTCCAAAGAGCAGAAGTACTCTGTCATGAAGGAGACATCATCGAAGAAGTTGTGGGATACACTGGAAGAAAAGTTTCTAACAAAAAGTCTTGAAAATAGGCTTTATATGAAAAAAAAACTTTATCAATTCACGTATACACCCGGTATGTCGATGAATGACCATGTGAACTCATTTAATAAAATTTTAGCAGACTCGCTAAATTTGGATGAGAAATTTGAAGATGAAGACAAGGCATTATTGTTGTTGAATTCTCTTCGTGATGAATATGATCATCTTACCACCACATTACTTCATGGGAAGGATACGATCACATTTGATGCAGTCTGTAGTGTGTTGTATAGATCTGAGACTCGAAAGAAAGATAAAAAAGATCACAGAAATACAACTGCAGAAGTCTTAATAGTAAGGGGCCGTTCACACAACGACAAATCTAGTAGAAAGAGTAAGTCCAAAGGGAGACCTACCAAAGATGAATGTGTTTTGTAACACCCCTATCCCGTATCCGTCGCTGGATTAGGGTTAAAGGCGTTACTGGACAGATCGGAAACTTTACAGACATTTCATAATACAAATCATCAATTGCAATCAAAGTGTCCCTTTTATAGGTCAATGAGACCTTAATCATACTTTAGAATAGGGTCGGGACTAAACTGAACACATATGAAATTTCTCGGAAGTTTAAAAACTTTTCTAAGTTATAGAGATCACACGCCCGTGTGGGCAGGCCGTGTGCCTTCCATGGCTACCAGACACAGCCATTTGTCCTAGTCGTGCCAAAACAGAGCATGTATACTGACTTATCCGCACGGCCACCACGCACGCCCGTGTAAGATTAGGCTAACTATTGACTTATTCACACGGCTACCAGGCACGCCCGTGTGCCACGGCCGTGTATGCAAAATAGGCCATTTGCAAGGCCAAAAATGCCACCCATACAAGGGTCAATCCTACAAGCAAAATACCAATTCATTTCAAGCACACTTTACATCCTAAACATGACAAATAAATCAACAAGATCTCACATTCAATCTCATTTCCATTCATGCCAATTTACACAACTAAAACACATATACATTCAAGCATGATTCATCTACATTTACCTTTCATATAATCATTTCTTTGCTCAAACATACATACTCATAATGCTTTCATATGCTTACCAAAGGCTTGGCCATTTCATTAACTATTAAGCCATACCAAAATCAAGCATCATATATCATAATCACTCATGCATATCATCAACATTTATCTAGCCACATCTCTTGGCTATTTACACATTTCAACCATAATCCAAAACAACTAGCCTATACATTCCATATTTAGCTATGTACACATTTCAAAAGTACTAAAATGAATTTGAGTAGTGTGATGACGGTCCTCGACTGTTCCCAAGCCTTCAGTAGCTTTGACGATCTATAAAACAGAGCAAACACACACACAGCGTAAGCTTTCAAAAGCTTAGTAAGCCATATACAAATAAACTTAACTTAAAATGCACATAACCATATTGATACAATGACAATAATGGTTCTCATAGCATATACATCACATATAGTATTTGGCTCATTTTCTTAGCCATATCTTACCACATTCTTCAACTCAAATATCACATATACACATAGCTCATTTTAGCATATCTTGACATATCAATCCATCATTTCATTGCACATATTTATCTTAGTAAGTACATATAAGCACTTACCTTTTATACACACTTAGTGTACCTATCAAACGTACCTGAAACAGATATACAAATCACATAGTCGTTCGTATCTCAGATTTGCCCGTTGAACCATTCAGAATCTAATAGGATATGCAAAGTGCTTAGAATAGTCGTACAATGCCAACGTCCCAGACGTGGTCTTACATATAGTTAGATATCGATGCCACTGTCCCAGACATGGTCTTACACGTAAGTCTCATATCGATGCCAACGTCCCAGGCATGGTCTTACACAACATCTCGAATCAATGCCAACGTCCCAGACGTGGTCTTACATGATTTCATATAACAGACACCTATGTCATGACATATACTATCCTATCTATTCCTAGGTTCAAACGGGACTTCTCGAACATTATCAACTTGTCGACTTATTCGTAACTCGTATTTCATATACATTCCATCACATGGATATTCATAGCAATTTAAATTCGATATATACACAAATAGTTCAATGCAAATACATTTATTTGTATATTGACTTTGGTTTAATGGAAACAGATACGGCTACTCGATTACTTTCGATTTCCCGCGATCTAAGTCTGTTTTCTTCGGTTCTTAATCTATACATATTCAAATTTAACCCTTTTATTTACCAACACATTCAATTCAATCCAAAAACACACATTTAGGTCTATTTGCAACTTAGCCCTCACATTTGTACATTTTATCAATTTAGTCTATTTTTTTTCTCAAAACATCAAATTCACCAAATTTGCTTTTACCCATGCTTGACCGTATACACACTATGCTCATATCAATCCATACATTTCACTTATTTCACAATTTAGTCCTCCAAAATAATATTTTCACAATTTAGCCCTAATTAGCTAAATTCATCAAAATTTCAAGAACAAAAAATGTTCATTAAACACATATCTTTCATTTAACGCCATTACTCATCACAAAGCTCACCATTTCATCAATGGAACATCTCATAAACATCATCAATTCTTCAAATTACAACATGGGTTTTATAGCATACGAAGCAACTATTACGAAAACATAGAAATTATCGAAAACCAAAGTAAAACATACATTAAAATTGGATCAAACCTAGCCAAAACCTTAAAGGTTCTTATTCTTTCTTTTCCTTTTGTATAATCAGTCAAATGAAGGAATAAAAGATGATCACTTTCATCTTTTTGTTTTATTATTCTAACATTAACACCTATTTTACTAATTTACCCTTTTAATATAACATATAAAACATATATACATAAGTTTATAAATGTTTTTTTATCATCCACTATCTAAATATCGGCATAATTGCTTCATAAGGCCACAAACATTCAAAAGCCACAACACATAGGTGCTTTAACAAATAGCATGAAAATATTGCATTTAATGCAATTTAATCCTTTTCTCAATTTAAGCACACAGTTAGACAAATTTTCATACGAGACTTTCACACTTACTTAATCACGTATTAGAGGCACGAAAAATAATATTAAAATATTATTCTAACTTGGATTTGTGGTCCTGAAACCACTGTTACGACTAGGGTCTAAACCGGACTGTTACATACTTTTTGTCGTGAGAAAGGGCATTGAAAAAAGAATTGTCCTAAGTTAAAAAAGGGCAAGGCTATTTCTAATGCATGTGTAGCAGAGCATGATGAGGAGTCATACTTTAGCTTGGTTTGCATGGCAATGGCATGTCATACAGGTGAATGGATTTTGGATTCGGGATGTACTTACCATATGTGTCCTAATAAGGACTGGTTTTCTAGTCTTAAAGAACTAGAAGGTGGAGTTGTTTTTATGGGCAATGACAGTGTTTGTAAGACAATAGGAGTAGGTACAATCCAACTGAAGAATCACGACGGCTCAATCCAAGTCTTGACAGATGTTTGCTACATACCTAGCTTGAAGAAAAATCTCATCTCATTGGGGGTCCTAGAATCTTAAGGGCTCACAATCACTTTGAGAGATGGATTATTAAAGGTAGTAGTTGGGGTATTGACGGTGATGAAAGGCACAAGAAGGAATAACATGTACTATTTAAATGGAAGTACAGTTATTGGATCAACATCAATAGCTTCTGCGAAAGACGTAGATTCAAAGGCTACCAGGTTATGGCATATGCGATTGGGATATGCTAGTGAAAAGCTTTGCAGAATTTAGCGAAGCAAGGCTTGTTGAAAGGTGCAAATTCATACAAATTGGAATTATGTGAACATTGTATTCTGGGCAAGCAGACGAGGGTAAAATTTGGTTCAGCAATTCACAATACGAAAGGGACTATGTTCAAAGTGATGTATGGGGACCTACCAAAGTGGCTTCTTTGGGAGGTATGCACTATTTTGTTACATTTGTTGATGATTATTCAAGAAAACTATGGGCGTATTTAATGAAAAGAAAAAGTGAAGTTTTGGATGCATTTCTGAAATGGAAGAAGATGGTGGAGACTCAGACTAGTTGAAAGGTCAAATGACTTCAATCAGACAATGGTACTGAGTATAAGAATGATCCATTTCTACAAATATGTCAAGATGAGGGCATTGTGCTGCACTTCACTGTTCGGGATACACCACAGCAGAATGGGGTGGCAGAACGTATGAATCGGACTATACTAGAGAAAGTTTGATGTATGTTGTCTAATGCTGAATTGGGCAAGGAATTTTGGGCTGAGGTAGTTACATATGTGTGCCATCTAATTAACCGGTTGCCATCAGCTGCAATAAATGGAAAAACTCCTATGGAGATGTGGACTGGTAAACCTACTACTTATTATGATTCATTGCATGTTTTTGGTTCCACTGCATATTATCATGTAAAAGAATCTAACTTAGACCCAAGAGCAAAAAAGCATTATTCGTAGGTATAACTGGTGGAGTAAAAGGATACCATCTCTGGTGTCCTGATACAGGGAAGGTTGTTTTCAGTAGAGATGTGACTTTTGATGAATCAACCATGATAAAGAACAAGGATTCACAAAAGGATGACAAAACCAGTAGTACTTTGCAGCTGGTGGAGCTTGAAAAGGTTAATGATGATCCAACTAATATTGAAGGAACAAATGATGAAGAAGTTTCGACCCAAGAACTTCTACAGCAATAAGATTCAATTGCATATAGGAGGCCAAAAAGAGAGATTCGTATGCCTGCTCGCTTTGATGATATGGTGGCGTATGCACTTCCAATTGCAGATGATGATGTTCCTTCTACTTACACAGAAGCAAGAAGTAACCCTGATGGTGTAAAGTGGAAGCAACCTATGAATGAAGAAACGCAGTCTCTTCATAAATATAGGACTTGGGAGTTGATGACACTGCCCAAAGAAAAGAAGGCAATTGGATGCAAATGGGTATATGCAAAGAATGAAGGATTTCCTGGTAAAAATGAAATTCGATACAAGGCTAGATTGGTAGCAAAGGGTTATGCTCAGAAAGAAGGAATAGACTACAATGAAGTGTTTTCTCCATTGTGAAGCATTCGTCTATTCGGATTTTGCTAGCCTTGGTTGCGCAATATGATCTTGTTCAGCTCGATGTGAAGACCGCGTTTTTATACGGTGATTTGGAAGAGGAAATCTATATGACTCAGCCAGATGGATTCAAGGTTGTTGATAAAGAAAATTGGGTTTGCAAACTAACAAAGTCACTTTATGGATTGAAACAATCTCCGAGGCAGTGGTACAAGCGATTTGATCAGTTCATGAAAGGGCAAAGGTACGCAAGAAGTAAATTTGATCATTGCGTGTATTTTCAGAAGCTACAAGAAGGAAATTTCATATACTTGCTCTTATATGTTGATGATATGTTGATAGCATCTAAGAGTAAAGTTGAAATTGAGAGATTGAAGACTCAACTCAACCTTGAGTTTGAGATGAAAGATCTAGGTGAAGCTAAGAAGATTCTTGGTATGGAAATATGTAGAGATAGAGATCGTGGTAGAGTTAGCTTGTCTCAGAAGCAATATTTAAAGAAGGTACTACTACAATTTGACATGAACGAGCAGACAAAACCTGTAAGTACCTCGTTAGCTTCTCATTTCAAGCTTTCTGTACAATTATCTCCTTCGATGAATACGGAACAAGAATACATGTTACAAGTTCCGTATTCTAATGCAGTAGGTAGCTTGATGTATGTAATGGTGTGTACAAAACCTGACATTTCACAGGCAGTTAGTATAGTGAGTAGGTATATGCATAATCCTGGAAAAGGACATTGGCAAGCTGTGAAATGGATTCTACGGTATATTCAGAAGACCATGGATGTTGGATTACTGTTTAAGCAAGATACTACACTTAGTAAACGTGTTATTGGGTACGTTGATTTTGACTATGCCGGTGATTTGGACAAACGAAGATCAACCACCGGTTATTTGTTTACACTTGCTAGAGGACCAATAAGTTGAAAGTCTACACTGTAGTATACAGTTGTGTTGTTAACCACAGAAGTCGAATACATGGCTGCAACAGAGGCTGTAAAAGAAGCTATTTGGTTACAAGGTATGGTTAAAACCATGGGATTGGTTCAGGAGCATATTAACGTGTATTGTGATAGTCAAAATGTTATTCATTTAGCAAAAAATCAAGTCTATCATGCACGTACAAAGCATATCGACGTACGATTCCATTTTGTGTGGGAAATTATTGACGAGGGAAAAATTCATCTTCAGAAGATTAAGACTAGAGATAATCCCATAGATATAATGACCAAGGTGGTAACAACAACCAAGTTCGAACATTGTTTGAACTTGATCAATATCCTACAAGTTTAACAATTGAAGAAGACACTATAAAGTATTGTTGACAAAGGCAGAAAGAATTGTGTGAAGATAAGATTATCTTAATCAAATCTTCAAGGTGGAGATTATTGGAAATCATCCATACTTTGGAAAGTCAGAGATATGGGTATCAAAATGTTAGCACTAGAAATCTGAAATTTAAGGCACCAACAGTGGGATTGAGATTTAGCATGAGATATTTGCAATTTTTTATTCCCTAATTGTATAGTGACTTTGCAAGTTGATCCCTGAACCTCAACTATAAATAAGCCTAACCATTTCTCATTTTTATCAACTCCACATTTGCCATTCTCTACTTAAGGCATTGTTCTCTCTCTTTGTAAATCTTCACTAGAGTGAAATATATTTGGTAGTACCCGAGGACGTAGGCAAAATTTGCTGAACCTCGTTAAAATTCTAGTGTTCTTTATTGTATTATTTTGCATATTTTGTGAGTGTGATTGTAGTGATTTATTGTGCTATTAAATTACGATAGAGGGATATTCTATCTAGGAAAGACCTGGTACTTAAGCAATCCTTGTGACCCACCTCTCTTTCCTGGGAATTGAACTTAGTGTGATTTTTCAATACAATAATTTTACTCTTTTACACGCTTCCGCACAACATGTATCAACGTTCCAACAAAAATACTTGTATGCAGCAAACTGCCTGGGTTTGGCAGGGTAAATGCATTAAAAAGGGGCAAATTTTAGTGGATGATGCCGCAACGGTTAGTGGCGAATTCGCTTTGGGAAAAAACGTACTAGTAAGTTATATGCCATGGGAAGGTTACAATTTTGAGGATGCGGTACTCATTAGCGAGCTTTTAGTATATGAAGATACTTATACTTCTTTTCACAAACGAAAATATGAAATTCAGACTCATGTGACAAACCAAGGTCCTAAAAAAAATCACTAACAAAAATACCGCACCTAAAAGCCCATTTACTCTGCAATTTAGACAAATGGAATTGTGATGCTGGGATATTGGGTGGAGACAAACGATATTGTAGTATGTAAATTAACGCCTTAGGTGGTAAAAGAATCATCGTATGCTCTAGAAGATAGATTATTACGGTCCATACTTGGGATTCAGGTATCCATTTCAAAGGAAACTTGTCTAAAATTACCTATAGGTGGGAGGGGTCGAGTCATCGATGTGAGATGAGTCCAGAAAAAAAGAGGGTTCTAGTTATAATCCGGAAACAATTCGTGTATATGTTTTACAAAAACATGAAATCAAAGTGGGTGATAAAGTAGCCAGAAGGCATGGAAATAAAGGGATCATTTCAAAAATTTTACCTAGACAGGATATGCCTTATTTGGAAGATGGAAGACCTGTTGATATGGTCTTCAACCCATTAGGAGTTCACGAATGAATGTAGGATAGCTATTTGAATGCTAGTTTGTTTGTTTTTTTTTTTCTTTTTTGAGTCTCAAGTTCAATTCCTCTCTCACTTACATTTATATTTTTTTATTATTCCATTTTGTTTTAAGCTTTTTATATTTTTAATTAATGTTTTTAACATATTAGCTCCTTTGGTTAAATGATTAAATAATAATAATTTCATCCTTAAGACTCAGGTTCAATTCTCCTTTTCTAAACACATTTGTAATTCTTATTCCATATTATTTCAAGCTTTTTTAAAAAAATTAATTAATAAATATATTGTTTTCAATTTTTTTATTTTTAATTAATAACTCTTTTATTCATAAAATCAAATAATAAACATGAGAATTATTATTTTTAATATATGTGTAATATTTATTTTTAATCCATATTATGAGTGTAGTAAATTTTAGTATTATATATCATTGTATGTGTATTTAAAATATTTCACATAAAAAAATATTCGAAATACCATACCCACAATGTAGATGAAAAAAATAATGATATTTGAAATATTTTACATATAAAAATAATAATTATATTTAAAATAATTACTTCATTTTATAATATTAAAAATCATCATACGCACAATATATGTGTAGAAAATAAATATTTGACATATAAATATTATATAAAGAAAAATATATAAGAAAAATTAGTTGATGTTTATATTATATATAAGGAGTTATTAATTTCAAATATTTTTAACATAATGATATATGTAAAATATATTTTATTATATAATTACATATTTATTATTTTATTTTATTAATAAAGGAGTTATTAATTAAAAATATTAATTAAAAATAAAAATTGAAAATGATATATTTATTAATTAAAAAAGCTTAAAATAATATGAAATAAAAATTACAAATGTGTTTATAAAAGGGGAATTAAATTTAGTTCTCAAGGATGAAATTATTATTTAATCATTTAACCAAATGAGCTGATATGTTAAAAACATTAATTAAAATATAAATCTTAAAATAAAATAAAATAAAAAATATAAATGTGAGTGAGAGAAGAATCGAACATGAGACTTGAGGAAAAAATTACTAATATTTAATCATCTAACCAAAAAAAATAATTATATTAAAAAAATCAAAAAATATAACTTAAAAGAAAAAGCAGGTCCAGTTGAGCCTATTTTTCCCCTCTCTCCTAAAAAATGACATTTTTTTTTATTTTCAAAAAATCCATCTATTTAGTCAATAATATATTTTTACATATATATAACTAATTTAGCCTAAATATACTGGAATAAAGAAAAAAAAATCTAATTTATTTAAAACGAAAAAAAACATTTGCTACGCTGATAATATAAAATGCATAAAACCGTTATAACACGTGGGAAAATCTTGTCGGAGATGGGACAGTACTGGAGGATCTGTCGTTCTTACATAACTTAGGGTTCTAAAGAGATCCCCTTCTTGGAATTTTCTCATCCATTTGTTACTCTTCCAAACACCTCCAAAATATAAAATTTCTTCTCTCTCCACGCTCCACACATTCTCATCAATTTCAATAAATTAAATCTTTTATGAAATGTTTCTCTTCTTCATCTTCGATGCTTCCATTCCCTTCATCCTACTCCTCCGTCCTAGTACTTCCCAAAAACATGTCTCCGATTTCAACTCTTTCCCACCCTCTAGTCTTCAAATTCAATCTTAATTCTTCACCTAAGCTTCTTAAATCGTTTGACCCAGAGTTTTTCCTCCATCTCCGAACCCGCAAAACAAGTTCTCTTGGAGGAATTTTGACCGATAAAACTGGGGTGCGCGACTCTTCAAGAACTATGATTAAAACTTCTGTGTTAAAGGAGTCTAGGGACAGAGACGATGGTATTCAAGCGCTCGAACAAGAAGTAGAAGGTTTCATTGACGGATCAATACGGGTTCAAGGTTTCGAGTCCACTTTGAATCGTCTGGTGAGTCTATTTGTTTCTATATATTTGGATATACTTATTTGGGCATGTAATACTTTCCATGTTTACTGAGATGGAGGTTTTGGGTTTGTTGGGTGATAGAGCAAGTGGTTGGTGTCAGCTTTGTTTGGTGGGGTGATACTTTGGAGGCATGACGCGGAGGCTTTATGGATGGCGATGGGGTCGATTGTGAATGCGGTGCTCTCAGTTGGACTGAAACGGTTGCTGAATCAGGAGCGGCCAGTGGCCGGCCTTAAGTCCGACCCTGGGATGCCATCTTCTCATGCCCAATCCATCTTCTTCACTGTCGTCTTCGCTATAGCTTCATGTGAGTAAGCCCTTGCTTTCACTTTCGCTTTAGACTGCCAAAATTGAGCGTAAGTTTTTAACGTAGTTCTGTGTTTCGTGTTTCACAGTATTGGAATGGCTAGGAATTAATGAACTTTCAGTGGGCATTTCCGTTCTGGCTCTGGCATTTGGTTCATATCTTGTAAGTATACATCCTGAAAAACTATATTAAGAATATTAGTCTTGGTTGTTTTAGCAGTAGAAAAAAGCTTTGATTTCTGAAGCTTGTGAAAATTGCATCTAATCTAATTGCTGGTTTACAGTCATGGCTTCGAGTGTCACAAAAGCTTCATACGATGAATCAAATTCTTGTGGGTGCTGTGGTAGGTTCCATTTTCTCAGTTTTATGGTACCTGTCATGGGATGCTGTTGTTTTGGAAGCATTTAACTCCTCGCTGTGGGTAAGGGTCATCGTTCTTTTGGCTTGTGCTGGGTTTGGCGTAGGCTTTCTTACATATGTGATACAATATTGGCTCAAGGATGAAAGATAGACTGTATTTGCGTTGTAAATCTTCATTAATACAAGTCATTTGATTCCATCTCAACAGTTTCAAACTGTCAGAAATGCTAAGTATCACAAGCTCTGGCATAAGAAAACAATGTATTTGGAACTATTGACACTATTTGTCTCTACAGAGCACAAAAGAGAAACATAAACATGAATTCCTTGAACCCCAAATATCATTGACTGGTTAATGCAATCATGTTTGCGGCTTACTTTATAATCTTTAAGCTGCATTTAGTCATTTTAAGTGAAATGCTTTGGAAGCATGAGCGGTTTCTAAAGAGCTCTTTGTCTTCGTCTCCATTGCAGACAATTATTCTGTTTTGTTTGCACACAAATCAAGTAGAAATTGTTGTATGCTCAACGCAACGTCCTTATCATCCTCAATCCATTCTCCATTTGCTTCTAATAGCATTACATCTCCAGTAAATAGGGTTGCCGAATTTTCTTGTTCCTTGAAGTTTATCCCCTTGAGAACTCCTAGAAGTTGCCGTCCAGCTGTCTTTTACCCTCTTGTCACATTCCTTATCCAACATCTATCTTGAAGTTCTTCCTCCGTTTTTTCTTCCGAATCTTGGGAAATAAAAGGATTGGCCAGTGCTCATTGCAATAGTTGATTCCACAATCAATTTCCTGATGGGAAAAGATTGCTCCATGCGTCATTGAAGAAACATCTGTCAGGTGTTTCTTATATGAACTCATCGTTGAAAACATAGTTTGACCAGCGTTTGATGCTATAGTTGGTTCCGCAAAATCAGTTCTGATGGGAAACGATTTCTCCATGCTTCATTGAAGAAACATCTATTAGGTGATTCTTATATGAACTCATCCTTGAAACCATAGTTTGACCACGTGAAGAAACCTCCTCATAGATTGCATTCCATGATTTTACAGTCATCAGTAAGGCTGCTGGAAGCACTGAAGATGAAAGAACAAAACCATCTTTAATCCTACTCCCATTCCACCTGTGCGTGGATAATGTTTTTTGGAGTAAAGCCACCATAGACCCAAGCCTCTACACACTACAACCGAAACAACATACAATTAATCTTAAACCCCAGTTTATTCCTAATTTTCTCCACCTTCGATCGTTTCTGTTAGGTCTCCATCCGAAACACAATGGAGGGACTATTCTTTTTCTGAAGCTCTCGTAGAGCTAGAATTGCCAAAGTTTGTCCAAGCCTTTCACAATTCCATGCCATAATACTCGCACGTAGTCTTTTTCAGAAACCCTCACGGTTCAAAACAACTTGAGAATTCAGCAGTCACAACCAGAGTGTGAGACAAGTTCAGCCTAGTTGCTGAATGATACCTAGTTGCTGCTGTTAAATACAGCTTTCAACAAGAAACAATTCGGCTTATGCTCACATAAATAGAAATAAATGCGGAAATCAAACTACTGTTGATAAATGGGAAGGTAATCCAAAGCATTTCTAGGGTATCACTGTGTCTAAGCGTGGAATTGGCATATGAAAAAAAAAAAAAAAAAACCTCGAAAAGGAAATACGATTTTTCCTTTTAGAGGGCAAGAAAAATCCAGACATCATTGAGATTTTAGAATTACTAGCAAAAATTACATTTGTTATTTTTAGAGAAAGATGTTCAAATTCTCAAATTACTTATATTTAGAACTGGATTGGCCCCGAAGATAATCAATGTTACTTCAAATTCTCAAATCACTTATATTTAGAACTGAATTGGCCCCGAAGATAATCAATTTTTATAACTCCATTTTAATTTTGAAAAATCGTACATTTGCCGGAAACATCCCAAACAAAATTTCATTCACACATGCCGTGCTTTTATCACTGAAGTCTTGCACAGAAAAGATATCTGCCTGAAATGATTAGAGACCTAAAAGCAAATCCATGAAGGTTTTATGTGCGTAACGCACACAATAGGCCAAAATTGGGTTAAACAAAGACCACATGAAAATTCATCGACTCACAGATTGCCAAGGAACGGAACAATTAGTAGTACTCAAAAACTATTATTGATGGCACTGCACATTCTCCGATGGCTCATGGCAGTTTGGACTGCTATTCACAGGAATGGATGTAAGCATATCTTATTTTCTTTCCAACGATGACATATTCTCGTAGCTCTAGTGATTGAATAGTAATCACTTAGCTGCATCATCAGGATTAGAGGCCTGAGGAACATTACCCAAAGATGATCCTTTACCTGTTGGGAGGTAAGACCAAGCCAAGGCTGCCGTCCCAAGGGTAATTGCAGTGGCAATTGAACCCCATACCCATCTCTGCCTTCTTTTCTTCCTTTGTCTCTCTCGCCGTGCCATCTCTGTACGAAACAATGGAACAGAACAAAATAAGGTAAACATACTGCATCATATTCTTAAGTAAATCCGCAGCTTGCTGCATATTTCAACAGAGAGAATCAGACTTAAGAAACTAGTTGAAAAAGAAGTCTTGCATTCTTTTTTCCCAAACAACTGGTTATGCAACTTTAAGAAATCAGGATATAGCACTCACCTACAGCCTCCTGGTTCCTCTGAGACATTTCCTGATTAACAGCCTCATAGTAGTGTAGTCGGTCCAACAATCGGGCGATTTCAAAGTTTTTTGAGTCAATTTGAGCTTCCATCTCCATCTCCATCTCTGCCCTTGCAATTCCCCTTCCAACGGTTAATGATACAAATCGTGCAACATCTGCTTGCTGCCTCAGTTCTTCAGCTTGATTCACCAGCTCATCATCTGTCACATCAATAGGATCTGCAGGCAGTGACAATCCCACAACAGCTAACCCTTGGCTGATTCTTTTCCACATATGTAGCATCTTATTTAGAGCTTCTTCTGCCTGCTTCCTCTTCTCTATTTCCATGAGTAAGCTGAGTCTTATTTCACATGCTTCAGCTTCAGTGTCACGATGAATGGACTGTGATCCACTCTCAGAGGATAATTCTGTACAAAACAAGAGATCCAAGTAAAACTTCTATAACAACCACAAAAATCATTGCACTCAGCCCTTTTCTAAATAAAGCACTACCTATGGTAAAGTTTTTAATATTTCTCAATATTTCAACAAAAATGTTCAGGTTCCAGGCAAGCTGGGATACACATAAATATGCACACATGAACATAGAAATATCCAAAATAACATGTCTTTCACTGTTAAGTCATTAGTTATCATGTAATCAAGAGTCAAGGCATTTAAACAAAGGCTAGCACAATCATACTATCACAGCCTATATTTAAAAAAAATAAGCGCAACCATGTAAAAATCTTAATTTCTAGCAAAAAAACCAAACACCTATATTTAAATATATGCAGTTATACGTGATCACATTCAGATGAAAACAAAACTCCACATACCGTCCCAAGCATCAAAAAACTCTACCCCTGATGTAGCAAGCCTTGCAGCACTTTCTGCCCCAATATCATCATCTCCATCGGTATTAGTTGTGGCACTCATTGATTCCTTTGGATCAAAGAAATCTTCACTTCCATCATATCTGTCCAAGTTCAACGAATGAAGCTTTACCTCGGCAATATCACTGGGCATACCATTATTCATTTGGCTCTTTCCGACTTTCTCATTACTGCTCCCAAATTCAACATCATGGACACCATTCCTGCGTTCATCTTGAATGGAGCCAGAATGGACACCATTTGCCTGTTCTACTTTAATAGGACCATTATTGACACCATTCCCATGCTCCTCTTCATCAGGTTCATGAATGCTAAAATTAAAAGAACCATCCTTTGATAGATCAACAGACTTGGTTTCTGTCAGCTTTGCCTTCCCATTAACCTCACTTTCTTCAATGGTTTTCTTCTGAGATGATACATTGTTTTCAGAAAAGCTCTTCAGAAGGCGAGGCCCACGACGCTTGTGATTGATGATGTAAGGTGAAGGGGGAAAAGAAGATGGCGAATCAGGTAGTGGAGTTGCCTCAGGAGTAGCATAGAGGGCAGGTGACGATATTTGGGGATGATTAATCTTCCTTTCAGTTACTGATGTACTATTCATCCTCTCCAGCTTTGAATTGGGTATAAGCTTTGGCTTGGGAATAGGTGGTTTCATATTAGGACCAGATTTGTCAACAGATTTCGAAGCTCCAGGTTCTATTAACCTATCCAAAGCTATAGCAGTAAAAGTCGGCATGGCTCTGCATAATAAAAAAAGAAGAAGATAAAGTCAACAAACCCGTATCTAATCATTTTCTTAGGAAACAGAAGGGAAGAAGAAAATCTCATTGTTGCTACAAGTGATAACATTCTAATTTCAATGAAATGGAGAAGACTCAATTAAACTTGTGGTTGCTAACTTTTGGTTGTATCAACCCAGCTAGAAACTTCAATATTTTACGCCTGCCCCTAATTGGAACTGGGAGCTAAGTACAACCATCCAAACCCTAAATCCATACTCCGTGAGCCAAAATTAGTGTGATCCCTCTGCCAATCACTCAAATCAACCAGGATAATTGTAAAAGGAAAAAAGAAGAAGAAGAAGAGTAAAACAGACCAAACAATCTTAAATTCATATACACACATTTATTCAGCACTTCAGCTATACTGCTACAAAAAGTTTTTTTTTTTTTTTTTTCCTTTTAAGTAAAACCAAAACCTATATGCTGATTTTGAATAAGAAAGCATATAGCTAAATTAAATATGAAATTGTGTAGATAAATTAAAGCCCCCATATAAGTATAACTAATTGAAAAATTGAAACCAAAGCAAAGCTACCAGACACATGAGAATTCCAACTAATTTAACAGCAACCAAACATAACGAAAAGGAGAAAAAATATATCTTCTAAATTGACAATTGTCAATCATCTACTTTGACTATTTGATGAATTAAAAAGGGATATCTAAGCTAACGATGCAACACTCGATTACTTTGCGAAGGCTCCGGTTGGAAGCAGAGAAAAGTTAAAACAAATGAACGAGAAAAACCGCAATGGATCCCTAATATAACATAGGTACACCAGCTAATTCAAAAACTGGAAAAAAAAGATTAAAATTAACGAAAAACCTCAAAACAAATAAAAGAAATGATTAAAGAAAAGCGAAAAAGGAAAAGAAAAGAGAGCTTTATTACCTACTAGGATGCTAAGAAAAATATAATCCTTCAAGAAGAAACCCTAGGCGCAAGCGGCGGAGGATTCGGTGGCGCGACGAGAGGGAATAGGAGAGATCAGATTAGAGCGCGTGAAGTGAAGACATAAAACGGGGATTTCATTATCATTTACTTTAAATTTTCTGTTTCTATTTATATAGAAAAATAAAAAGAAAATATAAATCTGCTTCTGTGATCTTCTGGAACTCGCAGAAAACCTGTTCCCCAAGTAATATATTATCTTCGCCTCCACTTCTCTCCTCAAAAATTTCAAAAGGCTTGCTATTCGTAGCTGGGGATTTAGTGAAATGTCGGGTTTGACCTTGATTGGGGATGTAGGGTTCAGTTTGGAATATATTTATGTTGGGAGAGGGTTCCAAAGTGTTAGGAAATGTTCTTGTTTCGTGGGCTCACACGACATCGTTTTCACGGGATATCTATCTACCTTTTTGTTTCTTAATACATGGTTTGAAACTTCTTTCCTTGCCTTTTGCCTTGGGCAAAACGGCAAAATTATGAAAAGAGTGGGGGGCGTGGGGTCAGCAAATAAATTCACTGACCGCGGCAAAATTAAGCAACGGACATACCCCCTTTTCTCTCTTTTTGGTTTTATTTTTTTCTTATTTTGATTTTATTTATAATTAAAACAAACACCAACAATATTTGAGTTGAGTAAAGGATTGTCTAGTCTAATGCAACAAGAATCTTGTGATAACCTCAGTTATCCGTTCAATCTGTAATTGAAAACGTCAATAAATGATTGATTTATCACCCTTTCATAACATTAATTAAATTAAAATTTATTTAATTATTTTGTTATTAAAATCCAAATTAACTTTATTCTTAAAAACACCACCAACAATATTTGATTTGAGTAATGCAAGAATCTTGTGATGATTTTATGTAATCATAAATAAATAAAGAGTCTAGAGAATTAAGGGTTAAAAAAGAAAGAGAACACGTGTTAAGTTTATAGTTTAAGGGTGAAAAGTGCTTTGGTAAGGGCTGACCACATGTAAATGGAATCTGTCAATGTCATCATCCATAATACAAAAATATCTTGGTTCAATGGAATCAACTACTAAATTGGGCTCATCACCATTGTACGGACTATGGATTAAAGATTTCAACAGCCCCGGCTTGGGAAAAAGGCCCAACTTGTTCCCCTTTTTATAAATACTGGATATTGATAACTATAAGTAGCCGGGCCGGGCCAAGTAAAAAACTTTACTCATTTTTTTAGACTTCGGCTTAGCCCGTCGTATTAAATTTTTTATATAAAAATAAATTTTTAAAAAATATTACATCAAATATGCTAAAAACAATAATAAAACAAGATTTATATAATATCCAAATAATAACAACAAAAAAATAGCAATATAATAGCAAAATGATAGCAAAACAATAAAAAAATAATTTTTTTACAAATTCGGGTCAGGCCGAGCCCGAGCCAAAAAAATCTACTCGAGGCTCGGCCCATTTAGAAAAATGAGTCTTATTTCTTTGTCTAAACCCATTTTTTGAGTTTATACTTTTACCCAAATACTCCCACTTTTCGAATCGGCTCGGCCCACTCATGGACAAGTCTATAAGTTATAATCTATATTTATATCTTTACTATAGTAACTTTTTTCCCAAGACTAACCCAATTGATAAAATACAATAATATAAAAATTATTAATTTATAACTTTTAACTTTATCATTTTAATTGAAGTCATATTTATGCTACGCTTGATAGAAGTATTTTTTTACACATGTTTTGATATATGTGTTAGCAATATATTAATTCAATTGGTAATATTTAGCCACTCCCATGACTTAATTTTATCAAAGAAAAGAAAAAGTTTTCATTTATTTTGAAGATGTCTTTTTTTTTTACAAGATTTTTTACTCATATTTCTAATTTCAAATTTAATTTCGTACTAACTATTTTGTTTTTATGTCTAACTATTATAATATATTTATAATCTATAGGTTAAAATGTGCCACAAGACCCTGTATTTTTTTTAAAAAAAATAGGAATTTAATACTTGTACTTTTATTTCATGGAATTTAATCCCTCTACTTTTCATATTTCAAAATTTAGGAATAACTGTTAACACTGATATATATTTTAATTCAAGTTAATTACAATGTCATTTTTTTTAATTACATGGCTATCAAGTGAGCTTTTTTATTTCAAAAATGTCATAACAACAAATTTAATAAAACAAATTCAACAATATTAGCAGTTGAACCTAAATTTTGAAATTAAAAAAGTGGAGGGACTAAATTTCATGAAATAAAGGTACAGAGACTAAATTCTCAATTTTTAAAAAGTACAATGACTTATAGCATATGTTAACCTAACTATATATATATATATATATATATATGTGTGTGTGTGTGTGTGCAACTTTGAAAAAAATTAAACTGACGAGAAAACCCTTTATTTTCCATCATATTACTAAATTTACATTTAAAAATAAATATAATATTTAATTAATAATTATTAGTTAAAAAGGTTGAAGTAAAATAAAAGTTGTAATAGTTATACATTTAAAAGTAATTATGTAACATCCCAAAAATGGGGTTATTTGAAATTTAGTTATTTTTCCTGTAAGAACTATTGTGGTATTATTTATGGAATAATAGAGCTTATTTTAAGGCTTTGTGTTGGCTCGATTTGGTAGGAAATTGTAGTTTTTAACTTTTAAGATAGGGAGCCTTAGCAGGAGGGTGTTATAAGAATAAATGGGGATAATTTGGACATAAAATGAGCCTAGACTAAGTGGCAAAGTGTTCCCACTTAAGAGCTACATGTGACGCCACCAAGGAGCAAGGGAGAGCTTGTGTTCGAGTCGCGGAAATCCCTCTTTTTGCTCTTTGTTTGGACGGCACAAGGGAGAGAGATTTTCTCTCCTTAATTCTTTTTATTATCTATTTAGATAATAGAGATAATAATGAGGATATTATTATTATTTATAAAGGGTTTATTAATTAGATTTTTACTTGGATAATAAGATATTGTGAGCATTTTAATTGGTTTTAATTCCTTAATATTAAGAAGATAAATTAAGGATATTACTATTATCATTTTAATAGTGTGATAATGTAGGATAATTAGGGGGATTATTAGATTAAAAGGGTTATTGGATATTAGTTGGATTATCAAAGGATTTATGGGATTAATTCAAAATTAATTTGAATTAATTAGAAGGGGGTGGACGGCAAGTCTATAAATACATGAGTTGATTTCCTTGTTTTTCTTTTCTTCAAATTTTGCTAAGTGCCGAATTCCCTAGCCCTCTTTTGCTCTTGCGTTTCCTTCATTTTCTCAAGCCCTTTAGCCGAAAACACCTACTTTCAATCTTTTCTCTTCTTTTGAAACCTTGGCCGAACCTACCATACCTTGGTCTTCCATCTTTAAACTTTCCTTTCTCTTCTTAAAACACTAGCCAAAACACCACCTCCTCCCCATTATTTTCTTCTTGGCCGAATACTGAACAAGGAGGGGGAAGCAATCTCTAATCGAATTTGGAGGGTAAGTATGTTAGGCCGAATGTCTAGGATTCTCTTTTCTCTTCTTGTCGACTTGGAGGTTGGTAAGTGACTATTTCGGCAATGACTGTTAAGGCTACTAATCGCTTGATTAAAATATAGGGCCTTCGGATTTGGAAGCAAGCAGGTGAACCCGTTGCTTTGGAGCAATCGGTTTTGGGGTAAGGTGGTAAGATCTGTTTTCTTTATTCATGATATTCGATTAAGCCGAAGGCTACTAACTTAATGATTGCCGATTAGGGAAGCAGTAACACTTGGTGGCTAGTACTCAAGGGGGTTAGGTAAGGCTTTCGGGTTAAATATTAACCCTTTGAATATTTTGGATTTGGCCGAATAGGCCATAAGACTAACCCATGTTTTTGGCCGAATATAGGACAGATAGATCTGTGGTGACCAACGTTTCTTCTTGGGATTTAAGACTATCGTAGTAACAGGTGTGTACATACACACCATTTAACTTATTAAATTATGCTAAGTAATGTGATTGCTAATTTGATGTATGTAGCAATGGCTTGAATACCATAACGGTATACGGGGTAACCAGGTAAGTACCTGTGCATATGATTGCTATTTTATGCTTTTGGGAAGCATGCTGTGATAATACATATGATAAATCTATATGTGACTGTTGACTATGTGGGTTGATGAGTGGAGGGGGCAGTGATAATGTGCCGACGGGCACCAGTGTTTTGGTAACACACTGTGACTACGGTCACCAGAGGTTTGGTACCTCCAGAGGTTTGGTACCTCAATAGCGACTTATCCCTGTGGTTAATACCACCGTGGGTTGGCCCCACTTGAGATATGGGATCGTCTGCCAGTGATTTGGTATCACACGATGGGTTGGCCCCATCACCTGATTTGTGTCTACGGACACCAGTGCTTTGGTAGCACATCGTGACTATATGTCACCAGTGGTTTGGCACCACCAGTGGTTTGGTACCACAACGGGGTAGACAGTGGCGTACGGCTGGCTAGGTTGGGACACATGATAACTTGCATAATTAATTTGTTATATGTTGTGTATGAATATGTTTAAACCGGGGGAAGGGTTACATACTGAGTCTTGGTGACTCACCTTCTCCTTTACATTTTTCAGGTAACGAGTAGATCGCGGATGTGGAGCCTGGCTGACTCGAGGTGGCCATGCAGTGAATTTAAACCGAATGGATTTTGGCTCTAGTTATTTTAATCTTTAGTTGATTTTATTTTGAATGTAATAAGGCCTCCTAACACTTTAGCTTGTTGTTTTTTTTTTATATTGCTGAATAATTTGCTTAAACTATTTTTTTTATCAATATTACATTGAATGAACACGTTTTCTCAAAGTAAACGAAAATGTTTTACCGTGCCGTCGGGCACATTTAAAACTCTAAAATAACTTGACTCAACTGATTTCCAAATTTAATCTAAGTAAGGTTTTATTAAGTCCACTAAAAAGAAGGGTTTTCAAAATTTAAGTTGGTTTCAAAAAGGAACTTCAAAAATGTTTTCACTGTAACGGACCAGATTCGGCCATAGCGTTTGGGCCGGGTTTGGGTCGTTACAAAATTGGTATCAGAGCCCAGTTCAAAGCTCGGCTGTGGGGGCCCAAGGCCCAAAAATGTTTTAAAAGGCCTTATGAAATAATTTTTGGATTTTGAACAGCATGGCCCGAGTCTCCGGCACCGATCCGCCCAGGTAAGTACTTCTGAATCTCTTGGTGAATTATATTCTGTAGAAGGGTAGGAAGTATGGAACGTAGATAGACTTATAGGACTTGAACCCTAGGATTAGATTACTCAAACACATTAACCGAACATAAGACATTAAAGAACTAAACCAATCTATGACTTAGCCAAGTGAGCTAGGGTGTGGTAACCCCTGTACGCATGTCGAGGACTGGATCCGGAAGAGCCTGGTATTTAAGCAGTCCGTGTGACTCACCTCCTCTTCGTAGGTATCCTACCTGGTGCGTAGCTTCGGTTCACCCTAACTCAGAGGGCTCAGTGGTGTGGCAACCTCTGTGCGCATGTCTAGAAAGGTTCGGTGAGAGCTTGGTATTTAAGCGGTCCGCGTGACCCACCTCCTCTTCACTCGAATCCTGCCTGGTGCGTAGCTTTGGTTCACCCTGACCAAGAGGGCTCGGTCATAGGCTAAACTTAATGACTAAAACCCAAAAAGGGAATTAGCCATGTTTTCGAAACGGAACGAAACAACAACAACTCAAATATTTTCAAAACTCTTGCAACAACTCTTTCGAATCAGAAAATCCCATATTTACAACGTTTTCCTAGAAAAACTCAAATTTTCGGAAAATTACAAAAAATGCCTTTAGGGGTAAAATTACTAAAACGCCCCTGACTCATAAAATATCAGTTCAATGGTTTTGCTCAAAAATTTCAACTACTTTCCAAACATCCAACAGCTTAGTTTTGAAAATCAACACTGAAATATTTTGGTTTTAGAAAATTACGAAAACGCCCTTAATTTGTGAAAATTACCGAAACGACCCTGATCTTTGGAAAACTTTACCAACATCACTATTTGAAAAGGCAAACTTTCAAAAAGGACCCTCGAAGTTTTACAACTGTCGAAAATATCCCTGATTTATCAAAATGACAAAATTGCCCCTGATTGACAAAATTACCAAAATACCCCTGGTTTCAAAACGATTACGATTTTACAAATTTTTATAAATATCTTCCAGTTTTGGGAATGTCAAAATGATCTACTCTACTAAAGTTTTAAAATTTCTTTATTTACGAAAATACCCCTGTAGGGAAAATGACAAAAATACCCCTGGGTTGGGAATGGGCAGAAATGTCCGAAGAGTGAATAGGTATGGAAAGCATTAAGGAATGGATGCATGAACTCTTTGTGTGAACTAGGATAGAAGACTGAAACCTTGTTTGCTCGAAGGAATCCCTAATTAAATTCTGTTCATAAAATTTCTTCGCGAATAAGAAAGTGAAACAAATGCTAACACATAAAATTTTTCTTAATCAGATTAAAGGCGCGATAGATAGAATGAGTTCTAGAGGACGTGGACGTCGTGGACGCGGTAGGGGTAGGATGACGGTGTCTGAACCCGGCAGGACAGGTCAAGGTTCGGAAAACGAGGTACCACCGCCACCACCACCTCCTACTTTCAGGGCTGAGGAGCAGGACCAGACCGGCGGTGAGGCTGTGTCGCAAGCTGTTTTGCGAGTTTTGGAGATGGTGGCCGGGGCTGGTGGGAATTTGGGAGCTCGAAAGTCTGTTCCCGAGCGAATTCGGTCTAACGGGGCCGAGGTATTCCGTGGTGTCTCAGGAGTGGCACCCAGTGCCGCAGAGTATTGGCTGGAATCTACGGAAAGGGATATGGATGATCTCGACCTGACTGAGGAGGAGAAGCTGAAAGGGACGGTGTCGCTTCTAAAGGATGAGGCGTACCAGTGGTGGCTGACAGTCCGGGATGGAGCCACGGCTGATGATCTCACATGGGATTACTTCAAAACTACTTTTCAGAAGAAGTATGTGGGCACCAGTTATACAGATGCTCAGAGGAAACTTTTTCTGGGTCTAGTACAAGGAACTAAGTCGGTGGCCGAGTATGAGGCGGAGTTTTTAAGGCTGAGTAGGTATGCCAGAGGAATCGTAGCCACCGAACATGAGCGTTGTGTCCGCTTTGAGGACGGGCTCAGAGATGATCTGAGATTGCTAATTGCCCCGCAGCAGGTTCGTGAGTTCTCGTCCCTAGTGGAGAAGGCCAAGGTGGCCGAAGGGATTAAGGAGACTGTGAGACAAAACTATGGTAAGAATAACCAAAAGAGAGGTTTTGGGTCAGCTGGATCGGGTAGCGCTAATGCTCAGAAGCGGGCTAGGCAGAGTGGGCCAAATCAGACCGGTAGGCCCACGACTACTAATCAAAGGCCAACTCAGTGCAACCGCTGTGGAAAAACCCATTGGGGGAGTTGTTGGACCGGTAACAAAGGTTGTTTTGAGTGTGGGTCTTTGGAGCATCGGGTAAGGGACTGTCCTCAAAAGGTAGCTAAGGATCAGCCAGAAGGTCAGAATCGCGCTCAGGGCAGAAATGTTGGACCACCACAGAGGGGTCGGGGTAATGGCAGAGGAAACAATGGTTCCAACCGAGGTCGTGGAATTCAGGGCAGAGGTTCGGGTAACACAGAGGCTAGGCAGCCTGGCTTAGTCTATGCAGCGAGGCGTCGCGAGGAGGGAGACGCACCGGACGTCATAACCGGTACGTTTCTAATATTTGGGTTACCTTATGTTGCATTGATTGATGTGGGTTCGACGCACTCGTACATTGCTAGTAGTGTGGTAGGGACTATGGACCTAGACTCTGAGACTACTCTTAGGAAGATGACTGTGCTAAGCCCCCTAGGACACTCTGTAGTAGTAGACAAACTTTATAGAGGTGTACCCCTAGAACTCCAAGGGGTCGTATTTGTAGCCGATCTGATGGAACTACCTTTCGGAGAGTTCGATTTGATCCTTGGAATGGACTGGTTGGTTAAGTATCAGGCGAATTTGGATTGCGCGGCTAAGCGCATGGTGCTTAAGACGGCTGAGGGTGATGAAGTGGTTATGATAGGTGATAGAAGGAATTACCTATCCAATGTGGTGTCGGCCTTGAAGGCCGAAAGGATGGTCAAGAAAGGTTGCGAGGCATATTTGGTTAGGATCTGTGCTTTGGAAGCCAAGGAGTCAGTAGTTGAGGTTCGAACGGTTGGGGAATTTGCTGACGTATTCCCGGAAGAACTTCCAGGTCTGCCTCCAGATCGGGAAGTTGAATTCGGTATTGACTTGCTACCCGGAACGGCACCTGTGTCTATAGCACCATACCGAATGGCACCAAAGGAATTGGTGGAGCTGAAGGCCCAACTTCAGGAGCTCTTGGATAGAGGGTTTATTCGACCAAGCATATCCCCGTGGGGAGCACCTGTGCTATTTGTCAAGAAGAAGGACGGGTCCATGCGAATGTGCATCGACTACCGTCAGTTAAACAAGTTAACGATCAAAAATAAGTATCCGTTGCCTCGGATCGATGACTTGTTTGACCAACTGAAGGGTGCCGCGGTGTTTTCAAAGATAGACCTTAGGTCGGGCTACCATCAACTAAAGGTGAAGGAAGTTGATGTCCACAAGACGGCATTCAGAACTCGGTATGGACATTACGAGTTTCTGGTAATGCCATTCGGGTTGACCAACGCACCGGCGGCATTTATGGACTTGATGAACCGAGTATTTCAGCAGTACCTCGACCAATTCGTCATAGTATTCATTGACGACATCCTGGTGTACTCTAAGACGGAGGAAGAGCATGACAAGCATTTACGAATAGTGTTGCAAGTACTAAGGGAGAAGCAATTATATGCCAAATTCAGTAAGTGCGAATTTTGGCTAAGAGAAGTAGCTTTCTTAGGTCACGTAGTGTCGGCGGAAGAAATTAGGGTGGACCCTCGCAAGATTGAAGCGGTATTGGATTGGAAACCGCCTAGGTCAGTGGCGGAGATCAGAAGTTTCCTAGGTCTAGCGGGGTATTATCGAAGGTTTGTAGAAGGATTTTCTCTGATCGCAGCACCGTTGACGAAGCTACTAAGAAAAGGAGTCCCATTTGTATGGTCGGAGAAGCAGCAAGAAAGCTTCGATAAACTAAGGAAAATTTTGACGGAAGCTCCGATTTTGGTGCAGCCAGAGGCAGGAAAACTGTTCACAGTTTATTGTGATGCGTCCCATACTGGTTTGGGATGTGTGCTGATGCAGGAAGGGAAGGTAGTAGCCTATGCATCACGTCAGTTAAGACCTCATGAATTGAACTATCCAACGCACGACTTAGAGCTAGCAGCAGTCGTCTTCGCTCTGAAAATATGGAGACACTACCTTTATGGGGAGAAGTCGATAGTTTATACAGATCACAAGAGTCTGAGGTATCTTTTGACTCAGAAGGATCTGAATCTGAGACAACGTCGGTGGATTGAACTATTAAAGGATTACGATTGTTCAATCGAATACCATCCAGGCAAGGCTAACGTAGTAGCTGACGCGTTGAGCCGGAAGGTTGTGACGGACTTAAGAGCGATGTTTTCTCGGTTGAGTCTATATGACGATGGGAGTCTCTTGGCAGAACTTCAAGTTAAGCCGACATGGATCGAGGAGATTAAGGACAAGCAGTTAGTGGACGAAGGGTTAAATGCTAAGAGAATGCAAGTTCAGGATGGTGGTTTGGAAGGGTACAGCCTGTCGAGTGATGGAGTATTATGCTTTCAAGGGCGAGCGTGTATGCCAAAGGATGTGGAATTGAGGCAGAAGATTCTCCATGATGCACATAGCAGCCCTTACGCTATGCATCCGGGAGGAAGCAAGATGTATAGGGATCTTAGGGAGCAGTTTTGGTGGCCCGGGTTAAAACGTGAAGTGACAGAGTTTGTTGGTAAGTGTCTGACTTGTCAGCAGGTCAAGGCTGAACATCAGTTGCCGTCAGGGTTGCTTCAGCCAGTGAAGATTCCCCAATGGAAGTGGGAACGGATCACTATGGATTTTGTTAGTGGGCTACCCCTTACGCCCAGTAAGAAAGACGCGGTTTGGGTAATAGTAGACCGGTTAACTAAGTCGGCTCACTTCATACCGGTGAGGATGGATTTCTCTCTTCAGAAGCTAGCTAAGCTGTACGTCTCGGAGATAGTAAGATTGCATGGGGTTCCAACATCAATCATCTCGGATAGGGATCCCAGGTTCACGTCAAGGTTTTGGAAGGCCTTGCATCAAGCTATGGGCACACGGTTGGATTTTAGTACCGCTTTCCATCCACAGTCTGACGGACAATCGGAAAGGGTGATACAGATCTTGGAGGATATGTTAAGAGGTTGTGTCTTGGATTTCCGTGGTAGTTGGGAAGAATTTCTATCGTTAGCAGAATTCGCCTACAACAACAGCTATCAGGCAAGTATCCAGATGGCACCATACGAAGCATTGTATGGGCGGAAATGTCGTACCCCGACGTGTTGGACGGAATTAGGCGAACGACAGATTTTGGGTCCAGAATTGGTGACAGAGACAGAGGGTAAAGTTAAAGTGATTCGGTCTCGTCTGAAGGAAGCATCGGACAGGCAGAAATCCTATGCTGATTTAAAACGCAAGGAAATGGAGTATGCGGTAGGAGACAAGGTTTTTCTAAAAGTATCGCCTTGGAAAAAGGTGTTAAGATTTGGACGAAAAGGGAAGCTAAGCCCAAGGTTCATCGGGCCATATACGGTGATTAAGCGTGTTGGACCAGTGGCGTACCAGCTTGAGTTACCGGCAGAACTGAACCAGATCCATGATGTCTTTCACGTATCCATGCTGAGGCGGTATCGATCAGACCCTTCGCACGTAGTACCAGTAACAGAAATCGAGGTGAATTCAGATTTATCGTTTGAAGAGGAACCAGTTCAGATCTTAGACCGGGATGTGAAGGTTCTACGTAAGAAGTCAGTGCCCCTGGTGAAGGTGCTGTGGCGGAACCATGGTACAGAGGAAGCCACGTGGGAACCCGAGGATGTAATGAGGCAGCAATACCCCCACCTTTTCTAGTTAAGTAATTTCGGGGACGAAATTTATTTTTAAGGGGGGTAGAATTGTAACATCCCAAAAATGGGGTTATTTGAAATTTAGTTATTTTTCCTGTAAGAACTATTGTGGTATTATTTATGGAATAATAGAGCTTATTTTAAGGCTTTGTGTTGGCTCGATTTGGTAGGAAATTGTAGTTTTTAACTTTTAAGATAGGGAGCCTTAGCAGGAGGGTGTTATAAGAATAAATGGGGATAATTTGGACATAAAATGAGCCTAGACTAAGTGGCAAAGTGTTCCCACTTAAGAGCTACATGTGACGCCACCAAGGAGCAAGGGAGAGCTTGTGTTCGAGTCGCGGAAATCCCTCTTTTTGCTCTTTGTTTGGACGGCACAAGGGAGAGAGATTTTCTCTCCTTAATTCTTTTTATTATCTATTTAGATAATAGAGATAATAATGAGGATATTATTATTATTTATAAAGGGTTTATTAATTAGATTTTTACTTGGATAATAAGATATTGTGAGCATTTTAATTGGTTTTAATTCCTTAATATTAAGAAGATAAATTAAGGATATTACTATTATCATTTTAATAGTGTGATAATGTAGGATAATTAGGGGGATTATTAGATTAAAAGGGTTATTGGATATTAGTTGGATTATCAAAGGATTTATGGGATTAATTCAAAATTAATTTGAATTAATTAGAAGGGGGTGGACGGCAAGTCTATAAATACATGAGTTGATTTCCTTGTTTTTCTTTTCTTCAAATTTTGCTAAGTGCCGAATTCCCTAGCCCTCTTTTGCTCTTGCGTTTCCTTCATTTTCTCAAGCCCTTTAGCCGAAAACACCTACTTTCAATCTTTTCTCTTCTTTTGAAACCTTGGCCGAACCTACCATACCTTGGTCTTCCATCTTTAAACTTTCCTTTCTCTTCTTAAAACACTAGCCAAAACACCACCTCCTCCCCATTATTTTCTTCTTGGCCGAATACTGAACAAGGAGGGGGAAGCAATCTCTAATCGAATTTGGAGGGTAAGTATGTTAGGCCGAATGTCTAGGATTCTCTTTTCTCTTCTTGTCGACTTGGAGGTTGGTAAGTGACTATTTCGGCAATGACTGTTAAGGCTACTAATCGCTTGATTAAAATATAGGGCCTTCGGATTTGGAAGCAAGCAGGTGAACCCGTTGCTTTGGAGCAATCGGTTTTGGGGTAAGGTGGTAAGATCTGTTTTCTTTATTCATGATATTCGATTAAGCCGAAGGCTACTAACTTAATGATTGCCGATTAGGGAAGCAGTAACACTTGGTGGCTAGTACTCAAGGGGGTTAGGTAAGGCTTTCGGGTTAAATATTAACCCTTTGAATATTTTGGATTTGGCCGAATAGGCCATAAGACTAACCCATGTTTTTGGCCGAATATAGGACAGATAGATCTGTGGTGACCAACGTTTCTTCTTGGGATTTAAGACTATCGTAGTAACAGGTGTGTACATACACACCATTTAACTTATTAAATTATGCTAAGTAATGTGATTGCTAATTTGATGTATGTAACAATGGCTTGAATACCATAACGGTATACGGGGTAACCAGGTAAGTACCTGTGCATATGATTGCTATTTTATGCTTTTGGGAAGCATGCTGTGATAATACATATGATAAATCTATATGTGACTGTTGACTATGTGGGTTGATGAGTGGAGGGGGCAGTGATAATGTGCCGACGGGCACCAGTGTTTTGGTAACACATTGTGACTACGGTCACCAGAGGTTTGGTACCTCCAGAGGTTTGGTACCTCAATAGCGACTTATCCCTGTGGTTAATACCACCGTGGGTTGGCCCCACTTGAGATATGGGATCGTCTGCCAGTGATTTGGTATCACACGATGGGTTGGCCCCATCACCTGATTTGTGTCTACGGACACCAGTGCTTTGGTAGCACATCGTGACTATATGTCACCAGTGGTTTGGCACCACCAGTGGTTTGGTACCACAACGGGGTAGACAGTGGCGTACGGCTGGCTAGGTTGGGACACATGATAACTTGCATAATTAATTTGTTATATGTTGTGTATGAATATGTTTAAACCGGGGGAAGGGTTACATACTGAGTCTTGGTGACTCACCTTCTCCTTTACATTTTTCAGGTAACGAGTAGATCGCGGATGTGGAGCCGGGCTGACTCGAGGTGGCCATGCAGTGAATTTAAACCGAATGGATTTTGGCTCTAGTTATTTTAATCTTTAGTTGATTTTATTTTGAATGTAATAAGGCCTCCTAACACTTTAGCTTGTTGTTTTTTTTTATATTGCTGAATAATTTGCTTAAACTATTTTTTTTTATCAATATTACATTGAATGAACACGTTTTCTCAAAGTAAACGAAAATGTTTTACCGTGCCGTCAGGCACATTTAAAACTCTAAAATAACTTGACTCAACTGATTTCCAAATTTAATCTAAGTAAGGTTTTATTAAGTCCACTAAAAAGAAGGGTTTTCAAAATTTAAGTTGGTTTCAAAAAGGAACTTCAAAAATGTTTTCACTGTAACGGACCAGATTCGGCCATAGCGTTTGGGCCGGGTTTGGGTCGTTACAAATTATAATTTAATAAAAGTTGTGATAATTACACATCTAAAAATAATTATAATTTAATTTACAGTTAAAAAAAGTTGTTATAATTATTAATTACAATTTTTTACGTAAAAAAAGTTATGTTGATCTTATTGATATAAAATAAATTTATTACTTCAATCAAATTCTAAGTATGTTAATTATCACCTAATTAAATATTAGAGTTAGTTATATTAATTAATTATTATTTTGAATAATGCTACTTTACATTAATTACATAAAGTAAATTTATATTATATGTTGAATATGTTAAAAATGTTAAAATATTTTAATTATGATTAAAAGTTTTCTATTATAATATTTGAATTGATAAGTTAATCTATTTTAATTATATTAATAATTTAAATAAAATATATTATTTTATGCTAATTATTGTAATTAAAAATATAAAATTTAAAAATTAATTAAATATTAAATGCATAAAATCACATGCGACGCATGATACATTAGAAGCTAGTACGCAATAAATAAAATTTTCCCTCATGTTATTACATTAGTAACCAAACAACGCATATATCAAGTTTTTTTAAAAAATAATTTATTACGTAAATTTCACATATATCGTGAATGTGTCATAATCTAATTATAATAAAAAAATTTAATGAATTTGATGTTATGAATTCAACTCAATAAAAAATTATAAAAATAAAATAAATAAATAAACAAAAATATACCTATAACAAAAATATTTTTAATGTATTAAATAAAATACCTTAAGAAAAAGATGTCAAGTGAATTGAACAAGTTTGACATTTTGTGAGTCTAATTTGAGAAAGAAAACTATTTTGACTCTAAGGGTGGGTTTGGATGGACGGTGCATTTACTTGCGGTTAGTGTAACACCTTTAACCCGTATCCGTTGCCGGAATAAGGTTACGGAGCATTACTGGGATTTACAGATCGAATACAAACATTTCATATCATTTAACATACATATAAAAAACTAATCATAATCACTCATATTGTCCCTTACATGAGCCCTCAAGGCCCAAAATACGCATTAGAAACAAATTGGGACTAAACTAGGAACTCAGAAATTTTTTCAAAAAATACTAAAAAATTTCAAAGGAGTAGGGGACGTACGCCTGTATGGTCAGGCCGTGTGGCTCACACGGTCAAGGGACATGCCTGTGTCTTAGGCCGTGTGGGCATTCGAAATAGGGGCACACGACCGTGTCCCAGCCCGTGTCCAAACTTGGGTACTCTCTGACTTGGGTCACACGGCAAAGCCACACGCCCCGTGTGCTAGGCTGTGTGAGCATACTGACTTGTAATATTAAGGTGTAGGGGTCACATGGCCAAGCCACATGCTCGTGTGCTAGGCCGTGTGAATATTTTGAGCATTTTGTTTCTAAATTTTAAAGATGCAGGGGACACACGGCCAAACCACACGCCCATGTGCTATGTCGTGTGTCACATACGGTTGAGACATACGCCCGTGTCTCTGCCCATGCAGACAAAAATAGGCCGTTTCAAGGCCACATTTCTCACCTATTTAGGTACCAACATAAACAAAACATTTTAACACATCGATACTCCATAACAAAGCATTCAAAACAAGCCAAAGTTATGTATTATATACAATATATCATCACATATACCTTAAATACACAAACTTACCTACTTAGTCTATTTAACAAATTTTACTAAGGTTTACTACTAACTAAATACCTATAAGCATATATCCATCATAACCACATCACACTTTACTTCATTTCCAAACCAAAATATATATCTAGATTGATTATGTAAACAAAACATCATTCATAACATCTATATATGTCAACTTAAATCTAACCCACATCAATCCCTATACATGCCATATAAACCATGTTGAACGCTTCAAAAACTACCGGAATAAGTTGGATAGTGTGACTTGGTGTGCTGATCCGATCTTCCGACCTCACGAAAATCTACAAAGACATTAAACCACACAAGTAAGCTTAATGAAGCTTAGTAAGTTCGATGGGTTAAACATAAATCTTATCGAACCTACTATAACACATCAATTAAATAAATTCATTCAATGTAAACTCCCTGCCAATCAGAACTTCAATCGATGAATACACTTATTTCAAATCAATACCAATAACAAACAATATGTCCTTCAATTTCAATTACATAGTCACTTACCAAATCTTTATAAATCGAAGAACGGCTTACGGATAAGAGTACATTGTTTTTGAAGCTCGAAGGCTGAACAGAACTCATGAGAGTTAAACTTAAACCCATTAGGGTTGAATAGAATCTCGTAAAAGCTGAACGGAAACCCATAAGGGTTAAACAGAAGCTCAATAGAACTGAACAAAATCTCATATGAGTCAAACAGAAGCTCGTGAGAGCTAAACGAAAAGTAAACACGAAAGTTCACAAAAAATGCTGAACCTCGGTTTACTTGGATAATTTTTTGTCATTATCCTCCATTGTCGTCAATTCGCCGAATGCCGAATGTACTCAAATCTTGCGTTCCATTTAATCAAAATATTCAATTCAAATTTATAACTTTAACAATATTTTATTTTCAAAAATAGAATAAATACATAATACCATTCATCAATTCAATATAATTATTAAATTTTAATTGTACAAACTTACCTAGGTTAAATTGTAATATTTGCAGGAGTTCAGGGACTATTTCGCTAATTTTCCTTTTTCACGAGTATCTACGGGATCTTGATATGGAGCTAAAATATGAGAACCAACTTTAAGAGCTCTTCAATGGTGTTTTGAGACAAAAAAAATGGAGAAGAAATTGTCTAGAAACTATTAAAATCCAATTTAGTTATTTTAATGTCATTTTATTTACAATTTTGCCCTTAAATTGCATTATTTTATTATTTTTCTTTGCTTATGCCGCCTCAGCCATCTCATTTAGGCTTAATTACTCTTTAAGTCCTCCCTTATTTACCATCTAAGCCATTTAATCACTATTTCTTATAATTAGCAAGTTTTACACCTTTTTCAATTTAGTCCTTTTTAATTAATTAACTATCAAAACGTTAAAATTTTTCAATGAAACTTTAATACTACCTTAATTACACTCTGTAAATATTTATAAAAATATTTACGGCTTGGTTTATAGAAACGAGGTCTCGATACCTCATTTTCTAAAACCACATGACCTAATAAATCATTATAAAACATAAATTTCCTATTAAAAAATATTTCTAAAACCACATTTGACTCATAAATACTAAATAATAAAATTTATGAGTTTACTTGTCGGATTTGGTGGCCTCAAACCATTGTTTCCGATACCACTAAAAAATTAGGATGTTACAGTTAGTGTAAAAATAGCGGTGGTGATGAGATTAGATATTGTAAATACATTGTAGCGTGAGACAAAAAGCAAGCTAAACGCACCACACTGTACCCTACTGCCCATCTAAACCCACCCTAAGGAGGAAAACGGGTTAGACCTGAGGCAACTGTACTTTAAGGCTTTACTTTGTACCATGGAAATAAAATAAAAAAAAATTGAAAATTGAAGGGGTAAAAAGTTAGAATGATGGAAAATATAATTTTTGTTTTCATAGTTATGTTTGATAGGAGAGATAGAAAAACTAAATTACATTTTCTTTCCAACCAAGTTTTGGTAGAGTTAAAAATAAAATGAAAGAAAATAAAACATTTGGAAAAATGCATAATTTTAAATTAACATACACATCTCTCTCGTTTTCTCTCCTCTCATTATTCCAACTTGGATTAATATTTGGTATACTGACAGTGTACTTTTTTTATTCTACAAGCAAACTTCAAAAATTATCATGCATCACTTTTTTTAAATATTTATTTTTTAAATAATTTATTATACCCTTATAGGACACTTGTCAACCCTTGACTTTGCTTGCGAAGCCTAAAAACTTCACTGATAGTGCATCAAATATTTTTACAAAATTTAAAATTGTTGTAAGTTATATTTTTTAAAAAATCAATAAATATATAAATGCCATAATGACTTATTTGGCCTTCCAACTTTACAAAAGTCATTTTAGCCATCTATTTGATTTTTCGCATGTTAGCCCTTAAACTTGCAATTTTTGTCAAATCACCTCAAAATGGATAGAAAAATCAACGTTTTTTTAACTTTGCTGATGTAGCATACACGCAGATTGCCACTTGGATGACACGTCAGCAATTAATTAGTTTTTTAAAATTTAAAATTTTCAAAAAAAATATTTTAAAAATTAAAAAGAATAACATTATAAAAAATATTTTAAATTATTTTAAATTTTAAAAAATTAATTAAATACTAACATGTCATTTACGTGTATGCCACCACATCAGTAAAGTTAACAAGCATTAACTTTTCAATCCACTTTGGAATGATTTGACAAAAAAATGCAAGATCAAGGACTAAAAGAGGCGAAAAATTAAATGGAAGGCTAAAATGACTTATTTTGTAAAGTTGGAGGACGAATAAATCATTATACCTAGATAAATTAGTTGATTTAAAACGTGATTGTTTTACTTTAATTTTTTTTTTACTTTTTAAACTACTTACTTAGTGTCAATTAAATCTAGCATGTAATTTATTATATTTTACAATACTATATCATTTGAACAAAAAAAAATATTATACTATATCATAAAAATTAACATACATATATCATCAACTTTATTATATTATATTATACTAATCATTTTTAAATGTAAGATATTCATATATTTTATTGGGGGTAAATTTTAGTTGTAACAGCCCGTCTGGCGTAGATTATACGATATGTTGTCGGCGTATAATTGAGTAAGCCATGGTAGAAAATGGGTGAATTATCCGTTAAGTGTTTGAATGGCGTATTGCGTGAACTTGACAGTAAGCCCTTTTGGGGGACACCTTGCTGGAATTTTCATCTGGCGAACTTTAAGGTTTGACGAACTTTAAGGGTTTGGCAGACTCTTTTACGAGACGACCGCCAACCCCAGATGTTTTGGGCGAACTGGTTAGTTAACGGAGTGAGAGAATTGTTTTACGTGGAAATGATAGCTCAGTGAGTATAGTTAGAGTTTAGGTGAGACCTAGTTGAAATTGAACTAAAGTACTGTAGATGACAGATTTATGTGTTTAGGTAACTGAATGAATTGTTTAGGTGGTTGCTTAAATGTACAAGGAATGTTTCACCACTTTGATTAGTGGTAGTAGTTACGTTTGGTAAAATATTAGACTTCAAATTCTATTAGGCAAGTTTAGTCCCAGATTTCAAGGGTGTAATTGGGATTTCTAACCTTCCCACTAAGTTCATTTTTTGCTGTCTGTACTATAAAAGGATGCCTATAGCCGACATGTTTCACCTTTGTTTTCTCTCTGTGTTCTTCCCTACATCTCTAAGAATTTTTAAGTTATCTTTGCTAGAAGAGACGAGGAAGGTTCCTAGAAGCTTATCAAAATGCCATTGATAAGTACCAACTGACTGGTAATTTCCTGGAAAACCCTTAGGTTGATGACAAGGGGATTTATGTATTTGCATTAGTGCATTTATCATCAAATTTTAATAGATAAATGGTTTGATAGTTATGATTGTTTCTTATTTAGCTTAAGAAACTAGTGAAAGGTCTGAGTAATCAAGGCAAAGGACCAGTAGAGTAGATTCTGTCTTGAAGTTTCTGATGAGTTCCTTCTTACTTCCTTTGAGTTATGAAAATTCTATGATCTGTGGGTTGTGTAAGGTAAGTTATTTTTACTGAAGATGGATCGATGTATTGTGAATTGACGTGTGAGTAATAAACCAGTGTTGTATGTGTGAGCATAGCTATGATGGAGGTAAAAATACCCACATTGTGTGCGAGCCAGTACCAAACTATTTGTGACATGTGGAAATGTGGAATGAAGCTTTATTTGCGATGTCTCCGATAAGGTAGCTTTATTGCAAAATAGATTAGTAGATCACGGCCTGACCTTGCGGGAGAACACATGTTCAATTTAACAAGAAATATGAATATAAATATGATTATGGTGATTGCGATTCTAATTTCTAAGATATGGGTCTGAGGCTATTACAAGGCTGGGTCATAGGTAAACACATACATGATTGAGAGAAGTATGCATAAGTAGGCGGTATGTATCTGACAGGGGTACTGTGTGCGTTATATTGGTGAAGTGTTGTCGCTAGAGAATTGTACTAGCAACTTGACATAATGTGTCTGTAAGACCGAGTCTCAAAATTTTCTTATTTTTGGGTTTATTATCAGTAACCTGATAATTATTTTGCGTCTATTTGGAATTCACTAAGTTCAATTGAACTTACTTCGTTACTTTTTTTTCTCAGGTGTTTGAGTAGTAAAAGAAGATCAGTAGAAAGGGACTATGCCAGAGCTGCGTTTGCTAGTAAGCCACTTATTAATTTTGGTATCATGCATGGCTACATTGGCGGGTAGCACATAAATCTGTTTTGTAACTCAGTTTGTCATCTGTATTGTTCCGTTTTTAAAAGAGAATTTACCCTTATTAAAGAAGTGTAAGCCAAGCTTTCTGATTTGCAACTTATGATTTCTTTTATATGTTATCGCCATTGATGCCAGCGAATAATTAATAGGCTGATTTTTATAACCCCTACTGTTTTCTCCTTTAAAGATGTGTTACCAATTTAGAGAAAAGAATAATGGTTTGTAACTAAAGAGGGAACATTCATAACTGTTTTCTCAAAGATTTAAGTAAAACCAAAGAATTTTTTAATCTATTAGTAACACACCAGTTTGTTGGGTAGTATGTGTGGTTTAATGGTGTACATCAAGTCTTCTTTATGGGCTAAGGGATGTTACATTAGGAATATGTCAATTTTAGAAAATATATAGGGTCTCGATGCGTTTTCTACTTCTCTCTCAATTTTTTTGTGTTAAGTGTTAAAAATTTGGAGAGAAAGATTTATTTGTGTTTATGTTTGAGTTAGGCTCCGAGTTTATGGTGTAACACCCCAAAATTGGGTATAGAAGTTTTGAGGGTATTTTAGGGATTTTAGTTTTAGTGTGCTCAGAAATGTCGTAAGCGTGATAATTGAAATTGTTTTCATCTATGGCTTTTAGAAAATTAAAACAATTTTTGAAAATAATGTTTAAAAGACCAATTTTAAAAGAAGGATTGTTTTGTAAAAAGGGTTCAAATTAGGAATAGTTATAAAGCAATAATACCAAAGTTTTAAAATTAACCTATTTCCCTCTTCATCTTTATAAAACCCACGCTAGATTTTCCCATCCTTTGTGGTTGTTGTTCCTTGTTTTGCCAAGCTCTTCTCATTCAAGTTTTGATTCCCAAACTCTATTCCTTTGATTTCTATCATCCTCCTAGTCATAAACCTCCATAGAAGTTAAGAGAAACACCCAAAAACACCATAGTTTTCTCCATTGGCAAGCTTTTGGGTTTTTCAGATTTTTTATCAAATGCTTGGATTTTTTCCATCTAAGTTAATGATTCAACTTCTAATTATTTTTAAATGTTATCTAGTCCTTTAAATCAGATTATTAGCCATTAAATCACATATTTTGAATAAAAGTCAAAAATTGGGTCTTTAATGGTGGATTTCAAATTTTTTTAATAAAAATGTGGTTTCAAAGTGATTTTTAGCTTGTTTTAACATAATTATAAGGTTTTTAAACTTAATTTGAAGTTTCTTTAAATATTTATTGAGTTTTAATGAATTATCAGAAAATAGCTATAAACATGTCGAAAAAGTCAATACCATGAATTGAGTAGTTTAGCATAGTTTAAGGGTTGGGAATTAGTCGTAGATGAATAATTAGATGAATGAAACTCGTTTTAGGTGAAAAGATTAAGTGTAGATCGAGATATTTGGATTTCAAGTTGGTTATGTTAAAAGGTTTAGTTCCATGAGAACATAGCTTAGGCTTATGTTTTTGATTGCTTGTGTTGAGTCCTTGGCTGATTTTTGTATGTATTGTTGTGTAAATTATTGTGTTAAAGCTTCGGATCTACGAGTTAGGAAAAGCTAGTTTGAGCCTTCGGCTTTTCAACAAAAGCGTTTTTGGTGAGTGTTCGGAATAATTGCTTGTGGACATGATTCAATGCGTTATTTGGGAATTTAGTTATAGCCTAAACTCTTACTTTAAATTCTGAGTTTAAGTTCTCTCATGCTTATGATTAACTTACGTATTATGTGCTTGTGTATAGTGAAAACATGAACATGTATGAGATGTTATGATATGTGTTATAAGTTGTGATGACTGTTGTGAAAGTGAATATATGGGTATGTTATTCATGCCATGTGACAGTAAATATTTGAGTATGTGTTCATACTATGTGACAGTGGTTATAATGTGCTAATATGTGTATATGTAGTGAACGTGTGTGAAAAATCGATAAGTAATATGTGTGTTTAATAACGAATATTTTGGACTTGTGATACTTGAGAGCATTGCATATAGTTGGCATGCTATAGGATTGTGAGTACTCACCTATATGTATAGTGGTTTTAGGCGTTGAGGCCCTAGGACATGTTGGAGAGATAAGGGAATGTGAACTAAGCTCCATTCAACAGGACATGTGAGGGGAAATAATGAGAGTGTTAGCTTTATGCTTCACTTTCGGGACATATTTGACTCTATGAGTCTATGTGGTATGTTGGAGATTAGTGTATCCAATGAGTGATAATAGAGCTCACTTTTATGTTTCATAGCTCAAGTGTCAAATTATCTCAACTATCTTAAAATATGAATATGTGTGCATTGTGATATGTGTTTATAAGATATGTGACTATTATGGAAATTAATTATAACTATGCTTGTATGTATTGTGATGTATATGTGAAAGTGTATGCAATGACTTAGTAAATAAACTGTTAAAAGTGCGCGTGTAAGTGGAATATGTCGATAAAAGTTGTGATTATTCTAACTACGCCATGTGTGTGTGTTCTACTAATGCTTGATGACATGTTTGCACAGTAGTTGTTTTAGGCATTCATTAATCTTGTTAAGCTCACCCACTCATTTTTAACCCTTTTAGATTAGTTGTGTGTCGGTGTGAGCGGTGTGGTTCCGAGGGGTGATCCAAGCATGTCTATTTCCGTGTTTTCATAGGTGTTATTGTTATTTGTTTACGTTTTGGGAATAAGGCAATGTGGTAGACTCTTATACTGATTTTTGCCATGATGTTATGGTTGTTGTTATAGCTTAATTATTTATAAGACTTATGAGACTTTATGCTTGTGATATCGCATGCTTAATCAGACATGTTTTCGATGTTTTGGACTGACAATGTAGTTATTTTGATGATTCTTAGATAGCAAATAGTTGCATGATGTTTTGGCATAAGTTAAAATTATCTAAATGCTTAAATGTGCTATATTTTTATAGTCTGGAGCAGAGGTATCCATATTCAGGTTTCAAAAATGATACCTCTATGATTTTCGAAAGTGCTGGAAACAAATTTGTAATTTGGTATCGATATTTTGTCTCAAGTATTGATACCCGGGGCAAAATTATCGATGTCTTTTCAGTGGTATTGATAATTCTGAAAGCTTGGTTTTTAAATGAGAAACAGAATGCTAGTTTGATATCGATTTTTCAGGTGGTATCGATATCATTTAAAGAAAATATCGATACCCTAGGGTCAGTATCGATACCTACGTAGTCAGTTTTGAGATTTTTCTAAATGGACCTTATGCATGTTTAATTATTATTATAAGACTATTTGATGTATGATTAGCATGTAACGATTAAGGAGTATTGTTGACTTAAAACCTATATGAATACTAAAATAAAAGACGCATCGTTTAGAACGAGCTTTTACTTGTTGCATGTGACATAAGACGGTGGCGTGGCATTCTGATATTCGGGCTTGGTGACGAGGCCAAGCATAGGGTGTTATTCATGGTGCTTATACGGTCACGGGTTGAAGTATAACTAGGGCTCCTAGTTGACGGTGGTTATGCGGTCACGGGTTCAAGTTTCATGATACCAGAAAAGGATGGTTTATAAACTCGATACATAAGTTTGAGACCATAATCATGGGGAAAAAAAGGCTTTATAGCATAACCAACTTATTTTTCTTCTCCATCTCCACCAAAAGCAATATCCTTAACCTAATTGTCCAAAACATGTGACAAAGTTGGATGCAAAAGGACTTTTAGGGGGGAGTGACTGTGGCGGTGGAGAGAAGATAAAACTCGAGTTGGGGTGATAGCAATTTTGTTATTAATGAGTTATTTAATCACAAAAACAGTTGTCGGTCCGAATGGACTTTCATCTTTTCTCCATTAACATAGTCACTCCTCATTCTGAAAGTCCTTTTCCACCCAATTCTGTCACAAGTTTCAAATAGGGAGGTTAAGAATATTATTTGGTCGAGATGGAGAAAAAGAATAAGTTGATTATATCGGAAATCCTCGAAATTTTTCCCTATAATTATGGTCTCAAACTTATGTATGAGATTTATAAAGCATCCTCTTCTGGTGGTATGAAACTTGAACCCATGACCATATAACCATCATCAACTGGGCTCCCTAGTTATACTCTAACCCGTGATCGCATAACCACCATTAATCAAGTTTCGTATTTATACATCAACCCGTGACCGTATAACCATCTTAAACTGGAGCACGAGTTGCAATATGATGGGCTTCTAAGGTGATGGTTCGATCTCCACACTATAGATGAAATGTGAGAGTCTTCGAGTGCCACCGCATCACCGTGAACTCAAACTCACCTTACAATTATCACACTGTCTCCGTCAAACACAAACACAAATAAATCTTTTCATTCAAAAATTTCAACACCCAACAAAAAAAAAAAACAATTTAAGAGAGATTTTTTTTTATTTTGTAAGAGAAGATGGTCGAGAGAGTTGATGGAGTAATGGACAGCAAAACCCCCTTTTATATAGGCAACCGGGGGAAAATTGAATAAAAAATAGCAAACAATGTGGGAACACAAACTGAAAATTATCTCGAGATTCTCGAGTTTTGAAATTTTTTCACAGGTTAGGGTTAGGGTTGAAAATGGAAGGGGAAAAAATGCTCCCTGTAGGAAGCATTTTCAGTTGATGTGGCAGAAGGTTCACTAAAAGTGCACCCTATAATATGCGCATGCTTTCGTCCTACATGGCAACCAAGTCAGCTAAAAATGCGTCCTACAGAGTGCTGTTTCAATGTCCTTTTTTTCAAATTAGCTGAAAACACATCCTACAAGACATATTTTCTTCCCTCTCATTTTTAAACCCTAGCCCATGAAAAATTCTGAAAACTAAAACCCTAACCCTAAAGTAGCGATTTTTGGGCCATAAAATCTCGAATAAAGTTCAAACATCACATCCTAATCTTTTTAAAAAAACACTTCTAACAAGACACATTTTTTAAAAACTACTGAGACTTTTAATGAAAATGTGCCTTGTTAGAAACGTTTTTCAAACTTGTTATGTCTAATCTTTTCCAATATTTTGAAGTTATATTTGATATTATGGGGTAGTATTTGCTATAAAATAATCCACCATTCTATTGGAGAACTTCCACACTGAAATTTCGAGCAAATTACTTTCATAAGGAGATTTGCATAATAAGAAGATTGTTTATGTTAAAAACCTGAATTTCAAAAATCGACGCAACCAAATTAATTAGTTCAAGTCAGTTTCATTGCCAGTCTTTATAATTTGTACTCTTTTTCTACATAATGTTTTTGTTTTAAATATGTGAAACAAGTTATTTGGCTAAAGATGAGTAGACGAATTAGAGCAGTTATTTATTACGACAATCAAATTTGTGACACCGAAATTGGGGTCGTTTTTGAATCAGTCCAATCTACACAATTTGCTTTCAACTAGAGCATAAAATTACACAAGCTTCGATAAAAAAATTAGGAGGAAAGAGGCAAGTTCAAGCCGGAGAAGAATTTCAAGCTTAAAATATAGATATATAACGTAATTGAATCCCATTAGATATGATATATTTAAGTTTAGATGCGGCATAAAGGTTAGGCGATGCTCGATTCTTATTTCTCTAGTGGATCACCTTTACTAGTTTTATATGCCCACTTTGTTGATGTCGACAACGGTGGTCTGATTTTGACAACAGTTTCAATTAATACAGGAATGAAACAAGAAGCAGAAAGTCTAGGTTGTGCAGTGGGTCCACAACATTGCCACTAAGCTCCTATCATGAAATCTCACAATCATTAATGGGAAGGCATTCATCAGTTTCATCCATCGATCTTAACTTTGGTGCATAGCCCGTCCAGAAGTTGGGGTTTGTCAGTACCCGAACTCTGACACCCTGGCACGACATTTTTTGAGTACTTTTGATTTTAACTTCTGAACGTTGATAGTCTATGTCAGAAACACTTATACGGGTATGCAATCAAGTTACATCGATGGACAATCCGCAAGTGATTTTGGTTTTAATGTAGGGTATACAAGAACAGATGATGTACTCCCTACAACCTGCACCAAGGAAGAGACATTCAACCCTAGGCATGTAATTGGGGTTGATAACGAACAAGGAGCTAAGAACAAAGAGAGAGATGATAACAAAGAGGGATCTGAATACGATAATTATCCAATCCAAGTGTTTGGGTCAGATGGTTTAGAAATTGTAATTTTTCTGAACTAGATCCAGTTCCAACTGAACCAGAAGAGAGTAGTTCTGACAGTGAAGGTCTGGACAATGCTGGAGGAACCCATCCAGATTTCACGCCATATGCACCTCCACCCCACATGTATAATGTCGATCTCAATGCTGAAGGTGGGCTAGAATTTCCAAAACTTCTCATAGAAGATCAAGCCATGCAAGTTCTTCGTGAAATGTCAGCAATTTGCAAGTTGGAATGAAGTTTTCCTTGAAAGATGCTTTTATTGCTGCAGTGAAGTGGTACAACATAAAGCAGGGGGTTAACACCATGTTACATAATCCCGACCAGAAAAATTTGACGGCCAAGTGCACAATGTATGACAAAAAATGTTTATGGAAAATCATGACATCTGTGAGAAAGAAGATGGAGTTCTGGACAATTAAAAAATATAATTCTCGACATACTTATGTTGTCGTAGGTACGTCATATGGTCATTCGAGATTGGATTCTGACCTCATCTTTGAGATTGTGTTATTCATGTTAAATATTCTTGTTATTGCAGGTATGACACAGGATCTTCCCAAATTAGATTCTGACATGATCTTTGACATTATCTTACCTATGGTAAAAGTGAGTTGTAGGATTCTCATGCCGGTTTTGATTGCCAATATCCATAGTCAATACGATTACATCGTGTCGTACTACAAGGCATGAGTCACAAAACAGAAAGTTATGGAAAGCTGCATAATGTATGGGATAAATCATATAATGATATGTGGCAATGGTGTTAGGTACTAAATTGGTACATCCTAGGTTTCATAATTGATCTACAAATGGAGCATGCGTATTTTTGTAATTGTTTGGTCCAAAGGAAAAGAGTTTTCCATATTTTTTTTTTTTGGTACTCAAGCAATGCATCGTAGCATTTTGGTACTGTAAGTCATTAGTACAAATTAATGGCACATTCATGTATGGGAGTTATGAGCATCGATTCTTGTTGGTTATTGCACAAGATGGTAATCGAAAAATCCTGCCAATGGCTTTTGTAATAACAGGAGGAAAATCTTCCGATAATTGTAGATTTCTTCTCAACTAACATGAGAAAACATGTTGTATTGTAATCTAATACATGCGTCATTTCCAATAAGGAACCTGGAATACAAGTCATAATTGAATGACATGTAAGCATTTGGGATCATACACACCATAGGTATTGTATACGACATACATGGACCGATATCATTTGAATACTGCATGACAACAAGTTACTAACATGGGTAAGTAGTAGCCACTATTTCCTATATCATTCTTTAACATATATAGTGTTTTCATTCATGGATATACTATTTATTTTCTTTGACAAGGACGATCTTGTCCAACATCGTTTCCATAAAATGTTGGAGAACTTGCGGACCATAACAAAACTGATGTGGAATACCTTGATGGGATACCTAATGAGCAATTGACTTAATCATATTATAGAGGTCTATGATATGAGCACATGACAACGAACTTAGTGAAATGCTTAAATTCCATATTGAAGGGGACGCGTCATTTAACAATAACTTCAGTGGTCAAAGAAACACATTTTCGCTTAACAACCTTATTCCCAAAGCGAGCAGAAAAATATGTTGGACAAATAAAGGGCAGTCACGTTTGGTGTGAGGATATGATGAAAGAAATTAGAGAAAATGCAAAAAAAGCAAACTCTATGTCTGTAGTGTCACTTGCGCCCAAATCAAACATTTCGGATTATGAAGTTCCATAAACCCGATGAAGGTATTATCGAGGGATTGTACTGTGTATACATGATACAAAAGACCTGCGACTGTAGGAGATTTCAAGCAGTTCATTTTCCATACGCACATGCGATTGCTGCATATGGCTCAACATGTTTGGATTGCATGATCTAATAACATGTAGTTGCGAAGATGAAGATGATGACTCTAACTATGAAGAAGATTAGGAGGTAGTGCACCCATCGATGCCTCATCTTGAGTTGGAGTTGATGACGACTCCATCAAGGCATGTACTATCGACCTAGAATTAATGCAGGGTCATCTTGGCCCCCTCCTACGACGTTTCCTACTCATTTCCTTCTTCGAAAGTAAATATGACTTATCGCGATGCATAAACAATGTCATGTAATCCGGAGAGGTTGGCAAACCCGGTGCGAGAATTGGTTCACACATAAGTATGAAATTGTAGTTATGCTCCCAAATATAGATATATTTCTCGTGGAACTTTTCCCAATCTTTGTCTGTTATCTCCAGCAAATCAACTTTGTGCAATTCTTCGATGTCTAGGGGTGGCAGCGAAATACTTTGCTAAACTTGAACTAGCGTATCACTCGATCAGATTCATGGATCTCGATCTTCATGAAAACTATTAATGGCACCTTGACATGCTAGATATTAAGATTGGCTAAAAATTCAATCGGGATGCATTCTTGTATTCTCGGAACAACTATGACATCCATTCAAACTATAGTATGAAATTATAAATTTTATTAAGTACCTAATATTAAATTTCAAATCATTACATAAATATTATATAATTGACAAAATTTTAAAACTAACCTCGTCTTCCAATTATTGATCTTACTGTAGTCGAATATCTTTGAGCTCATTTGCTATACCCAATGACTTGCCTCATTCTTCCACCTATTCAAATAATATGATATTTTAAAAATATAAAAATGAAAAAATTATTATGATAACTATATTATCAAATGATTTTTACCTTATTACGAATGGAAAAGAAAAAGAGGCGTTTACTTTCGGACGTAAAAATGATAGTCGGTACCATGCCCATGACTGTAGAAGGAGTATGCAACCACTAGTTTTAATTTTTTATGTTTGCATCACCCAACACATCTCTTGATACAATGTCGCCAACACAACTGATCCCCAACTAAGTCGCCCTGCTTCTTCCAACTTGACGAGTTGTAGTAGCCACCTTAAATGTACCAGATTTTGAGATTTATCAGGCATTAGAAGACCCCCGATTAACCTCAGGATAAATGCTTGAGAATATTGTTCTCTTTCAACAACACTCGCGGAGTTGTCGATATAATTTAAAATTTTTTCCAACTATTTCATCTCTATTCGGTTACCAAAAAACTTGTCTGACACCTTGCCTAATATTTGCTCGCAAATGTCGCTCCAATCACTAATGACCACTGCCCCCGTAACAACTGGCCCATCCATCAGTAGATTGAGTTGTAAAGCTACGTCCTTGAGTGTAATTGTACACTCACTGCATGAAAAATGGAATGTGTGTGTCTCAGGTCTCCATTTTTCCACCAAAGTGCTGATAAGTGTGGGATCCAATTTAGTCCCCTTGAGCATATGATACACGTGCAGGAATCCCACCTTTTGCAGGTGTTGTTCAATAAGAAGCAGTGCTTTCGCAGTTAAATTGTGTATATACGTCTCTAAAATGGATATTCGGCCTTATTATATAAATATAAAAAAATATAAAATTAAAATTATTAACAACTCAATAACGAACTTAATTAAAATTAAAAATTTTAATAATATTTTCTTACCATTTGCAGTTGGGCAGTGGAAATATGTTTGTTATTGTAACAGCCCGTTTTCAGTGAAATCAGAAAAATGGTTTCGGGACCACAAATCTGAGCTCGGAAGAAAGTTTATTTTAATATTATTTTCTGGTCTACAGTATGATAGAAATATCGTATGAAAATTTCGTTAAGAAATTTTACCGTTTACATGTCTAGCTTGATAAAAAGGACTAAATTACATAAAGAGTGAACATTGAATTCTAGTAGTTAAAAATATCAAATAGCTATGGAATTTAAAATTGGAGGTCCTTATATATCAAATAGACCATTTAGATGAGTTAGTGGATAAGTATGATTATTTATCATTCGAAATTGAAGAAAGTATTAAGGTTAATTTTGAAAATTAAAGATTTAAAGTAATATTAAATAAAAGAAAAAAAAATCTATTTTCATCATCTATCATCAAAAAACATGGAAACCCTAGCCATGGAAGCTTGAGTTTTAGCAAGCTTATTTTGCTCATTTGGGTAAGTATTCTTGTCCCGTTTTTAATGATTTTTATGTTTCTGAGATTGTAATAGCTTAATCTAGCTATCTCAGGGATTAATTTACAAAATCGTTAAAGTATTAGGGTTTTTCCATGGATGAGTATAGTAGAATTTTGAATTTTTATGATCGAAAATGAAAGGTTGTTGTTAGATAAACAACTTTTGTAAAGAAAATTTTGATAAAATTATCAATTAGGGACTAAATTGAAAAGATGAAAAATTTATGGAAAAATTCTTAATTTTGTGAAATACATGGCCTGCTATTGATATGTATGAAAATCGGCTAGGCTTGAATAAGGATTAAATTGTATGAATTTCATTTTTCAAGCCTAGGGACTAAATTGTAATTAATTAAAAGATAGAGGCAAAATAGTAGTTTTTCCAAAGATGTGTATTGGATTAAATCGAATATAAATTATATTAAATTGAGTTAAATTCATTCGTATAGATCCAAATAGACCTAATACGGAGTTAGATCGAGGCAAAGAAAAAGTATCGGACTAGTAGCCTTCGTATCTACGAAAACTTATCGAGGTAAGTTCGTGTAACTAAATTGTATATTTATATATTTTAAATTTGAATGTTGTTGTGTGTGATTTGTACTAATTGCCATGTGTAATTATGATCACATATCCGATAATTATCGAGTCCCGTTTGAACCTTAGAAATTCGAAGGATACAAATGACATGTCATTAGGGTTCTCGATATGGTTGTGATCGTACATGTGTTGCGGACACACCACAGCTCTCTTGAGCTTCCCGATACATGGCTCTTATGAGCTTCCCGATATTTGGCTCGCAAGAGTTTCTTGATATACAACTCATATGAGCTTCCCGTTACTTAGCTCACATGAGCTTCCCGTTATATGGCTTGGAAGAGCTTCCAGTTTACATGCTTGTATAAGCATACAAGTACATAAATTGACGGACTACAGATTTGTACACTTCGTGTGTACTATCCGTGTATCCAACGATATTTTAAATGGTTCAACAGGAAAAGTTCTGATATGAAACAATATGAATTCGAAATGAACAATTACGGGTATATACTTGAATTATATGGAAATGATATTACATGATATATTGAAATATGAGATAGATGATACATGTATGTGGATCTTACCTAGTGATTATGTACATCCATGTTTATGGTTATGGAAAGTGTTATATGGCTAACATGTTGAGGATATGTGTTTAGGCTTTTGGCCAAATTGGTTTGGTTATATTAGCATGCTTACTTAAATGTGATTAAATGGTAAGTTAATTTTCTTGTTATATGAACTTACTAAGCTTAAATGCTTACTCTGTGTTATTTTCCATGTTTTATAGTAATTCGGAAGCTCATTTTGGTTGGAAGCTGGTCGGAACAAATTCACACTATCCATTAGCCTTTTTGGTATAATTAGTAAATTAATTTTGGTTATAATGGCATGTATAGGTTAATTTGGCCAATGATGGAAAATAAATATTTTGTAGGAACTAGCCATTTGAATGGCTTGTGATGGATAAATTTTGATGTGTATGTAAGTGGCCTTATCATGTTTGATGTGTGTTTGAAATGGTTGAATGGTGGAAATCTTGTAGGTATATTGATGGTTGGGTTGAATAGGTATATTTGGTAAATTATGCATATATGTATTTTTTCATGTAGGTGAAATTGGTTATTTAATTGATATGAGTTATGTTGTTTATAACAGTCCGTTTTCAGTGAAATTGGAACAGTGGTTTCGGGACTAAAAATCCGAGTCTGGAAAAAAATTATTTTAATAGTATTGCGTGGTTTGCATTATGATAGAAATATTGTATGAAAATTTCGTTAAGAAAATTTTACCTATTACATGTCTAATTAGATAGGAAGGACCAAATTGCATAAAATGCAATTGTTGAGTTCTAGTAGCTATAGGTATCAAATAGCTATGGAATTCAAAATTGGAGGTCCTTATATGACAAATAGACCATTAAGAGGAGTTAGTAGATAAGTATAATGATTCATCAATGGAAAATTAAATAAAGAAAATGATGAAATTGGAAAGATGAAATAATTAAAGATGATAAATTAATTAAATAACAAAATATCATCATATTCATCATCATTCCCAAATTAAAGACATGGAAACCCTAATTATGGGTGTTGAGCTCAAGCAAACTATTTTGGCTTAATTAGGTATGTATTCTTGTCCCATTTTTAATAATTTTTATATTTTTAAGATCGTAATAGCTTAATCTAGCTATCTCGGGGATTAATTTATAAAGTTATTAAAGTACTAGGTTTGCCATGGATGAATATAGTTGATTATGAAGTTTTATGGTAGAAAATGAAAGGTTGTTGATAGATAAACAACTTTTGTAAAGGGAATTTTGATGAAATTATGATTTAGGGACTAAATTGAAAAGATGTAAAATTTATGAAAAAATTCTAAATTTTGTGAAATACATGGGCTGCTATTGTAATATACGAAAATCGGCTAGGCTTGGAATAAAGATTAAATTGCATGAATTTCATTTTCCGAGCCTAGGGACAATCGTAATTAATTAAAAGAATAAGGGAAAATGGTAATTTTTCCAAAGATGTGAATTGGATTGAATTGAATATAAATTGATGTTAAATTAATTCGTATAGATCCAGATAGATCAAATATGGAGGTAGATCGGGGAAAAGAGAAAGTAACAGATTAGTAGCTTTTGTGTACCCGAACATTGTCGAGGAAAGTTCGTGTAACTAAATTGTATATTTATATGTCTGAATTAAATTGTATGTATGTGATTGTATTATTTCCATGTATATGAAATTAATCACATATCTGACGATGATTGACAAGTATTAAGTCATATAAGGTTCCCGAATTGGTTGTGGTCCTGCATGTGTTGCGGACACACCACAACTCGAAAGAGTGTCCCATTATTAGCTCTTATAAGCTTCCCATTATATGGTTCTTGCGAGCTTCCCGTTAATAACTTTTCGGAGCATCCCGATTGGTTGTGATCCTGCATGTGTTGTGGACACATCGCAGCTTTTATGAGCGCCCCGATATATGGCTCTTCAGAGCTTTCCGATTAAAAGCTCTTTCATGAGCTTCTTGCTTAATTGTCTCTTTAGAGCTTTTTGATATTTTCTCGCTTGAACTTCCCGATTATGGATTTTATGAGCTTCCCATTATACATCTCGAATGAGCTTCCCGTTACATGGCTCACATAAGCTTCCCATTATATGGCTCAAGAGAGAGCTTCTCGTTTATGTGCTCGTATGAGCATTTCCGAATATGAATTGACGGATTACAGATTTTTACACTTTGTGTGTACTACCTGTGTATCCATCAATATTTTAAATGATTCTACAGGCAAAATCTTGACATGAGAAAATATATGAATTCGAAATGAATCATTATCCGTATTTACTCAAAATACATGGAAATTTGATATTTGATGAGCTCATACATGTTTCTTGATATTCATGTGAAATAAATGACTAATATTTTTGATGAAGTTATGTGTTTAGGCTACTAGCCAATTTGCTTTCGATGTATTTTTGTATGCTTACATTAAATTTAAATGAATGGTAAGTTAATTTTTTATTATACGAACTTACTAAGCATTAAATGTTTACTCCATTTTATTTCCCCTGTTTTATAGTACTTCGAAAGCTCATTGGGTTGGAAGCTTGGCAGAGATATCTCACACAATCCATCAACTTAGTTTGGTATATATAACAAACTAAATTTTGGGTTACAATGGCATGTATAGGCTAAATTTGGCCAATGCTGGTGTGTATGTGTTTGGTTGTGATTAGCCATTGGAATGGCTTGTGTTGGACATATTTTGATGTGTATATAAGATTTTATATATGTTTGATATGTGTTTGAAATGGATGAAAGATGGAAATCATATAGGTATATTAATGATTGGTTTGAATTGATATATTTAGTACAAGGATGTATATATATGTAGTAGGTTATTTTGGTAAGTTTGGACACTTGGTCATATGTATTGATATGTCATGCATAAGACTTGATTTTGGCTTGATTTGAAGGACTTGTATTGGCTTGTGATTGTGTTTAAGTGTTAATATAGGTGGAAAACAAATTGGGTGAGAAATGTGGCCTTGGAAATGGCCTATTTTCATCCACACGGGTAGAGACACGAGCGTGTGTCTCGGCCATATGTCACACACGGCCTCACACATTGGCATGTGGTTTGGCCGTGTGTCCCCTGCATCTTTAAAATTGCAAAACAGTATACCCAAAAATTTTCACATGGCCTAGCACACGGGCGTGTGGCTTGGCCGTGTGACCCCTGCACTTATTTAATTACAAGTCAGTATGTTCACACGGTTGTGTGGCTTGGCCGTATGACCCAAGTTAGAGAGCACCCAAATTTGGACATGGGCTGGGACACGACCGTGTGCCCTTATTTCAAATGCCCACATGGCCTGGCCACACGGGCGTGTGTCCCCTGCACCTTGGAAAAATCTTGATATTTTGCGAAAAATTTTTTGAGTTTCCAAATTAGTCCCGACTTGTTTCTAATGCATATTTTGGGCCTCGAGGGCTCATACAAGGGACAATATGATTGATTATGATTAGTTTCTGATATGAATGTTAAATGGTATGAAATATTTGTATTTGATCTGTAAATTCTAGTAATGCTTCGTAACCCTGTTCAGACGACGGATATGGGTTAGGGGTGTTACATTGTCATTTAAAGAGCCTAAGGGCATATTGTTGGTATGTGATAGTATTATATGTTTAAGTATTGATTTTGGCTTGATTTGAATGCCTTGTTATGGCTTGTTGGTGTCCAAAATGTTGATTTAGGTTGATGACAAATTGGGTGAGAAATATGACTGGGAAAATGGCCTAGTTTTGTCCACATAGGCAGAGACACGGGCATGTTTCTCAGCCGTGTGTGACACACGACCAGGTGACACAACCATGTGTCCCTTGTATCTTTAATTTGCACAAAACAGAATGCTGACACGGCCAAGCACACGGGCGTGTAACATGCTGTATGACCCAAGCCAGAGAGCTCACAAGTTTGGACATGGGCTGGGACACGGTCGTGTGCCCCTATTTCGAATGCTCACACGGCCTGAGACACAGGCGTGTCTCTTGACCGTGTGAGCTACATGGGCTTGTGTCCCTTGCACCTTTGAAAATTTTTGATGTTTTCTGAAAAATTCTTTGAGTACCCAATTTAGTCTTGCCTTATTTTTTATGTGTATTTTGAGCCTCGAGGACTCGTATAAGGGACAATATAATTGATTTTGATTGGTTTTCAACATGAATGTTATATGATATGAGATGTCCGAATATTTGGTCTATAAATTCTGGTAATACTTAGTAACCCTATTCCGGTGACGGATATGGGCTAGAGGTGTTACAGTTATCTAAACAAATAAGTGGAATTGACATTATAAAAATCAATTAAAAACAAGGAAACAACGAAATATAAAATTAAAGCAACAAGATTTTGAGAGAAATTGAATGAAAAAATTAAAAACTAAAAATTTAGAGAGAATTGAGAGAATAGATGAATTGAGAAAATTGAGAGAATTACGAGAATGAGATTTGAATGGAAAAAGAAGAAAATAACTTAGGTTTATATAAAAGTTAAACTAACCATTTTTAGCTGTTGGAAAAAGTCATCGTTGGTTGACAACGCGTCCTATGTTTTTTGTTTTCTCTAAAACCCAAAATATTATTTAAAATCAACATCTAACTAAACTATACACTGTTTTCTTATCATATAAAAAATGTTTAAATGAAAATTCTCTCCTATCATGCTTTTCCCATTTTAGTATTTAAACTTGTTTTTTTTTATAGTAAATGATATCTAAACTATGATTTTGTTACACAATTGCCCCACCCGTTTGCTTCATTAAAAGAAACTTGTAACCAATTATATTATAACACGTGGCACATTTATTTATTTTTCTTTTTGATTTTAAAATTTTCTTTCATTCATTTTTTTTCTCAATAGTCTGAATAGTAATAGTTGAAAGATATTGATCGTCTCTCTCTGGATGAGTTGCAAAGCTCATTGCTGGTTCATGAGCAGAAGTTTCGAATAAATAACGGTGAAGAACAAGCTTTGATGGTCACAGGTGAAGAAGTGCTTGGAGGGAGAGGTCGTGGAAGTCATAGAGGTAAAGGAAGAGGACGAGGAAGACAATCTTTCAACAAAGCCACCATTGAATGCTTTAAGTGTCACAAGCTAGGACACTTTCAATATGAGTGTCCTTACTAGGACAAGAATGCCAACTATGTTGAGGTGGATGAAGAAATATTGCTCATGTCCTATATTGATATAGATGATCCCAAAAGAGACGAGAAGTGGTTTTTAGACTCCGGATGCAGCAATCATATGATTGGTGACAAAAAGTGGTTTATTAAGATTGACGAGTCCTTCAAAGAAATGGTAAAGTTGGGAAACAACTTGAAAATGAATGTCAAAGGAAAGAGGAATATCATAATTCAGATTCACGAAACAACTCAGGTGATCACAGAGGTATATTTCATCCCTAAACTCAAAAATAATTTAATTATTCAAGAAAAGGGTCTAGCTATTACTATTCAATATGGTGTATGAAAGGTTTATCGTCCAATAAGAGTGTTATTTATGCAAACTGACATGACAACAAATAAAATGTTTGTATTGCCTGCTTCTATACCTACTCACACACTAGGGAAATCCTATTTTCAAACAACATCTAAAGACACAGAAGCACATTTGTGGCATAGGAGATTTGGACACTTGAACATGAAAGGGCTAAGAATGTTGGCATACAGAAAACTGGTGAAAGGTTTGCCAATTCTAAAAGCTTATCCCAAGCTTTTGACTGATTGTGTTGTTGGCAAGTAGCATCGTGAACCATTTCTCAAGAAAACTTTGTAGAGAACCCCTCAACCATTACAACTTGTACATTCAGACATTTGTGGGCCAATTACTCCTAAATCGAATGGTCACAAGAGGTATGTAATCACTTTCATTGATGATTATAGTCGTAAGATATGGACTTAATTTTTGTATGCAAAGTGAAAGGCATTTACTATGTTTAAGAATTTTAAAAACATGGTAGAAAAAGAAACAGGAAATAATATATGTTGCTTACGCACTGATCGAGGTGGATAGTTCACTTCAACGGAATTCAACACTTATTTCCATGCAAATGAAATCCAGTGACAACTCACTGTAGCTTTTTCTCCACAACAAAATAGAGTTGCAGAGAGAAAGAATCGATCTCTTATAAACATGGTGTGGTGCATGCTGACTGACATAGAAGTTCCCAAGGAGTTTTGGTTAGAAGTTGTAAATTGGGCAGTGAATGTTCTCAACAGGTGTCCAACCTCAGCAGTGAAAGATAAAGCCCCAGAAAAAGAGTGGAAAGGAGTCAAGCCTTTAATGGATTACTTCAAAGTGTTTGGGTGCATAGGGCATGTGCACGTACCTGGAAAAAAAAAGAAAGAAACTTGATGATAAGAGTTTCATGTGCATAATCCTAGGGGTCAGTGAAGAATCCAAAGCTTTTCGAATGTATGATGCAGTATCCAAGAAGATTGTCATAAGCCAAGATGTAATTTTTGAAGAAGAATGAAAATGGAGCTAGAAAAGAAATGGTGAGGAAACTCACTGCACTGATCTTAAATGGGAAGATGAAGGAAAAAAAAGGAGAATCAGAGTTGGAGGAAAATAAAGAGAGAGAATAAGAAAATGAAAGTGAGTATTCTAACTCACCTACATCAACCAATGTCACAAGTCCAGCTTCAGGGAGGAAAAGGATCGAGTTGATATGGATGAAGGATTATGTAAGTGGTGAAGGACTGTTCAAGGAAGAAGATGAAGTACAAAAATTTGCTATGGAGATACAACAACTCTCCATGTTTGTTGTAAATGATCCAACAACTTTTAAGGAGGCTGTGAAAAGTTTAACTTGGAGAGAAGCTATGGACCTAGAAATTAAAGCTATTAAGAGGAATGGAACATGGAAACTAACTAACTTGCGGATAGGAGCAAAAAAGGTGGGTGTTAAATGGGTTTTTAAGACAAAGTCGAATGAGAAGGGAGAAATAGATAAATGCAAAGCTCGACTCGTAGCAAAGGGATACACACAGCAACTCGACATTGATTACAATGAGATATATGCTCTTTTAGCTCGTTGAGACACCAATCAGCTGATACTTTCACTTGTAGCTAATCGAGATTGGAGAGCATACCAACTTGATGTCAAAAGTGCATTTCTGCACGGTGAGATTGACGAGGAAGTATTTGTGGAATAGCCACAAGGTTATGAAATGAAAGGTGAAGAAAGTAAAGTATACAGGTTGAGGAAAGCACTCTATGGGCTTAAACAAGGCCCAAGAGCCTGGTTCAACAAGATTGAGTCGTACTTTATCAATGAGGGGTTTGAAAGATGCTTAAGTGATTACATGCTGTTTACAAAGAAGAATGAAGATGGAGGTATTCTCATAATAAGTTTATATGTCGATGATCTTATTTTTACAGGAGATAATGAGTAGATGTTTGAAAAGTTTAAAAGTTCAATAAAAAGAGAGTTTGACATTTCTGATCTTGGTTGTCTGAAGTATTTTCTTGGAGTGGAAGTGGAGCAAAGCTTAGTGGGGATTTTCATAAGCCAAAGAAAGTATGCCAATGAGTTGCTAGAGAGATTTGGAATGGATCAATGTCCATCTGTAAAAAATCCCATCATTTTTTAGAGTAGACTTACTAAAGATAAAAGAGGGACAAAAGTAAATTCCATTGTTTACAAATGAATGGAGGGAAGTCTTATGTACCTGACTATTATAAGGCATGATCTTATGTATGTTGTAGGTTTGATAGCTCGTTTCATGGAGTAGCCCACTATTTTGCATCAACAAACAGTAAATAGGGTGTTTCGATACTTGAAGGGAACAATTGAGTTGGAAATACTTTACAAAATGAGAGGAGAAGAAATATTGCCTGTTTATCCGGATAGTGATTACGCAGGTGATCCTGATGGTTGCAAAAGCACCTCGGGGTATATTTTTAAACAAAGTTCTGTAGTTGTGGCATGGAGTTCCAAAAAGCAACCAGTTGTGACACTTTCCACCATCGAAGCAAAGTTCATTACTACTGCCGCATGTACTTGTCAGAGTATATGGATGCAATGAGTTCTTGAGAAGCTTGGACTTAAGCAATGTAAGTGCATCATATTTTGCAATAATAACTTTACCATTAAACTTTCGAAGAATCTATTGGTGTTATAAACAACAAGCAAACAACTTCAGTTGAAGCTTGAGCAGCAAGGCTCGTGTCTTGCAAAAGAAACAAAAGCAAAATACTAACAGAAAATAGAAGAAAAGCTATGGAGAATGGAGTATATGGAAGGAAACTTGATAAAATTTCATTCAAAATGAACAATGGCATAATACCAATACAAATACAAGATGATGGCTGGTAATTACAAGTCAAAGATTGCCTAAACCTTTACCTAACACCACTAAAAATACATAGAAACTTGTTGAATTAACTTGTAGATATTGCATTGCTGATTTTTCAGTCAATCAATGATAAATCGTAATTATAACATATTTTAGACCCACATTTAATATGTTTTTGGATGATTTATCGATCAATTTATGTAAACAGGTGCTCTTAATCCTTTCTTTTCATGTCTTATACCCAGGAAAGCACCCGAGGATGAAAAGAACGTAAAACGGGCCCAAAACAGAGTAAATGGACCATATCACGAAATCCACACGGCCTGGCCCAAAGAGCACACGGTCGTGCCTTGACGAGCATCTAGAACACGGCCTCACCCCGATTTACACAGTCGTGCCTCAACTTAGAAATTCGAACACGGCCTGAAGACGAGTCACACAGGCGTGTGACATGGTCGTGCCCCTGTCGTGGACTTAGACAATTTCAGTCAGAAAAGGATACTTAGGGAGAAAGAATCGCATTCTAAGGGCCTATAAATACCCCTTAAGTACCATCGTTGAAAGAGGCGTCGAGCTAGGCCTAGAAGCCAAGCCTGAAAGGTCAGAATTGAGGGAATTACTCGAAGTTAGCCAGTTGATCCATCCCAAGAAGCCGAAATTGTACTCAAGACAGTGGATTTCTCCTTTAATTCCTTCAGGGAGTTTTAGGAATTTCTTATGTTTTGTTTTATCTTTTCTCTTGAGATGTTTTATTTATTTGTTATGAACTAAACCCCTCAGATACTTGAAGGGGATGAAACCTAGATGAATCTTGTTATTGTTTCATGAATTATATGATAAATACTTAATTTGTTCTTAATTATGCATGCTTAATCCAAATCTGATGTGCTTAGGTGCAGGAGGAATAGACCCTGCTTAAGAGTAGATCTAGCATAATTAAGCAGAGTTGATCGAACGCCTAGAGATAGGGTTATGAGATTTTGCTGGATTAGGGTGAAACCTAATATGAGAATCCATTAATCGATTTACTGCTATTCTAGGGGGTTATTATAAGAGAATGAGAGTTTCACTAATTAACCTAGGGTTAGACGTTATTCGCCTTGAGAGAGGGTTTAATATACGTTAGGGAGTCCTACGGATCAAACTAAGTGAATAAATCATATGGTTCAGTGTTAAATAACAAGTGAAGTCTAGGTGGATTCTTCCTGAGGGTATCGTCGTGATCAACTGAGTTTTTCTTCTAGTTATTTCCCAATTCATTCTTTTTGTCTTTGCGTCTTTAGCTTAGTAGTCGTTAATTTAGATTTAAAGCAACTTCACTTTATTCTAGGCTAAATAATAAAAAGAAAGTTAGTATTAGTACTTTTAGTTCCTTTGGGTTCGACAATCTGACCTTGCCTATGCTATACTCCTGTTCGATAGGTGCACTTGCCTTTAATCGTTGTCAGAGTTAGTTTCCAGGTTTGATCATTCGTTTTATAAATTTTAAAACTCTGATTTCAGCGATCAAGTTTTTGGCGCTGTTGCCGGAGAACTAAAATATTAAGAACGTTTTATTTTTATTACTTTAGCCATTATTTATTTTATCTTTCGCAATTTTATTTTTTTAGGTTAAATTTTAATTTTTGCTAAATTTTCTTTCTTTTCCTAGCAGGTACCTCTAGTTTATGACTAAAAGGAACCCGAGAGGACCTTTGGTATTCGATAGTGAAATTGAAGCTACCGCTCACAGGAATTGCAGAGAAATCAGGCGAGCCCTAAATTACACAGAAGACGAGCGAGAATCCAATCCTACTGAAGGGATGGGCGAGAACAATCCACCACCACGAGATGTGGGGGAACATAATGCTCCACGTACAATGTTTGATTATGCTAAGCCGCATTTAACAGGAGCAGAATCGAGTATTGTTAGGCCTGGTATAGCTGCTAACAATTTTGAATTAAAGCCTAACACAATACAAATGATTCAACAATTTGTTCAATTTGATGGTTTGCGGGACGAAGATCCAAACACGCATATAGCTAATTTTTTAGAGTTCTGTGATACCGTCAAAATAAATGGCGTTTTTGATTATGCCATACGTCTTCGGTTATTCCCTTTTTCATTAAGGAATAAAGCCAAACAGTGGTTAAACTCGTTACCACGAGGGTTAATCACTACAGGTAGAGATGATGAATAAAAAGATTGATAGTTTGTGTTCTTCGCAGGCACATCTAGTCATGCAGTGCGATGCAAGTGGAACCGTGGCGAATTCTAAGTACCCACCCTACCAACCGGAAGCAGAGGGTGAACAGATGAATTACATAGGTAATAATTTTAGATCCAATAATAATCCCTATAGTAATACTTACAGTCCAGGTTGGAGGAACCACCCAAATTTTTCGTGGGGAGGTCAAGGAAATCAAAGAAATCAAAGGCAGCAACCGCCTCAAAACTTCCAAAATCAGCCCTATCCACAAGAGAAGAAACCAACCCTTGAGGAGATGCTGACAAAATTCTCGGCAAACACAGAAAAACGTTTCTAAGAAACTGGGAGAACAATTAAAAGCAACGAGAGCAGAATCGTGGAAACTACTAAGTCCGTCAAGGAAGTCACCAATGCAGTCGAACAACTCGCAAAGCTGATGTCAGAATGACCGCAAGGACGTCTACCAAGTAACACCGAGATTAACCCTAAGGAGAAAATTCAAGCCATCACAGATCAGGATAGTAAAGGGTTAGATGAACCTGATCCAATACTAGAAAACAAGGTAGACGAAGGTAAAACAGATGTAACACAAGAAAAACTAAAACCGGTAATCAAAGAGTATCAACCTCGCATACCTTATCCCGAAGCAATAAAAAAAGACGATTCAGAGGAACAGTTCGGTAAGTTTCTTAAACTTTTAAAGAAATTACATATTAACTTACCTCTTCTCAAAGCTCTTTTTCAGATGCCAGACTTTAGGAAATTTTTAAGGCAGCTCTTGATAAACAAGCGCAAAATAGATGAAGAGCACCATGTGGAATTGAACGCAGCATGTTCAGCAATGCTACAGAATAAACGACCACGAAAGCTACAAGATCCAGGGAATTTTACAATTTAACTATTGATAATGCGTTAGCTGATTTAGGGGCAAGTATAAATTTCATGCCTTATACATTGTTTAAAAGATTAGGTCTAGGGAAGCCCAAGCAAACTAGGATGAGCATTCAATTAGCTGATAAAATTGTCAGAATTCCTAGGGGCATTATTGAAGATGTTCTTGTAAAAATTGATAAATTTGTTTTCCCAGTAGACTTTGTTGTCTTAGACATGGATGAGGATAATTCAATCCCCCTAATTTTAGGAAGACCTTTTCTAGCAACAGCCAAGACTAAAATTGATGTTGCCACAGGCGAACTCATACTTTGTGTAGGTGACGAATCAATCAGTCTTCAAGCTCTTGACTCGGCCAGGACAACAATCGATGAAGGTAAGAAAGTCACTTCAAATAATAATCAAATTGTTCAACTTTCATCGCAGGAAACATCACAAGGACACAAACCTGAGCCGACTCATAGACCCCAGATCAACAAAGAGGAATTACATGAGGAACAAAGCCTTAGGGTCGACAAATTAGAAGAGCAGAAGACACACATCAAGGAAGAACCGGAACCACACGAAGTAAAACCGGAGGAACCACCAGAAGAACTCGTAGGAACATCAAATCACTTCAAAATAGGAGACTAGGTACTGTCAGAAAAAGCCGACCCGCATATCACCACAACAGACCTGAAGGCAAAGGGAGGAATTCCTCTTAAGGTACACGATATCTTCCCCCACGGAATAGTCGAGGTAAGCAATCCCACATTCAGCACTTTAAAGGTAAACGCTTCTCGACTTAAACTTTGTCAAGAAAATAGAACCGTAAGTATGAGGGAAGATATTCAAACCTTTAAAGCTCCCTGATTTCTTTCAATTTCAAGAAAAATCTAGCTTAGGACTATAAACGAGCGCTTCTTGGGAGGCAACCCGAGCACTAACACTATTTCCATTCAAATTTATTTTCAGTTTCTTTATTTCCCTTCTTTCTTTTCTCTTAAAACTAACCAAAAGTGTAGAACTTCAAGGACTCACGGTCTTACACACGGCCGTGTCCGTGACCGTGTGGACCACCAGAATTTCCGTACTGACTTATCAGAGGCCGTGCAAATCAGTCCCAACCACTTTTCTACATCACGGATCCAACTACTACCCCACGGGCTCCGTAAAAGTGGCACGCCCATGCCTCTTGACCGTGTGAAGCTACTGACTTACACACCACAGGCAGAACACGCCCGTGCCTCTCAACCGTGCGAGGTTACTGACTTGTCGACCATGGGCAGAACACACCCGTGCCGCCCAACCATGCTAACATACTAATTTCACATACACGGGCATGGTTAGCAGAAGAATGGCCAAGAAGATTCAACACGCACAGACACACGTGCGAGACGGCCCTGTAAATCGACACGCCCTAGGTCCACGGGCGTGGGAACATGCCATAGCTGAATTTCTATTTAAATCCCACAGCCCTTTCCCCTCTCCCCATCCAATTTCTTTCTTTTCTTCTTTTCCCACCTTCTCCCTCTCAGACTTTTCACTCCATATATCAAAACTCTAGATCCTTAAGCCAGCCCACATCATGTCAAAGAAGCGAAAAAGGCCAACAATAGTCTTCTCGAAGAAGAACGATCAACACGAGTTCATGCCGGCAGCTTCATCTCAACACCAAGCCCAGGGTCTTTGAGACCAATTAGTTTTTATTTTTCTTTCGTCTTTTGCTTCAATTTCCTTCTCTTTGACAATCTTATGCTTAGTTTAGTTTAATTATTTTAGCTTCTTAGTGTCAGGTTCGCCAGGTTGCTTGGGAATCACACCAACCACCACGATAACCACGCCACTTCCGCCACCTCCAGCACCTCCGCAGCCCTAGAAGTCACACCCACCTCGCGAACCATCCGTCAATAAAGACCTCTCAGTCCATTAGTATTTTCTTTTCATTTCAGTTTTCTTCTTAGCCTCCTTCCCTTTAGCTTGCTTTTCTTTATATTTATAATTTATTTATTTTAATTATGTTTCAATAAACCATGGCTAATCCCCTACGAGTTCCCCAATTTCTTCATCTAGCGCAGAGCTCATTAGCAACTGCCCCACCAACAAGACGGCACCACCCACGACCTCTACCATACTCCAGAGACACCATCCAAAATTCAGGGAGTATTATTTCCCCTTCTCTTTTGATTTATCCCATAAAAGTTATATCTATCTTTTTACATTGAGGGCAATGTACATCTTAAGTGTGGGGGTAAAAGTGTCAAACTTTTTTCATTATTCTCAAAACCCTGAATTTAACCTTGTTTTAAAGTAAATTTCTCATATTACTAATTAGGACGAAATTTCTAATGATTTATGGTTTTTATTGACATGTTTTTGAGTAAGTCATTTATAATTGTGCATTGATGATTAAATTTTAAGATACTAGAGAATCAAGCATGAAAAGTCTATTTTTTAGAATAAAAATTTTTGCTAGGTTGTTAACCTAAAGTTGAATATTGCTTTGAAATTTGAAATTTATGAGATTGATGTCAAAACACCCATAATTTTTGTGAGATTTTGAGCAGCATAGAGCATATATTCTTTTTCGTGCTCACTTTTTATTATGAGTGTGTCAACATTGATTTGTTATTCTAGAACTTGCCTTGATTTTACATGTCGAGACCACATCTATGATTTGATATACAGAGATGATAAAGGCACTTAGGATTTAACCTACTCACTCCACTAAAAATCCTACCTTCATAAATTAACCCCTAGTGAACCCCATTGATCCTAACAACCATTTTTATTGACTCACCCATTAATAACCCAAAAACCCCTTTGTATTTGTTATCACCATTCCTTTTTAACTACCCTTTAATCGAAATATGATTTGATTAGTTACCAAATTAAATCAGAGCATGAGTCGAATTCATCCAGCATTATTATTAGTTTGTTCTTAAAAAAAAATCGAAGTACATCCAGTATTAGTGGTGAGCTTATAGAGTTAAAGCTTATTTTCCGAAAGAAAAGCTCGTATTATTAGTATTATTATTTTCAGTTGATGTAAATATTATTTCAGTATTCATTAGGTAAGGTACTTGTCAATTCAATCTCGGTTCTAACCTTCTAATTTTAGCCTTTATCCACACCTTAACCCTAGCCCCGTTACAACCCTAACAAAGACCTTTTGATCTGTTTATCATCTCATTTTACAGTGGTGGAGATTTGATTTTCAGGCAAGCCTATGGGATTAACTTTTCAGGTTCGACGTATGAGTGCTTCTTTTCCTAACCCTTAAACACTTGGAGTGATTTGAGTGAATCTTTAGTGAGGATGTCAACTTTTGTCGATTTCGAATCAAAGGTAATATTTCAGATAAGGGGAAACACCTACGTTTTTGAATTACAAATAAATGACTTATCTTTGTTTGAATCTTTAGGACTCTTTGAATTGAATTATCCATGTATAAATTATCTATGAATTATGGAAAGTTCGTTTTAATTGTATGTTGAGAATTTTGCTTGAGGACAAGCAACAGCTTAAGTGTGAGGGTATTTGATAAACCGTAATTATAACATATTTTAGACCCACATTTAATATGTTTTTGGATGATTTATCGATCAATTTATGTAAAAAAAAGGTGCTCTTAATCCTTTCTTTTCATGTCTTATACCCAAGAAAGCACCCGAGGATGAAAAGAACGTAAAACGGGCCCAAAACGGAGTAAATGGACCATATCACAAAATCCACACGGCCTGGCCCAAAGAGCACACAGCCGTGCCTTGACGAGCATCTAGAACACGGCCTCACCCCGATTTACACAGCCGTGCCTCAACTTAGAAATCTGAGCACGGCCTGAAGACGAGTCACACGGGTGTGTGACATGGCCGTGCCCCTGTCGTGGACTTAGACAATTTCAGTCGGAAAAGGATACTTAGGGAGAAAGAATCGCATTCCAAGAGCCTATAAATACCCCTTAAGTACCACCATTGAAAGGGGCGTCGAGCTAGGCCTAGAAGCCAAGCCGGAAAGGTCAGAATTGAGGGAATTACTCGAAGTTAGCCAGTTGATCCATCCCAAGAAGCCGAAATTCTACTCAAGACGGTAGATTTCTCCTTCAATTCCTTCAGGGAGTTTTAGGGATTTCTTATGTTTTGTTTTATCTTTTCTCTTGAGATGTTTTATTTATTTGTTATGAACTAAACCCCTCAGATACCTGAAGGGGATGAAACCTAGATGAATCTTGTTATTGTTTCATGAATTATATGATAAATACTTAGTTTGTTCTTAATTATGCATGCTTAATCCAAATCTGTTTTGCTTAGGTGGAGGAGGAATAGACCCTGCTTAAGAGTAGATCTAGCATAATTAAGCAGAGCTGATCGAACGTCTAGAGATAGGGTTACGAGATTTTGCTGGATTAGGGTGAAACCTAATATGGGAATCCATTGATCGATTTACTGCTATTCTAGGGGGTTATTATAAGAGAACGAGAGTTCCACTAATTAACCTAGGGTTAGACGTTATTCACCTAGAGAGGGTTTAATATATGTTAGGGAGTCCTACAGATCAAACTAAGTGAATAAATCATATGGTTCAGTGTTAAATAACAAGTGAAGTCTAGGTGGATTCTTCCTGAGGGTATCGTCGTGATCAACTGAGTTTTTCTTCTAGTTATTTCCCAATTCATTCTTTTTGTCTTTGCGTCTTTAGCTTAGTAGTCGTTAATTTAGATTTAAAGCAACTTCACTTTATTCTAGGCTAAATAATAAAAAGAAAGTTAGTATTAGTACTTTTAGTTCCTTTGGGTTCGACAATCCGGTCTTCCTAAGCTATACTCCTGTTCGATAGGTACACTTGCCTTTAATCGTTGTCAGAGTTAGTTTCTAGGTTTGATCATTCGTTTTATAAATTTTAAAGCTTCGATTTCAGCGATCAATCAACATCTAATTACATCACAAAATATTACCAACCTAGTTTAAATAAATCTAAATTACAACAAGACAGTTGAAGTAACAAAACAAGTTTAAAATGGACAGTAACGATGAGCCTTAGCTACTGCTTGCTTGAGTTGAGCTGGATGGCCACCTTCTCAACTGCATGAGTTGCATGGGTTGCATGGGGAGCCACCTTCAACACTCCTCCTTGGCTTCCATGTTGCAAACTTGTAATAGCCCAAATTTCAGCGATGTCGGAAATAATGGTTCGAGACCACCAAATCCGATAAATGAACTCATAGATTATATTATTTAATATTTACGAGTCAAATGTAGCTTTTAAAAGATTTTTAAAATAGTAAATTGTGTTTTATAAAGATTTATTTGGTCAAGAAATTGAGAAAAAGAGGTATCGAGATCTCGGTGTTATAAATCGAGTCATAAATATTTTTATAAATATTTACGGAATGTCAATAAGGTAGTATTAAAATTTCATTAGAAAATTTTAACGTTTGGGTGGTTAATTAAATAAAAAGGACCAAATTGAAAAAGGTGTAAAAGTTGCTAGAAGGATTAAATAGCTTAATTGTCAAATGAGGAAGGACCTAAAGTGAAAATAAGACCAAAGGAGATATTTTGGGCGGCAATAGCTGAAAAAATCAGGAAATGGGTGAAATAAGGGCAAAATTGGAAAATTTCCAAAATTAGCTAAATAAAAATGGGACCAAATTGGAATATCTAGAATTCTCTTCATTTCTCTTCATTTTCATCAGCTGAAAAACAGCCATGGAAGAGGGTTCAAGCGGATTTTCATACTCTAGCTTCATGTAACTATGTCATTAGTTTTTAATTCTATGGCTAATTTTTATAGTTGCTATGGATGAGTGCTTGAAGAATATGATGAATAAATCTAGAATTGAAGCTTTAATTTTGATATATGATGATTTTATCATGTAAAATTGATGGAAATTGGTTTTAGGACCTAATTGTAAAAGAGTTTGGAGTTAAGGTTTAATGCTAAAGTTTTAATTTTCAAGGGTTACAAAGTAGTTTAAAATGATAGAATAAACTATTAATTGAGAAAAATTAGCTCAACTGAGGGGTTAATTAGACAAGGACTGAATTGTATGAACTGTGAAATTTGGGGCAAAATGGAAATCAGCACTTTGCACTAAAACAGTTTTGGACAGCAGCAGTAGTATAACTTTTAAAAATCACTAAAAATTGTAGAAATCGAATTAGAGGATGAATAAAATATGGAATTAAAGATTATTGAGTCTAGTTTCTTACATAAGAAACAATGTAAGCAATGGAATAGTAAATCATGAGATATAATAGGTTTTGTGAGACAAGGTCAGAATGATTTTGGGTTCCCCTGTTCTGATTTTGAAAAATCATCAAAAATTGGAGAAAAATAATTAGGGGCTTAAATTTATATTTTTAAAATCCTGAATGAGTCTATTTTCAAGAGAAATAAACAAAAACATCACCCAAATCCCGTATGAGGAGATAATTAATTTTTAGTGAAGAAGGGTCGGAACTGTTAGATAGCAAAATAGAGGTGAATTTAAAGAATAAACTATACTTATTGGCTACACCAAAAATTCTAAATATTTTATGGTAAGAATATATGTGAGTATAGTTTTAGGGAAAATTAGCAAATTTTAATTTGGAGTTTTGTATCTCAAGATAAAAAAAAATTTAGTGACTATGACACTGATGGACAGCTTGAATATTCACATAAATAAATAGTGAAAAATTATAGATAATGTTACTTACAAGTGTGTTATTTATACTAAGGATGTGGATGGAGAGGATGAGAAGGCAAAAATATATGAATGACTTATGCATAAATTGATCACATGCTCGATTATAATCGATAAAAGTTGAATTAGAAATGATATAATGTTTTATTTCAAATATTTATTATAAACTAAGATTATCGTTATGGTATAAAAATCAAATTGTAAGTTCGTGTGACTTGAATTATATTCTTAAATGCTTGAAATATATTTTTATTGATGTGAATATGATTTTGATGTTTATTGTATGATAATTGATGAAGTATTGATATTCTTGATGAAAATGGAAAATAAATCCCGGTTGAATGAAAGGAAAATTCGATGGATCTCTGAAAAGAAATTGACGGTAAAAAGGATCCAGCCCAGACGGGTGATCCTATCCTGATATAGCTCTCCCGAAGAATATGTGGAAAATAGATTTAGCCCGTACGGGTAATCCGAATTAGGGTCTGAATTTAGCATGGATTGGTAATTCAGATCCAAGCTCATTAGAGTAATTGTGTTTCAGGGGATTTAGCCTGGACTGGTAATCTCGACAATACTCTATGAGTTTATATCACAGGAGATTTAGCTTGGACTGGTAATCCCACTGTAAGGATGAGGTTTGCGGGGGTGTGCTCTCTGAAATGGAAATGTGCGCACATGAATATAAATTGACGGGCCTGGATTTGTACACTAAAGTATACCCCTGAAAATCCATCGAAATTTCGAGAAATTCAACGGGATAAATATGGAAAAATAACAAGGGAATGGAAATCATGGTATTGATGAGCTCATCAATCATGGTATATATATTATGTGATAAAAGAAAATACGAGTTGATAGGACATGAACATAGAACTTGGTTGATAAATGTGTTCATTCATAATTATAGAATTGTGCACCTCAAGTGCACTATATGTGTAAAGATGATGTTTCAAATGATTAGATAAGTAAGACTCCAATATGAAGTAGTTTGAAACCAAGACAAATTGTTATAAAAATGTACATGAAATACAGAGGTATAATTGTTATATGTTATATGGTATATGAATATATAATATGAAAAAGTATAAGTACAAGAGAAATTTAATGAGAATTGAGCCCATATACGTTTCTTGTTATTTATACGAAGTGTACGACTAACAAATGGTATTAAGTATAAGGCTCGATTGAATATCTTAAATTGATTTTTGTATGTACTAGATGTGTGTGAAGAATAAGGATCAAATGAGTGAGAAATATGGCTTGGAAAATAGCCTAATTTGTGAAAATTAACTTTACCACACGGCCTAGTAACACGGGCGTGGGACCCTTGTAAATGAGATAAACTTAGGGATTTGGACCCGATCCTAATGCATGATTTGGACCTCGAGGGTCTGTTAAAGAAACTTTTATAATCAATTTCGTTATTTGAGTGATAAATGGTTTAAATTGTCGGTAAGTGTTCCGTACTTTTCGGTAATGCCTCGTATTTTATTCCGGCAACAGATACGGGTAGAGGTGTTACAAAACTCCTATCTGTTCTCTCAACTTACAAAACCTTGACTTGTGGAGAGCCTTAGTTAAGATGTCTGCAGCTTGTTCCCATGAATTACAATGAATCAATTCAACTTCTTGAGCTTGCTCCATTTCTCGAACAACATGAAGCTTTATACTGAAACGTTTGGTTCTGCCATGGAAAACAGGATTTTTTGCTATTGCAACAGCTGATTTGTTGTCACAATAGATCTATGTTGCGCCCTTTTGGTTAAGGTTCAGATCAACTAAGATTTTCCTAAGCCATATGGCTTGGTTTACAGCTCCAGCTGCTACAACATATTCAGCTTCTGCTGTTGACTGAGCTACTAGACTTTACTTTTTTAAGCTCCAGCAAAACATGGCTGAACCGAGGGTAAAAGCATATCCAGATGTGTTTTTCATATCATCCACTGAGCCTGCCCAGTCACTGCCAGTATATCCCACCGGTTTCAGACTTCTAGCTTGAGTATAGTGTCAAAACCATTTTTAAATCGGGTTTAGAAAAATGGGGATCGACTTTGAAAAATAAAAACGGGAGCCGCCACCAATCTTTTTTACTTAGGTGTGATTGGATCACCTTGTAAAATATTTTATTTTAAAACATTTTTGGTCTTACGAAAAACGAGAAAACAGGTTCGGGAGTCGGTTACGTATGAGGAAGGGTTAGCACCCTCATAACGCCCAAAAATTGGTACCTAATTAATAAAATCATGTCCAAATGTTTGCAATTTAAAAAGTTTAAAATAAGATCCCTTATTAGAAGTAAAACCAAGATTTACCTATTTCAAAGAAATGTAAATACCACATCCAATAAGTTAGGATACAGCATTTTATAACTTTAAAGCTAGGTGTATTTTAGAAAATTCTTACCTCAAGACACAAAACATCACACCCAATAAGTTAAGATATAATGTTTTGGAATTCTCAAGAATAAGTTTTTTTTATTTGAAACTTGAGATATCTTTATTCCGAGAGAATGTAAACATCACATCCAACACGTTAGGACATGACATTTTTTAGACCCTCGTAATCAAAGTCATTTCATAATTTACAAAACTTGTTAAAAGAATTTTTAGTTATTTAGCCAAACGGAAGATCGCACCCAACACGTTAGGGCACTATTTTCCGAATTTCTAAATACCTAAACATTGCCTTATTTTTTTTTTACATTTAAATAAAGTATAATGATTTTGCAAAATTCATATTTATTTTAAAATGATGATCCTACAAAAATATCATATTAATACAAACAATAAATACAAAAAAAAAACATTACAAAATAACCACATTAAGGCAATTGTGAATACATGATGAAGTATAAACAAATACAATAAATAATAAAACAAATATGAACATATTTTATGCAATAAAATAAAAATATTATATACATATATGATATAAATAATGCAAACATATATAAATAAAAAGAATAGTATATAATGATTTTGAATAAATAATATAAATAATATAAATGAAACATAAATATATTTTGTATAAAATAATATAATAACTAATTTATGAAAATAATATATAATTAAAATAATATTAAAAAATAAAGTGATGAAAAATATATATATATATATAATACACTAATCATAAATTTACATACATAATATAAACAATAAAATAGATTAGGTAATATAAATAAATTTTATAAAAATAAATTTTTAAAAATAATACATAAATGTAACATAATATATAATATACAAAATATATTATAAGAAAAAAATATAATAATATATATAAATAATATACATAGTAATAATATATCATATATATATATATATGAATTTCACAATATTAATAAATAAATATATAAAAAAATAATATAGAATATATAATATAATAAAATAGTTTAATACACTAAAAAATAAAATAAAAGGAAAATAAAATAAAACGAAGAAAACAAGGGTCAAATAATAATTAAAACAGATTTAAAAGGACTAAATAAAAACACGCGTTAAACTATAGGGGTTAAAACAGAAATTAAGCCTTTTTCAAAACGACGTCGTTCAGTTTTACCTTTAAAACGGACCAAGTGACTAAATTGGAACCCAAAACAAACTTTAGGGATAATTTTAAAATAAATAAAAATGCGAATTGGGCTGAATTAAAAACAATAAAATTGCGGAAGGACTAAATGGGTAAATAGACCATTTAAAGAAAATGCGCGGATCCTGAGGGCCGGGTCGGGTCAACGCGCGGATCCTGAGGGCCAAAAACGGCGTCGTTCTTCGTTTGCTTTAAAAGTAAAAAAACGGTTAAAAAAATAATTTTATTCAATGTTTTAAAAAAATCACGAGAGAGCTCTAAAATGCTCTCTGCCCTCTTCGTCTGGTCCCGATGGTCGGACGTGCAGGCTACTGCCACGCGCCTCACGCGCCGTCGTCCGTGGCAGAGCTCAGGTAAGAACTCGTCCCTTTCTCTTTTTTTTTGTTTGTTATTTTGCGTATATAATAAAAAATAAAATAATAAAATAAAACAAATCAAAAAATAAAGAATCACCTCTATATTAAAAAAACTCTGTATTCTATTTCAAAAGGTTTTTTATTCTCCCTGTATTTCGTGTGTTCTCCTGCCCCCCTTTACAGATTTAATCTAGGGGTTTTTATAACCCAAAAAAAATGAAAAACAAAAAGGAAATAAATCTCTTGTTTTTGCCTATTTGCTTGCTGTCTGTTTCCTTTCCATGTTTGCAGGTGAGAGACGAAAGCGTGAGGGGCTAACTGCGTTGATGGCGGAGTGATTGAGGGCTGATGGAGGCGACGGTTAAGGCGCGACGTTTGGGATACTGGTTTGCGGCGCGAAGGTAGTCAGGAAACCCTAGGTTTCCTGACTCTGGCTTAGTGTCTGGGCCTTTTGGTTTGGGTCGTCCGTTTGGGCCTGGGTGTAATGGGGTATTGGGTCTGTTTAGGTTTTAGGTCTGAGTAGTGGGTCAGTATTTGGGTAATTGGGTTTTTGCTTTTAATTTTTTGGGTTTGTAAATGGACTGCAGGGACACTTTATTTTTATTTTTTTATTTTTTATTCTGGTTTTTATAGGCCGGGCAAAAAGGGGTACTTACAGCTGCCCTCTTTGCTCGTTGTCGTGGAACGAGAATAGAGCAAAGACTATAAAAGGACCAATTTTGCCTGGTCCTGGCCAAGCCTCGCCTTCTTGACCCTCGCCTCTTCAAATGATTCCAACTCCACTGTAGCTTCAACGGTATTGGAACTTCATCTTGATTTCAGTAAGTTTGATAGCTTCAACTTTATGAAGGTAGTATCCACTATCTTTTGATCTGCTATCTTCAATCTGATCACTGCAAACTCAGGGATCACCAGACTGACGTATTCGATCTGCTATCTTCAATCTGATCCCTGCAAACTCAGGGATCACCAGACTGATGTCTTTGATCTACTATCTTCAATCTGATCCTTACAAACTGATCCCTGCAAACTCAGGGATCACCAGACTAATGTCTCCGATCTGTTTCCTGCAACTTTAGGAATGTCAAATCTGCCATTTTCAATCTGATCCCTGCAAGCTCAGGGATCACCAGATTGATGTCTTCGATCTGCTTCCTGCAACTTCAGGAATGTCAAATCTGCTATCTTCAATCTGATCCCTGCAAGCTCAGGGATCACCAGATTGATGTCTTCGATCCGCTTCCTGCAACTTCAGGAATGTCAAATCTGCTATCTTCAATCTGATCCCTGCAAGCTCTGGGATCACCAGATTGATGTCTTCGATCCGCTTCCTGCAACTTCAGGAATGTCAAATCTGCTATCTTCAATCTGATCCCTGCAAGCTCAGGGATCACCAGATTGATGTCTTCGATCTGCTTCCTGCAACTTCAGGAATGTCAAATCTGCTATCTTCAATCTGATCCCTGCAAGCTCAGGGATCACCAGATTGATGTCTTCGATCCGTTTCCTGCAACTTCAGGAATGTCAAATCTGCTATCTTCAATCTGATCCCTGCAAGCTCAGGGATCACCAGACTGATGTCTTTGATCTACTATCTTCAATCTGATCCTTACAAACTGATCCCTGCAAACTCAGGGATCACCAGACTAATGTCTCCGATCTGTTTCCTGCAACTTTAGGAATGTCAAATCTGCCATTTTCAATCTGATCCCTGCAAGCTCAGGGATCACCAGATTGATGTCTTCGATCTGCTTCCTGCAACTTCAGGAATGTCAAATCTGCTATCTTCAATCTGATCCCTGCAAGCTCAGGGATCACCAGATTGATGTCTTCGATCTGCTTCTTGCAACTTCAGGAATGTCAAATCTGCTATCTTCAATCTGATCCCTGCAAGCTCTGGGATCACCAGATTGATGTCTTCGATCCGCTTCCTGCAACTTCAGGAATGTCAAATCTGCTATCTTCAATCTGATCCCTGCAAGCTCAGGGATCACCAGACTGATGTCTTCAATTTTACTACATGGTCCTTTAGAGGGCATAACTTGTAGAATGGGTATATGCTTATTCGAAATGCATCAAATGCTCCTAATTAGACATGCTATGATATGAAAATGATATTAATATGATTCTCGCTCAAGGTGTTATTACTCATTTATTTTTTATCTTTGTTCATCGATTATGTTCTTCTCAACCAGCTTGCCCCAATATAATTTCTGAGTTAGCCCCGCTTGAACCTTGGTATCTCCCACCGCAACTTCAGGGGAATGACATTTGGTTTCTTCTTTATTTTTGTTACCATTCAGAGGTACAGAATTTGTATCACTTTCAATCTGTTACACCATTCCCAGGATGTAATGACCAGATGTATGTGTCTGAATGGATGCAAGGTATCCCGGTAATGATCCCCTTTTACACTTGGATTGACCTTATTCGTTATTTGCCAATATGGTGTCACCAACGAAATTGTCTTTATCCAAGAAGAATTTGAAGAGATAATCATTTTCAATGTTTCCAGCCCTTAAGCTTGGTGAGTTTTGAACAATAGTCATATTTCAAATTCCTCGTATTATTTAGAAGTTTCTAGAGTAATATGCGAAACTCCTTTTATGAAAGTGTTATTAGTCCATTAATTGTTATTTCAATAAAATTCTTGAAAACGATCACAACAATGAACATGAAAGAAATTAATCAGGAGTATAGCTCGAAGCAAATAAGCTAATCGAAGATAACCAAGGCAATAAATGAAAATTAGTTGGTATATCTTAAAAGAATAAAGTAATCAAAGATAAGGAATTCAAAAATGGGTAGGATAGAAGCTAGGTGCCCTAGATATCGCAGCCTGAGCTTTTTGTTCCAACTTCTTGAGGACCATTTTAAACTCAATATGTGTTTAGGGGATCCTGAGTACTTTGCCGATGCCCCAAGGCGTAACATACTTCCTCATTGCTAATTCAAACGTAGCAAGACTACTTTATGCCCTACTTTTATTCAAAATTTGAGCCGTCCTTTTCGGGTTTTCAACTCAAAGCCCCTTTGGTCTCAAAGCACCCTTTGCGAGTTTTCGCCTTGGCCTCTCCTTTTTTTTTTTTTGGACTCAAGGCACCCTTTGTGGGTTTTCACCTTGACCTTTTTCCCTTTCAGGTAAAATCCTTCTTGACTAAACCTGAATCCACTGGATTAGGCATGTATTCGCCATTCATCTCGATCAATATCAATACTCCTCCAAAATAGGCCTTTTCAACATAAGGTATTTCCCAATTCAGAATATGCTTTCCTCTAAAATCGTTTTGTAGAGGAAAAATCTTTTTCAATATCAGGTTTCGAATTCCCTAAAATGAACTTCTTTAACGTAAGCTCGCATCATATGACCGTGGTGGATAACTTTTAACCTTTTCTTCGATTAGGTTCGAATGACAAAACGCTTCAAATCCATAAACCAATGGGTAACATGTTGCCCCAGCGAAGGTTCTGGCCGATGTTTAATAAGACAGAAGGTAATGGTAGCTTCTTATGCCAATCCTTACAAGTCTAAGTCACCTTTCATAATTTTTGTTTTTCATTTTTTTTTTATATTGGGCAACTTTTATTGCACTATGATATACTGCCTAATCTTTGGACAAACTGTAAACTTTGACTTTGTACAGTTATACATTCTATGTTGGCATCTGATCCTCTTTTTTTCTTTTTTTTTTTGATGACTATCGACTTTCCAAGTGAAGTAGACGACGATCATAACGATGAATCGATGTCAACTAAAAGTATTTGACGAGATTGGCCTCATAATATCCATGCCCCACATATGAAGATTTTGGGGAAGAAGTGAAAAATACAGTATTTGCGGTACAATTGAAGTAATCTTCCTTTTGTGGTAGACCAACAATGCCCTATCCTCTTGTTTAGCCCGCGTCTTATCAGTGCAAGCATATCCTGATATGATCGTGTGAAAATATCTTCGAATAACTTAATAATATCTCGCTTTATTTCTGTGGCGAGCTAGGCTTCGATCTTCAATACTTTCCTAGGCTCGCAATATCAATTGACCCTATGTATGGTAAGGTCTGTTTTTCATCTTGTTAAACCATTCTTAACAAGTCAGAAAGATATGTCACAAACTCTGTCATCTTCAAAATCCTGAGATCCCTTAGACCCATATCTTGTTCAAAAAGGGAATCAGCAACAATGCCGCTCTTGACGTTGATATCTGGGTACCTAGGTATGAAGGCGAACAAATCCAAAGAATAAATGATTCTAAGGATGATTATTGATATGGTCATGAACAAAGAATGAAAGAATAAAAACCAAAGAATGTACAGTTTAAAATAGAAAGAATAAAAGAATATGTGCTCAAACAGATGCATTTTATTGAACATAAGCCTATTTCACAAAAGAATTCTTGTTGCCTCTAAGCACAAGACAACAAGCCTATTTTGAACATTACTCTAGATTAGCCCTAAAAGTACAAAGATTTCTTCCACAGTCTTATTATTCAAAACACTCCCAAGTACACAAGGGTTTGGAAACTTCGTTCTCTGATTTCCTCTTCGCTTTCGATTTCTTCAAAGGATCACAACTCTCTTGTCTCCATGATTGGATAATGGGTTCTCCACACTGGGTGTATCATCAATCTTGAAAACTCCCATCTTAAGAAGTTTCTCTACTACCTTTTTGAAGGCAGTACAATTCTCTATTGAATGCCCCGTTACTCCTGCATGGTAATCACATTGAACGTTGGAGTCATACCATTTAGGATATGGGGGTTGTAACGGATGCAGATAATATGGGGACACTACACGTGCCTCTAATAAAGTATCATATAGCTCCTTATATGTCATTGGAATTGGCGTGAATTGGAGCTTTTCAGAATTTTGTCTAGGGCCTGATTCTTCTCTCGTCGACCCTTGTTGTCAAGTCGTAACCACTGCCTTTGAGTACCCTTTATTCTATGTACTCGCATTATTCACCTCGTCATCTTTTTTCCTAGGAGTGGATCTTCTAATAGTTTCTCCCGCAATCTTGCCACCCCTTATGGCATTTTCTATCATTTCACCCGCCATGACTATATCCGCAAAGCTTTTAGTGGTGCTTCCTATTATATGAGTGATAAAAGGTGCCTTTAGAGTGTTGATAAACAACATGGTGGTTTCTTTTTCCAGGAGAGGTGGTTGGACTTGCATGGCCTTTTCCCTCCATCTTTGTGCGTATTGCCTGAAACTCTCGTTTGATTTCTTTTCCATGTTTTGTAACATGATTCGGTCAGGCGTCATATCTGTGACATGATTATACTGCCTCATGAAGGCTTGGGCCAAGTCCCTCCAGGAGCTAATGTTAGCACGACTAAGTTGGTTGTACCACCTAGAAGCTGCACCCGTCAAACTATCCTGGAAACAATGAATCAAAAGTTGATCATTGTTCACATAACCAGTCATGCGTCTACAGAACATCGTGATGTGGGCTTCAGGGCAAGTAGTTCCATTATACTTCTCAAATTCTGGCATCTTGAATTTATGAGGAAGTACCAGATCAGGGACCAAACTCAAGTCCTTAGCGTCAATACCATGATGATAGTCAGTATTTTCCAAAGCTTGGAACTTTTCTTCTAACCACCTACAGCGATCCTCCAACTTCTTTGAAGATTCAATTCTTATTCCCTCTCTCTTTTCTATGTCCAAATCAAGGATCACAGGGTTGGCAGTGTTGTCTCCTGGGTTAGATCCCAAGCCCACTTGAAAGTTCATGGGTGCTCTAGGATCAGCTTGTCCCTGTTGAGGCCTAATCGTGATGGGTGGCCTTTGGAGATATTCCTCAGGCTGTGTTTGTACGTGTGGTGGAGTGAATCCCCTAGGAAAGTCCTCATTGTCTTCAGCATTGACTATGGGACCTTTTGCTTTGTCCATTGCCCCATTCATCATCTGGGTCATTTGGGCCATTATGGTCTTTTGGGCTTCCAACATCTGTTCCCTCATCTCTTGTTGGAGTTTTGCCATCTGTTCCTGTATCTGGTCTTGCATATCTCTTTGGAATTGCTCCATTCTCTGGTCCATTTTCCTTGACTTAGCTCGTGTACCGTAAGGGTGTTCAGCTTCCAGATTTTCTTTCTCTCTCTCTCCTCTAACTTAAACTAATTAGGTTCTCTCTATGGATTTGAATGCATATGATGTTATGTAATGCAAATGCATGAATGCAAAGAGGCATCGATTCTGATCAACTTCATTGTAGAAAACTTTATTAGAAAACAAATTCTTTTACATAAAACGGACTACTATATGCTTTCGCCCTAAATCCTAAAGTTTTGATTTTCCAAAGCAATAGAGCTAGCTCTCAAATACGATCGAACTGTAGCTCATACTTCATGCTCAACGCATCAACCTGTGATCCAAAAATCTGTAGATGATCAGTTACCTCACGAATCTAAACTATTGCTTCACCCATGAGGTAATCTCGACTTCTTAGTTAGTCATGGGAATAGTGAAGCTTTTCCTTCCAACGCCATTCTCTTGTTTCAAGAAGCTCGATCTGAAGTAAACAACTGTACCATGTTGTTTCTCACTCTTCAATTTTACCCTTCATTTCCTCGATCTTGTTCAGGCTATTACTTCGATGGCGATGAAAAGATCGTCCAAGCTTAGCCTTTGATCTTCAGAAGAAGATTTGATCATTCACCCTAACTAGTGCCATACACTGAGTCACAATTCCATACTCAGAAAGATTATTCCGCTTCTATGGCCCATAAAGATCAAAATTTTTCCTATCAGGGTGCAAAGAAAGAACTGCGGAGCTTCCAGGAAGTTTAAATTGCATCTATTCAAACATTTTTTCAACTCTAACCATATGTGGAAAGTGTCTATTCTGGTTCATCTCATATATCAAATGAGGGATCAATACGAATTCCTTTCATTTCTCCACAACGAATCAAATCCCTTACAATGTTGTTTGGATCACAATGAGGAACCGAGAAGTTCACAACAGTCCATCCTTCAATCCTAGATGGCTCCACCAATTTCTTGTTGTTAAAATTCCAACACCCATTCCTTGGAAAGAAATCTTCACTATTGCCTACTCTTATCCTTGGTGCTAGCAGAATACGTCCGTCTTCTTAGATGACCATCTTCATATGACAGAAAAACGCTGTAATGGTAGAAGTGTCCATCTGTACTTCCCACGCTCACATTGAAGTGATTGGTGAATATATTTACTTTCTACCCTTTAGTTCAAACACCACGCCTTGCCATAAGGTGTCGTACAATCTTTTTTCATATCCGATTCTGCTTTGATCGGAACAACATCAGAAGGCACATGTGGCGGAAGCGGTAGGAATTCCAGCACTGCCCCATTTTCCTCTTGTTCAAACAAATCCATACCCTCTAATTGCTTATGTTCTAGCTATATACGAACGACTGCATTGTCTTCCACTTTATCAAGGAACCCGTTCTCCATAACCAGCTTTCTAACTTAGAAACTGATCGTGAATTGATACCTCTTAATGTATGAAATGATATGCACAAAAGAATAAAACATAATAAGTTAGTATCATGGAATATAAAACAAGTAAAATAAACAAACACCTATCTGGGTAACCACTAAGGTTTGACGTAGTTCTTCCTAAGGTGGGCTCTTAGGGTTCACTATATGCGGTTCAGTTCTAAAGTTGAGGTACTCGAACCAGTAGATTCATCGATCCTCACCCATTATAGGCTCATACGGAACGAGTTCGGTTCAGGGGAATACATTTCCCTATGGCCATGCGGAAGTGAAAACTTCACGAAGACATAGGTACAGATGTATTCCGGAAGCAATCCACTAGCCCATGCGGAGGTGAAAACCTCACGAAGGCATAGCTTCTTACTCCCACTTAAGGGTGTGACCACAACAGTCATGCAGTGCAATGCAGAGCAATATATTTAAAACCACATGCAATAAAAGGATCATATTTTTTTAAATCAAAATTTTAAATTCGAACAAAAGGACATGAAATTATCAATTTTACGGCTTGACTCTCTTAGGTCCCCAGCGGAGTCGCCAAGCTGTCAAAACCATTTTTAAATCGGGTTTAGAAAAATGAGGATCGACTTTGAAAAATAAAAACGGGAGCCGCCACCAATCTTTTTTACTTAGGTGTGATTGGATCACCTTGTAAAATATTTTATTTTAAAACATTTTTGGTCTTACGAAAAACGAGAAAACAGGTTCGGGAGTCGGTTACGTATGAGGAAGGGTTAGCACCCTCATAACGCCCAAAAATTGGTACCTAATTAATAAAATCATGTCCAAATGTTTGCAATTTAAAAAGTTTAAAATAAGATCCCTTATTAGAAGTAAAACCAAGATTTACCTATTTCAAAGAAATGTAAATATCACATCCAATAAGTTAGGATACAGCATTTTATAACTTTAAAGCTAGGTGTATTTTAGAAAATTCTTACCTCAAGACACAAAACATCACACCCAATAAGTTAAGATATAATGTTTTGAAATTCTCAAGAATAAGTTTTTTTTTTATTTGAAACTTGAGATATCTTTATTCCGAGAGAATGTAAACATCACATCCAACACGTTAGGACATGACATTTTTTAAACCCTCGTAATCAAAGTCATTTCATAATTTACAACACTTGTTAAAAGAATTTTTAGTTATTTAGCCAAACGGAAGATCGCACCCAACACGTTAGGGCACTATTTTCCGAATTTCTAAATACCTAAACATTGCCTTATTTTTTTTTACATTTAAATAAAGTATAATGATTTTGCAAAATTCATATTTATTTTAAAATGATGATCCTACAAAAATATCATATTAATACAAACAATAAATACAAAAAAAAACATTACAAAATAACCACATTAAGGCAATTGTGAATACATGATGAAGTATAAACAAATACAATAAATAATAAAACAAATATGAACATATTTTATGCAATAAAATAAAAATATTATATACATATATGATATAAATAATGCAAACAATATATAAATAAAAAGAATAGTATATAATGATTTTGAATAAATAATAAATAATATAAATGAAACATAAATATATTTTGTATAAAATATAATAACTAATTTATGAAAATAATATATAATTAAAATAATATTAAAAAAATAAAGTGATGAAAAATATATATATATATATAATACACTAATCATAAATTTACATACATAATATAAACAATAAAATAGATTAGGTAATATAAATAAATTTTATAAAAATAAAGTTTTAAAATAATACATAAATGTAACATAATAATAAATAATATACAAAATATAATAGAAGAAAAAAAATAATATATATAAATAATATACATAGTAATAATATATCATATATATATATATATATATAAATTTCACAATATTAATAAATAAATATATAAAAAAATAATATAGAATATATAATATAAAATAGTTTAATACACTAAAAAATAAAATAAAAGGAAAATAAAATAAAACGAAGAAAACAAGGGTCAAATAATAATTAAAACAGATTTAAAAGGACTAAATAAAAACACGCGTTAAACTATAGGGGTTAAAACAGAAATTAAGCCTTTTTCAAAACGACGTTGTTCAGTTTTACCTTTAAAACGGACCAAGTGACTAAATTGGAACCCAAAACAAACTTTAGGGATAATTTTAAAATAAATAAAAATGCGAATTGGGCTGAATTAAAAACAATAAAATTGCGGAAGGACTAAATGGGTAAATAGACCATTTAAAGAAAATGCGCGGATCCTGAGGGCCGGGTCGAGTCAACGCGCGGATCCTGAGGGCCAAAAACGGCGTTGTTCTTCGTTTGCTTTAAAAGTAAAAAAACGGTTAAAAAAATCATTTTATTCAATGTTTTAAAAAAATCACGAGAGTGCTCTGAAATGCTCTCTGCCCTCTTCGTCTGGTCCCGATGGTCGGACGTGCAGGCTACTGCCACGCGCCTCACGCGCCGTCGTCCGTGGCGGAGCTCAGGTAAGAACTCGTCCCTTTCTCTTTTTTTTTTTGTTTGTTATTTTGCGTATATAATAAAAAATAAAATAATAAAATAAAACAAATTGAAAAATAAAGAATCACCTCTATATTAAAAAAACTCTGTATTCTGTTTCAAAAGGTTTTTTATTCTCCCTGTATTTCGTGTGTTCTCCTGCCCCCCTTTACAGATTTAATCTAGGGGTTTTTATAACCCAAAAAAAATGAAAAACAAAAAAGAAATAAATCTCTTGTTTTTGCCTATTTGCTTGCTGTCTGTTTCCTTTCCATGTTTGCAGGTGAGAGACGAAAGCGCGAGGGGCTAACTGCGTTGATGGCGGAGTGATTGAGGGCTGATGGAGGCGACGGTTAAGGCGCGACGTTTGGGATACTGGTTTGCGGCGCGAAGGTAGTCAGGAAACCCTAGGTTTCCTGACTCTGGCTTAGTGTCTGGGCCTTTTGGTTTGGGTCGTCCGTTTGGGCCTGGGTGTAATGGGGTATTGGGTCTGTTTAGGTTTTAGGTCTGAGTAGTGGGTCAGTATTTGGGTAATTGGGTTTTTGCTTTTAATTTTTTGAGTTTGTAAATGGACTGCAGGGACACTTTATTTTTATTTTTTATTTTTTATTCTGGTTTTTATAGGTCGGGCAAAAAGGGGTACTTACATATAGAACATGCCATAGCTTAAAGTCCCTTTAACGTATCTAAGAACTCTTGTAGCTACTTGAAGGTGCTGCTTATTACAGCAGTGCATGAACCTTGAAAGCAGGCTTATAGCAAACATGATATTTTGTCTTGTTGCAGTCAAGTATTGCAAGCAACCAACTAAACTTCTGTAAGAAGATTCATAAACCAGCTCATGGTCCCCTTGGCTTGACAACTTCATTCCAACAGCCACAGGTGTGCTTGTTGGTTTGCTATTCTCCATTGAGAATTTCTTTAAGATCTTCATGGAAAATGTTTGCTGGCCCAAGAAGATTCCTTTCTCAGTTTGGAACACTTCCATTCCTAAAAAGTATGTCATTTGGCCCAGGTCAGATATTTCAAACATGTCTTTCATTTTGGCCTTGAAATTAGCCAATATGACCTGGTCTCCTCCTGTCACCAGAAGGTCATCCACATAGAGGGACACAATGAGCAGTGTCTTTTCTTCTTTGTTTTTGACATACAGTGTTGGTTCACTGATGCTTCTATTGAATCCCAAACTAATCAAATAATTGTCAATTCTGGCATACCAGGCTCAAGGAGCCTATTTCAACCCATATAGGGCCTTTTTGAGTCTGTACACCATGTGTTCTTTGCCAAATACTACAAAACCTCGAGGTTGGACAATGTAGATTTCTTCGTCAAGGAAGCCATTAAGAAATACGAACCTCACATCAAGCTGGTGTATGCTCCATTGCTTTTGTGTAGCCAAAGCAACTAACAACCTGATGGTGTCAAGCCTAGCTATTGGAGCAAAAGTTTCCATGTAGTCCAGACCATATCTTTGACTGAACCCCTTGAAAACTAGCCTAGCCTTTAACTTATTCAGACTCCTATCTGCATTATGCTTGGCTCGATAAATCCACTTCACACCAATGGTCCTTTTGTTGGCAGGTTTTTCAGTCAACTCCGATGTTTGATTCTTTTCTATCATCTTAATTTCATCTATCATAGCTTGCTTCCAACCTTCATGAGCTTCAGCTTCCTCAAAACTGCTTGGTTCCATTATGGCTACCTGTGCTCTTTCATAGATCTCAGCCAAGGGTCTGGTAGCTCTGATTGGGACATCATCAATGTCCATTTCAGAACCAGCATGATCAACTTCAGGCTGATCTGCTGTCAGTTCCTTAGAAGCAGCCTCCGGTTCATTTCTATCCCAATTCCAACATGCTTTTTCATCAAAGATTGCATCTCTGCTCACTTGGATCTTGTTTGTTGAAGGATCTAAAATCCTATAGCCCTTCTTAATTGAGCTGGAGCCTACAAGAATTCTAGGTTGAGCTCTTTTGGACAATTTATCCCTTTTTACAATTGGTACATGAGCATAGCACAAACAGCCAAAGACCTTTAGATGAGCCAATGTTGGCTTGAATCTGAACCAGGCCTCATATGGAGTCTTATGGTCCAGTGCCTTGGTTGGTAGTCTATTCTGAATATAAACTACAGTGTTGACTGCTTCAACCTACATGGTCTTGGGCAAATTTTTCTCAAACAGAAGGCACCTGGCCATATCCAACAGACTCCTGTTTTTTCTTTCACTAACCCCATTCCGTTGATGTGTAAAAACATTGGTTAATTGGTGTTTAATGCCTGCATTATCACAGTAAGCTTGAAACTGAGCTGAGGTATACTCAGTTCCATTGTCTGACCTTAAGGTCTTTAACTTACAGCCTGTTTCTGTTTCAATAGCTGCTTTAAACTTCAGGAACACCTGAGCTACTCCAGACTTATGTTTCAAAAAGAAGATCCAACAATATCTGATATAATCATAACAAAGAGAATGAAATACCTGCTGCCATTAAGTGATTGAGTCTTCATAGGAACACAGACATCAGTATGAACCAGTTGAAGCCTTTCTGAAGCTCTCCAGGCTTGATTTGAGGGAAATGGCAATTTGGCTTGGTTTCCTAGCTGGCATACTTCACAAATCTTCTCCTTCTCAACTGAGTTGGTGAAGTTCTCAACCAGTTCCTAACTGATCATCTGAGTCATTGATCTGAAATTGGAATGTCCAAGCCTTTGGTGCCAAAGTTTGGACTCTTCAGTTGAGGCTGTGTAAGCTGAGTCTGAGTCATTTGTCCAGTTGACTTCAAAACTTTTATTTGTCATAATGATTGACATGAGCCTTGATCCATTTGGATCAGTAATCTGGTACTTTTTGCCCTTGAACACCACAAAGTAACCTTTCTCTAGCAGTTGAGCTATGCTAAGAAGGTTTCTGTCAATTTCAGGCACTAGCAACACATTTGAGATGAGCTTGTTACCTGTAGAAGTGCATATCAACACATCCCCTTTGCCTTCAGCTTTAATGAACTGACCATTACCAACTTTTACTTTGGTTTTGCAGCTCCTGTCCAAAGTCTTGAAGATGGTTGCATCTGAAGACATGTGGTTAGTGCAACCACTGTCCAAAAGCCAGCCTTTTGAAGCTTTCTTCTGACCAGGTGAGCATGACACTGCAAAAACTTGCTCTTCATGGTCACTACTGTCTTCAGCTACTCGAAGCTCTGCTTGTGACCGTTTTGGATGGTTCTGACTTAGTTTGCCTTTATTTTTTCAAACTCTTTCAACATGACCCCTCTTCTTATAATGTTGGCATAGTGCATCTGGTCTAAACCAGCAATTTGCTTCTGAATGACCAGGCTTTTTACAGTATCTGCAAGGTTGATCCCCTCTTCTTGCAGCATCAGGCTTAGGCCTGTTTTTCCAAGTCTTCTTGCCTTTGTAGGTTGAAGTACTCGAGAAAGACTTGGTCTTGGCTTGAAAGCACCTTTTTGGTGCTCCTCCATTCTGCTGGCTCTTCCTTATTCTTGTGCATATAGAGCATTAATAAGCTCAGTTAGGGAGATAGTTGAAAGATCTCTTGAATCTTCTAGGGAGGATATCTTTGCCTCATACCTTTCTGGTAAGATAGATAGCACTTTCTCTACTATCCTTGCTTCATTAAATTGCTCACCAAGGAGCCTTATACTGTTTACCACAGCCATAATCCTATCAGAGTATTGCTTTACTGTTTCCTCTTCTTTGATTTTTAAATTCTCGAAATCTCTTCTCAAGTTCAACAATTGTTGCTTCCTTGTCCTCTCTGTGCCTTGGAATTCCTCTTTGAGTTTGTCCTAGGCTTGCTTTGGTGTCTCACAGGCCATAATCCTTGTGAAGATCACATCTGAGACACGATTTTGAATGCATGACATAACTTTGTGCCTCTTGGTCATCTGCATGCTGCCTTATCTGAGCCACTGTTGGGTTAGCTCTAAGAGGTGTTGGCTCGACATCTGAGTTGACCACCTCCCATAGGTCGAATGCCTGCAGGTAGGTTTTGACCACCCAAATGTGAAAGCCCTCTCCATTAAAGACTGCTGGTGCAGTTGGTGAAAAACCTGATGAAGCCATGGTTTGATAGGTCCACTAAGACAAAGGCTCTAGATACCAATTGTTGGTGTTATAAACAGCAAGTAAACAGCTTCAGTTGAAGTTTGAGCAGCAAGGCTCGTGTCTTGCAGAAGAAACAAAAGCAAAAAACTAACAGAAAATAGAATAAAAGCTATAGAGAATGGAGCATATGGAAGGAAACTTGATAAAATTTCATTCAAAATGAACAATGGCATAATACCAATACAAATACAAGATGATGGCTAGTAATTACAAGTCAAAGATTACATAAACCTAACACCACTAAAAATACATAGAAACTTGTTGAATTAACTTGTAGATATTGCATTGCTGATTTTTCAGTCAATCAACATCTAATTACATCACAAAATATTACCAACCTAGTTTAAATAAAACTAAATTACAACAAGAAAGTTGAAGTAACAAAACAAGTCTGAAATGGACAGTAACGATGAGCCTCAGTTGCTGTTTGCTTGAGTTGAGCCGGATGGCCACCTTCTCTACTGCATGAGTTGCATGGGTTGCATGGGGAGCCACCTTCAACAGAATCCTATTGATGGACAGTAACTGATCCTTAAACTAAGTCTTGTTAATTTAAATGTTTGTTATCTCTGATTCTGTCCCTTGATTTTAGCCATGATACTTGCTGAGTAAATCATGGATATGCACTTTGTTATTTCTGTTTTGTAATGGCTTATAAAAGCCTATGTTATGTCTTTAAATAAATTAGCTTTATAGCTCTCAATAGTCTGAATACAGTTTTAGCTTTCGACATTTTCATTTCCTGTTTTAGCTTTTGACATTTTCATTTCTTCTTTTTCTTGTTTCTTTTATATGTCTTCCTCACAATCGAAAACCCTCAACATTTCCTCTTAGTTTAGATTTCAAGAATCAATGTTTGGGTCTTTATTTAAATTAAAATTTAAATACAATTTTTTCGCCTACTCCTTTATGAGCTTTACTTGCAAATAATTATTCATCTTTTGAAAATTTTACCAATGCTTTTATATTCAGAACGTAATATGTTAATTATGAACAATTAAACAACTAAATACTTCAATGTGATTCGATCTTGTTTTTTTTTTTTTTTTCTTTATTCTATCCCACAAACATCCTTAGACTTTTACCAATGTTTGAAAGGATTCATTATTGTATTAAGATTAAACTTCCACCTTATCTTTCTTTAGAGGTCATGAAATCAATCTATATTTAGAACTATTCATAATTCTTCCTTAATTTATAAATAGAAAGATAATGTAATTCAGCGCATTATAACCTACATTTTTCTGTATTGACAATAATACTTATACTAATCGATTATAACAGTTTTATTTTTATAAAATAAAGACATTTATCTTTAAATTTGTTAATTGAGTTCAAATTTTACCTCATTATCAGCATACTCCATCTAATATTTCTAATAGAAGAGAGAAAAAATAAATAGGATATGATATTTTATTTAAAACTTAATTTAATTTTATTTTATTTAACATTTTTATTTAATTAAAAATATTAAGTATCATAATATAATTGGTTATATAACTTTTTTTTTTAATGAAAATAAAGATTGGAACAATTTGTATGACAGATTCATAATTTAAATACCATTTATAAATTATAACTTTAGGTACCTAAATGGAAATTCGTTATAGTTTTTGGACCAAATTTTTATTTAAGAATATAAAAGATTATAAAATATAATACTCATATATGGTAATATCGATCACATATCCTTCCTAATAATAATAATAATAAAAGAAAAAATAGTAAAAATAAAATAAAATAGAGTGATATGCAAACTGCAAAATCAATGGAAAGTGAAGTGTTTTGGAACATCAAAAGAACTATTAATGAACTAATGAAAAATTACAATACTAGCTAAGATCCAATCTACATATTTGTTTGCAGAGATTTAAATAATCTCAAAAAAAGAAGAAAAAAACAATACAAATTTAAAAGCAAAGGAATATGTTTACGAGTTCTGGGTTTTGATTATCCACAAAACAGAGCTTCATTTGTAGTGAATGACGGGCGTATTAGCATTCTTGTCCCACATCCCTCCTTCTTTGAGATACTCAATATATCTAGCAAACTCTGGTTTAGCTGTAGTTTTCTTCTTACGACGACCATCAAATAGGCTGAAAAGTGGGTGAATTGTCTTGGACTTGCTGCCCTTTTTGTTGGAGTTGGTCGTTGTCGAAGATTTCTCTTGACACTTCTCCGGCAACCCCAGTTCGGGGCCGTTAAACTTTCTGGATAAGCCAAAAACTCGAGCTGGCACACTTCTAGCTCTCTTCAACTGTGCTTCGAATTGACCATTGCTGGGAATTACAGGCTCCTCAACTTCGGTTTCAACAAGTAACCTTTCATAGCCATCACGGTTTCTTCTTGTGCTGAAAGCTCTAAGCATGGCCATGATGTGATAAGACGAGAGGATAAGCTTAGCTAGATGTCTATGTTGCGAAGATTGTATGGAATTGGTAAGTTGGGTACCCCCAATTTATGGAGTTGAAATAAAAGGTTGTGACATTAGAAAGAATAAAATATTTGTAATATTTTAACAAAAATTATGCACGCCGTGTTTGATTAAAGTTGGTCGTTGTTCTTTGGTGTATCGGATCATGCTTGTGGAGTTAATAAAAGAAAGGCATAATGATTTATTCAGTCCTTTAATTTTACAAAAAATAAATTATTTTAGTTCTTTATTTAAATTTTTATATCTTTTAGCTCTTAAACTTACATTGTTCTTTAAATCACCCCAAAATAAATAGAAAAGTTAATGTCTATTAACTTTGCTGACATGTATCCATATGACCGTCCACGTATATGCCACATTAGCACTTAATTAACTTTTTAAAATATTTAAAAATATTTATTATAATTTTTACACTTTTTAAAATTTTAAAACAATTTTTTTAATTTTTTAATTTTAAAAATTAAATTATTACTTATATGGCAATTGACGTGTATGCCATGTCAGTAAAGTCAATAAATGTTAACTTTTTCTTTTATTTTAGATATATTTGACAAATAACGTAAGTTTAAGGGCTAAAATAGAGAATAAGATGATTCGTTTAAAAGTTAGAGGATGAAATAAGTTATTATGCGAATTAGTATTATATGTTGGTCAGGGGCCACCAAAGTTGACCAATTCATGGTTGGAAATTTTCTTTGTTTTGATTTTGACTTTCGTCGCTATTCTCAACAAACGTCATGAAAAATTGGTTTGGTGCCGCTTTGATCTGCTGGTTTTCAAATGAATAATATCGTCACATAAAGGGGACCGGGATTAAACAATATTTCTCTTACTTGGTAAGTTAATTGTAAAAGACAAGTAATAAACTAGAAGAGGGAGTGAAACCAAATTTCCTTACTTGCAACGTGGCATGGAGTGCAACGAAATGAAAAACTCCAAAATTATCTGAATACAACCAATCTCATTTTATCAATATCTTGATAATTTTAATTTTGCCTACAATGCATTTGCTTAATGAATATTTTAACATCATATATTTATTTTAATTTAAGTTTAAATGAATTTAGTTATTTATTTCATTTTTATTCTAATTTTAATTATTTGAAAATTATATTTGTGATTTTTCAAAACAGAAAGTTAAATTTTAATTTAAAATCATTTATATTTTAAATAATATATTAGATTTAAAATAATTCAAATGCAAGCTGGAAGTTATATTGAATTTTCTTAAAGTAAAAATTATATTAATTTGATGTTTAAAATTTAATAGATAGAATTAAATATAATTCAAATCTGATTACTCCAATTTGAATAAGTGGAGCATTAAATTCAAAAATGACTTTGAATTATATGCAATTGAAAAATAAAAATAGTCAAACATTATGTGAATAATATTCAATCGGCTCACGTCAACATTTAGAAATTAATTTAAGCTATTAATTTCTTTTTCTGATTCAAATTAAAGAAACCTGCGCTATATTTTACTGCTACAACTATAATCATGTTGAAAATATGTGATGATTAAAATTGAAAGGATGGTCTAAATTAGGGGGATCACATCATTTTCTTATCTCTTTTCAGTTATTTAATAATATTTCTATATTATTAATACATAATTTTGGTAATTATTTAACCCGAATCAAATTTAAAACCCAAAACCCTAAACTTGAATCTCGAATCCCGAACTCAAACCTTGAACCTTAGCACCTAAACATTGACCCTTTGGTTTAGGGTTCGAGTTTGGAGTTTAAAGTTTAGATTCAGGATTTGAGGCTTGAGGTGCAAGGTTCAAGATTCAATATTCAGGGTTCTAGATTTCAGATTTTGGGTTTGAGGTTAAAGTTAAAAAAATTACAAAAATCATGTATCAATTACATAGAAAAATTATTGAAATATCATTAAATAATTAGAAAGAAATACAAGATAACGTGACACTCCTATTTCATACAATCTTTTCTCTTATTACAAATATAATTCAACATTAATAACCTAATTGAATTTTTCTCTGTATTAAGATATTAAAATATTTTAATTCCCAAAAGAAAACTTTTATTTTTATTTTTAAAAACAAAGTTATTTATTCAAGTAACCATAAAAAAAAAAAAACCAATCAACCCTTAAATTTACCTTTCTCTCCTAATTTTCTCTTTGGTTAATCTTCTATATTTTTCTTCTTCTAACTACAACAAGAGAAAACAAAATACAAATTCTTTTTGAAATATATTCACTTTTTTTTTTTTTGAAATCTTACTTTGGAGTACTCCATTAAGGCATATGCCCTAAAAACTTAAGCTGACCAAATAATTTTGGAAGTTCAAATTGATAGGTCTACCTTATTAAAATGTCAAAATTACATGTATCTCTTTTTAAAACTGTAAAAACAAGATCTAATATTAAATTTTATTAACTAGGATTTGCCATGTTAAATCATCAAGAATAAATCAAGAACAAAATTAAATGCGGAAACGTACCTGAATCTATTGATTTCTTGAAATCCTTGGATCTTATGATTTTGATATTCCAAATTAGCACACAAGTAATTTAGAAAAGGTGACTCTCTGTTTACTTAAGATGAGATGTCAAAAAAATTATCTATCCATAATTTGGGGATCATAACCCTCATATATAACTTTTGCACATTAACCCTGATTTTTTAATCAGCCCATCATCAATTAGAAATTAGTTATTAGAGTATCTACACATATTTGACCCATACTTTATTTAATACATAAAGACCAATAAACATTAATCAAATTAGATCACTTTTAATTTTGGCTAACATTTTATAATAGTAAATAATAACATGTAATTACTCTTATTATATATGTGATGTCCATGTTTTCTAAAAATCTCCCACTTAGACCAATATTTATACTAATTACTCTATAACACTACACCAAAACAGACTTTTAGCGGCATTTTTAGTGGCGTTTTAATGAAAAACGCCGCAAATATTATACATTAGCAGCGTTTGAAAGAAAACGCCGCAAAAAGCTGAGCAATAGCGGCGTTTTGGAAAAGAAGAAATAGCGGCGTTTGAGAAAAAAACTCCTCTATAGATCAGAGCATTAGCGGCGCTTTTGAAAAAACGCCGCTAAATGAAGAGTATTAGTGGCGCTTAGCCTAAAACGCCGCAAAGATGTTAATCAATACGACGACGTTTTGTGGCTGAGCTATAGTTGCTAGATCGAGAGTTAGTAGCCTTTTTTTGTAAATGCCGCAAAAAGCATGTCATTAGCTGCGTTTTTTTAGAAAACGCCGCAAAAATAAATAATTTAAGGGTTATGGTTTTAGGGGTTGGCTATTAGGCTTTAGGGGTTAGTGTTATTCATAAAAAATTAATTTATTTTAGGGCCTATGTAAGCATTAACATTCTATTTTAATTATTTTTGTCCCTTATAAAATTTATATTTAGGGTTTAGCTACTACAAGAAAACAGACTTTTTATATATATATATATATATATATATTATAGTTTAAATTATTCAATTTCTTACATATATATATATAAATTATAATTATAGTTTTAAATTATTTTAGAGATAATAGATAAACTTTATATATATATATATATATATTAAAATTAAAAAAAATGGTAACCCATGCATCTGTAGAGAAACAAAATTAATTAGTAAATTGAAAATGTTATTTAAATTTCCTAAAATATTGAAAGAATATATAATATTCAAAATTTATCTAAATAATTTAGGATTTAAGGTTATAATTAAGGGTTTAGTGGTTTATATGGGCTGACTAGGGTTTTGAGTTCAGCATTTCAAGATTTAGTGTTTAGAGTTTATGGTTTACGGTTAGTCTTAGGATTAGGGTTATCGCTTGAGTTTATAAGTTTATGGGTTTATGGGTGTATGGTTTAAGGTTCACGGGTTTAGGGTTTAGGGTTTATCGAATGAAGACAGAATATCAAATTTGATTTAATCATTAAAAAATTATAAAAATATATGCTATAAAAATGGTGAGATTGCATTTTTTACTTACAAATTATTTTCAGCCCCTGACAAAATCTGATTGTGCATCTGTTTATCCCTAAACCCTAAACCCTAAACTTTAAATAGTCTAAACCCTAAACTCTAAACCATATATCTAGATTCTAAACCCTAAATCATAACTCTAAATATTCGACCATAAATCCCTAAACTACAAACACTAAACCATTAACCATTAAACCCTAACCTTAAACGTCGCTAAATGTTGAGCAACAGTTCAATTTTCATTTAGGGTAATCGACACTCGTTTCGATTTGTTTCGATTTAATTTTCATTTTTTCTTATTTTTATTATGAATTTAATTTTATTTTGCTATTTGAAACTGACTTAATTATGAAAAGTTACAAATTGATAACTAAACCATTAAGAAGTTTTGCTTTATCGAAACCCTTAAACCCTAACTAGTAATGTTAATTAAAATACAATTTATTTTTAATTGAATATTTAAAATATAAATATTTTATCTTAATTAAAATATAAATTATATTGATTAAAATAATATTGAATAATTGAAATATAAATTTATAAATATTTAAAATAATTTTAAAGTTTTAAGTTTTAATGGTTTAAGTAATTGGATTAATTAATAATAGTATAAAAATATATAGATATTAAAAATTACTGGCGTTTTATACAAAAACGCCACAAAACCCATCAATAGATTCGAAGACGGCGTCGTTTGAAACTTTGTTGTATGAATTAGTGGCGTTTTATAAAAAACGCCACAAAAATATATCAGTACAAGGCAATACAGCGTCGTTTAAAGCTTTTTGTTAGTGGCGCTTCCGGTAAAATGCCACAAAAAGCTGTCAAGTATTAGTGGCGCTAGTTCTAAAACGCCGCTATAAGTCTATAGTTAGTGGCGTTTTCCTGAAAACGCCACAAATATATATTTACATTAAGCTTCACGACATCGTTTTATCAACAATATATAATGTGCATTAAGGTGGACGACGTCGTTTCATCAACAGTTAGTGGCGCTATTGTAGAAACGCCGCAAAACATAAATTGACTTTGAGCAAAACGTCGTCGTTTTGCTCTGCTCGGTTTTATCCCCTCTCCATCCCCGAAATCCCTAAGTGTTTTCTCCTAAAACTTTTCCCTAAATCCCTAAGAGCTTTTGTTTTCTGCTACAATTTTTCCCTAAATCCCTTAGAACTTCCTAAGTCCCCAACATTTCACCAATTAAAAATTTCCCAATATCCCAAAATCCATTTTTTCCTTTAGGGTTTCAATTTGATTTCAGTATTTTTCATTTCTGGAATTAGCATTTCCACGAGTCTTGTCTCTCAGAATTGGAAGAAACTTTCTTGCTCAATAAACGGCGACAACAACATTGTGAGCACCATTTGTTTATTGATTTAGGGATTTGTGTTTATTTATATACTTTTGTTTATTATTTTGTTTAACTTCTTTATTTTTCTTCGATGTAAAGGTTTGACGGCTGGAAAGACCGAGGCTAGTCGTTCTCCAGTAGCTTCTTTCTGGGGTTTTTTTTTCCTTCCCTCTCTTTTTAGTAATATTCTTCTTCTGTTGCATGCTACTTTGTTTTCAGAGACTAAGAATTTCCTTGAATTTTTTCCTTGCATGCTACTTCGTTTTCTGATGTGTCCTTTTCAATCTCATTAATTTCCTCTAAATTTTCCTTGAATTTTTTTTATTGAAATTATAAAAATCTACATAATTTTACGATATATATAACCTTATGAGATCAAAACTTTACTATCATATTCAAAAGGTATTTCAAACAATCTTGTCCATTAATTATGTTAACATAGAACCAAGACGACTTCCATTATATATATCGTAACTAAATCCATCCCTAATCACATAAATTAATACAATCAAATGACATAGATCAAATATGGATGTGTAGCATGGAAATTACATACAATATGATCCAAACATGTCTATTTCCAACTAGTCCTCCTTAGCCTTAGTGATATCAAAATTTACTAAAATCAAAGTGTGGGTAAACTAAATAAACTTTATTTCTACAGAAAATATCCTTAATATCCAGAAACTGAAATAACTGAAAAAATGCTCCTATAACAAAAAAGTATTTAAAGTTACAAACTCCCATTAAAATTGAATATTTTGAAATGATATTACACCCATATAGCAGTGTGCAAATAAAAAAACCTTGGGTGTAGTTCCTTATTAAGCTTTATAGGCACCTAACTACTTTGAATTTTTACTTTAACAACCAGGAACTTAAAGTCTATGTGTTTTGACTTTGATGTGCTCCTGTTGTTATTGGAATAAAATACTACCAGTTATTGTCACAATTTATACCATAGCGACAAAATCTTGTATCAATATTCAATTAAAATTGGAGTCTATATACTTGATGATCTCTAACTCATTAGACCTCTGATATGTGAGCATGTAATTTTTTATTCTCTAAAGATACCTTATAACCCTCTTGGCTATTATCCAATGGTTCAAACCAGGGTTGCTTAAATATTTGCCTAACATCCCAACAGTGTACACAATATTCAAATTAGTACAAACCTGAACAAGCATTAGACTTTCCACTGCTAAAATTTAAGGAATCTTATGCATTTCCTTAATCTTAAAATCATTCTTAGTGCATTAATTGATAGTATACTTACTCATTAAACAAAGCCATCTTGAAACCAAATGAGATAATCACTTGGTAAATATTGTAATACCACGTGATTCCACATGTAAGGTCTCATTATAGGATGCAACTATTTCTAGCAAATAAAGGTTGTCATAAGTATTTAAATAACCAGTTCCAACAACATTCAAATTTAAAGAGAAACTAAACTGATTGTTTTCGGATGAACAACAATATCCAATTTTTTCCAACAAAGAAACAAAAACTAAATTTTGTCTAAAACACGATACAACAAAAGTGTTTTTTAAATCCAGATAAAAATTTAAAAAATGTTCCTAATAACAACCTAAAATTCCCAATTTCTTCCACTTCCACCGATTTTCCATCGCCCACGAAGTTGTGTCTTTCACCATCTGTAACATCCTGAATTTTTGGGCCTATGCGTTTAATGGGTGAACATGTGTAATGTGTTAATTTAACTGTTAGGGGTCCAAATTAGGCTCAGGATGTGGTCAAGGCCTTGGTGAAATTTTTGTTTGGGCACTATAGAGTTTTAAAAGGTGGTATCTGTGTTTAAATTATCAAAATGGGCTTGTGGCCCAGTGGTCAGTGGCGCCACTTAGGGAGCAAGGAGGTGACGCCACACAAGGGAGTAAGGGGCCCAAATTTAAGTTTCATGGAGCCCAATTCTTTTAATTTAAGCTAGCTGATTTTAAGCATTAGGGTTAGGTGGAGTGGACGGCAACAAGGCTATTATTTAGGGGATTTTTAATGTTTAAAATATGTGGATATTATGCTGATAAAAGAGGGAGGAGTTGGAACTAATTAAGTCTCTTTTAGATGAGTTAGTAGATTAAGATAAAGGAGAAAAGATAGGATTTATCTGCAAAGTTAGGTAAGTGTCGAAATTTCTATAAATAGGGGGGATAGCTAATCAATTCTGGGATTTGAACCCTACTCTTTCTTCTCTTCCTGTGATGAAAATTTGAAGGCCATCTTACTTGTTTTCTTTTCTCATCTTTTCTCTTCCAAAAGCCGAAAATCACCATTGTTTTCTCACCTTTTCTTTCTTTTTCTTTGAAATTTCCTTTTAGCCGAATCTTCTGATCTCCATTGTTATTCTTCTCCCATTCACTAAAAGCCGAAACTCCTCATTCAATTCTTCTAGAAGCCGAAAAACACATCAGCCTTCTCTCGTTCATCTTTTTCGGGATTTTCTTAAAAGCTGAAATCCCTAGATATCATCTCCTGTGATTGCTGAAATCCTTCTGTGGTGTCTGCTTGTGCTGAATCTTGAAGAAAACTAAAGGTAAGTGTCGATTCGCGAGATTTCAATCTTTTTCCGGCTTTTAGAGATTTTAGCCGAATGGCTATATGCTAACAAATTGGGTATTTTCTCTCATTTGCGGCATTCCAGGATTTGAAGGGGATTCAATCGCTTAGATCTCTAAGACATAGTTCAGTAGCATTCGGGTCGTATTGCTTTCGGGATTTCAAGGTAAGGAGATCTGTTAGTTTAAACATATAAATCGGGTAAAACACTAACCCTTGGTCAAATATAGGAGAGGCCTTATCTTCGCGTTATTCCAGCTTTTGAGCAAAGTTGTAGACAAAGGGCAGTAGATCTGATTAGTGAGGATATCGACATAGAGAGTAGTCCTACGCATTAATCAGGTGTGTAACTTCTCACACCATTTAGATTGTCTGCTAATATGTGTTATTAGATCTGCTTATACTCTGTTAAATGCCGAAATCCCGGCATAACGGTTGAAAACCCGATGAGGGTAAAAGCGAATCACCAGGTTAGTGATCTCTGTCATTCGTAAGTGAATGTTTCTGCTGATGATATGTTTTGTATGTATGCCGATTTCTGTGATTGCACGGGGTTGGGTGATTGATGAAAAGGGGAAGTGTTCTATTGTAGTGGCTTTTTGCCATGATCTGTTGTAGTGGCTGTTTGCCATTATCTGTTGTAGTGGCTTTTTGCCATGATCTGTTGTAGTGGCTATTTGCCATGATCTGTTGTAGTGGCTTTTTGCCATGATCTGTTGTAGTGGCTTTTTGCCATGATCTGTTGTAGTGGCTATTGCCATGGTCTGACGATGAGCAGCTAACTACAGCATGACTGCCATTGATGGTGTGTAGCGGTGTGGGTTGATTGTAGAAATCCCCAATGGTGTGACTGGCAGGTAAGGGTGGTATGTAGCAGATGGAAACCTAGGATTGGGTTGGGCTTTGCATAATTTCTGTTATTTCATGTTTTAATATTTGTTCTGTGGGGCTAAGGCCCAATCTGATGGTGCATGAGAGTTGCACACTGAGTCTCGTGACTCACCCTATTATTTAACATCTTCCATGTAGCACCTAGTGCATCGGACCGGGCTGGAGAGGAGCGCAAGGTGGCCATACAAGAGATTATTTTGATTCAGTAGAAGTCTTTACTTAGTTATTTATTTTTAACATTTTTAATTAATGGGTTTTAAATTTCGTTGTAATAAGGCCATGGGCCATTAGTTTTATATTTCCGATTTTTGGGCTTTACCTTCAGACACCTGAATTATTCGATAAAAATTAAAACTAAGGCATGTACTAAATTTCGGTTTTTAATTCATAAAGGCATCTTATAAAATATATATATTATATTAATTACCAAATTATTAAGTTTTCCGGTATAAATGCTTAAACTCGACAAATGACTTCCAAAAATGCAACATGTTTTACTAAAACTTCTTAGTGACATGCCAGATCCAGTCGTGGTGTTTGGGCTGGGTCTGGGGTGTTACAAATTGGTATCAGAGCCCGGTTCAAAACTCGACTTTGGGGTTTTTGGGCTCAAAACATTTTCTAAAGATGGGTTTTGAAACATGCATTTTTATAAAGGATACAGGTCTGTTAGCTCGGCATGGCACCTGCGTCTCCGGCCCAAGTCCGCCAGGTAAGTATTCTAAACTATTGTGTGGTATATATATGTGGGCTTGATGGGTTTATGGGACGTAGGTTATCTTAGTTAGAATTTGATGGACTCTAGGCTTAGCTTGAACAACTTTCTAAATCCCATAAGACTTAACCTAATTAAACAAACCCGGGAATAAGTCGCTGAGTTAAGGTGTGGTAACAGGCATACGCATGTCTAGGATTGGATCCGGAAGAGCCTGGTACTTAAGCAGTCCTAGTGACTCACCTCCTCTTCGCTGGAATCCTACCTGGTGCGTAGTGACTGTTCACCTTAGCCGTGAGGACTTGTTGGTGGGCCAAACTTTGTGATTAAAACCCGAAAGAGACCAGCCACCCTATTTCGCAATCAAAATACCCATGGTTTGTAAAATTTTCAAAATACTCTTGATTTATGAAATATCCTCGAATGCCCTTGATTTGGAAAATTATCAAAATTTGCGAAATTACCGAAATATCCCCAGGTTGCCAAAATTCCCAAAATACCCCTGCTTCACGAAATTACCAAAATACCCTTATTTGAAAAAAATTACCAAGATACCCATGATTTGCAAATATACCCCCAGATTTACGGAAATACCCTAATTTACAAAGTCAACGGAATTTTTGTGTTCTTAAAAAAAACACTCAACACACAACAACAACCAAGAACCACAAACACCTGAATGCCACTATTATTCTTTTGAAATCAAATTCTTCAGAATACCCCTGTTTTAAATATATATATATACCTCTATCTCAAAAATTACCAAGAAACTCTATTTTGTCAAATTACAAACATACCCTGTAGGATAAAAATTACGAAAATACCCCTGGGTAGTGAAATGACGGAAATACCCTTATGTGGTGAATGTGGCTTCATGGATGTAATATGTATGTTGAGGTGTGAATGTATGTGGTTTCTAGAATTAGGAGGTAAACTTGAGACTGAAACTGTAGATAGGTTCGAATTCGAAAGAATCACTCTTAAAACTACTATTCATAAGACTATTCGTGGTTAATCAGTGAAAGAAATTAATAATTCATAAAATTTCTAATTCAGATACTACGAGAATCAACAATGAGCGCTAGGAGAGGAAGAAGAGGCTGCGGCCGAGGCCGTGGAAGTGTTAGGACTGATGTGCTGACTCAGCTAGTTAGGGAGGTACTGAAGGAGGTTAAAGAAATCGGTGAAACACTTCGGGTTGAGTGCGTGGACTGTAAGAAAAAAAAGAGATCGTAGTTTTTTGGGGTTGCAGTCTCATTCTGTGAAGCATGTTAAGGTACGTCCAAACTTCCGGGTTTGCGAATATTGCAGAAGGCGTCATCCGGGTGAATCTTGGAGGAAGTCAGGAATGTGTTTAAGATGCGGGTCTGAGGAGCATAAGGCTCGGGATTGTTCAATCATCATTAAGTCGGGTATGTTTTGTGTGGATGCTATATTTTTGGGTATAGAAACTGTATGAGTGCAATGGTTATATATTATTAAATTAGAGTGCGCAGCGAAAGCATAGTGGTGAGACTTGGGTAGTACGATTAATAGTTAGTTGGAAATTTCGAGAACGAAATTTCTTTAAGGGGGTAGAACTGTAACATCTTGAATTTTTGGGCCTATGCGTTTAATGGGTGAACATGTGTAATGTGTTAATTTAACTGTTAGGGGTCCAAATTGGGCTCAGGATGTGGTCAAGGCCTTGGTGAAATTTTTGTTTGGGCACTATAGAGTTTTAAAAGGTGGTATCTGTGTTTAAATTATCAAAATGGGCTTGTGGCCCAGTGGTCAGTGGCGCCACTTAGGGAGCAAGGAAGTGACGCCACACAAGGGAGTAAGGGGCCCAAATTTAAGTTTCATAGAGCCCAATTCTTTTAATTTAAGCTAGCTAATTTTAAGCATTAGGGTTAGATGGAGTGGACGGCAACAAGGCTATTATTTAGGGGATTTTTAATGTTTAAAATATGTGGATATTATGCTGATAAAGGAGGGAGGAGTTGGAGCTAATTAAGTCTCTTTTAGATGAGTTAGTAGATTAAGATAAAGGAGAAAATATAGGATTTATCTGCAAGGTTAAGTAAGTGCCGAAATTTCTATAAATAGGGGGGTAGCTAATCAATTCTGGCATTTGAACCCTACTCTTTCTTCTCTTCCTGTGCCGAAAATTTAAAGGTCATCTCACTTGTTTTTTTTCTCATCTTTTCTCATCTTTTCTCTTCCAAAAGCCGAAAATCACCATTGTTTTCTCACCTTTTCTTTCTTTTTCTTTGAAATTTCCTTTTAGCCGAATCTTCTGATCTCCATTGTTATTCTTCTCCCATTCACTAAAAGCCGAAACTCCTCATTCAATTCTTCTAAAAACAGAAAAAAATCAGCCTTCTCTCGTTCATATTTTCCAGGATTTTCTTAAAAGCCGAAATCCCTAGATATCATCTCCTGTGATTGCCGAAATCCTTCTGTGGTGTCTGCTTGTGCTGAATCTTGAAGAAAACTAAAGGTAAGTGTCGATTCGCGAGATTTCAATCTTTTTCCGGCTTTTAGAGATTTTAGCCGAATGGCTATATGGCTAACTAATCGGGTATTTTCTCTCATTTGCGGCATTCCGGGATTTGAAGGGGATTCAATCGCTTAGATCTCTAAGACAGAGTTCAGTAGCATTCAGGTCGTATTGCTTTCGGGATTTCAAGGTAAGGAGATTTGTTAGTTTAAACATATAAATCAGGTAAAACACTAACCCTTGGCCGAATATAAGAGAGGCCTTATCTTCGTGTTATTCCGGCTTTTGAGCAAAGTTGTAGACAAAGGGCAGTAGATCTGATTAGTGAGGATATCGACATAGAGAGTAGCCCTACACATTAATCAGGTGCGTAACTTCTCACACCATTTATATTGTCTACTAATATGTGTTACTAGATCTGCTTATACTCTGTTAAATGCCGAAATCCCGGCATAACGGTTGAAAACCCGAGGAGGGTAAAAGTGAATCACCAGGTTAGTGATTTCTGTCATTCGTAAGTGAATGTTTCTGCTGATGATATTTTTGTATGTATGCTGATTTCTGTGATTGCACGGGGTTGGGTGATTGATGAAAAGGGGAAGTGTTCTGTTGTAATGGCTTTTTGCCATGATCTGTTGTAGTGGCTATTTGCCATGATCTGTTGTAGTGGCTTTTTGCCATGATCTGTTGTAGTGGCTATTTGCCATGATCTGTTGTAGTGGCTATTTGCCATGATCTGTTATAGTGGCTTTTTGCCATGATCTGTTGTAGTGGCTATTGCCATGGTCTGACGATGAGCAGCTAAATGCAGCATGACTGCCATCGATGGTGTGTAGCGGTGTGGGTTGATTGTAGAAATCCCCAATGGTGTGACTGGCAGGTAAGGGTGGTGTGTAGCGGATGGAAGCCTAGGATTGGGTTGGGCTTTACATAATTTCTGTTATTTCATGTTTTAATATATGTTCTGTGGGGATAAGGCCCGATCTGATGGTGCATAAGAGTTGCACACTGAGTCTCATGACTCACCCTATTATTTAACATCTTTCAGGTAGCACCTAGTGCAACGGACCTCCTGGAGAGGAGCGCAAGGTGGCCATGCAAGAGATTATTTTGATTCAACAGAAGAATTTACTTAGTTATTTATTTTTAACATTTTTAATTAATGGGTTTTAAATTTCGTTGTAATAAGGCCATGGGCCATTAGTTTTATATTTCCGATTTTTGGGCTTTACCTTCAGACACCTGAATTATTCGATAAAAATTAAAACTAAGGCATGTACTAAATTTCGGTTTTTAATTCATAAAGGCATCTTATAAAATATATATCTTATATTAATTACCAAATTATTAAGTTTTCCGGTATAAATGCTTAAACTCTACAAATGACTTCCAAAAATGCGACATGTTTTACTAAAACTTCTTAGTGACATGCCAGATCCGGTCGTGGTGTTTGGGCCGGGTCTGGGGTGTTACACCATCACTTGGCTTTCGATAGCTTAGGGCTTTAAGCAACCCTGCATAGAAACACTTACGTGAGTAGTAGAACCAGAATCTATCCACCAAGTGTTTCTAGGTAATGAAACTAAATTAACCTCATAACAAATCAAAGTGAGAATTATACCTTTTTTGCACATCAGACATGATATTTGATACATTCTTTCTTCACATGTCCAGACTCGTTACAAAAGAAACAACTCCTTGTAACCTGTTGTTGTTTCTTTTGAGCTGGACCCTTTGAAACTTCATTATGATATTTTCTTTTCTTGCCCTTGTCTTTAGAGGCATTGGTCAAATAAGCACTTTCAGACTTGTCATGTTTCAATCTTTCTTCCTCTTGCATACAATGAGAAATGAACTCATCTAGAGTCCATTTCTCCTTTTGATAGTTGTAAATAATTTTAAATTAGTTAAATTGCAAGAAGTGATACCAAAACCATAAGAACAAACAATGTAACACCTCAAACCCGGCCTAGAAGTTAGGCCTGAATCTGGCGTGTCACATGGAAGTTTTTTTTTTTTCAAAACCATCTTTGCAATTGTTAAAAACTTGTTTGAGAATTACAGCCTCTTTGTTAAAACCCAAAACACTTAAGAAATTGTTATCTACTTGAAAATGTAATTATCTTTAAAAACCTTTTTGTTTGCGAAAACATATTTGAAATAAACAATTTACGAAAATATGACGTTTCGAAATAGAGTTGCAGAAACATTTTGAAAACATTGTGGAAATGTAGATAAAATACAAGTATTTTTGAAAGGTTGATTGATGAGTCAAAAATCGAGGTAGTGAACTTTAACCGTGACCTTTGAAAACGACGTTGAAAATTTGGAAGAGAATTTCCGAATGAAATCATTTGTAAAAGTTTGTTATGAAAATCATTTGTTAATCAATTTTTGGAAAACCATTATTTATGTTTTTAGAAAATTCCCTTTTTAAACAATTTAAGAAAAATAATAAAAACATCCCAACCATAAAGCAAAATAAAAATAGTCCAGATACCTTATTACAACATTTAACCCAAAATAGAAAGTAATAAAATAAACGAGAAACAAATCTAAAGTCCCAATAAACCATTTCTGAAGTATGGCCTCCACCAAGTCATCCATGGCCCAAGTCCACGTTACTGAGCATTACCTGAAAGTGTTAAGAGAAAGGGGGTGAGTTACAAGAACTCAATGTGCAACCCACTTACCGCTGTCCATTAGGCCAAAATCCATTAAGCAAATATTTGGGCCTAAGCCCATATACAATTATAATAATAATATGAATATAACACGAATATGAAATGCAATTCCCAAACCAAGCCTAGTATTTCCATCCGCTACACACCACCCGTACCAACCATCACACCTGTGGGTGATCTTTAGTCAACCCACCCCACCAACACACCAAACGTAGGCATTAAGCCATTTATATCAAATTTGTGGATAAGCCACCAGATTAACAAAATTTACATGGCACTGCCATATTTCAGATTTGTGGCAGAGCCACCAAATTTATGTAGCAGAGCTACCAGAACTTCTCTTCATCATTATCCCATCCCATGCAAATCATGTACTTAATGCATAACCATTTACAACAATTTATTCAGATTTTTCTTACAAAAATTATGGCCCATTATAACAATTTATCAAGTTGGCCAATTAAGCAAAATATCATCTTGGCCCATTTCGCAATTTATTTCAAATCGGCCAATATAGCAAATATCAAACGGCCCATATAGCAAAATATCAGATTGGCCCATTAAGACATTTTCACAATTCGGCCCATAAGGGCATTTTCTCAATTCGGTAATCTTACCCACTAAGGGTAATTCGGTAATCTCGCAATCCAGGGGCATTTCGGTAGTTTACCCTTCAAGGGTATTTTGGTAATCTCGCAACTTAGACTTAATTACTAATGTGGAGCCTAAAAATTGAAATTGTCTATCCGCGTCATACTGACTAAATTGACTATAACTCGAGTTCAGAATCTCAAAATCTAAATCCGTAAATTTTCCTTGAAACTAGACTCATATATCTTCTTACTATAGTTTTTCCAGAATTTTTGACTTAACCATTTAGTACAGTTTATTCCTTAAAGTTTCCCTTGTTTCACTGTCCAACAGTTCTGACCTCTCTTACCTTAATTTCAAATATCTCACTGTACGATTTTCATATACTGCTCCCACTTATTTCTAATGAAATTAGGCTCACTAAGGAATCTATACATATAAATTATAACCCATAATTCACTTTGTACAAATTTATACGATTTTTCCAAGACAGATCAAGGAACCACGAAGTCAATCAGAACCACTCTTACTAAAATTAAGATATCTCAGAATATAAAAATCCTTTTCCTTCTCTGTTTCTTCCATATTAAAATAGACACAGTAAGCTTTAATTTGATATCTTATTCACTTTCTAATTCCCTTTCTCATATTTTTTGTGATTTTTCAAAAACACATCACTGCTTCTAATCGAAACTGTTTTATTACAAAATACGATTACCACTACGATCATACAACGCCCGAGTGATCACGGATGCCGGTTTTTGGTTTTCTTTGGTATTTCGACCGGTTCACATAATATTTCATGCACATTTTCAGAGAAGTGTGAGATTACCCACCATTTCAATCATGTATTTGAAAAGTACGGGATTACACACCTTATTTCGATTTCCTAACGAACCACTCGTCGTTGACCTAGAACAATACCAACCTTAGCCTCAGATTTCCAAAAGATTTCGTATTACTTACACTTGATTCACTTACCACTATATCTAAAGGTAGAAATATATCGAGTGATTTGTCCCTAAAACATATAGTCGATTAGTCGAAACTTCAATCCGATTTGCAACATAGCCAAATAGAGATATAACAAAAAATCCAAAAAATGAACCCCCTTACCTTATCGATATTGGATCCATTTACCACCGTTTGACTTCGGCTAGAACAATACATGGTCTCCCACTTAAAGCACTACGAAAAGAGAGTGATTAAGACATGAAGAAGTGGAGGATAACACCATTTTCAGTTACGATCATGATTTACAACCGAATAGTGATAAATACTTATTCGGCTAAAGAGAAAAGAATATTATCATAGAAAAGAATTCCCTTACCGATTTAATCGAAGAAGGAATGTCACCTCAAACGAGAAATAAAGGAGTGATTTTGGATTGTGAGTTTCGGCTATGGAAGAAAATAAACAAGAATAGTTTCGGTTATGAGGGTATGGATTAGAGGAAAAAGATAGTAGAGTTGGAGAATTTCGTGAAAAGAAAAGAAAGGTTGAGAAGGGTGCTTATCAAATTTTGGTTTTCAAGAGAAGATGAATGAAAATAGTTTGGTCTCAATGGTTTGGTACCTATGGCAACAAGAAAGAATTGAAGAAAAGAAATGCTCACTAATGGCTTGAAGTTTCGGCAAAGATGAGAAGAAATTTGAGAGAAAAGGCATAAAAATGCAAGAAGGAATTTTGACCAACCAAGCACCAAAGTTTCTACCAAAACACTAACAAAAATTCGGCTATCACCCCCTTTTAGCCCCAAAACCGTCTACATTCATGTCCCTAATAGTCAAAAATTTGCCAACCACCCTTTCCATAACACATCCCTTGAAAAAGGCCACATGTTCCCCTTACTTTCCCCTTTCTCTTGATTTCTTTCCTCACATTCATCATTTCCTATTTTCCTTAGCCATCTTGCCAAAAAATAAAAAGTCCACCTTGCCTTATTTACATGCTTGGCCGACACTTAAGGAAAGAGTGCAAAAATAATAGTCAAAATTTGTACACAATGGGATTTGAACCTCTTCCCTCAAAGTCCTTCACTTAATGCTATAAACTCTTTATCAATTGCTCATTTATGCTAGCAATTTACTCTTTTATTTCCATAAGCCTTGATGCCACTTACTATCTCTCCTTAATAGGCTTAAACACAAAATTTTACTAAGGCCCAACTTGAACCCGGAACTTCATAGAACCCCGTAATTTTTCTAAAATCACCTTCTTAATAAGTCCAACTTGAATTAATGTCGTTCTCTTGTTCTCAAAAATTTTAAACATTCCTACGCCCAAGGCCCAATGGGCCCAGTCCTACTAGGCTCAATTGCGGGATGTTACAAACAATTCCTCAGAAAGCTCAATCTTGAGTGTCTTAAGTTTTAAAGAAATATGGAACATATCCATAATGTACTCCCTCACATTTCCTTATCGTTTTTGGCAAAACATTGCCACCTCTTTGTAGATTTTGGCAAAACCTTGGCTTGAGCAATCTTTGTAGATTTTGTGCCCTTAAAGGCTTTTGGAATGATGTGCTTAATGATCATTAGACTCGTTTGATTTGAATGATGCCACCTCTCAAAATCTTTTTTAGCTTTAGGGTTGCTTTCCGCAGTGAGAGATGCAAGTTGTTCTTGTTGGGAAATATGCCCATATTGTACTAAACATGTAATTATTTTCTATGTATTTGAACGATGAATAAATAAATCTCATATTTCATTGTTATGTCTTTTGTATTTCTTTCTTTCATATTTTGCATGCATAGTGAAATTGTGAAAGAAAATTTTAGCTCATTAATTGTCTAAGTTCAAACTAATGGTAAGTGGCACTGTAAGAATATTTACATTGCGAGAAAGACAACTTACTTTAGTAGATAATCTAAACAAGTCCGTAATCTCGTAAAAGAATCAAAGTGAGCATTTGATTCAAATACTGAGAAGGATTATTATGTCATCTACAATTCCAATTGAGGAGATAGTCTTAGCTATTGGAGCAGTTGGCTTCACGGGGAAAGCCATATATGTATTCATTGGCAGAATGATACATTGGACTGGACCCAAGATGAATTAATTATGAATCTGTTTGCGAATTAATTCACTTGTAACATTCATAGTGTAATTTACCTAAATCTTGAGTTAGTCATTGACCAAGCATATGTAACTCATGTCCTTTGATATAAGTGGAGGCTTATGCTCTAGAAGGGTAACTCATTTTTCATTCCCTTAATTTTTCATTTTCAATTTTTTTTTATTTTATGATGCTTTAGAATGGTGTTTTGACTTTGATATAATAAATTTTAAATTATTTATTATATATGGGAAAGTTATTTCTCAAAATATGTTTTTTAAGGTATTCCAACATCTACGGATGTCGATTTTAATATAGATTTTTTACTATCAAATTTTTTCGGTATTGAAGAAAAGACAAGGAAAGAGAGTTTCAATTGACAAGTAGGACCTCGACACCTGAAATTCAACTCTCATTGGTGTTAAGTTTAGATTAATATCTTGATTATTTTTCTGAACTCCATTGTTATCAAGTTTACTTTAACATTTTGACTACTTACTCTTATTTATTTCTTTTCTTTTCGTTTGTATTTTATTTAACAATTTTTTTTTATTATCGCTTATTAGAATCGTAATACAAGATCTAATATAAAACTTAACAAACCAAGATTTGTCATGTAAAATCATCAATAATAAATCAAGAACAAAACTAGATGTGGAAACATACCTAAATCCATAGATTTCCTGAAATCTTCAGATCTTATGGTTTTGATCTTCCAAATTAGCACACAAGTAATTCAGAGTTGGTGACTCTCTCTTTTCTAAACATAGGATATTAGAAAAATTATTTATATTTAATTTTGGGACCATAACCCTAATATATAACTTGTGCACATTAACATAATTTCCAATAAGCACATCATTAATTAAAAATTAGTTACTAGAGTATCTACACATATTTTGCTTATACTTTATTTAATAGCTAAAGCCTGATAAACCTTAACAAAATTAGATCATTTTTAATTTGAGCTAACCTTTTATGATAGTAAACTCTTATTATATATGTGATGTCCATATTTTCCAGCAATCTCCCACTTGGACCACATATATATAGTGATTACCTTATAATTACATGTCATTATAACCTTTTGAGCTCAAAATATTACTATCATATCCAAAAGATATTCCGAACAATCTCGTCCATTAATTATGTTAACATAGAACCAAAGCGACTTTCGTTACATATATCGTAACTAAATCCATCCTTGATCATGTATATTAACACAACCAAATGATATAGATCAATTATGGATGTGTAGTATGGAAATTACATGCAATATGATCCAAACATGCCTATTTCCAACTAGTCCTCCTTAACCTTAATGAGATCAAACTTTACCAAAATTAGAGTGTGAGTAAACTAAATGAACTTTATTTTTACATAAAATAAACTTAATATTTGTAAACTAAAATAACTGAAAATGTCTATAACATAAAAGTATTTAAAAGTACAAAAACTCCCATTAAAACCAAATATCCTTAAATGACATTACACTCATATGAGCAGTGTGCTCGTGAAAAACCTTGGGTGGTAGTCCCTTAGTAAGCAGGTCTGTAATGATGGAGTTTGTCCCAATATGTTTTATATGCACCTAACCACTCTGAACTTTTACTTTAATAACCAGGAACTTAAAGTCTATGTGCTTTGACTTTGATGTGCTCCTATTGTTATTGGAATAAAGGACTACCAATTATTGTCACAATTTGCACTCCAGTGACAAAATTTTGCATCAATGTTCCATCAAAATCAGAATCTTATGCCTAATGATCTTTAACTTATCAGACCTTCGATATACGAACATGTAATCTTTTTTTCTCTAAAGATACCTTATAACCCTCTTGGTTATTATTCAATGTTCCATACCAAAGTTACTTAAATGTCTTCCTAACATCCCAGCAATATACACAATATTTGGATGCGTACATACTTGATCATATATTAGACTCCTAATAGTTGATGCATAAGGAATCTTTTGCATTTCTTGAATTTCAAGGTTACTTTTGGGGCATTGAGTAAGACTAAATTTGTCCTATTTAGCAACAAGGGTTTCACCTAGTCTACAACATTGCATGCCAAACCTTTTGAGTACTTTATCGATATAACTGTTTTGTGACAATCCAAGAATACCCGAGATCAGTCTCGATGCATTTGAATTCCTAAAATAAAACAGGCATCCCCAAGATCTTTCATCTCAAAATGCTTAGATAAAAACCTCTTGGTTTTGTGAAATAAGCTTATATAATTCGTGTAATAAGCCTATAGAACAAGGAATATATGCTTACTCCTACTGAATTTGTAATACACACAATCATCAATAATATTGATCTTAAAACTAAACGAGATAATTACTTGATGAAACTTGTGGTGTCATTGATGGGAAACTTGTTTGAGTTCATAGATGGATTTTGTTAATTTGCAAACCATATTCTTTGGGTCTCCCGACTAAAAATTTTCTAGTTGCACCACATAAATTGTTTCTTCAATGTCGCCATTGAGAAACACAGTCTTAACATCCATTTGATGTAACTCAAGATCAAGATAAGCAACAAGTGCCATGATTGTCCTGAAATAGTCTTTCGAGGAAATTGGAGAGAAAGTCTTTGTAAAATAAATGTTTTCTTTTTTAGTATATCGTTTAGCTACAAGATGCGTCTTATACCTCTCCACATTATTATTTGCATCCCTCTTGATTTTGAATATCTATTTACAACCAATTGGTTTTACACCTTTAAGTAATGGGACAAGTTCTTAAACTTGATTGCCCTGCATAGATTTATACTTTTCTTGCATGACATCAATCCACTTTTGAGAATTAGAACTTTTTATGGTCGGAAAAAAATTGGTTGGACCATCTTCTATCATTCCATTGTCATCCTTATGTTCTTGGAGAAATACAACATAATCATCTGAAATAGAATTTCTCTTCTCTCTCGTGGACCTCCTTAATAGCACTTATTCTTGAGGTTGTTGAGTTTGTTCTTTTGGAACAATTACTTCATCTTGAATAGGGAGTTGTTTAGCATTGTCTTGTTGGGATTTTGGATTCACTTCTTGATCAATGATAGGCATGAGAACCTAAACATCGTCAAAAGTGATAGCAGGAACTGAGTTAGAATCCAATTCTTTCTCAAAAACAATGTCTCTAACCTTATTTCTCACTCCAAACTCAACATCCTCAAAAATGTTGCAGTTCTGGTCTAAAAAATATTCCTAATTGTGGGATCATTAAACTCACAGCCTCTAGATCTCTCAGAATAACTAATAAAGTAGATGTTTACTGATTTGGAGTCCAATTTAGTTGGACATCCCCAAATGTGAAAGTGCTTTAGACTAGGCTTTCGACCAGTCCAAAACTCATAAGGTGTTTTTACAGCTACTTTAGTGGGTACTCTATTCAGAATGTAAGTTGTTGTCTTTGGAGGCACTAGCCAAATGAGCACTTTCAGACTTATTATGTTTCAACCTTTCTTCCTCTTGCACACAATGAAAAATGAGCTCATTTAGAGTCTATTTCTCCTTTTGACAGTTGTAACTAATTTTAAATTTGTTAAACTACGCAGGAATTGATACCAAAACCATAAGAACAAACAATTCTACAAAAGGCTCAATCTTAAGTGCCTTAAGTCTTAAAGTAACATGAAACATATCCATAATGTACTCCCTCACGTTTCCTTGACCCTTATACTTTACAAACATCAAAGAAGTCAAAAGTGATGTCATCTCAACATTATCGTTTTTGGCAAAACATTTCCCAATTTTGTCAAGGACACCCTTGGCCTGAGTAATCTCTTCAGATTCTGTCCTCCTAAAGGCTTTTGGAATGTTGTGCTCATGATCATCAGACTCATGCGGTTTGAGCAATCCCACATCTCAAAATCTCTTTTAGCATCAAGGGTGTTTGTCATAGTGAGAGGTGCAGGTTGTTTTTCTGTCAGTGCAAGGCTATGTCCACACAACCAAGTGTCTTTTCCATTCCTTGAAATTAGTCACATTAAGCATGGGTATAGAATTTATATTAGCAAATATTGTGGCAACAGAAGATGAACTAGCTGAATATAGAACAAAATAGATAAATAAAAAAACAATCTCACATGAATATTCATAAGTAAACAATGAATTTAAAATAGTGGATAATCTCATCTCAAGATACCAAACACAACATTAATATCAAGTCTTTGGACAATAATATTAACTGTAAGCGATACTCTTATTGTAGCAATCAAACATTGACAATAAATTATGTCAAATGATGAATCAATCTTTGGTCTAACTTATTACTCACATAGAGTATCTTATAATTGTCACACATTATTATCAAACATAAATACAAAAAAAACCTTAAAACCATATATGTATATATATATATATATATAGATTCACTAACATCCAATTCATGTATAATATAATCATGCATTATTCCGTAAACCATGCACTCAATCCAACAGCAGAGTTTAATGCATAAACATATACTTTTTACATTTTAACTAAATATAATACACAAAATTATAACAACTTGGAAATTGACAACCAAAATTTCATGGGAAGAGAACGAAATCCATCCTTAGAAGGGAAAAGAAAACTTTACACAACTTTTTACTGAATAGATATCTCGTCAATAGCTAATATGTTCAAGATATATGGAATCTTCAACATGTCATAATCAAGATTTCTACGGTTTTGAGGTTGATATCTTGTCATTCTGGGAATGGAAATTTTAGTTGGTACAAATTTAAATATTATAAAAATTATATTATTAAAAGCAATCAAAACCCTAAAATTTTCAATATCAATTTCAAATATTTGGCATAAATTAATTGAAACACCAAATTAATATATGAAACCATAAAACCCAAAGAACAAATCAATTCAAAATAATAGAAAATTAATTTATTCTCAATGGTTGGACATGAAAAGGCTTAGATGTCATTTGTTAGAATCGTAAAATAATATCTAATATAAAACTTAACAAACTAGGACCAGTTACGTAAAATCATTAAGAATAAATCAAGAACAAACTAGATGCAGAAGCATACCTGAATTCGTAGATTTCTTGAAATCTTCGGATCTTATGGTTTTGTTATTTCAAATTAGCACACAAGTAATTCAGAAAATGTGATTCTCTCTTTTCTAAAAATGTGATATTAGAAAATTTATTTATATGTAATTTGGGGACTAGAAATTAATTAAAAATTAGTTACTATAGTATTTATATATATTTGGTCCATACTAAACCTTAACCAAATTAGATCACTTTTAATTTGGGCTAACCTTTTATAATAATAAATAATAACATGTAAATACTCTTATTATATATGTGATGTCCATATTTTCCAACATAGCTCTCTTATTTGCAAGTATGAAATTGATTCTTTTTCATTATTTTCAAGTAAGAAATATTTTCATTGAAGGGAATTTAATTTTTCATCTTCCTTCTATTTTTGGATTGGTAAAATTTGAAAATTTTCAATAGTTCACATAACATTTTAAGCTTTTTGTGTTCTCATGCTTTTCATCTATAAATAGAGATAAGGGAAGAACCATCATAATATAGCTTATAGTCAATTTTTTGTATTACATACATACATACATACACATATATAAGAAATAAAGAAAAGAACTAAACAAGAGTATATAGTCAAAATATTATATTAAGCTCAACACTAATAGAAGTTGAGGTCGTGGTTCAAATTAAAATAAATAAGGTGGAACTCAAAATCTATGTGTGTCGAGGTCTTAATTCAGACTTGTCATATGACATTCTCTTTTTTTTTCCCCTCTACAGTTCCAAGAAAATTCAATAATCAAAAACTTAAATTAAAGTTGACAACCATAAAAAGGAGCCTAAATAAATTAGTTTAATATCGTTAGATTTCTCTCAGATGGCTATGGAAGAATAGTCCTCTCTGATGGCCATGGATGATGATAAGGCGACAAAGAAAGTCTATATGCAAGTTTATTGGTTTGAGGAAGAAAATCAAGTTATGGTAGGTAAGCTTGATGGGAGTCCTGTTAGGGTGGATAGACTATCTCTTGAGTGTGTCGTTTATGTAACACCCCTAACCCGTATCCGTCGCCGAACTAGGGTTACGAGGCATTACCGAATAAAACACAACTCAAAACAGGCATATAATTTTTTTTTTAAGTAACACATATATTCCCTAATAAAATTAACCATTACATAACATATCAATTTAACATAATTAACATTCAAATCGTATTTAGTGTTTGCATATTAATTCATCTAAACATAGTAAAACTGCACATTTTAACAATACAATCAAGACATATTAATCCCTGTAAATTCAAACATATATATATATAGCATTTTATACAACTATGCAAATAGACATCTATTATCTCAATTTTCATTTGATAATCCATCACCAATTTAACATATACCTAGTCAATTTGAATCATTTCAAATCTATACTCATAACCTATAATAATTCATACATACACAATTCACCTGTATAAGTAACATTTTGTACATACAAATGAATGAATTAATTATGTAAGGTTGAATACCTTTACAAATATCCACATGATTTCCATTTATAAATTTATTCATATTGAGCCGAATGCACATATATAATTACATAAATTTTCCTATCCAAATTTCTATTATTTCATATAAGCAAAGTTTCATCTAACATTTACCAATACCTAATTCATAAGGCTACGTACATTTGCATAACAAATAGTCATCCTTATCAATTCCACAATATGACCGAATATAAATATACATATACACATATGCAAAGACACATTTGATCATAATTCATTTAATAAGTAATTCAAACTTCACACAATACGTAACAAATATACCTTTATGCATTACCTAATCGAATACAACATGTCCATAACATCATCACCTACTATAGCCAAAATATACAAGTATGCATTCAATTCGAATTCATATCTTCACTAATTCATTCCATCATGCAAAGTATAATATATATATATATATATATATATATATATCAACCACATTTCTAAATTCAATAAAACTACTTATAAACATCATTTATACTTACCTACTATGGACATACTCTATCATCAATATGCATAAGTATAATCTCATTCTCAATAACCATCACAAACCATCAGCAAAGATAGCAAATCAATCAAAAGAGGATAAGCCAATTTTGCATGGCTATTAATTGTATATAAAAGTACTCGATTTATATCCACACTTTTATTATGCTATACATGCCATATATTCGTAATTAACATAGCCAAAATACCAAAGTAGACTATCGATAGTGTGATAAGTCTTGCTGACGATCCCCGAGCTCGTAACATATATCCAAAATCTATAAAACAGAGGTAGATGGAAAAACACAAAGTAAGCTATTTAAGCTTAGTAAGTTCATAAGCAAGTTAATAACAATCAACTTAACAAGATCAATTATACAAAATTATAACAAACACTTTAAATAATCCACATACATAAATACTTACTAAAGTTCTATATCAAATCACATCTTACCAAATTTAGCCAAATACATCAAATTAGAAATGTATATATATTTCACATGCTCATACATTAGATTTTGTCCCAACGAACTACACATCTAACTTACCTTCCTTTTTATAGCACAGTTTATATACATACCTAAATTCTTTTAACACGAATTACATATTGGCCTTCACTTACACATGCCCGTTGAACCATTCAGAATTAAAAAGGATACGTGGATAGTCAGAAGCTCGTACAATGCCAACGTCCCAGACGTGGTCTTACATGTAATCACATATCGATGCCACTGTCCCAGACAGGGTCTTACACGTAAACACAAGTCGATGCCAACGTCCCAGACGTGGTCTTACACGATAACACATATCGGATATCTTATGTCATGACATATGTATCCTAACTATTCCTAAGGTCCATACGAGGCTTACGAACGTCAAAACTCGATTGAATCAAGCTTGGAAGTTAGCCAAATCACATTGTTTACATTCGGCCATGGTATATATATATATATATATTCAAATAATTCCATTTGTTACATAACAAATATATATTCATAGTTATATCAACTTTTAAATGCTTACAAACTTACCTCGGACGTCGACGACTACGAAATCGACTATTCGACCACTTTTGTCTTTCCCCGATCCAAATCCGATTTCTTTAATTCTTGTTCTAAACATGTTCAAATTAAGCTCATTGAAACATACTTTCATTCAATTTAGTCCAAAAACACATAAATGGGTAAATTACCATTTTACCCCTGACATTTACAATTTTTACAATTTAGTCCCTATTGCACAAAACACAAAATACACCAAATTTCTCCATATCCAAGCTAGGCCGAATATTACCCATGTATATACAAGCCCATATAATTCATTAATTTTGCATTTTAACCCCTCTAAAATTTATTTTTTCAATTTAATCCTAATTACTCAATTTCATCAAAAATTCAAAGACAAAACTTATTAATCTAACACATATAATTCATATTTTATCACCAAAAATCAAAAACCACAAGATACCATCAATGGTGAAACACAAAATCATCATCACAATCAAAAATTAAAACATGGGTTTTGTTCATTTCTAAGCAACGATCTCAAAAACGTAAAAAATTATCAAAAACTGAACAAAAACGAACCTTTAATCAAGCTTCAAAGTGCCAAACTTTAGCCTTTGTTCTTTGTTCTTTTCTTTTTTTAAGTTTTGGTGAAAAGAAAGAATGAAAACATAGTTTATTTTATGTTAACATTATCATATATATATTTTAATAATTAAATAAATTTTATAACCTTAATTTATAAATTATAAAATCACATATATCATGCCACCACCGCCCAATTCATTTAATATTGGGCTATTTATTTCTTAAAGGCTTCTATTTTAAAAAGCCAAGTGCAAATTAGCCTCTTTTAGAAATAACCACCTAATTTTCACTTTACGCGATTAAGTCCTTTTATTTAATCGGACACCTAAACGACAAAATTAAGTCACGAAAATTTAGCACAAACAAATTCACACATAATAAATACGAAAAATAATTTTAAAATGTTTTTCAGACTCGGATTTGTGGTCTCGAAACCACTTTTCTGATTAGGGTCAAAATCGGGCCGTTACAGTTTAAAGACATGCTTGTTAGCCTTATGAATAGATCAGAGCTTGGTTGGAAATCTTTTGAAGAGGATGATAGTCAGCTTATTAAGGGTGATGTTTTTATTGGGACAGAGGATAGGTTGCCGTCCATAAGGTTTTCTGATCAGGTATGGCAAATCTTGTATAAGAATATGTCTAGGATAGTTGTGGTGAAGTTGTTGGGGAGAAAGGTTGGGTATCAAACTCTCTCTAATATAATCTATTATATTTGGAAGCCTTCCACTCCCATTTGTATTATGGATTTGGAGAACGATTATTTTATGATCAAGTTTCAGTCGGAAGTAGATTATTTTAAGGCTCTTACGAAGGGATCATGGGTTGTTTTTGGATAATACCTTACCGTCCAGCCTTGGACTGAGCTTTTCTCTATAGAGCAACCTTTTTCTTTCAGATGTTGTTGCGTAGATCCAGCTTCCAATCTTATCAAGATTTATGTATAGAATGAGTGTTCTTACTAATACTGGAGAGATGGTTGGAGTTCTTGTTAGATTGGATGATAATATAGTTAATGCATAATGGGGTCGTTTTGTCTTTGTAGTGGTTTTTTTTGGATCTCAACAAGCCTTTAGTATCCTTGATTAAGATTGATGCTCGTGTTCAGTCAGTGGAATACGAATCCCTTTCCAATATTTGCTTCTCGTGTGGACATTATGGTCATTTACAAGACTCACGCCTCTCTGTGCCTATTCAAAAGAAAGTAGGGGAGATAGATAATTCTCACTTTTCAGAGTTGAACGATTGAGTTTCTTCATATTTTGAAAATAGGGATGAGAATTATGGGGCGTGAATGATTGTAGATCATTGGAATAGGAGAGGTTATAAAAAACAACAGACAGACAAGAAAGGAAATGATGGGCAGAAACCTGTGGGATCTCGCTTTAATGTGTTACATGATTTGATGGAGGAAAATCAATATGGAAATAGGATGGTAGATTCTACTAATTTTAAAGGAAAAAAATGTTACAATTTATGACAACTCGTTTGGGTATAGATGACTCAGCAATTGCAAGACATTCGGGTATGAGCCTAAAGCTACATGAATCAAGATCTCAAGATAATCTTACAGCCAATGAGTTGGGTTGTATTGAGCCCGTTTATGGATTCAGATACAGTGTTAAACAAGCCTAAGACAGAGCATGGCCATCTAAGTGTGTGCCTAGCCCATTAGGTTTTATTAATGGAAGTGAACTGGTTAAAGATCATTTTCCTGTTGATTTGCAAGTGTCTGTCCAATTTTAGAAAAGGAAAGCTCGGGGAAGGAGGCTCTAGTTTGGCTTCGATTATGGAGATGAATGGCCAATAGTAGACTTTGATGAAATTTGAACCCAGAACGTCATTCGATGATTTCGTTTGTTGAAAATCAAAATTTGAATATTCACTTAGGGGTTGATAAGGTCGTAGATTTGTCAATGGTATCAACTAAGTTGTTTAATGGGACAGAGTATCTGAAATTAGGGGATTCTAAACTGGTTAAAAATTTTTCAATTTCTACTTTTATCAAGAATAAGTGCAGTAAATTTAAATAAAAGGCTTCAGTTCGTATGCCTATTTCGGATGCGATAAGTATGATTATGGAGAGACTTAATTTTAAGGAGGTTTGCCATGAATCTATCTAGGTGTAGGGAGATGTCTCGGGGATGGTAGAGGCGATGTCCCATTCCTCTTAAGGTTTGTTTCTTTTATTCTCTTTTGTTGTTAATGATATTGCCAAATATCTTTTTATGGAACTGTCAAGGGGGTGGGAGTTCCAAATTTGTTAGGGTTGTTAAGCAGTATCTTATTGAATATGATGTTGATGTTATTGTTTTCCTAGAAACTTAAGTTAGTGGTTCCAAGGTTGATGGAGTCATTGATAAAATCAGACTTGATTGTTCTCATAGAATTGAAGTTCGAGGGTTTGTTGGGGGTTGTAGGTCTACCAGAAATCGAGTGTCCAAGTTTAGGTTCTGTTCAATAACCCTCAGTTTATTCACTATCGAGTGGAATACCAAAGATAATCAAAGCTTTGTTTGGTGACTTTTGTTTATGGGTTTCCTGATAAACAGAAACACAAGTGTTTGTGGGATCGTTTAAACTCTCTTTCCTGGTCTATCAAGGGTCCTTAGGTTCTAGTGGGGGATTTTAATTCTATTCTTTATTCAAATGAAAAGAGAAGGGGTTGGTCAATTTTTTCAAGATGCAAGTTGTTTTAGACCTTTATTCAGGATAATGGTTTACGGGAAGGCCCTTAGTTTACATGAAGAAGAGGGGTTATTTTTTAGCGTTTGGATCGAGCCATTGGTAATAAGGATTGGTGTCGCCTGATGCTACAGTTTTTCACCTTTTATGGCTGAAGTCAGATCATAGGCCTATTCTCATTTCTATGCATACTCCTAATTCTGCCCATTATGTAAGGCTATTCCATTTCTTGGCCTCTTGGATTAATCATTCGACTTTTGATCAACTTGTGTAGGAAAAGTGGAGGTGTGGGCTTGATATCGCAAGTAACCTTATCTCTTTGATGGAGGACTTCAAAAGGTAGAACTCTCATATTTTTGGTCACATTGGTCAGAGGAAAAAGCTTCTAGCTTATCGTATCAATAAGGTACATGCTGCCTTAGATCGGAAGTACTCGAGTTTCCTGTTGAACCTGGAACTTGATTTGTGTATTGAGTACTAAAGGGTTCTCGATGAAAAAGAAAGTCTATAGAGACAAAAGTCAAGAGTGGATTGGATCTATTTTGAGGATCAAAACCCTAAATTTTTCCATAGCAAAGTGATTCGAAGGCATAATTTCAACAAGATTTCAACCTTGAAAGTTGGAGATTATTGGTGTTTTAATGATGAGGTTTTCCAGAAGGAAACAGTTCATTACTTTTCCTCCATTTTCTCATTGGATGATCAAGTTCATTTCTTGTTTCCGTTGTATGGTCGTTTTCTGATACTAGATTAAAGCTCTTTCAATTTTTTAGCCATGAATGTCACATATGAGGAAATTCGCAGTGCCCTCTTTAGTATGAGACTTTGAAGGCCTCGAGGCCGAATGGGTTTCATACGTGATTCTACCAAAATCAATGGAAAATAGTTGGTTCGGATGTCTATAATTGGGTTTGGAGTGTTTTTTCAAGGCTTCCTCTTGATCCTTCGATTAATAAGATGTTGTTGGTTCTTATCCCGAAAAATTGTAGTCCAGAGTCCTTGTCCAATATAGGCCAATTAGTCTCTACAACGTCTTGTACAAGATTGTTACAAAGATAATTGCCAATCATTTCAAACCTATATTTCCATCTCTCATTGCTCAAAACCAGGTAATTTTCATAGCTGGAAAATAAATAACAAATAATATTATCATTGCCCAAGAGATAATTCACTTTATGCGAATTAAGAAAGGTGGATGGCTACTAAGGTAGACCTCGAGAAAGCCTAGGATAGGATTTGTTGAGACCTCATTGAAGACACTTTATTGGATGTGGGTGTTCCTTTGTTATTATCTAATGTTTATCATGGAATGTGTTTCTACTATGTCCATATAGATCATGTGGAATAATAACTCCTCAAAAGTGTTCCAACCAATGAGAGGTATCTTACAAGGTTGCCCACTTTCTTCGTACATCTTCATTTTGTGTATGGAAAGATTGGGGCAGCTTATCGATAAATAGGTTGAGGAAAAGTTGTGGAAACCCTTTCCTCTTGGTAAGAATAGACCGTTAGTGTCATTTATTTTTTGCTGGTAACCTCTTCTAATTTGCTGAGGTGGATCTGGATCAAGCTATAAGAATTTGGGATGTTCTCAGGTTATTTGGAGCTACTTCAGGGCATAAAGTTAATGGGCCAAAAACTAAAATATTTTTTTCCGAAAAATACTGAGGCCAATACTTTTGCTGAAATTTGTAGTATATTAGGATTTAGTATGAGTGAGGATTTGGGGCTTTATTTGGATATTTCATTGTTCCGCCGACGTGTTACAACGAGTACCTTCAAGTTTATTGTTGATAAGGTTCGGAGGAAGTTAGATAGCTAGGATGCCAAGCTACGTTCAATGGCAATTCGAGTCACACTGGCAAGGTCTGTCTTGTTATCAATCCCTAATTATTTCATGTAGCCTGTTAAGATCCCTATTTTTGTTTGTAAAAAGATTGAAAATATTGCTTAGAGGTTCATTTTGGGGAGATCCACTGTAAGTCAGAAACCATCTTTAGTTAAATGGGTTGACTGTTGCCAACCAATTTTTAATGGGGGTTTAGGTCTCAGAAGTCTTATATATCAAAATAATTCTTTTCTTCTTAAGTTGAGGTTCAATTTCCTCTCTAATAAACAAGGCTTATGGGTTCTCTTCCTTTGAGCTAAATATAAGATAGTTGATGATTTTTTGGTAGATATTATGAGGAATTGCTGCTATTTTCTTTGAAGATCGCTTGCAAAGATTTGGCCTCTCATGCACTAATGTATTGCATGGTCTGTGGGTGATGGTAATCATATCAAATTTTGGACTAATAATTGGGTCGTTGGGTTTTGACCTCTGATTAATTATCGCCATAACACTATGGTGACTGGGACTGACAGTATTTGAGAAGCTTCTTAGATGACAACATTCTATCTTATATTGTAGGTATTCCAGTTTCGAAACACCTAGTAGGTCTGGATATTTTGATTTCACAATGGTCTTCCAATGGGAGCTTCATAGTCAAAACAACCTACAATTATCTTAGGAAAGATGTCTTGAATCCTTCAGATGATAGTTGGAAACTCGTGTGGCCCTTTGTAGAGCCACAACGTGTTCGACAATTCTTTGGCTGGTTTTCAAGGAATGCTTATTAACTAATGCAGAACGATGCAGAAAAGTCAAACAATTCTTCATGTAAGCTTTGTAGATGTGTGGATGAGTATATCATTCATACCTTAAGGGGTTGTTGTAAGGCAAGAGATGTTTAGAAACAGGTCATTCCTTCGAGGTTATTGCATCAGTTTTTCTCTTACTCGTTAAAGGACTGGTTAACAGTCAACTTGAGAAATGAGTTTGCTTTAGTTTTTCAGGAGTTTGATTGGAGGTCTCTGTTTGGTATCCTCTGCTAGAAGATCTAGAAACAGAGATTTTGTGTGTGTTCCAAGATGTTTTGTTTAGTAAAAATCACATCCTTCATTTCTCTTGGAGTTAGGCAAAATCTCTCAAGTTTTTATCTGGCAGACCCGCTGAAAGTACCAGGAGACAAAATAGGAGTCGTAAGTGGTGTAACAGTCTGGTTTAGACCTTAGTCAGAACAGTGGTTTCGGGACCAAAACTCCAAATCAATAAAATATTTTAATATTATTTTCTGTGTTTGCAGTATATGATTTAGCATGTGCGAAATTTTTGTGAATTAATTTGATCATTTGTGTGTTTAATTTAAGAAAATGGATTAACCGCATAAAATGAAAGTTTGATGGATAACTGTGAAAGTATGATGGATAATTGTGAAAGTATCAAATTGTTGATGTTTTTGTAATGTGAAGCCCTTAAAAGGCAATTAGCATATTTTTATTGATAGTGGGCAGTGGATGGACATTTTAACCAACTATTATGTGATGTATTACATTATTATTAAAAGGTTTATGGTAAATGGATTAATAATATATGCTAAAATAAAACAAACATAATAGATGGCTATTATCATCTTTTGAGTGCCGAAATTGAAGAAAGGAAAAGAAAAAAAATACAAGTTAGGGTTCGGCCATTGAATTACAAATTAAGGTATGTTTTGACTTTAGTTTTTGATGATTTTTATGTTTTTGAGATTGTTGCTTAATCTACCATCAAGCCCATGTTGTAATTTAAAGAATTAATGATGTTTATGAGATGTGCCATTGATGAAATGGTGAGCTTTGTGATGAGTATTGGTGTTAAATGAAAGATATGTGTTTAATGAACATGTTTTGTTCTTGAATTTTTGGTGAATTTAGCTAATTAGGGCTAAATTATGAAAATAATGTTTTGAAGGGCTAAATTGTGAATTTGATGAAAAATATGGGCTTGTATGGTCCTTAGGGAGTTTCGGCTATGCATGTGTATGAACAAATTTTGTATATTTGATGTGTTGAGAAAAATGGATTAAATTGATAAAATGTACAAATGTGAAGGCTAATTTGCAAGTAGCCCCAAATATGTGTATTTGGATTAAATTGGATGAATTAGTGAATAAATGATTAAATTTGAATATGTATAGATCAAGAGCCGAAGAAAATAGACTTAGATCGGGGGAAGTCAAAAATCATTAAATAGCCACACGTTTCCGTTAAACCGAACTCGAGGTAAGTCGAGATACAAATAAATGTATTTGAATTGACTTATTTGTGAATATATGAAATTTGAATTGCTATGAATAATACTCGAAATGATGATTATATGGATTCCGAGAAAATATCAAGATGTGGTTAATGTTTGAGAAGCCCCGTCTGGACCTAGGAATAGATAGGATAGTATATGTCATGACATAGGTGTCCGATATGTGATATCATGTAAGACCACGTCTGGGACGTTGGCACTGATATGAGATTTCGTGTAAGACCACGTCTGGGACGTTGGCATCGATATGAGATTTACGTGTAAGACCATGTCTGGGACATTGGCATCGTATTGATTCGTGTAATACTCTGTCTGGGACAGTGGCATCGACATTTGGTTACATGTAGGACCACGTCTGGGACGTTGGTATTGTACGACTATTCCAAGCACTCCGAGCATCCTATTAGATTCCAAATGGTTCAACGAGCAAGTCCGAGAAACGAACGACTATGTGAATTGTATATCCGTTTCAGATACGTTTGAAAAGTACATTATGTGTGTATGAAAGCTAAGTGTCTATATGAACTTACCAAGGTGAATATGTGTATTGAAATGATGAGATAATGTGTGAATATATGCTTGAATGAGCTATGTGTATATGTGATATTTGAGTTGAAGAACGTGGCAAGCCAAAGAATATGTGATGAATTTGTAATGAGTAACATTAATATCATTGTATCAATATGGTTATGTGCATTTTATGCTAAATTTATTTGTATATGGCTTACTAAGCTTTTGAAAGCTTACTCCGTGTGTGTGTTTGCTCTATTTTATAGATCGTCAAAGCTACTGAAGGCCCGGGACCGTCGAGGATCATCATCACACTACCTAAGCTCATTTTGGTATCTTTTGGAAATGTATATATTAAGTATAGCATGTATAGGCTAGTCATTTTGGATTATGTTTGAAATATGTATAAATAGCTATGTGATGTGGCTAGTTATATGTTGGTATTATGCTTTTGGGAATATGGTATATGATGTTTGTTTTGGTATTATTCCATGACTATGAAATGGTCAAGTTTATGGTAAGCATATGGATGAAATTTGAGTAAATATGTTTAAGCAAAGAAATGGTTATAGGAAAGGTAAATGTGGATGAATAATGCTTGAATATATATGTGCCTTGGATGTGCAAATTGGCATAATTGGATATGAGATTGAATGTGGAGATTTGTTGATTATTTGATATGTCTTTAGTTGTCAATTGCACATGAAATGATTTGGTATATTGTTTGTAGGGCTAACCCTAATGTGGGTGGCATTTTGGCCTTGCAAATGGCCTATTTTGCCTACACAGACGTGCCTGGTGGTCGTGTGAACAAGTCAGTAGCTAGCCTGATTTTACACGGCCATGGCACACGGGTGTACCTAGTGGCCGTGTGGATAAGTCAATATATATGCTCTGTTTTGGCACGGCCAGGACACATGGGTGTGTCTGGTAGCCGTGGGAGGCACACGACCTACCCACACGGGTGTGTGACCTCTGTAACTTAGAAAAGTTTTTAAATTTCTGAGAAATTCTATATGTGTTCGGTTCAGTCCCGACCCTATTCTAAAGCATGATTAAGGTCTCGTTGACCTATAAAAGGGACACTTAGCTTGTGATTGATGAATTGTAATATGAAATGTCTGTAAAAGTTTCCGATCTGTCTGGTAACGCCTTTAACCCTAATCCGGCGACGGATACGGGTTATGGGTGTTACAAGTGGAGTCCACCTCCTTCAAGTTCCATTAAATTGAATACTAACGATGTCCGTAATCTAGTTTCAGGTTTAGCCGCATTGGCAGCAATGGCGAGAGATGAATATGGCAATTAGGTGTGTAGGGTAGGTACAAATATCGGCAGGTGTAGTGTGGAGCAAGTGAAGCTTTGGGCAATTTATGATGGTCTTATTATGGCATGTGATGCTAAATGGAGAGATGCCATTATTGAAACGAATTGTGCACTTTCTATTAAAGGGATCAGTGGTGATTCTAAGAATTCAGGAGTTATGCAGTCGAGATTGGAGTGTTGTCTTTGAGCAGATCCCAAGGGAGGTGAATTTTGCGGCTCACTCATTGGCTGAAATGATGAAGGATTTCCCGGTTGGTGCCTAGATATTCCATAGGGTTCCCTCTTTAGTCCATCACTAGTTAATGATGGATAGCATGTCTGTGCTTTCGACTCTCGCTATATCCTACTAGTTTAATAATCCATTTGCTTGTAACAAAAAAAGAAAAAGTTGACAACCGTAAATGTTAAGGTGCTCCTAAAAAAAACGTATTAAGAGAAACAACTTTACTAAAAACCTTCATTAAGAAATAATAATAATAATTCCATATAACAATCAAAAGCTAAGAGATTTCTACTTTTTTTAATAAAAAAAATCTAATAAAGCAATGATAATACATTCATTTGGGCAAAACTCTTTGTTTTCCCGTTAGGGGAAAATAATGGCAAATTTTTTTATTCTAATTTACTAGAATTTGATTTTTGTGTTTTATGAAAATTGAATATAGTCTAACTGTTAGTGAACATGTATGGGAAGAAACTGAACCATTGAAAAATCATGGAAGCATAGTCAATGTTCTTTCTCTCTCAATAAACATAGATTGTCAATTATGAAAAACCTAATAGCGTAACATATTTCAATGAAATATATGACTGTACGCTAATCAAGATCTTCAAGTTTTCTAGCCACTACTCAAAATTAGCTCAAATGAACTTTAGATGAACCTTCAACCGTCATCATTAGAATTGGTCTCAAATCTTGCATGATATCCAACATTTTTGGGATCTCAAGGACCCAAATCACTAAATAATCCAATTACCACACTTCTTTTTCGGAAAAGTTCAAAAGTATCATGATAGCTTTGTTGCTTTATATATTTATTTTGTTTGTGGTTCAACTTTAAAACTCTCTCGTGAAATTACGTAGAAATTTTGAAATTCTATAAAATACCCAAACAAGTAAATTCATTTTTAAAAATTTAAAAATCTTAGATACAAATGAAATCGTTTTTACAAATTCCTCACCCAAACACAACCTAAAAGTTTAGGTTAACAGAAAAATTATAAAAAAAATATTATTAATATTGTACAATTATTTTAATAACAATATTTTGTATAATTGAATTATTTTTAATAACAGTTACTTAGACTCATTACTTGAAATAAAGATTTTTATCAAATAATAAAAATAATTAAATGTATATATATTCAGTGCAATGCTAAAAACTAGTAATGATGGTTGATTGGCTCTTAGTTCGGTTGGCATTGGCATTGTTGCCAATGCAGGAAGACATGGGTTCGAGTGCGCTGAAGCGTATTATCCTCTTATTCAAGGGTTAAGGAGGGACTATAGATAATTCTAGGTATTTTGTATAAAATAAACAAAGATAAAAACTTATGATGTTACAATCATACGAAAGGAAGTAAAAATAATAATAATAACGAAAAACACATGTATTTTTTTATTAATTGATTAATTGAACAAATAAAGTATGAATTGTTTAAAAAATATTATAATTAACTATCTTTTAATTGAAGGTTGAACTCTTAATTTCAAAAAAAACATTATTATTTTTATGATCTCAAATAATTGAATTTAAATGTAAAACAAATGAAAAATGAGTAAAGTAGAAGGGATTGTTGGGAATATTAAAGTGAATCAAGTAAAGGTGAGAGCCTAGGCAAATCATTGGATTATTATTGATATGCATGAATAAAGAAGGGGCTGATTTTAAATAGAAATTTTTGAAATATCTATATTGTTATTGAAGTTTTTTATTGAATTATATCAATTCAATTATAAAAATAATTTTTTAAAAGTTATAATTAATATGATTATTACATTTTGGTTATTTTACACTTTTATATTATCTTTAAATTAAATAATTAAAAATTACAATTCTAAAAATTAAACACATATTCAATATATTTAATAGCATTAAAATATAAATTCATTACCATTCTATCTATATTCATTATTAAAAGAAAAATATCTTTTCACCCATATTGTACCTGTAACAAAATATTTTTTTATTTATTTTTATAATATACATGGTATTGCAAATGAGGCTTGGTATTAGAGGTGATCATGGGTCAGGCCTCAACATAATTTTAGGCCTAGATCCGATCCAATTCAAAAAATAAACCTAAAATTTTGCCCAAGTCCAACTTAGATAAAAATACTAAAACTCGAGTCCGGTCTGCCCGTATTAAATTTTTTTATATTATTATTTTTAATAAAAATATAATACATCAAATACACTTAAAACATTAAAATAAATTTCCAACAGATTGAAAATAAATTAAAAAAAGGTATTTAATATTTATGCTGAAATAACGCTAAGATAAATGTAACTTAGCAAGTAAATATCTCTAAAATCGTAGTAAAAGTAATAATAAAATAAGAATTATACAATATCTAAATAATAACAACAAATAGTAGCAATATAATGGCATAATAACAGCAAAACAGCACCAAAACAGTGGAAACAACAACAGTTTTTTTTGGGCTAGGCCGAATAAAAAAAAGCTTACCCGAGGCTCTGCCCATTTAGAGAACGGTTCTCGTTTTTTTTTTGTCCAAACTCATTTTTCGAGCATATATTTTTTTCCAAACCTTCCCACTTTTTAGGTGGACCAAATGACCTGGCCCATGATCAGGTATACTTGGTACTTTTGGCAAAAGGTTGAGGTCTCGAACTTTGAAAGGTTGGGTTTGAGTTCCATCATTTGTAATTGCTTGTGTCTAGTTTTTTGTCCATTGTGTGTTGTATTGATTGAATTCTATATTGTAGTTGGTTGAATATATATTTGTACTTGTCTTATATTATCTTTATACCATTAAAACTTAAAAAAAAAAAACATTCATGGTATCATATTTTAATTAATTTCGATAAAAAATTAAGAATTTATATATGAATTTAATTTATATAATTGAAATAAAGTTAAGTGAGGAAACTGTTGGTGAATAGAGGTCATCACATGCATGCACACCTTCATGATAAGGATCTGATAGCGACCGTAGATTTAAAGAAAAGAGGGTAAGGTGTTGGCAACTTGCAAACAGTGTTCATTTCTGGGTTAGGCTGCTGCAAATATGAAATCTCTAAGGAAATGATAATTAAATATGCTGACACGCACAAACTATTCAACTACTGCCCACTCAAATCTGTTCAACCACTCTAATAATCCACACGTGTTTCATATGCTACAATATACTTTTAAGCTCGTCTGACTTGATTTCGACCGCCATTTTCACCTTTTTTTTTTCTTTTAATTATATCTGCAGACTTCTACACAACTAGTTTTTCTTTTATTAGGGTTAATTATAGGTTAAACTTCTTGAGAAAATAAAGATAAAAAATAAAAAATAAATAGTTTTCTAAAGACAGCCTATATCAATCGTTCACTATTGTGATTAACAGGAGATAAAGTGGTGATTCGGATAATACTGTACCTTTGGTCAAGACGAAGAGCCACTAAAAGTTGGTTAACATTTAGATAATAGGTTTTAGATGGAAGGACTTGGAGATCTGTGTAGGGCCTAATTTTTAGCCCCGGCCCAAAAGCAAACCAGAAATGGATTAAAAAAAAATATACAGTCCATTACAGAAAAATATTGGGGCTCAATTCAGTTCAAAGCCCAAATAGCCCAAAATTTGTAAAGTCAGGAAACCCTAAAGTTTGATGCGCCGCACGCCCCCACGCCAGTAAAACTTGCCTTCAGAACCCTCCGCGCCCGCGACGTGCGCCGCCACGTCGCCACGTCAGAGACGTGATCTACCACGTACCTACAAAATAGAAGAGATCAGTTGTAAATAAAAAGGCTATAAAAAGCCAAATCAAAGCTGTAACAGGGAACCTTTCTTTTACACGATTTACACAAAGAATACAAGCGCGTTTTGCAGAAAACACACCAATTAATCCGAAACAAACACTGAATCAGTCAAGGTTTATTTTTATTTTTATTTTTATTTTTTTCCTATTTCATTATTTTCGAATACTGTCGTTTTCTGTTTTTATTATATTCCGTTTTTCAAAACTATAATATATATAGATTAGATTTTATAAAAATAAAAAAAGAGAAAAACCTACCTTGATTCCTCCGACGGCGCCTTCGCGATGGCCTTGCTGCGATGAGGGGCTTGCCCTAGCAGAGACAATGGGGCTGCATTTGGTTTTTTGTGTTGTTAAAATGGTCTGCAAATGAAGTTTTTTTTTATTTTAAACCTTACATGCAAACGGCGCCGTTTATTGGGGGGCTCCGCGCGCTCGACCCGATCCATCACTGGATCCGCGCGCATTTACCCTAAATGGGTAAATTGCGCGGTTGGTCCTCCTATTTGCGCCACTATTTTAATCGCGCCCCATGCCATTTTTTTCATTTTTTAAATTTGGCCCCAGATCTAATCTGTCACTTCAATTTGGTCCTCACGGAGCGGCACCGTTTTGGAGAGCGGGATTATTTCCCATTTGGCCCTCCCCCTTTCAGCATGTTTTGCTAGGGGCCCTAATTCTTTTTTTTTCTTAGTTTGCCCCTAAATTCCTGTTTCAAATTCAGTTTAGCCCTTTTTCGTCTATTTTATTTTATTCTCAAATTATTTATTGTTAATATTTATTATTATACTTATTGTTATTTTTTATTACCATCATTTTTATACATAATATTATTGTTACTAATCATATTTCTTATATTCTTTTTTATTATCGTTCATTATATCATTATTTATTATTTCTACCTTTTTTATTTTTAATATTATCGCTATTATTTTATTATTATTTCTATTTTTGTTAGTACTATTATTACCATTTATAATATTAATATTATTTTGTGATTTTAATTTTAATTTTTCTCCCTCTTCCCTTCAGTATTATTCTTATTATTATTAATAGTTTTTTTACGTTACCTTTCTTATTTTACTTCATCATTCTTACTTTTTTTTACTATTATATCTACTATTTCTATTTTTGTTACTATAATTATATTATTATTATTGTTTTATTTTTATCTTTATTTTTATTCTTTATTTCTTATATTTTATTCATTTCTTTTGTTTTCAGCTTTTTCTTTTTTTTGTTAATTCTCATTCGTTTACTCTATGTTTTTTAACTTTCATTTATTTATTTATCTTTGATTATTTTGCTCTCAGTATTGGTATTTATATTCTCGTCCATCTTATTTCCATTACACATATCAACATTGCGATTTATTTTTCCAAATTCTTGTTCCATTAATTTCACTCGATCCATAATTCTTTTCAAATAAAGGCAATATTTGGTGTGTTTGGAAATTCAAGGAATCTTGCCCTAACGTGCTGGGTTTCGGTTTCTGTTTGACCAAATCGTCAAATATCCTTTAGGATTGTGTCCATGTTTTCTTAAATTAAAAAACAAGGCAATATTTTGTGCTTGGAGGGTTTGAGAAATTGTGCCCTAACGTGCTGTGTTTCAATTTTCTTCTCGTCCAAAGGACTGAATATCCTTTTAAAATTTTGATCGTGTTTTCTCAACTAAAAAATAAGGCAATATTTCATGTTTGGAAATTTGAGGGATCGTACCCTAACGTGCTGGGTTTCGGTTCTTTCGTTTGGCCAAATAATGGAATACCCTTTTTAAAATGACAATGCTTGAATTTTGGAAATCATGGAATGATCTTGGTGTTAAAGGTTTGAAATATCGTATCCTAACGTGCTGGGTGTGATATTTCATCCTTTCGAAACAAGAGAATTTCGATATCCAATTCGAATTACCTAAACATTTTCCAAAGGATTCGTATTTTAAAATCTCTTCCAATTTTTGATATTAGGACATTAATCAATCAATAAGGTACCAATTTTGGGCGTCACGAGGGTGCTAATCCTTCCTCGTGCGTAACCGACTCCCGGGCCCGTTTTCTTAAAATTCGTGACCAAGATGTTTTCTAAAGTGACCCCAATCGCACTTCAAAAAAAGATTGGTGGCGACTCAATTTTTCTTTTTAAAGTCGGCCCGTTTTTCCAAACAAAAAGGGTTTCGACAGCTTGGCGACTCCACTGGGGACCAATAAGAGAGTCAAGCCGTAGAATTGATTGATTAATGTCCTTTTATTGAAAATTAAAATCTGATTTTGACTTTTCTTTTTTTCCATCGCATTTGTTTGGGTCGTGTCATGTGTTTGTTACGATTTAAGTGTCTAGGATACATTTGCATCATATTGCATTGACCGTAATGGTCACACCTTTAAGTAAGAGTGAGAAGCTACTCCTTCGTGAGGTTTTCACCTCCGTGCAGGATAGTGGATCGCTTTCGGGATACATCCGTACCTATGTCTTCGTGAGGTTTTCACCTCCGTGCAGCCATAAGGAAATGTATTCCCCTGAACTGAACTCGGTCCATATGAGCCTATAATGGGTGAGGATCGAGGAATCTTCTTGTTCAGGTACCCTTGCTTTAGAGCCAAACCGCATATAGAGAGCCATAGGAACTTACCCTAGGTAGAGCCACGCCAAACCTTAGCAATCTCCCAGATAGGTGCTAGATTATTTTTTCCGCATACTTTGAATTTTATTTATGGTGCATGATACTAACTTGTTGCATTTTATTGTAATTGCATGTCATTTCATTTTAAAGAGGTGTCGACTTATGTTCGGTTACTAATTTAGGAAGCTTGTCATGGAGAACGAATTCCTTGATAAAGTAGAGGATAATGCTGCCGTCTGAATATGGTCAGAGCAAACATAATTAGAAAAGGGGGACAGCCTAGCCGAGGGATATACATCGGAGTTATGTGATTACACCCGCATCAGTGTGACGGAAAATGATCTTCGGGAATTAAAGGAAATATAGGACCAGTGGGATGAAGAGACTAAGTAGTTGTTTTATGGGAATTATGGGGATTTGCCTCACTTACTTGGCATCAATATAGGTGAGCATTTATTTCGAGCCCTCACTCAGTATTAGAATCCTACCTATAGCTGTTTTGCCTTTGGAGGGTAGATTTGGTACCCACTATAGAAGAATATACGGCTTTACTTCGTTGCCCGAATGTCCAAGTCGACAAGGGCTATATTAAAGCCGCTTGTGGCCCAACCTTTTTAAAGAAGATGATGAATATTACAGGGATGAGTGAACAGTGGGTTGCAGGGAGGATCAAGCAAAAAGGTGAGTGCAAATGCATCCCATGGAGGATCTTGAAAGATTTGATTCTAGTGCATCTTGATATGAAGATGAGAGTTAACGTTTTCGCTTTGAGCATCTATGGATTAATGGCTTTCCCTAGGGCATTGGGATATGTAGATTAGGCAGTCTCGGATCTCTTCGACCGACTTGATAGAAGGGTCACACCTGTTCCTGTGATCTTGGCCGAGACGTTTAGATCTTTGAATGCATGCAGGAGAGCCAATGAGGGCAGATTCATAAGGTGTGCACAGTTATTATTAGCTTGGTTCCATAGCCATTTTTGGAAGGTGGATAAAGTCTCTTATCGAGTTTTTTTCGAGAATTACTCACCGCTAAAGGAATTAGGAGCCACTCACAGAAGAAATGATGTATCAGAAGAAAATTGAATCGCGCTCCTTCGAAATTTCAAGGAAGAGAAAGTTGAGTGGAGAGCTCCTTGGTTGGTTCCCGCCGAAATTCTCTATCGGTGTGGGAATTATGATTGGGTCCCTCTGTCAGGAATTTGGGGAGTCATTGGGTATGCTCCTTTGCTTGTGCTAAGGCAATATAGATCAAGACAATTCATACCGGCAACGTTTGGGCTAGCTCAGTTTGAATTTTCGTATAGGGGGATCATTATAAGAAGAAGGTTCGAGAGATTTCTGATGCTTGGAAGCAGACTCGTCAAATGAAAAGAGTTGTTGTAGGTCCAATGGTAACCCTCAAGTATAATGTATGGCATAATAGGAGAATCGATGATAATATCCCTAGACCGACACAGGATGGTGCTCGACCGATCGAAGAATACCTGCAAGTAGTCCCTTCCGAGTTGGAAATCATAAAATGAGACTTCGAAAGTAAAAATTCGGAGTTAGAGAAAAAGATAGAACAACTAGAAGAAGAAAAAGGGCATTTGAGGTTAGATATTGATATCCAGAAATCAGAGGCTGAAAAACTAAGGGGAAAAGGAAAGCCGAAGAAGATTTGGACAGCATGAAAACCGATTACAAAAGGTTGCATTCATCAATGAGGACTGCTGGGTTGGGCAAAACCTCAGAGCAATGGCGTCAAGAAATTCAAGAAGAAAAGGCCAAGGTTGATCAGTGGAAGGAGAGGTTCCATGAGGCTCAAGCACAAAAAGATACTCTAAGAAAGACTATAGGTGAGGGCCAAAGCGAGAATAAGATGTTAAGAGCTCGAGTAACAGAACTAGAGAAGGCATTGTGTCGAAGTCGTAACTCTACGGTGAAGCTAGAATCAAGCCTAAACCAGATTGAAGAATTGAAAGGAAAGGTGGTAGAGCTCGAAATGGCGCTGCAAAATAGTGAGCTCCGGATCCAGCTATTAGAGGCAAACAATGAGCAATGGGAAGAACAGCTTCAATGATCTCAGAACCAGGTCAGAGAAAGAGATTACGTCATGGGCGAAGCTGTGGCTCAAATACGAGAAGTGGCCGATCATCTACAAACTTTAGCGGTTTAGGCTGATGTGTTAAGTGTAGTATATGAGCTAGAGTCAGACTGAGGTCGAGAGTTAGCTAGGCTTCTTAAGGAAGTTAAAGCTTTGGGCATAAGGGCTAGGCCGTATATGTGACTTTGTTTTATGTAAAGGATTTTGTTTTCTAATAAAGTTTTCTAAAAGAAATTGAACCAGAATCGACGCCTCTTATTTTTGCATTCATAACATGCATTTGCATTACATCACATCATATGCATCAAATATCATAAGACAACCCTATTAACTAGAGATCATATTATAGTTATCCTGGAACACCGCTATTACACTTGGAAAAAAACGAAAGCTATGGATCAAAGGATAGAAAAGTTAGAGCAGATGCAGAAGGAGATGCAGGACCAATTGCAGTCTCAGATGCAAGAACAGTTGGCTAAGATCCAACAGGACATGAGGGATCAAATGCTGGAATCCCAAAGAAGCATGATGAGCCAGTTAACGCAATTGTTGACTGGAGGGCAGGATAAAGGAAAAGGCTCTATGGTTGACACTGGAGGCGATATTGAAGACTCTGCTTATCTTCCAGGCTTGGCCCCGGTAAATTCTCAAGTACAACCGCCAAGAGTGTCAGTCAATATCAAACCCCAGTACCAATTTGGTACCCCAGCACCGGTAAACTTCCCAGCAGGCTCGAGCTCCAACTCAGGAGATAATTTGGCAAAAAACCATGGTCCCTGACTTCGATGAGGCAATAGGAGGAGAAAAAGCAAAGACAGAGCTCCCGAAGGAGTTCGAGGATCGATACAAATGGTTGGATGAGAAGTTTAGGGCATTGGAAAGCACTGATTACCAATGCGAGGTAGATGCTAAAAAGTTGAGTCTGGTCCCTGATCTGGTACTCTCACCAAAGTTCAAGATGCCAGAATTTGGAAAATATAACGGGACCAATTGCCCTGAGGCCCACATTACAATGTTCTGTCAGAGAATGAAGGGATATGTCAGTAATGACCAGTTGTTGATTCACTGTTTCCAGGATAGTCTGACTAGAGCCGCGGCTAAATGGTACAATCAGCTGAGTTGTACTCAAATCAAATCATGGAAGGATTGAGCACAGGCCTTCATGAAATATTATGGCCACGTAACTGATATAGCGCCTGACAGGATCATGCTACAAAACATGGAGAAGAAGTTAGGCAAAAGTTTCAGGAAATATGCCCAGAGGTGGAGGGAAGTTGCTACACAAGTCCAACCGCCGCTGCTGGAAAAAGAAATGACCATGCTCTTCATTAATACCCTGAAAGCGCCTTTCATCAATCATATGTTAGGGAGCGCGACTAAGAGTTTCACAGACATAATGATGTCTGGCAAAATGATAGAGAACTCGATCAGGTGTGGAAAAATAGAGGTCGGAGAGACCACGAGAAGATCGGCTCTGAAGAAAAGGGAAAATGAAGTAGGTAATGTAAGCACGGGTTATCCAAAACCCATTACTGTCAGTCAACCGAGAGAGGTAGCTGTGGGCCAACAGGCCCCACCAAGACAAGAGCCCAACACGAGGCAGAATGTCGAGAAATTTCAGTTTACTCCCATACCCATGACGTATAGGGAGTTGTATAAAACTCTGTTCGATGCGCACGTCGTATCCCCTTTTTACTTAAAGTCGTTGCAACCCCCATATCCAAAGTGGTATGACACAAATGCTCAATGTGAATACCATGCGGGAATAGTAGGTCACTCGATAGAAAACTACACCTCATTCGAAAGGCTAGTCGAGAGGCTTATTAAGGCGGGTGTTGTGAAATTCGACAAAGCGCCAGGTGTGGGAAATCTGTTGCCCAATCATACTGAGAAAGGGGTAAACGCAATAATCGAGTGCATGGGGAGAAAAATCAAACCGAATATTGCGGAGGTAAGAACCCTATTAAGGGAGGTTTGGAAAGAAATGCGAAAAAGAGGGCTAGTTCCGCAAGAGTTGGGGAGCAAATCCCAAGATGCAGGGAACTATTGTAAGTTCCATAACAAAGAAGACCATGAGATCCAGCAGTGCAACGAATTCAGAGCCCTAGTACAAGGTTTAATGGATAATAAAGATCTGGAATTCTTTGATTCTATAGAATGAGATGACGTATGTGCCACAGAAGAAGGGTCGGCAGAGAAGGTCCCTAGGGTCAATCACCCTGTAGTGATTATCACACGACCGAGGGTTAATGAAGTCGAAGCAAAAATGACACCGAGAGTTGTAATTCTTAAACCCGTGACTTTTTCTTATAAAGATAACAAGAGGGTACATTGGGATTACAATTGCACCGTGACAGTTTCAGGGAAGGAGAGTTTCGGCCGACATGTCAAACTCAGAAGCCGAACACATTGAAAGGAAATCCTCCGTGATCAGAGGGGGAGAAGAGAAGACAGAGCCACTGGTTAATGAACCAGTAACAGAGAATGAAGCCAATGAGTTTTTGAAGTTCCTGAAGCACAGTGAGTACAGTGTGGTGGAACAATTACACAAACAGCCGGCACGTATATCGGTACTGGCTTTACTTTTAAACTCGGAGATGCACCGAAACGCGTTGATAAAGGTGTTGAATGAGACCTATGTCACCAGTGATATTTCGGTGAACAAGTTAGACCGCCTCGTTAGTAACATAAGTGCAGACAATTTCATCTTTTTCAGTGACGATGAAATACCGTCAGGGGGCATGAGATCCACCAACACTTTGCATATCACTACCCGATGCAAATGGTATACACTACCGAGGGTATTAATTGACAACGGATCGGCGCTGAACGTCTTACCCCTGTCGGCGCTGAGCAGATTGCCTGTAGACAACTCTCATATGAAAACATGCCAAAACATAGTGAGAGCCTTCGATGGCACTGAAAGAAAGGTGATGGGGAGGATTGAGATACCCCTCCTGATAGGGCCAAATACGTACGAGGTAGACTTCCTTGTGATGGACATCAAGCCTTCTTATAATTGTTTATTGGGGAGGCCCTAGATCCATTCAGCGGGAGCCATACCATCATCGTTACACCAAAAGCTAAAGTTGGTGACAGAGGGTCGGCTGATAACCATAAATACAGAGGAGGACATCATCGTATCCGTCACTAGTGGTGCGCCGTACATAGAGAATGATACTGAGGCGATAGAGTGTTCCTTTCGATCACTAGAGTTCGTAAATGCGACTTTCATCAATGAGGGTGGCAAGGTCCCGGTGCCAAAAATATCCGAAGCTACGTGGATAAGCCTACGACTGATGGTAGGAAGATGAGCATTGCTTGGGAGGGGACTCGGAAAATACCTCCAGGGACCAGTCAAAGTACCAGGTTTGGTTGACAAGCGCGATCGTTTTGGCTTGGGGCATAGACCAGACGCCCAGTAGAGAAGAGAAGAACTGGAAAGAAAGCGTGAGAGACGAAGGGCACGATTGAATGGTGCCGAGGTCAAATGGGGATCCATGACTTTTCCCCATATATCTAACACATTCGTGTCGGGAGGAATTATCCATTCAGGGGTGAAAAATATGACTAGAGAAACGGCTGAAGACATGATGAGAGCTTTGAGCATCAATGCTGTGTCTGAAGAGAGTCCGAAGGAAGGAAACTTGGAGGGTATTCGCCTCTACGAGCCTGGAAGTATTCTGGACAACTGGACTGCGGAAGAAATTCCTGTAGTTTTTAGGACTAAAACAGAGTAATGTTCAAAACACACTTGTTGTTTCAAGCCTAGGAATAATAAGAATCTTTTGTGAAATAGGCTCATGTTCAAGCATCGTTACTTGCAATAAAAGTGCATTTTTCTTTCATACCGTGCAATTATTCTGTTACTTCTTTTCCATTCCATTCATAATCATAACACATAAATAAGTCATTCTTAAGTTCATTTCATTGAATATTCTTTCATACTTACCATAGGTCCCCAGATATCGATTTCATGAGCAACACTGTTACGGACCCAGAATTCCCCGATGAACAAGACATGTGCCTAGAGAGACCTCAGGACTTTACAGATGACAGAGATTGTAGTGTATCCCCATATTTGTTGAAGATGGTAGAACGGGAAAAGAAGCTAATCATACCTCACAAAGAACAATTGAGAGTGTGATTCTGGAAGAGAGGAAGGAGGTGAAAATTGGAGCCCTTATAACCAAGGGAACAAGGCGGGATCTCGTTAGACTTCTGCTAGAATTCAAAGATGTCTTCGCATGGTCGTACCAAGACATGCCTGGGTTGAGTGTCGACATTGTGGTACATCGTATGCCCATAAGAGAAGAATGCAAGCCGGTTCAACAGAAGCTTCGAAGGATGAGACCTGATGTTGCGGTCAAAATAAGAGAGGAGGTCAAGAAGCAATTTAATGCCGGGTTCTTACAAGCGGTGAACTACTCAGAGTGGGTAGCCAATGTCGTTCATGTTCCTAAGAAAGACGGGAATGTGTGTCGATTACAAGGACCTAAATAAAGCCAGCCCAAAGGACAATTTCTCGCTTCATCACATTGACACTTTGGTGGATAACATGGCAGGTTATTCATTGTTCTCCTTCATGGATGGTTTCTCTGGATACAATCAGATCAAGATGCATCCTGAAGACATGGAAAAGACCACCTTTATAACCTTATGGGGACTTTCTGTTACAAGGTGATGCCATTTGGGTTAAAGAACGCGGGAGCAATATACTAAAGAGCAATGGTAACCTTGTTTCACAACATGATGCATAAGGAGATCGAGGTCTACGTTGACGACATGATCGCGAAGTCCCAAACAGAAAATGAGCATGTACAGGTTCTGAGGAAGCTATTCTTTAGGTTGAGAAAATTTCAACTGAAGCTCAATTCAACCAAGTGTACTTTCGGGGCTAGGTCAGGAAAACTGCTCGGTTTTGTAGTCAGTAAAAGAGGAATTGAGGTCGACCCGAATAAAGTCAGGCCTGTACAAGGATTGCCTCTGCCACGCACTCAAAAGGAAGTCCGAGGTTTTCTAGGAAAACTAAACTATATTGCTCGGTTCATTTCGCAATTGACTGAGAAATGTGACCCCATATTCCGTCTTCTTAAGAAGCATAACCCGGGCATTTGGGACGACGAATGCCAGAAGGCTTTTGACAGGATTAAACAATACTTGTCCAATACTCCAGTGTTAATGCCACCCAGTCCTGATAGACCGTTGATTTTGTATTTAACAGTATTCGAAAATTTAATGGGATGTGTACTCGGCCAACACGATGAGACAGGGAGGAAAGAAAGGGCGATATACTACCTCAGTAAGAAATTTACTGAGTGTGAAATGAGATACTCGCTGATTGAAAAGTTATGCTGCACATTGGTCTAGACAACTCGGAGGTTGAGGCAGTACATGTTATACCATACGACTTGGTTAATCTCGAAACTAGATCATCTTAGGTACATGATGGAGTCAACCGCCTTGAATGGAAGAATGGCTCGATGGCAAATTTTGCTCTCGGAGTTTGACATAGTCTATGTGAGCTAGAAGGCTGTAAAGGAGAGTGCAATAGCTGATTTTCTAGCCAGCAGAGCGCTAGACGACTACGAGCCCTTGAACTTTGATTTTTCCAATGAAAATCTGATGTTTGTAGTGACAACTGAAGAAGATACTGTAGAAGATCATCCTTGGAAGTTAAACTTCGACAGAGCGTCAAATGCCATTGGTAATGGAGTTGGGGCAGTCTTGATATCCCCAAACGGAGACCATTATCCATTCACTTGCAAGTTGGATTTTGACTGCACGAATAATATGACAGAATACGAAGCATGTATCATGGGAATTCGAGCAGCCATAGATCACAAAGTTAAGATGCTAGAGGTATATGGTGATTCTGCATTGGTAATATACCAGCTCAAAGGAGAATGGGAAACAAGAGATCCCAAATTGATCAGCTACCGAAAGTTAGTTTTGGAACTAATTGAGGAGTTTGATGATATCACTTTCTTTTACCTACCGCGTGATGAAAACCAGATGGCTGACGCCTTGGCCACTTTAGCTTCTATGATCAGAGTAAATGAGCAATAAGGTATGAAGCTTATCCAAATGAGTATCTGAGAGATCCCGGCTCACTGCTGTAATATCGACAAAGAAGAGGAGAGAGATGATCATCCTTGGTATCATGACATTCTGCGATATGTGAAGAGCCGTGAATATCCTGATCAAGCAACAGAAAATGACAGGAGAACATTGAGAAGACTGGCCAATGACTATGTTTTAGACGGAGAGATCCTGTACAAAAAGAGGAAAGATCAGGTGTTGTTAAGATGTGTCGGTGCTGTTGAGGCTAGGAAAATCCTGGAAGAAGTCCATGAGGGTGTTTGCGGAATGCATGCCAATGGGTTTACAATGGCCAGGCAAATCATGAGATTCGGGTATTACTAGTCCACGATGGAAGGAGACTGCATCCGTTACGCCAAGAAGTGCCACAAGTGCCAGATTTATGGAGACAAGATCCATGTGCCTCCTTCACCTCTTCATGTTATGACTTCTCCGTGGCCTTTCTCAATGTGGGGCATGGATGTTATTGGGCCAATCTCACCGAAGGCTTCTAATGAAAATCAATTCATTTTCGTGGTCATTGATTACTTCACTAAATGGGTAGAGGCAGCTTCTTATGCCAATGTCACGAAGGCGGCGGTTAGTAAGTTTTTGAAGAAAGAGATCATATGTCGCTACGGTATGCCGAAAAGGATCGTATCTGACAATGCATTGAACTTGAACAATAGCGCGATAGATAACTCGTCGCCATATCACCCGAAAATGAATGGCGTCGTTAAGGCAGCTAATAAAAATATTAAGAAAATCGTGGGGAAAATGACTGAAACCTACAATGATTGGCATGAAAAGTTACCACTTGCCCTCTACATCTATCGAACATCGATTAGAACCTCCACCGGGGCAACAGCTTTCTCATTGGTTTATGGGATAGAGACGGTTTTGCCCATTAAAGTTGAAATTCCTTCTCTCCGGATTTTGACAGAGTTGAAGTTGGATGAAGCGGAATGGGTTCAATCTCGATATGATCAGCTGAATCTAATTGAGGAAAAAAGGCTAAGAGCCATTCGTCATAGTCAAATGTACCAGAAGCGGATGATGCGGGCTTACAACAAGAAGGTTCACCCTAGAGTATTCCATGAGGGAGACTTGGTATTGAAACAGATCCTCCCTATGCAAAAAGACTTCAGAGGAAAGTGGATGCCTAATTAGGAGGGACATTATGTTGTAAAGAAGACCTTTTCTAGAGGAGCTTTGATACTGGCTGAGATGGACGGCAGAAGTCTGCCAAATCCAATTAATGTGGACTCCGTCAAGAAGTACTTTGCTTGAGAAGGAAAATGGGCCAAGACGAAAACCCGCAAAGGGCGTCTTGGGTAAAAAAAAAACAGAAGGGCCAAGGTGAAAACCCACAAAGGGCACTTTGAGACCAAAGGAGCTTTGAATTGAAAACCCATAAAGGATGATTCAAATGTTTGGGAAAATAGGGCATGCGCTAACCATCGTATACTTGAATTAACAAGGAGGAGACATGCTACATCTTCGGGGCATTGATAAAACACCACAGATCTCCTAGACACATGTCTAACTCCGGATGTTCTTCAAAAAGTTCGTATAGAGAAGCTCAGGCTGTGATATCTGGGGCACCAATTCCACTCCTACTCATTTTGTACCTTAGTAGAATTTGTTTCCTTTACTCAATCCATTCTTCACGGGTTTTATCCCCAATAAATTACAGTTTTATTCATTTCTATAATATTTTTCCAAGCATTTGATATTGAAGTAATGATTACTGAACTAATAATGCTTTCACAAAAGAAGTTTTGCGTATTTCTCTGAAAGTCTCTAAATAATGCAAGAATATGAAATAGGACAGTTATTTAGAGTTCACCAGGTTTAAAGGGCTTGGAACACTTAAGAAAGGGTCTAGGCAGTGACGACATCTTCAGATTCTCTGTTAGAAGTATCAGTGGAACAAAGAAGACATACGTCAGGGACCGCATTAATAAACAACAAGCAATGACAGCCCAAGTATTAAAAATGGATCATTCTCATGACATTTTGCATTCATTCATAACATTCATAATACATATGGTTAGAGGCATTTTTCATGACGTCCTAATCATCTGGCATAAGCATAGACTCCATGAAATCAATTCTACAGGTAAGTTCCCTAGAGGACAATGTAGCAAAATTGATGGGAGTTACAGAAGTTGGCAAATCTCATCTCCACTGAGTAGGAATGGAGCAGGTCAGAAATTACAAGTCTTATCTCCATATATCGGCAATGGAGCAGACTGAAAAGTGCAGATCTTATCCCCACTGAGCAGGAGTAGGGCAGATAAAAAATGGCGAATCTTATCTCCATGTATCAGTAATGGAGTAGGTTTAAGCCACTAGATCTGCTCCACTGAGCAGGAGTGGAGCAGACCGAAACAGTAAGTCTTATCTCCATGTATCGGCAATAGAACAGACTGAAGATCATAGCCTTATCTCCACTGAGCAGGAGTGGAGCAGGCTGAAAGAAAACAGATATTATCTTTACTGAAGAATGGAGCAGATCGAAGACAACAAGTCTTATCTCCATGTATCGGCAATGGAGCAGACTGAAGCCTTATCTCCACTGAGCAGGAGTGAAGAAGGTTAAAGATAATAGATCTTATCCCACTGAGCAGGAGTGGAACAGATCAAAAACGATGAGCCTTAATCCCCTAAGCAGTAGGGTAACAGGCTGAAGATTACAGATCTTATCCCACTGAGCAAGAGTGGAACAGATCGAAGACAATGAGCCTTAATCCCCTAAGCAGTAGGGTAACAAGCTGAAGGTCACAGATCTAATCTCCACTGAGCAGGAATGGAGTAGATCGAAGATAGCAGATCCTATCTCCACTGAGCAGGAGTGCAGCGGATCAAAGATGACGAATCTTATCTCCATGTATCGGTAATGGAGTAGATTCAAATCACCAGCCTTATCTCCCTAAGTAGTAAGGTAACAGGTTGAAGATAGCAGATCTTATCTCCACTGAGCAGGAGTGGAGCAGATCAGAAATTGCAAGTCTTATCTCCATGTATCGGCAATAGAGCAGCCTGAGGAGTGCAGATCTTATCCCCACTGAGCAGGAGTGGGGCAGATCGAAAATGGTGAATCTTATCTTCATGTATCGGCAATGGAGCAGATTTAAGCCACTAGCCTTATCTCAACTGAGCAGGAGTGGAGCAGGCTAAAGATTACAAATCTTATCTCTACTGAGCAGGAGTGGAGCAGATCGAGGACGATAGACCTTAATCCCCTAAGCAGTAGGGTAACAGGTTAGAAATTGCAGATCTTATCTCCGCTGAGTAGGAGTGGAGCAGATCGAGGATGATAGACCTTAATCCCCTAAGCAGTAGGGTAACAGGTTGGAAATTGCAGATCTTATCTCTACTGAGCAGGAGTAGAGCAGATCGAAGACAATGAGCCTTAATCCCCTAAGCAGTAGGGCAACAGGCTGGAAAATGACAGAACACCTTATCCCCCTAAGCAGCAAGGAAACGGGCTGAATATTACAAATTGTAAGCAGTAGTGGAGCAGATTGAAACAAGACTCCTACACTCCTGGAGATGCAGTGGGTTAAAGCGAGGCTACCTGCATGACTCAGAAAGACCAGGCAAAATTGGCCCTTTTAAAGTCTTTGCTCCATTCTCGTTACATGAAAATGAGCAAAGAGGGGCAGCTGTAGGGCCTAATTTTTAGCCCGGGCCCAAAAGCAAACCAGAAATGGATTAAAAAAACACACAGTCCATTACAGAGAAATATTGGGGCCCAATTCAGTTCATAGCCCAAACGACCCAAAATTTGCAAAGTCAGGAAACCCAAAAGTTTGATGCGCCGCACGCCCCCACGCCAGCAAAACTTGCCTTCCGAACCCTCCGCGCCCGTGACGTGCGCTGCTACGTCGCCACATCAGAGACGTGATCTACCACGTACCTACAAAATAGAAGAGATCAGTTGTAAATAAAAAGGCTATAAAAAGCCAAATCAAAGTTGTAACAGGGAACCTTTCTTTTACACGATTTGCACAAAGAATACAAGCACGTTTTGCAGAAAACACACCAATTAATCCGAAACAAACACTGATTCAGTCAAGGTTTATTTTTATTTTTATTTTTTTCCCTATTTCATTATTTTCGAATACCGTCGTTTTCTGTTTTTATTATATTCCGTTTTTCAAAACTATAATATATATAGATTAGATTTTATAAAAATAAAAAAGGAGAAAAACCTACCTTGATTCCTCCGACGGCGCCTTCGCGACGGCCTTACTGCGATGAGGGGCTTGCCCTAACAGAGAAAATGGGGCTGCATTTGGTTTTTTGTGTTGTTAAAATGGTCTGCAAATGAAGTGTTTTTTATTTTAAACCTTACATGCAAACGGCGCCGTTTATTGGGGGGCTCCGCGCGCTCGACCCGATCCATCACTGGATCCGCGCGCATTTACCCTAAATGGGTAAATTGCGCGGTTGGTCCTCCTGTTTGCGCCACTGTTTTAATCGCGCCCCATGCCATTTTTTTATTTTTTAAATTTGGCCCCAGATCTAATCTGTCACTTCAATTTGGTCCTCATGCAGCAGCACCGTTTTGGAGAGCGGGATTATTTCCGATTTGGCCCTCCCCCTTTCCGCGTGTTTTGCTAGGGGCCCTAATTCTTTTATTTTCTTAGTTTGCCCCTAAATTCCTGTTTCAAATTCAGTTTAGCCCTTTTTCGCCTATTTTATTTTATTCTCAAATTATTTATTGTTAACATTTATTATTATACTTATTGTTATTTTTTATTACCATCATTTTTATACATAATATTATTGTTACTAATCATATTTCTTATATTCTTTTTTATTATCATTCATTATATCATTATTTATTATTTCTACCTTTTTTATTTTTAATATTATCGCTATTATTTTATTATTAATTCTATTTTTGTTAGTACTATTATTACCATTTATATTATTAATATTATTTTGTGATTTTAATTTTAATTTTTTTCCCTCTTCTTTACAGTATTATTCTTATTATTATTAATTTTTTTTACGTTACCTTTCTTATTTTACTTCATCATTCTTACTTTTTTTTTACTATTATATCTACTATTTCTATTTTTGTTACTATAATTATATTATTATTATTGTTTTATTTTTATCTTTATTTTTATTCTTTATTTCTTATATTTTATTCATTTCTTTTGTTCTCAGCTTTTTCTTTTTCTTTTTTGTTAATTCTCATCCGTTTACTCTATGTTTATTAACTTTCATTTATTTATTTATCTTTGATTATTTGCTCTCAGTATTGTTATTTATATTCTCGTCCATCTTATTTCCATTACACATATCAACGTTGCGATTTATTTTTCCAAATTCTTGTTCCATTAATTTCACTCGATCCATAATTCTTTTCAAATAAAGGCAATATTTAGTGTGTTTGGAAATTCAAGGAATCGTGCCCTAACATGCTGGGTTTCGGTTTCTGTTTGACCAAATCGTCAAATATCCTTTAGGATTGTGTCCATGTTTTCTTAAATTAAAAAACAATGCAATATTTTGTGCTTGGAGGGTTTGAGAAATTGTGCCCTAACGTGCTGGGTTTCAATTTTCCGCTCGTCCAAAGGACTGAATATCCTTTTAAAATTTTGATCGTGTTTTCTCAACTTAAAAATAAGGCAATATTTCATGTTTGGAAATTTGAGGGATCGTGCCCTAACGTGTTGGGTTTTGGTTCTTTCGTTTGGCCAAATAATGGAATACCCTTTTTAAAATGACAATGCTTGAATCTTGGAAATCATGTAATGATCTTGGTGTTAAAGATTTGAAATATCGTATCCAAACGTGTTGGATGTGATATTTCATCCTTTCGGAACAAGAGAATTTCGATATCCAATTCGAATTACCCAAACATTTTCCAGATGATTCGTATTTCAAAATCTCTTCCAATTTTCGATATTAGGACATTAATCAATCAATAAGGTACCAATTTTGGGCATCACGAGGGTGCTAATCATTCCTCGTGCGTAATCGACTCCCGGGCCCGTTTTCTTAAAATTTTCCGCTCGTCCAAAGGACTGAATATCCTTTTAAAATTTTGATCGTGTTTTCTCAACTTAAAAATAAGGCAATATTTCATGTTTGGAAATTTGAGGGATCGTGCCCTAACGTGCTGGGTTTTGGTTCTTTCGTTTGGCCAAATAATGGAATACCCTTTTTAAAATGACAATGCTTGAATTTTGGAAATCATGTAATGATCTTGGTGTCAAAGGTTTGAAATATCGTATCCAAATGTGCTGGATGTGATATTTCATCCTTTCGGAGCAAGAGAATTTCGATATCCAATTCGAATTACCCAAACATTTTCCAGATGATTCGTATTTCAAAATCTCTTCCAATTTTCGATATTAGGACATTAATCAATCAATAAGGTACCAATTTTGGGCATCACGAGGATGCTAATCATTCCTCGTGCGTAATCGACTCCCGGGCCCGTTTTCTTAAAATTCGTAGACCAAGATGTTTTCTAAAGTGACCCCAATCGCATTTCAAAAAAAGATTAGTGGCGACTCCGTTTTTCTTTTTAAAGTTGGCCCGTTTTTCCAAACAAAAATGGTTTCGACAATCTGGAAAGCAGACTTACGACTTCTTCAGCTTGCACATGATATTATAGCATATGACTTCTTAAGATGGTTGGGTAGATTTACTCATAAATGAAGTTATTCACTTCAGTTAGAAAGTTTATTAAAAAAATAAAAGAGTTGAATAAAAATAGGTAACTTGAAAAATGGGTTTAGGTAAATTTTCTATATGAGTAAAGCTTTGGACAAGATTCTTTTGGTATGAGCGTAGCTGGACAAAATTTTTTGGCCATAAGCATAGCCCAACTAGAATATATTAGGTTATAAAAGCCAAATATATTAATTATATATTAATTATATATTAAATAATAATTATATATATTTAAATTAAATCATTAGTCCAATAATAATTAATTTCATTACTCAAAATTTTTTTAAAAAAATTACCGAACTAAATAACCAAACTCAAAATATAAAATTTAAAAAATTATATTTAATGCAATAAAACAATTATTATATTTATTTGTGTTTAATATAATAAAATATTTATTTATTTATGGTAGTATTTTTAATATAAATTGTTTTTCTGTTTGTTTTAATACGTTAGAATATTTTTATTTTATCATTTATTAGTGCATTTAGTGTATTATGTTTTTTTAAATATCATTTTTAAATAAAAATTAATCTAAAAAAGATCAAATATGGACAGATAAATTAATTTAGATATCTTACATGAGTTTAACCTGAACCATAAACATCTCTACAATTGAATAATCAATAAATATGAATCCCTAGATACGTGACATGTATGTTAATGCCTACGAAGTTTGCTAGGTTTGCTCAATTCATAGGTTCGTATATTGTGAGAAGTGGTAAATTCGCTCTTGTATGATACATTTGGTGAAGGTATAACATGAACAAATAATTAATTAAAGATCTGGTTTGCATAATTTGCCAGATATTCCCCTTTTTCCCATAAAGATTTGGTTAGCTCATACCAATTACCAATACCATAAAAAAGATGGCTAAATTTGCACCCTCATGTTTCCCACCTTTTTTGTCAGTCACATACACACATTATTCAAATCTCAAACAAACACAAATCATCATTCTTCCACTTGGACTGTTATACTTCTCATAATCAGTACACATTACATTATATAATTAAGAGTTTAAAGGAGCAAGTAACCAAAACACAATCCCATGATATGATCAATGGAAATCTATAGCATAGAGTTGGATTTTTTTTCCATCTTCACCACTAAATTAAATTTTACTCTGCTTTTGTTTAACTTTTTATTTTTTGATTTCTTTTATATTAAAAAAAAGTTTAAACCGAACTCAATTTGATTCAATCATTGTTTCTATCTTTCTATAAAGATACAAAATTTTATCATGAACATTTTCAAATGTGAATCATTGAAGAATCATTTGAAGGAAGAATAGAGGGAGACTATAGCATACAGGTGGATATTATTATATTAAAGAAAACAGATTGTAGTAAATCAATAAAGTGGGAATTGCTAAAATATAGTGCAGAAATGTTTTGGTCTCACAAATATGAGTTGCAGAGTGGTAGAGCATGTTCTAAAATTGAACAGGTTTTGAAACAAAATATCAAAGGAAGTGGTCATTTGTCAAGGACAAGCACTACATGTTTCGTCATAAGTTGCGGAGGGGAATTACCACAACAAACACAACCAAAAGACAATAGTGAGATTAATAGATTATGGTTCCTTTCAGTAACTCTATTCCTGGACCAAGGCTCAAGCTACCCACAAAGTTCAGCTCTCTGCCTTCACACATGGCCACATCGATTATCAGTAATGGAAGTATGAACAATGAATGCCTCAGGTACTAGTGTAATCATCCGTTCAAGCCCAATTGGCATGAGATTCATTCGAGGCCCTTGGCCTAAAAATATAAGGCTAAAAGCGAAGGCCCAAAGATGTTTACAATTTACTCAAGCTTGAATGCTTGTAGTAAAATCACACTCATACACAAACACTTGAATGTTTCAAAATCTATTCAACATAGAATTATTAATGTACCAAACTTCATATAAATATAAAATACCTTAAATAAGATTATGATACACAATGATTATGACGTGAGGACATAATAATTGTTCAACTCCAATTCAAGGATATCCTACGAATAAAATCAAGTGGAAAACACAAATAGGAAGTCGAATATTTCCTTTCCATTAGTCAGTCTCATGGACAATGTATTACATGCTATTAAGGGAGTCATATAAGAAGTGCAACATAAATCAATATCACAGCTTGAGCATTTGATAATGTTTAACCACGAGAGGTATGCAACATTAAGTCTGGGCACACTAATATAATACCCAAATTTTACTGTAATTTTTACCAAATAGTCGCAAAGATGATCACTTCCTCAAGCTTTCAACAATGTAAGATGCGTATAGATCCCTACAACATGGAATTTTCGGGTAAGACAAGAAAAAATGATGGATAGATTACCAGAAAAAAACTTTTTCTTAATCTTTAGGTTAAAGAACATCTCTAAACAAAATGCATAATAATGCTGATCTCAAACTAACTCACATGGAATACTTGATGGCTTCAATAGCAGTCTCAGCTGGCAAAAAGTCTTCTACATCAACCTTCTTGTTCTCATTCTTTTTGTCTGTTATTCAATAGTGAAGGATATACTAGTGAAAGAATTTCACATTATGACTGTTAGATCACCACAAAAAACCAACAATGACAGCAGTTTAAAGTTCAAACTACTAACAAGATAAAATTAAATACACATGTGAGTGGATACAATCCTCAAAGAAGCGGCGGATTTCAGCCAGACGATGAGGAGGAAGCTGTTTGATGTCTGTGTAATGACGGAACTCGGGATCATCAGCACATACAGCAATAATCTTGTCATCCTTCTCACCCTGCAAAAGCATCTCAACAATGAATGTGTCTGACAGGAAAGAGGAACAGGGGAAGGATAGGAGCTTGTAGGAAGATCATGCAGAAGTCATGGAACTTAAATGTCAGTGATCTTCATTCAATAGTTTTGACTTATTATGGACATTCGATTTCGGACTTAATCACTCAACTCAACAGGAGCAGAATAAGTAAATATAACACAGAAGATTGATGGTTTCGAACAAATAGTAACCCAACATAAGAAAGCTTAATCCGATTACATCCTTAGTTGGCAACTTGGAGTACTTCCACTCCTGTTGTTTCTCAACAGCTACAAGTGCCTTTAGATATCCTATTCAAGTACAATAATAGAGGCACCGAAGATGAAGCTTTTTACCTGATCAATCATAGGCATTAACCCAATAGCACGAGCACGAAGAAAAGAACCAGGCAAAACAGGCTCCTAAAATATATAAATCATTCAAAGAATCAGTTAATAAGATCAGCTAAAACCCAATGAACCCCACATTATTTCTTTGAGTAAGTCCATGAGTCCATCAGTGTAACAGATACTACCTGCATCAGTATTAGGACATCCATAGGATCACTGTCCTCACAAATAGTCCTTGGGATGAAACCATAGTTGTGTGGGTAAACAACCGATGAGTACAGAACACGATCAACCTAGTTTTTAAGAGAATAATTCATTACTTTCATCGTTTTAAAGCAGCTAAGTAGATGATGTATTCTCATTAAAGGAGAAGGCCATCATCTTAGCAATAATCAAAAGAGTCATAAGATACAAGGTTAACTAATAGGCCATGATTTAAGAGGACATGGAAATTTAATCAGTTAGTTCCAAAGAAGATGGCAATTGATTTTTAGAACATTGAATAAATTGACCAGTTCTCCCTCAATTGTTATAAAAACTTAATCTTAAAAATAAAAATAAAAGGAAAAAAAATGCAATTCAGTGATAAAATGTTTGATTAACTTCAAGTTGAAGAGGGGGGGGGGGGGAGGAAACTCTTACTTTTATAAGACCACTGGTTTTGTCGAGCTCGTACTTGACCTTGCTACCTTTTCCAATTTCAACCACCTGCAACAAAACAATAATAATGATAATGGTGATGATGGTGATGGTGATGGTGATAAAATTAAAAATCCGTTTCTACAACGATTTTCGAAACCAGAAACTTAAACTTCAATAACGGAAAAGGACAATTAAGAAGAAAAAAAAAACTTACACAGTTAAAAACTGCTGGAGCACCAGGTCCTGCGTCAATATGTAAAGCACAGTTGAAGTGAGAATCAGATATGGACTTAATGAACAAGTGATTTAATTACTAATACAAATGGAGTATATTATACCAATCTCCAAATCATGCCAAGGATGAGCAGCAATCGATCTTCGAGTCATCGAAGAAAGGATTCTTTCATTAAGGGCGACGCGAGAGAATCCAGCGCTCCTCCCGCTTGTTGCTTCTCCGCCATTGTTTGCCATACTTCTTTCAATACTCAAAAGCTTCTCTATACAACCAAAAGGAAAAAAAAACATCATAATCATAATCATCGCAAGGTAAGGATAAATAAAAAAATCAAAATCAACGGATTCAAAGCTCAAAAACTGGACCTTACAGAAAAATGAGAGAATCCAAAGTAATATGGCTTCTTTGAGTGAAGGCTTTTTTTGGTATGGAAGGTGATAGAAGAAGAAAATACACTTCTTTAACTTCTTCTCTCACACTCTCCTTGGGCATCGTTCAGCGGTCGGTCCACGCTAAATAAGGGGCGTTCGATAGAAATAAAGGTCAAAATCTGACGGATGAAGAGACTGAGATGTGTGAAGAGCTTATTCTTTTTTATATTTAGGAGCTGGTTCAGGTGAACGGCCAACCCTTGGCCTACACGTGGAAAATATAGGCGGTTATTCTTTATTGTGTGCCCTGTGTTACCCACTAATTGAGTTTTATAATGCTGCTGACTGGGGTTTTGAGTTCGGTTGCCTGCCTCGTTAGGAAATATATTTAATTTTAATTTAAAAATAAAATTCTTTCGCCTCTAATTTTACAAAAAAAAAAAATTTATTTTATTCCTCATCTAATTTTTCGACTATTTTAACCCTCTATATAAATTTTTATTTTCACAGACTACTCATCCTCCTAAGTCGGCCAAGTTGATGTGAGTGGCTAGCGGAATTGTGACATAAATTGGGAATATTCTCTCCAATTCTGTAGATAAACAATGATGGGATATCAGTGATATTTATACAACGGTACCACAAACTCAAGCAGGAATATGGCCAATCTTTGCATTATAATTTTGTATTCTCAAAAACCCCACAAAATGATTTGAACAAAAAGCATGGTTCACCACAAAATATTACACACACTGACGATTGTAACAACTCTTCCTATATATCCCCATAAACTTGGCCACAAACTCTGCAGAAAAAAACATGACCATAAGCTGAGGGTTCATGTCAAATATCAAGAGAGATACAGAAACATCATAAGAAATGACAAAGTTTGAATCATAGTATGTATTTCCATCTTACCTTCTAATTTCAACAGAGCACTTGTTCCTGTTGGTAGCCTCTTGTCCTGTAACAATACACTTGAGTTACTTTTTTGTTTGTCTGCAATAATCATATAAAATAAGTTGAGGACAGCAACTTACATAGTAAGCGTGCCAATAATAGAGTTCCCTTTTTAAACCAGCTTCAACGTGATTAAGAAATTGTTCTACCAGCTTCTGCATGTTGGGAAATCAACTATATATATGAGAAGAGCAATGAGTGTCTCGGTAACCTTTTTATTGTATTATTTGAGGGTTTCAAATTCATCACCTGGAGGATCAGTTTAGGATGAACAAAATCCACAAGAAGCTTTTGAAGCTTTCCTCGGACAATGCATAATCTGATAGAACCATATATGCTGAATGTCATTTCTGTTTTAATGAGTTTTAAAAACCGTCTCCTTTCCTTGTTGTGATACCCAAATTCAAGTGTAAAATTATGAAAATACTCAAATTTATACTTGATGACTACTCAAAAGTTGATACTTCCGCATCAAAACCACATTTCCTCATAGGACTCCACAAGATTGAAGGAATAAAAAGAAGAAAAAGCTGAACAACTTACCTTCTATGTGCTGGATCAGCTAGGATTTCTGATGCGAGTTCTGTCAAAACCTCTTCCCATTCAAGTGGGATTGGTTGATCATCAGCAAAAGGATAGCTGCTTAGGCATGTGCATCTCATCAACAACTATGGTTTGCAGTCTTTACATGGGGTGGGTGGGGGAAAGGCTTACTTTCATAATTTTATTGGAAATAAATGTAGGGAGATTTGCTTCAAGTTCTTACTTGTGTGCTTTGCAGGCTTCAAGAGCCATGATTGCTTTCCTCAGGTTTTGCTTTGATTTGGCTGCAATCTTAGCAGCAAAATTCATGGATAGGTCAAATTCCTCTTTCTTTGCTATCTGAATAAGTACCTCCATGATCTGCAAAGTTAACACTCAGAAGGCTAACGTTGATCAAATGAAAGCAACTGGCAGGATAAGTTATTTGATCAACCCTACACAATGTTTTATATGCCCTAATTTAACCAAAAGATTCATTATCACAAATGGTATTGATCTCATCTTTTTCCATGAAAGGCAACAAAGGGAAGTTACTTCACATTTACCCTTAGCTGTCACGAATTGAAATAACGATCATACTGCAATAGTGCAAAACCCTCCCTTTCTTGAGGAGCTTGGAAAGGCTAACAATGGGCATGTCATTGAACAAAATGAAAGCAACCAACCAGGCATGTTGATATATGACGATTGCCATATACATTTAACTGTAAAAAGAATTAAGTTACACTGCCAAATTATAGGGATACTTACTTCATGTGTTACTGGGGTATCTACTTTTATAACTTTGCAGCGATTCGTTACTGAGTCTAGGATATCTATGTCATCTTCACAGCAGAGTATGAATTTACAGGAATCCGAATGACAGTCCATTATCCATTTTATCAAGTGATGAATATTATCTGGTGCCTTGTCAACATCATGAAGAACTATAACTGAAATAAACACAAACAAAACTTTATTACTAAGTTGATTGCTTTAAACTGTTTAGGAGGAAGTTTGCTTATCCTGCATATGGAAGAAAAAAAACAAAAAAAAAAAAAAAAAACCAAACCTTTGTGGTTTGTCTTAAAACTAGTAGTGCTGGTTTCAGGGGTAATTGCATAATAGGAGCTTATTTCTTTGACCAATCCCATTAATGCATATTTAGCATTTCCCAAGTTGACATTAAGCTCCACATGATAAGCACTCGAAACAAGTGGAACAATAACTTGCATTGGCCTTTTCTCCTGTCCAGATTCAGATCACAGAGATGTCAAAACTCTAAATAAGTGAAACGTGAGATTCTCTAAAATGTTGCTTATATAGTACCTGAACTTGGAATTTTCTTAGTTCATGAGATACCTTAAGAAAAAAGGAAAAGCAAAGACCCGAATCAGCCTAAACAAGTTTTAAAATGTCAAACACAATCTGGTAATCTATTTAGAAATTACTAGAGACATACATTCCAACTAGGGTCGCCATATATTTCTCGCAGGAAAGCCATTGTTAGTGCCCTTTTCCCAGAACCAGATGGTCCTTTGAACAATATATGAGGACAACTTTCATAGGATACCTAACAGATGCAAGAAACCATAAGGGAAGAACTTTACAAATTACATAACACATCATTTCTTTTTATGTCATGGAATAGAATTGCAGCATGCTCAGTGGATGAGAAATCAGATGAGGAAAAAAAGGCTTTTTGGCAAAGCACTTACAAGTTGCTTCAGAAGCTGAGCTTCTTGCTTGTGACAGGTGAATCCATCCAAAGAAGCTGGTTGATATTTATCAGCCCAAAACTGCCTTAGCTTTTCAACTACAACTGCCTTCCCAATGAAAGAGGCCTCATCGAAATCTTGCTTTTCTGATGATTTCTTTGAGGTCCTGCAGGGTCCTCTCCTCATCACGCAAGCAAACCATGTCTCACTTTGTCCCTTTAGTCTATTTGCTGTGAACTTCCCAGAGTTTACACTACTCCTCCTCCCACTACTGTCACTTATCTTACTATTTTGAGTGCTAAGCTTTAAGCCTGCACTCGATGAGAACCCTCGAGCTTTTGGATCAACATTTCCATTAGCTCTCATTCGTTGATGGGAAGAAAAATCTTTTTGTTCGAACATTGGTGGCTTTGGGAGAACATGGTTCCCAAAGCTTCCGTTATTTGGCAACACATTGTTTTGCATTGGCGAGGCCCCAGCATCACGAGAAAAGAAGATATCACCAGGTGAAATGGACTCCGTGCTTTCAAACATACAAGCATTATACATAGGACTTCTAGAAATCATTGCATTGGCCACCATTTCATTGATTTCACCTACTGTTCTTTGCTTGTGTACCATGCTCCTTGAGATTGGTGACAGTGTCCTCCGATCCCCTCTTTGTCGTGGTGCAGTCACTGATCGACGGCTATAGTCACTCCCTTTACCAGCCTCAAGAAACTGCCCTATTGTTTCTCTTCCCTCTCTTTTTGGAGTTCTACGACTTTGCTTCCTAAATAAGCCAGAAGTGTTACCATTTCCCATTTCAGTAATCAAGTTATGGTCTTCTCTTCCAGGTTTATAAGGAGAAACATGCATCTGATTCTCACGTTTTGACTTCGACAAGGGGCTAACATTTCGACCATCATCTCTCCTTGTCTTGTAAGGAGACCTGCTGTTGTGTCTCCTTGGAAGGGGACTTGTTCCAGGTAGAGAACCGTTTTCGTATTCAACCTTTCGGTTGAGTCTCAAAGGACTAATGTTTCTAGGCAAATTCAGCACCATGTTATCTGCTTGAACAAGCATGGATGTTCTGTTCTTTCGGTTATGATGATCTTGCCATTCAGTCTCTGTATCTGATGGCTCATAACCACTTCGCCTTTGCTTCATTGGAGTAGAGGAATGACGCATAGAAGCTTTGCTGCTTTGAGACAAGTTATCCATTTTTTTTTCTTCTGAAACTGGACCAAAACTCTCGGCCAACTTGTTTTGTCTTAACAATGTTAAAACAAGCTAGGATGGGGCAAGAATTCGGCGGTAGTGTACCCAAATAAGCGTGGATGAAGATGCTTATTGAATCTAAGGAATGTGATGGTTATAAAGCATACAGCGACAAAGACTATGTCCTTTGGGGTGAACAGTTTAAGGTTTTATTCCAGCAATTTCACAACTTCCATACATTTTGTTTCTTGTGATCTCTAAGCTACCTTCGAGGATGCTTTTGTCTCACCCTTTTATGTCTCTTTGTAGTATTAGCTGCTTGGCTGGTACCAAACGAACAAGTTCCACTATTGAACTTTTCATTTTCACTTAATACCGTGATTAAGTAATCCAACTCTTAAAAGGTTCAATATTGTTCCAGTCGGAATTTTGTGTCTGACTATATCGGGAACTCTATTGGATTCACGGAGTGAGAGTAAGGTTAGACAAGGCATTCTCACTTTGTGAACACATCAAAACTCTTGACAGAATCGAGAGACAAAACTCTAACCGAGAACAATGCATGACTTGTTGAGGGTCCAACCCTCAACATACCATGTCGGATACTTGTATACAATCTGGATCCCGTCAAAACATGTGTTTTGACATTTATCTCCATTCGGGTAACATTGTTTATAAGTCCTTGTCATTTACTGCATGTCCAATCTCCCCCAGGAAGCTACAGCTGCTTAATTGCCCCTTTTTTTTCCATTTAAATTTGATTAATTTATTGCAAAGGTGACTCTAGATACTCAAAACTTGTTGGCTTTCATAAACATTAAACATGGACAACTTTTTTTATTAAGTTATTTTAGTATCTGGCGATGGTAATTTGGACCTTTTGAACTTAGAAAACAAGGCCAGCTACATTTGGTATCCTTATCCGTTGTCTTTTTTGTTGCATAAAAGGTTCTGCAAAAACATCGAAAGGAAAAATTTCTTGAAATGTTGTCATCTGGATTGCAAACAAGGGCATACCTGCAACGTAAGTTGTTTCAACACTGCATGGTTTCTTTGTTAGGCATACAAAGTTGGTGTATTTTACACAAACTGATGCAGGTATTCATCAACACTAGTATATTTCAGTTCAGGATAAAGCTCAGATGCCTCCACACCGAACCAAGCTTCTATACCGAAATTCAAAGCCTCTCCCTTCACAAACATAGGATGGGCGAACGACAAAAAGAAATTCCAGGGAACAGGTGACTCTGCAGAAAACCAAGCACAATCACTGCTATCATCCTTCATATTCATTGAAGTCCTTCAAGTATAAAAGAATCAGTCAACTCTCAACAAAATTTAACACTTGAGCCTATTTGATTGAGACTAATCACTTTCAATTAGTATAATATGAGCACCCAAAGTTCAAACTCTGGATCATCAAGCTAAAGAAGCATTGATAAATGATAATATAGTAAAATATTTCTGGTTAGTACAGTATGAAACTGCCTATCGTTTCGGCTTCAGATGCAAGCAATAGTTATTGGATAAAACAGCTTGTCATCCATTATTAAAAGAAACCAACCTACGCTGTCAAAATACAGCTGCTGACGACAACTGGTAGGTTGGAGGTTTGTATATTTTCTTCTTGGCCATTGGCTTTGACTTAGCTTTCAATTTTAAACTTAATTTGCCAACTGCGACCAACTCCATTTTTTTATTTTTTTCCCCCTAAACTATTGAAACCAGCTGTTTGAATTTTATAATCTGATAAGCAGAAATGAAGTAAAAGGTACAAAGCAACTGGTATGAGTTTTTACCTTGAATGATGTTAAGAAGTTGCTCCTCAGGAACATAGCTCTTTTCAAGGGTCTTGCCAATTTTCCTCTCCCATAGGGAGACTACTTCATTGAAAGACAAAACATTGGAAGGGGGTCTTATATAAAGAATCTTGTTCAAGGTTCTTGGATCTTCAGCTGCTTTAATGGTGTAAGTTGCTATGTCATCTTCCTGGACAAAAATACCTGAAACATCAAAAACACCATTCCTCTATCAGCTGCAATCCTATAATTGATCTAATACAAGTTGCATTGAAATGTTATAGCCATTCTCTCATAATCAAAGTATAATTTAGGGCACAAGGAAACTAGATCAAAGCTTGTACACATATTGACCTTTTGGATTTCCATCTCCAAGTATGACTACCTTATCCTTAGGAGGAACAGTGGCATTTTCCTGCATTAAATTTGGCAAGAAATGCCCTGCAAAGGCATTGGATGAGATATACGTATATGGTATCCCTTCAGCCTCAATTGCTCTTCGAATTTTAGCCTTGATCCTGAATATGCTCGCAGCTGGCTCCACTGCGTGGATACGGTCTGCATCCATGCCAAACTCTGATGGAAGAAATCTCTGAAACCCACCATTTAAACCTTTGCTTCTGATAAACAAAAAATGCAGGTAAAATGATGTTGAAACAACTTGCCTTGACATTTCCAGCTTCTTTGATGGCTTCAATTATCCTTACTTGATCCGCTAGCTGTTGTGTGCCTAATGTGGAGATCACAATGCCAACTTGCTTGATTGCCCTTAACAAGCTCTCATGATCATAGATATCACCCTGTGGTAATCCTTAAACCACCAAATTAAGTAGGAAAGAAGATAATTTTAAATAAACAAACTGCCAAAGTCGAGCTCCATTAAACCAGTAAAATCATTTAAAGTATAAGACACATACATAAAGAATGGTTACTCCAGAGCCTTTGAAACTCTCAATCAGCTTTGATTTTTCAGGATCAGAAATCGTCCTCTCTCTGACCAATACAAAAGTGGGGTGCCCCAGTTTGGTGCTTGCCTCCACCATGAATTTCCCAATATAGCCAGTGCCCCCGATTATCAAAATTTTGCTTTTATCAGCCATGCCAAACTCTCTATAGAAGAGGAAATCTGGATATATTAGTTTGAACAGAGGAGGCTAGAGAGTCCCCCCAGTTCGTATTTTCTGATGCTCCAAACAGAA